>CM053515.1:45312807-45348239 GCA_028627145.1 Eidolon dupreanum | reverse complement strand
TGGTGTGATTCTCAGTCTGCTTTCTAACTGGAAAATATCTTAGAGAGAAAAAGTCAGATCAAACGTCCTGCTCACCTTCCTGAATTTCTTTCCTTTCTGGGATCTTCACATGGATGTTTATTTTATTTTGTCCAGTTTTTCTAGTTATTCACAATGAAGGAGCTGGTCTGAAACAAGTTACTCCACCAATGTCAAGAATAAATACCACGTATTATCTCTTGAATAAAAGCGTGAATGAAAGGTGACCTTTTAAAAGTATTCATGCTTCTTCTTAGTGGCATAAGGTTAACGGTCTTAAGAAAAGATAGATTTGAGTCCTATCATTTCAATTTTTACCATGAGCAATGTATATTCTAAACAATGAAAAAGTACTATCTATCAGTAGAATGTTATCAAGGAATGGAGACAACTTGGTGCTTTCTAGCATGATAAATAAGGGGCGTTGAACTATTAAATGGGGAATCACAAGTCAATATTAGGTACTCTACTAATTATTTACTCTTTACTTTTGTAAACTATTTTTTTTTATTTCTTAAAATGTACCCTAGAACATCTGAGGCACAAGTCAAAACAAATCTAAAAATATTCATATGAAAAATGAATCATATACCAGCTGGTTGTTATGTTTTTGTTGAGAGAAACCTGGTGATATGTGTGGTGGTTTTATTTTACAAGTACTATGTGCCTTTTTCAATATAAAAATAATGTCACTGAACAGCAATTGTAAAGCATAAACTTTTGCTTGTTTTTAGCAGTACTGAAAGGTTTCTGTGTATAGATTTGTTCTTACCTATCTAAATCTTGCATTTATGGGAGAGTCCTACTGTTATACATTGATTCTATGGCCTTACCAAGCACCTTATACCCTCAAACATAACTTTTTTTCCACTGAACTAATTGGCCCAGATCAAGTAGAACAAGATGCTTTCTTATCTTTAATAAAGATTGAAAACTTATTAAAATAAATTGTTTATGATGGATGATTAAAAGATACATTTCAAAGTTGTTTATTTATAAAGGAATAGCTACCTTGAATCAAGGTGTCAGGGACTAAGTTACTTTTTGGCACTTGTATTGACTTAACAGAATGAACTTCAGTAAAAGTGGCAAAATGAGCTTAATTTATACTTCAATAAGTTAAGCATATTGATCTTCAACTGATGTCCAACACTGGTTTAAAGGGGGACAAATGATGCCACAGATAACTCTTCTTTGACTTGTAAACAAACTGATTATCGGTGCTGATCCAAAATTAAATGCAAATTAGAGTGAAAATTCTTAATAATGTTTACATTTCAAACTCTTCTGAATTATATTGGTAAAATGTTTGTTTAATAATAGAAAAGTACCATTTAGAACTATGCTGTTCAATACAGTAGCTAATTGTCACATGTGAGTGACTTTTGAGTACTTAAAAGGCAGCAAATCAGGATTGAGATGAGCTGAAGATGAAAACATCACCCTGGATTTAGAAGAGTAAGTTAAAAAAACATTTTTAATATTATACATTTTTAATATTAATCACATGTTGCAATGATATTGTGTGTACAATGGATTAAATTATTAAAATTAATTCTACCTCTTCCTTTATATTTTTTAATGTGGTTACTAGACTATTTTAAATTCCATGTATGGTTCACATTATATTTTCTACTGGACAACTTTACTCTAGAAACTTAAAAACTTAAGAGAAATTTAGTAATGTAAAAATAAATTTCTCTAACTTTTAACATTATTATTAAATATAAAATGTTAATAAACACAGAAGCTTCCTTTCTCAGAAGGATTGCAGCCCTGTTCACACCTTGAGCTTCCAAATACCCATTTAGATTTATGCCCTCTAGTGCTGTAAGATAATAAATTTGTGTTTTTTTAAGCTACTAAGTGTGTGATAATATTGTTATAAACAATTCTGTACCCAACTATATATAGGTGTCCCCCTACACACACCAAGTAATTCTCCTATGCCAGCTGGGTGTCCTACAATTAGACCCAGTTCTTACACTAGCCCTGATGACAGCATCAGAGCCCTCAGGTTAACGGCTCAGTCCTATAGGACTGTCTCCTCTTGTCTCCGCCTCCTGCCTCCTCAGATGCCAGACACAAGTCCAGGTTGTCATCTGTACTTCTGAACTGCAGGATACAGATTAGAAGTTCCAGTCGTCTCCTCCTTGGATTTGATTAATTTGCTAGAGTGTATCACAGAACTCTGAAATATTTTAACTACTAAGTTAACATTTTATTATAAAAGGATATAACTCAGGGACAGCCAGATAGAAAAGATGCATAGGGCGAGTTATGGAGACAGGGCATGTAGCCTCCATGCCCCTTTGAGTACATCATTCTCTCTGAATCTCCTTGTGTTCACCAAACTGGAACCTCCCTGAACTCCTTCTTTTTGTTTTTTATAGAGGCTTCATTATATAGACATAAGCAATCATATCATTGGCCATTGGTGATTGAACTCAATCTCCTGCTCCTCTTTCTTCCCAGGATATCAGTGGGTAGGCTAAAAATTCCAGTCCTCTAATCACATGGTTGTCTCCAATGGCAACCAATCTCCATCTTTAAGTGCAGTCCAAAAGTCACCTCATTAATGTTACAAAAGACACCTTTATTAATGTAATCACTTAGGAAAGGGGTCCCCAACCCCTGGGCTGTGGACAAGCACCTATCTGTGGCCTGTGAGGAAACGGGCTGCACAGCAGGAGGTGAGCAGTGGGTGAGTGAGCAAAGCTTCATCTGTATTGGCAGCCACTCCCCAGTGCCAGCATCATTGCCTCAGCTCCACCTCAGATCATCAGGTATTAGAGTCTTGTAGGAGAACCAGCCCCTGGTTCCAAAAAGGTTGGGGACCGCTGGATTAGGATATTCCAAAATTTTACACACTCTGTGCCAGAAACCGGGACAAAGACCAAATATATGTTTATTATAAATCACAACATTACACAGAACAATAGAAAACTACTACAAACACAGAAGAGGAAACTGAGGCTCTGAGAAGTGAAAGAATATAACTAAATAACAAATTCTGAAGTAGGGCCTGCAATTCAGACATGGGCCTCCTAATTCCAAGTGTCATAAGAGTTCTCCAACACCCTTAGAAGGAGTAAGGTGAGTGAACAGAGACCCCGGTAAACTATAGTCAGGCATTCCCCCTCATTGCACTGAGGAAAGCCCCTCAGAGCAAAAGCAATCAAACATCAAGACAGTAAATAGCCTTTGAAACTTAAGACTGACTAATCTCTCTTAAAAGTGTTTTTGTAATAAAACACTTAGGAAAGGTGTCTTTCCCATAGACAGTAGGTGGGAGGAAAGTGAGGCTTGAAAAAGAGTTGAATTCTAATATTGAGTGATTTATGCATTCATGACTCTGAGCTCAGATATGAAGATCTTGTGGTGAAATATTCTTGAAGAGTTGCTCCACAATTTACTGGAAACCGTGGTGGCATCATTACATAGAATTCATACCACATTTGTTTAACTCTTCATAAGACACAGAATAACAAGTGGCAGTTATAACATCACACATGTTATAACTCAATTAGAGCATTACATTAATGAAAGTCAAGCTGAATCTCTATGTAGGTCAGATGTCATTATGTGGCTTCAGAGTCACAAACTACCTCCTGAACTCTGGTAACCAAATCAACAACTGCAAACTGGTGGTAACAATGTCAGCCTGAGGTCATCTTTTCTTTTTTCTAGTTTTCTCTTCTTCCTTTTCCTGTCTGTCCCTCTTTCTTTTCCTCCTGCCTCTGGCCTTTCTTCTCTGTGACACTTTCTTCTTTTCTAAGTCTGCACACTCCACATAGGTGATTTCACCTGTTCCCCAGGCCAGTTCTCTCCTGATGTTGCTGGAAACCCTTGCTGGCTTGTGTGACTGGCTCTTCATGCTTAACTTACCCCAAACTCAGTGGGTTCTAGTTGCCACCAAACTTTCCCTTCTTTCATATTCCTTGGCTCATTAAAGAGCATACTAGGCCACCAGACACACAAGTCAGATTCTGGGGTGTTCTTGACTCCTCTCTCTTTATTCCCCTATGCCACTGATCCTCTCTTTGCCACAGTCATGCCCCTTCCAGGCCCTTCTCCACTACTTTTTACAAACTCGTGAAGACTCTTCAGCTTTGATGCGCCAGTCCAGCCCTCTGTGATCTGGCACTTCCTCTCTGGCACATGTTCTCATCCTGCCTGCTCTCATTTCTAGCTTTGAAGACTTATTTGCAGTTACTAGGTTGTTTCTTTCTTTCATGCTTGTACTTTTTTTTTTTTTTGCCAAGAATGACTGTCCTTCACTGGCAAGGGTCTATCTGTTAACCCTTAGGGCTAATGGCAAGCTTTACCCACAGCTCCCTGTTAGCTCTGCCCTCTTGCTTCTAGCCTACAGACCTCCACAGATGCCTCACTGCCCCTTATCCTGGGCCTGCACCCACCACTGCACCTCCTGTGCCTGCTGCACACACTCCTTCACTACACTGACCGGCAAGATGTGTGGACTAGGGGAGCACCTGCCATGTAGGATATGCTCATTGAAAGAGAAGTGTAATCCTTTGAAACACATATTAGGGGTTTATCACTTAAAGAACAGAGAGAGCACACGGGATGTTTTGAATAACTGTTCGCATCATTAAATTTCTCTAGAAATATGACAACACATGAATAGCATTTTTTTAATAGAAACACTTTAAAATGTGTCTATTCAACATGCATTCAAATGTTAAACAAAGTTGAAGAGAAAATAACAGAAACCAAATTACTAATAATTTTTCATAGTTATCCAGTAAAGAAATATTTCCTTGGAAAGTTTTTTTCTTTCTTCTATTGAAAATTAGAAAAGCTTTTATGGAATTGTGCACACGTATGCAAAAGTGGAGAGAAGAGTCTAACAGACCCCTGTGTACCTATCACTTTGCCTTAAAAATTGCTGACAATTTGCTAATTTTAACTCATTCATCACTACCTCTTTAATTTTTCCTGGAATATTTTAAAGCATGTCTCAAAAATTATATCATTTCACCTGTAAATATTTCAGAATGTATCTCAAATGAATATGGACTTTTTTCTTAACATAATTACAATATCTTATCACCCAATGAAATCAACAGTAATTCCTTGATGTTATGTAATACCTAGTCCATGTTTAATCTCTCTTTATTGTCTTAAAAATATATCTTAGAGTTGGTTTGTTTCATTTAGGATAAAAACAAGGTCTACAGATTGCATTTAGGTGACATTTCTCTAAAAACATCTTTCCCTTTTTGTAACATTTATTTTGAAATAATTTCAAATACAGAAAAGTTGTAAGAATAGTACAAAGAACACTTTCATCGCTTTCACCAAGATTCATAATGTTAAATGTTTTGCTGCATTTTTTAACATTCTCTGTGTTTGTGCTATTTTTCTCAAATATTCAAAATTAAATTGTTTTTTTTTTTTTTACCTCTGAAAACAGTGTATTTTCAAAGAATAAGGGCGCTATCTCAAATAACCACCATACAGTTATTTAAATCAAAATCACAAAATTTAACATCATACAATACTATAATTTAATCCACAGCCCACATTAGACTTCTATCAACTATCCCAATAACATTTTTTATAGCTATTCTTTCCCACAGTCCAGAATCCAATCCAGAATTATATATTACATTTCGTTATCAGGTCTTAGTCTTTTTAAATTTGGGATAGTCTTTCTTTGTGTTTCTTGACCTTGACATTGTTTTAGCATACAGGACAGTTATTTAGTAGAATACTCTGCAATTCAATTTTGTATGATGTGTTCACATAATTAGATTTAAGTTATGCATTTTTGGCAGGAATGCTGCAGAAGTTATATTGTGACCTTCTCAGAGCATCTTATCAGGAGGCATCTGGTGTCAGTTTGTCTTAGTGTTGGGGATGCTAGATTTGAACACTTGGTGAACGTAGAGTCCATCAAGTTTTTCCACTATAAAGTTCTTATTTTTTACTTTGGAAATCATAAGTAATTTCTGGGGAGATACTTTGAGACTATGTCAATATCTGGTTCCTCATTAAACTTTAATCTACTAGCTTTAGCATCTGTTGATGATTTTCTTTTAAGTATTCCTCCTTTATCAGCTGGCTTTCTCTTGTAAGGACCAGCTTTGCCATTCCATTCTCTCTCTCTCTCTCTCTCTCTCTCTCTCTCTCTCTCTCTCTCTATCGATAGGTGTATCAATGTGTACTCATAGATTTTTGTTTTGTTCAGTAAATCATAATCTATTATACTTACCATTCATTTTAATGTTCAGCTTATCCCTGGTGTGGCCAGTGGGAATCTCTTCAAACTGGGTCCTGTGTCTTATGCCACAGCCCTTCCCTTTTTGAACATGATCTTACTTTCTGGCACAAGATATCCTAGAATTATCTTGTACTTTCCATGTTCCTGCCCTACATTTGGCCCTTTCTGCAAGGAATTCTGGTCAAGGACTTAATTTTAAGAACCAGTTCTGCCATAGCAGATCATCTCACCTTTTCAATTGGACAATATTTTAAAATTAAGCAAGAGATTCCATTTCTAATAAAACAATTGAGTCAAGTTTAAAAATAAGCTTAACAAACATCCTTCAGATTAATGGAATTTGTTAGTTGATAATATATAAAATATAAACATCTTACATGTATATATTATATATTAATATATTATATATTCATATTAAACTCTGGGTATCAGCTTAATAGATTTTATAACATAAATAACTCTGGTTGACTTTCACGAATTTTGTGTTCTTGCTTCCCTTTTCAAAATTAATGGTCACTTAGTTGCCTGATAAAAATTACCCACCAGCTTCTCTGAGAGCTCATTGCCTTCTGTGCAGTGTCAAGGCAAAGATGCATGATTATACCCTAAATGAATATGGAGACTCAAAAGTTCATTCACTTAGATCTCTACCTCTTCTTCTTTATAAGCTTCTTCTTTTTTTGAATAGAAGATGATATTATTTGTTATTTGGATCATACCATAGTGGGGCTTCAGAGTTCTCAAACTTCAGTGTTCATGAAAGTCACTTAGAATGCTAATGAAAACTGCAGACTCCTGGGTCCCATTCTATAAACGTGCAGAGCTGAGGAATGGGTCAAGACCCTGCATTTTAACAGACATTCCAACAGATTTATAAGTGAGTGGTCTGAAATCAAACTTTGAGAAGGAATATCCTAGCATAACTTTATTACCACGTGTGATGAAGAGGCATTTAATCATGGAGAATAGGAAATAGTACTTCTGAGTAATTAAAAATTTTAGGTTGTAGCTATTTGGGATTACTCTGTAATATCTGGTCAGCAGCCACATGTGGATATTGTCTAAGGGGAAAAAGAACTTTTAAAATAAAGCTAAAGATTTTCGAAAACTTGATTTGAAAAGGGGATGAGACTGGTTAAACAATGGAGGGAAAACATTTATCAGAGTGAAGCTGAAATCAGAATGCAGAACAAATTATATATCACTTCAGTGTTTCTTAAGCCAAAGGTTGGGTAAATGCCAAAGGAGGATGAAGAGACTGAGCTCAGCAGACTGAGCTCAGCAAACTCTGCATGAAAAAGGTAAGCTCCTCTCACTTTTCTTGCTTCCAAGTTTTAACTTGTAGATTCTGAGATCTGATGTGAAGTGCAGTTTGGAGAGGACTTTACTTTTCCTCCTTTTTATATAGAACAATATTATGTGGTATAAATTGTTGTGGAGGAAAGTGGGTCATTAAAATTAAAACATTTAAGAACTACTAGATTACACTGAAGTTTGAATTCTGGAACTCTTCCTCAAGTATCTTAAGATCTGTCTTTGGAAACTCCCATGTCTCATGTCCTATCACCACAGAATTAATATAGTTGTGGTTCATCACTAATATGTTCATCAAAATATTCCTGCCTATCAGGCGCCTAGTAGGATTGTACTTCCCTGACCTCTTAGTGTTAGTGGTGGTCATGTACATTGCTTTGGTAATGGCTAAAATGTGGGTGGAAATGACATGTGTCAATTCCAGGAGGAGGCTTTAAGAACCAGTGCATGGTGCACCGTGGTCCCTCTTTCTCAGCTTCAGTTGGTGACTGATCTATTATCCTAGTCTGACATGGAGCAGAGTCCCCAGCCAGCTAATAATGGATATGCACTGTGAACGAGAAGTCAACCTCACTTTTTGATTTGGGGGTTGTTTGCTACTGTAGCCTGACCTAGCACATCCTGACTGATTCAGTGGTAATGACAATGGTTCATGAATGGCCTTTACAGGAATGAGAACCTCTTTTTTATTTTAATATCTACTGATGAATAAAATACATGTTGTTTAAAACTTACTCTGAATTCAATAATATTTTTAAATAAATTTTTATTTTATTAACCATAACTTTTATATAGATTTGAAAACTAGTAGCAAATCCATGAGTGATGAACACCAGTGGCAGACAATTCTTTGTGAACATGTAGATTTGAGGGTCCTTTGCAATTTTAGTTTCCCAGTGGTCAGGCGAAATAAGCCTTACCCTGGGAGACAAAAGCCAAGAGGTTTTTAGAAAGTAAAACTCTGCCATTATATAACCATGTGACTTTGAGATGAGCTATTTCCTTCTCTTGTGGGCTTCAATTGTCCACAAAGCAATGATATGCCACATGTCCCCTCTATTTCACAGATGATTAAATGATAATATGATAATAAGAGTTTTGAAAAGAATGAGATATTTGAAAGTGAATATTACTTACAGTCTCAAATTTGTGTATCCTCAAATGGCATTTAATTTTTGCCTTAAAATCTAGAAAGAAAATGATTTCATGGTAATAATAAACAAACTGTATGACAATTAGATTTGAGTTTATCTGTCTTTTCAAAATATTGCCTTATGCATTCAAAATCAATATCCAAACTTTTGAAATACAAGGGAGTGAACAAAAACTGAACATTATTTCAAGAAATAAAGGAAGAGAAACTAGACAAAGCACAAGAAGTGTGTCTAGCATCAAAGTAAAATAATCAAGACACAAACATAAGTGAATTCATATATATGTGTGTATATATATACATACATATAATCTCAATCAGAAAATATTAGTCTGAAAATAAGAGGTGAATTTGATAGTAACAATTGATTAAATAAATTTTAGAAGGCAAAAATGTATTTGATCTTCATATGAACACAAATTATAAATGGAAAATGTTAATATATTAACACAAAAAAAGAAATGAAACAAGTGAAAATGATCTAGGAAAAGCTGTTTCCCTGGAGTATAAATGTAAATTCTTAGGCCCTTAATTTTAGGCTCCTTGAAGATTTGGACAGATTATGTCAAGGACAACAGACAGAGCTCAGAGTTGCTTGGTGAAGGCCTGGAAGCCCAGTAAGGATGCACATTCCTACCCAGCCCTGAAACTTCCATGCTCCCCATCCCTCTTCTGCCATAAAGCTTATCTGTCCCATGTCCCAAATGTTTAGGCAATTACTGACCACAATATGCTAAACTCATTCATGCTAAGGAGTCACTGACACTTCATTGAACCCACACCTGCATATATACTTGTGAGAATTGGTAAGGGAGAGAGGAAGGAAGGAAGGAAGGAACAAAGGAAGGAGATGGATTAAGGGTGGAAGCTCATGAATTGGAGAATGGGATGGAGGAGGGCTCAAGGCTAGAGCCGGTGCATACTCAAGATGGCCTTGCCGGCTGTTTGCTGGGGCTTTGCTTTCAGCGAGGCACCAGCAGCCCTCCTTTCTCTCTCGGTGCCGGAATAAAACCAGAAAGTGCAGATAGTGAGGGACCAGCTCTCCCTCATAATTTTTCCTTAAAGCTGAAGGCTAATAAGTGTGAATGGCTGTAGCTCAAGGTGTTTTGGTCAAAGAAATGCCCTGATTTCTGGACTCAGCCCTTTTCAGATACTCATTTGGGTCGACCTTTGAATGGGTAGTATCACCTAGCATGGCCCATTTGCTTATTCTTCAGTGTAAAGTTTGGAGTCTAGAAAAAGTCCTTTCTATTTGTGAGGTATCTTTCTTTGGCCAAGCTTGCAAGCCTAACCCCTTAATTTCTCAGTAATTCTCCACTAACTATCTTTGTTTCTACCCGCAAAAAAGGAGTTTTTTCTCTCCAAGGCTGGCATTTCTATTTCCAGTCTGGTACTTACACAACCAACAGATGGCCGGGCTGGTGGTGGCATCATGTGTTTTCAAGGGCTTTAAGAACTGGCTGACATGCAGCAGCCCAAACAGAAGGGTTGTTGCCTCCATGTCCGGGTGTGAGCCACCAGCTTCTCTTCAGTACAGCATCACGTGGCTACGATCATTGCAAATGTTGGCCTTGGCTTTTTCAAAATCAGAGTGTCTATTTTTGAAGAACTTATACCACTTTCTATCCTATATGCCATCAAGTTACCCAGCAGGAAGGTGTGGTAGATTTCTTTTTGAACATGACTCATTGTTAGGTGGATATGGGAGGAACTTCAGGTCAAACAATGCCCCTCCCCTTTTTTATCATTCAGCCCAATTGTTTTAAAAAATATATCTCTATCTCTATCATCTATCTATCTATCTATCTATCTATCTATCTATCTATCTATCTCTATCTATCTATCTATCTATCTATCTATCTATCTATCTATCTATCTATTTATCTATCATCTATCTATCATCATCTATCTATCTAATTCATATATTCACATAAAATTCCCCACATCAACCACTTAGAAGCATACGATCAGAGACTTCCGGGGCAGTTACTATTGGGCAACTATCACTACCATCCAATTGCAGAATATTCCTAACTGACTCTTAGAGGCCTTTGCACATTGCAGACTATGCTGTTTATATATGAATGGTGTTGAAAGTGTATGTGTGTGTGTGTGTGTGTGTCTCTGAGTGTGTGTGTGTTGGGGGAGTGGCCCCAGCTTGAAACGGCATGTGTGGTAGGGAAGCACCACCAGAAGAATCCACCCACCTGCAGGGCAGAAATTTCCTGGGGAAGAAGGAAGGGAGAGCTGGGGGATGAGTGGGTTGCAGAAACACGGGAGATGCGAGTTTGCACGGAGGCAGGAGGGTGTGCTGCCCTGAGCGTTGTGTGGTGCTGGCCCTCCTTGTTGGTCTCTCCATGGCCCAGGGGCTTCTAGTAGTCCTTGTTCATTAGTGGGAAGGCAGAGGGGAGGGAAGGAGGAGGAGGACTTCAAGTGAAAACCAAGTGAGCTTCCATTGGAGACTTGGGGTGAAGGCAGGCCTGTGGAGTCTGCCGGGAGCCAACAAAAGAGGCTTGGCCAGACACTGGTAGACTCTTCAAAGGGGCCCAAAGCAGAAGCAGAGAAACTAAGCCCCAGGCATCAAGTGACAACTAAGTAGCCTTGGGGCCAAGTGCACTGAGACTCCAGTCTTCTCAGGAGGGGGTGCCTCCTCCCCGGCTAAGGAGTTCCTCTGTGGGAGACCAATCTCTAATGGGGCTTTGTTGCTATTGTTCTTGGTGACTGGAGTGGCCCCTGGACAAGACCAACAAGTGGTAAAAGAGTAAATGTTTGAAGGCATGAAGGACTTAGCAATACTTCAGAGGTCGAGTGATGAGTGAGCATTTCTCCTTTCTTTTAAGGACGGTTTATATTGGTAGAAGGAAGGGAACAGGTTATAAACCGTAATGCAGGCAGAGTAAGGCAGCCTTGCTAGAGGTTACAAACACACCTAGGTGTACATTGCAGGCTGCACAATTTTTTTGCTGTGCAGGTTCTCCCCTGGCTATCAGGGCAGTGATTAGGGAGGCCGTGTGTGATGGTTAAGCCTACCAGGCAGACTCCCTACATTCTGATTCCTTCTTGGCTTTTACCAGTTTTGTAACTTAAGCAGGTTTGTCTACTTTGCTCCATTTTACACAGACTCTTCCCACTCTTGCTCAGAATTTCCCCAGTATTTCCAACAGCCAGGCTCCTCTCTCTGGAAATGAGACCAATCAAGTTCTGAATAAGAAACTGTACTTTTGTCATGTGTAAGAAGAGGTGTCCAGGAAGGACAGTGTCCTACCCGACAAGAGGCCTCATGAGAGGGGTTTAACTAGGTGACTTATTGTGGCCACTTATCTATGATATCTCCTCAGGCTTGCAGGTTCCAATATAAATTTTTATCAGTACACAGAGAGATGATTTACTCAATTTGCTCTGTTAGTCAACAGTCCTTCAATCACAGATGACAAAAACCCAATCCAAACTAGTTTAAGCAAAATGGGCCCATGTAACTTCTATTAAGGGAGTGGGGAAAGGAGGGTCTCAAACATCAGAGGCCTCTGTATCGCTATCTGATCGACCCATTTACCTTTGGTTTAATTTCATTTTACCAGTAGTTTCTGTCTATGTAAGAGGTAAGATGTGCTGTGGCAGCTCAAGCCTCATATCCCCGCAGCTCAGCATCACTGGGGACATGAAATCCGTCCGCTGTCTGCTGGGATCTCCTCTACAACAATCGCTATGGCCAGGAAGGGCTGATACCATTGCCCAGGTGCAATGCAGCCACTTCTGTATTCACCAGATATATATTTTTCATGCTTGTACTTTCAACCTTTTACTTTCAATTATGCTTTAAATATGAGCATATAGCTAGATTATTTTTTTTAAATAACCTTTTGTATTTTAAGTGAACTTTAAAATTAACTTACATTTAATGCAATTCCTTATGATTAGGTTTAAATACATCTCCGTATTTCATACTTTCTCTTTGTTATGCTGTTCTATTTTTCCTTTTTTCTCTTTTTCTACCTCCTTTTAGATATTTTTGGACACTTTCTTCACCCTGCAATCTCACTAACTTGGACTTTATGTGGTCTATTTCTATTCCTTTAGGTATTAAAAACAACGTACACCCTTAACTTATCAAATCTAAAGTTAATCTACATATTTATCTTAGAATGCATACGTTCCATTCTCCTGTCTTCTAATTTTTTTATTGTGACATTTAGCTCTCCGTATATTTGTAAGCCCTACAAAATTATTGTTATACTTTATAGTCAGATTTTTTTTTGGATTTACCCGTGTGTTTAACACTTCTTGCTTCTTATTACTTTGATCTGGGATCATTTCCTTCTGCCTGAAGGTCATGCGTGAATGCTTTATAATTATTTTCAATTATTCTATTGGTTGTATAGTCTCTTAGTTTTTGTCTGAAAATGTATACATTTTATGTTCCTTCTTAAAAGGTATTTTCATTAGAGAATGCTAGGTTGACAATTATTTTCTTCGAGCACATTGAAAATACCATTCTACTGCCTCTGGCTTCCTTCAGTGTTGTATAGTGAGTACATTTTGAGAGTATTCTTTTTTTCTCTGTCTTTGGTTTTATGATGTTTTCCTATAATGCTTCTAAGGATAAATTTCACTTTATTTACCAGTTGAGATTTGTTAGGACTTTTGTATCTGTGGATTGGTATCTTTCATTACTCCTAAAAAACTGATAGTTTCCTCTTTAAATAATATCTCCATTCTCTCTTACATCTCCTTCTAGGATAGAATTAAATGGAGATTTGATCTTCTTACTCTTCCTTTTATGTTCTTTACTTTCTTATCAGTATTCTCTGTTTTGGTTTTATTTCTGTAGTATTTGGAAATTTCTTTTGATCAATATTATACTTTACTTTGTGTATAAAGTTATGTCTAATTTACTAATGAATTCTCTAATTGTGAGCAATTTCAAATTTATTTATTTATTTAAGTATAGTAAATATGATTATTTAATAATCTGGGACTGATAAACCTGACTTTTTGAAATATATGCAATTCTGTCCCCTCACACCCTTGTTTTGTTTATTATGTCTGTTTCTTTGAGCGTTTGGTTACATTTTTACACTAGTTATTATATTTGAAAACTTATTTATAGAAATAATTTGAGGCCTAGGATGAAGAAATATTTCTTCATAGGGGATTTGTGACTGTTTCCAATAGATGCTTGGGGGCAGTACTTGTGGAGGACCATCTTAAACTAAGGTAAAGATTTGAGGCTTCCTGCATGATTCAAATCCAGGCTGAGGTGTTGAATGAAGACTGGTCTAGTTCTGGTTTCGTCTCCTTCTAGGGTGTAGCCCTTTAGAGATATTAGCAGCTTATTTTAGAAAGAGTTTTCTCTTATGTAGGTGTAGGCTATGATTTCTGTCCATTTTGTTCTGTAAGGCTATCAAAACAAAAAGTTCAACATTTCTTTGAACTTCAAGGCTATGGAAATATAGTTTTATATATGCAAGATTACTGTATTTATGAGCTTTTATGAAGAATATAGTAAAGGATGAGCTTCTGTAACTAAGAGATGACTGGATAAAAACACAGACATTGTACTTTAAATATTTTTAATTGTAGATCTGAGGCCAGAGTGAAGTAGGAACTAAGGTGGAAGAATAAAATGTAAATATTATATATTGTTACAAAGTGGATATAATTCAACTAAAATTCAGATGAAGAAGATAGGAGAAGAAAGTCATTGATGACTATATAGGCCATAGATGGAAGTCAAAGGATATTGTTAAAAATAAACAACCCAGAAGGTAAAAGATTACATAAGAAATCAAGAGACTAAGGGCATTATGTAAGTACAAAAATTACTATTAAAACAAAATCAACTTTTAAAATATTTCTATTAGCTGTGTAATGAAAATTCTTTTCCTAATAGTTTTCCCAGGACAGAGAATTTAAGTGGTTTGATTTATCTGTAAAATTCTAAATATATTACATTTCCTTTTTAAAAAAATAGCTGTATCAAGATATAATTTGCATACCATACAACTCAGCTATTTAGAGTGTACAATTCAATGGTTTTTAGTACATACACAGAGTTGTACAACCATCATTATAATCAATTTTACAACTTTAGAAAATTCTCACTACCCCAAAGTGAAATCTTATACTCATTCAGTCATCACTGTTTACTCTCAACACTACCCCATCTCCCCCTAGTCCTAGAAAACCACTAAGCTACTTTCTGTCTCTGTATATTGCCTGATCTAGACATTTCATATGAATCGATTCATATAATATGTGGTTTTCTGCATCCGGCTTCTCTCACTTAGCATAATATTTTCAAGGTTGATGTGTATTATAACATTTATCAGTATCTCATTCCTTTTTATTGCCAAATGATATTCCATTGTATGAATAGGCCATGATTTATTTATCCATTCATCAATCAATAGACATCGGTTTGTTCCTAATTTTGAAATGCTATGAATAATGTTGCTATAAATATTTAGATACAAATTTTTGTTCTTAGATGTACACCTAGAAGTGGAATTATTGGGTAAAATGGTAACTCTATGTTAAACATTTTGAAGAACTGCCAACCTATTTTCCAAAGTGGCTGCACCATTTTATATTCCCACCAGTAATGCATGAGGGTTTCGATTTTTATACAACTTGACAACATTTGTTGTTACCTAACTTTTTGATAATAGCCACACTAGTGAATATAAAGTGATTCTCACTGTGGTTTTGATTTACATTTCTTAATGGCTATGAATGCTGAACATATTTTCATTTGCTTATTGGCCATTTGTATATCTTCTGTGGAGAAATGTCTATTCAGATCTTTTGCCTATTTAAAAAATTGGATAGTTTGTCTTTTTAATAGTGATGACTTATAAGATATTTATATATTCTGAATATGAGGCCCTTATCATATGTATGAATCACAAATATGTTCTTCTACTCTGTGGTTTGTCTTTTCATCTTCTTGATGGTGTCTTTTGAAGCACAAAAGTTTTTAACTTTAATGAATTCCATTTTCTTCCTCTTTCTCTCCACCCCTCCCTCCTTCCTACCCTTCCTCTTTCCTTTCCTTCCTTGATTTTTTTCTGTGCTTATGCTTTTAATATCATATGAAAGAAGGCTTTGCCTAAACCAAGGTTATGAAGTTTTTTTGTTTTCTTCTAAGGTTTTTTCCTTAATTTTAGCACTTACACTTGGTTTACATCCATTTATAGTTAATTTATGCATATGATGTAAGAAAGCATTGCAACTTAATTTTTTTTTTTTGCATGTGGCTATCTAGTTATCCCAGCACCATTTGTTGAAAAGATATGAAAGTGTATTTCCTTTTTCCAGAAGCAGAAGAAATCATGTACATTTGCTGAGCTCAAAAGAGAAGTCTGTTCAGTGGAAATCTGAACAGAGACTTAAGAGAGCAGAGACTTAAGAATAACTCTGATGATATAATGAAAAAAAGAGTGCTTAAAGGCAATAAACAATTACATTTTTGATGTTTTAGTATTTTTAACTGTTGACAAATATTTACATTGCATCAATAAACTATATGACAGATACTGTAGATTGGTTAGTTAAAATGACTTCCAACTCCCGTCTAGCATTAAGCATCTTGGAAAGCCCTTGGAGATACAGTTAACAATATCACTTAGGCTGTACCAATCAGATGTATCTGCATGAGACTTTGGTTCAGAAATGAACCAAGCTGGAAGAAATTCAGAACAGGTTGTGGCAGAGACAGTATAGTACTAGAACTTATAACCGAAGGTGTCATTTCTTATTTTTTTCAAAGGTATCTTCCTGATATGGTGGTTTTCTGTTCCTGGCACAGGCAGAGTGATCTGGGAGCTGGCCAGGGCGGAGGCGGCTTCTGTGTTCTGTAGTTTCTTGTTGGGTGCAGAGGCGACAGCTCCCTTGGTAATCTAATTTTTGGGTGTGTTTCTGAGTCCTGGAAGTTCAGTTTACAGTTTCCTCAGCTCTACAATGAGCCTATGAGTAATTTACAAATTTCCTTCTGCTGAAACAAGCTGCAGAAGCTTATGCTGTCTGCACTTAAAAACACTGATAAATAGAGTAATTACAACAGAAGAGATGGCAGTAAAAACTCAACAAAATGAGAATCTGAGATTAGCTCTCTGGCTCGGGTGGCTTTAAAAACACAGAGGTACCAATTACCATTGAAGATGGAGCACTGGTTGTTTTAGGCATCCTGTTGTGTGACTTAGATTATAAAAACAGTCACCTGGAATAAATCAAGTGAAAAACAAAGTCTTGTCAGATCCAGTATTTGCTATGATAATACATTGTGGGAGAGAAAAGAAATAAAATAAATTTTGGATGAGCTATCTTCTTCTAATTGGGTTATGGAGCTTAATAATTGAACTAACTCAGTGGTTCAACATCTTGATTTCAGACAGTTCACTTCTATGTGAAGTTTGTGTGAGTTTGGATTTTCCCAGAAGCAAATTTGAATGTTGGTATTTGTTTGGAAGGAAATGCCAGGCACAGGAGTAAGTAAGTGAGTCAAGAAAGGGACAGTAGCCACTAAAAGATGCACTGCAACCCAGTCTCACTAGAGAACTCTGGATATCAGTCTAGAATGTGACTCAGTTATCCCACCCCTGGCATGAGGATGCTCTTGTCAGGTACTGACCCAGGCTGTTCCCAGGTGTGGCTGTGTGTTCATTCCTTGGCACTTCCAACCTTCGACGTGTAAACACAATGAGCTACATTAGCCCCAGGAGGCCTCAGGCACAGGACCCTAGGTGATGGCTCATGCAAATTGAGTTGTCATGCACAAAATGGCAAGTGTTTAGGGGATCCAAGTGGAGTACCAATAGAATTTGGTACATTTAAATAAACTTACAATAAAGTTGCAGACCAGGCCTGGAAATAGCCTAAAATTGGATAGAGAAATGGATTCCATGGGTTTCTGATTTATAATATAATTGAATTTATAGCCTTGCTACATTTCTCAGGTGGAAGCTAGAGTACTGATTATTAAAGAGTGGGACCCAGAAAATTTGAATGATGACACCTGTTAAGATTCAAATGAGTCATATTCTGAATCTCCCAACCCCACTGAGTCCTCCTTGTTGGGACAAGTAGACCCACTGCCAGTCTAATGTGGCTGGTCCTCCCTTGTTGGAACAGCATATAGTAGTGACTTGAAGTAGTCCCTTTAAGGATGTTAACTCTGCCACCATAGTGGACCCATCATGGGGGTCACATCCCTATGTGTCTCAAGGGATAATCACACAATCACATCTGGGAACAGAAGGCTCAAGTACTAAAAGATTTGTAAGATTTGCAAGTTTATAGTAACACAAACCTAGAGGAATTATATGTGGGATAGATTCCAAGGGCACTAAACAAGATTCTTGATCTTACTGAATTCATCTATTGAGTCAATTGATCAAAGATTCTGCATCTAATGAGCTATTGTGTGTACTTGAGATGGCTTTGTTTACTTGAATATTGATTGGAAGTTGAAAACAGTAAGCATGGAGACATATGTTGCTAAGAGGAATACTAGTATCTTCAAAAACAGGTATAAGATGCATTCTCTGTAGGTCAGAGATGAAGAGAGTTACTGCCATTGAAATGACCTCTTTATTTTAACAGGGTTGATGGAATTGCAGGGGGGTTGAAATCAAATAGCAACACATGTCACTAACAGCAAGGCAGGACTTGTTGCTATAACAGCTACAGGGCTGGGGCTGGGTGGTAATTATCATGCTGTGACCCACATAGATTTTGGGTGCTGAAATCATTGGGCAGTCCACTTATCCACTTGATCTGTATAACTAAAAAGCCCTAGGCTTGTCAAAAGAAGATATGACTTGAGTCATCACGAGAGAGGGTCATAAACTTCTCAGACTTGTGTCAATTCACAGACCAAAGTTCCTTTAATAAGTGGGGGAACCCATGAGAAAGAGCCCTCTGGTATCAAAAGACAAGTGTATTCTGTAATTTTTTTCTCCTGTCCTTTTCAAAAGGATCACGGAGTCATTTACCAGAAGAAAGAAAAATGCTGAGAAATTTCTGGAATGGTTGGATCCTGGCTCAGAGTTAGGGGACTCAGAAGATCACTGTGGTCCAATAGTCATTACAAGGTAAAGATACATTTACTCTGAATCTCACTGTGTCACAATGCATCTTTAACTTAGCCTTTGCTTATCTCCTGTATATGGAGATGGGATAGCAGCAGAATCCCTCGCTATTATGAGAATCTCCACATTAGCTCCCATGAAGGTAGAAAAGTAAGAAGGACAATTTACTGAAGTGCCCTCTCCTCTCCTCGCCAAAACTGTAGACCAAAGGAAATAGCCATATTCATGGGCAGAAAGCATACAGACATCAAGATCTTAAAAAATATGGAGATAGTGATTTATTTCACACCATTTAATGAGAGTTTTGTCTATGTAGAAGACACGTGGATTGTGGAAAGTGATTGTGAATTCCCATAGGCCTGATCCTACTCCAGAGAAAGCGACTGTGCAAGTGTGTTCATTTTATCAGAATAACTCATCAAGGTTCCTGGTTTACTACTCTGGAAATTATCTTTTTTCTCCCTTCTGTCCCAATAAGCAGTGAACCCCAGAAGATGTTTTCTTTAATCTGGAAAGTATGGGGACTTGGTTCTCTCACTATTCCAGAGAAAATCATGCTGGCTCAGCATCATGGCAATGTATAGGCTATATAGTGCCAGTGATAGGGTTTTGGCCAAAGCCTGTGGAACATAACAATTCTCTTTTGAGAAATAGCTCTTGGCCTGCTATTGGGTCCTAGTAGAAACTGACCATTGTACATAAATTGACTATTCAACCTGAACTTCCCTCATGGGATGGGTATTGTCTGAAGCAGAATGCCATCTCGGGTATACAATTAGTACTCCATTGTCATTTGGAGGTGGTATTGGTATGAGACTGAGCTCAAGTGGATCTTATAGCAATAAATAAATAATATGTGGCTCACACTCCTAGTATGCTTACTTCAGAAGTGCCATCTTCTTCTCAACCCACAACTAAGCCTTTTTGGGGAGTTCTCTATGAATGGTCCGATCAAGGAAAAAAAATAGAATCTGGTTTACAAATGGTGCCATAGATATACTCGCACCAGTGCAAACTGGACTGCTGTGCCTGTTTACTCTCATTCAGGTATGGCCTTAGAGGGCAGCAGAAAAGAAAATTTCTTTCATGAAGAATTAAAAGTAGTACATGTTGTTGGTTTTCGTAGAAGGAAAGATGGACTGAGATCAGAATTTATACTATTTCATAGGCTGTGCCTTATTATTTGGTCAGAAGGACAGAAAAAGACTAGATAAAGTGACAAAAAGATTTGGTGAAGATCATGTGCATACACCTCCCAAAATGGGCCTGGCGTGTGAGAATAGTTTTGGCCCATGTTATATTTCACCGAGGGGGTCCCCACTTCAGAGGAGGCTTCTGATCATCAGGTAGACACATAATGTGCCCTGTTTATACCAATCAGCCTCTTTGCCAACCATCCAAGTGGTTTTCCAGTGCCACAGTGATGGACAAAGTGAACCAAGTGGCCATGGGGGCAAGTTTGGGAAGCAGGGCTTGGCAGCATGAGCATCCCTTGAGTGAGGCCGACACTCACTATGACAGTTGAGTGATGGACTTGCCAGTATCGGTGACCAACTCTAACCCCTGATGCAATATCAAATCCTAAGCTGGAGGGAAACCAGCCAGTCACTTGGAGGCAGCTAGAGTATATTTTGGAGGGGCGAGCGATTCATGCTTGCCGGAATAGACATCGGGATGGGTACAATGCCCCTGTGAGACCAAGAGGGAACTCATGAATGTCCTATTCATGGTAGTGGTACCCCACAAAACACTACTTCTGACCAAGGAAATTATTTTACAACCTCCTTCCCCCTGCCGAGCTCAATGGATTCATTGATGGTCAAAAGGTACCTCAGCATCCATATAATGCTGACCTTTAAAATGGTGAAATGTCCTCTTGGAACTCAGGTATGGTACCAGAGGGAGCCAACTTTTGGAGAAGTTGGAAAGGTGTTTTACAGGATGCAGTATATGCTCTTAATCAGTGATCAATAGCTAGTACTGTTTCTACTTAGCTGAAAAAGAAGCATCCAGGCACCAACCAGTTGACATGGAGTGGACCCCTCATCATTATACATCTGCACATATTTTGCATCCATTTCCACAGCTTTGGTTTCCACTGGTTGGTGGTTGTTATCAGCACAAGGGACAGAGCAATGGTACCACTGAACTGGAAATTAAGACTGCCACCTTACTCCACAAATCACCTACTGAACAAGCCCCAGAGAGTGTGACCTTCTGGTTGAGGCAGCTGGTCATGATTTTCAAAGGGGCTGTCTCTTTGCCATGACACAATGCAGCAGGGGTGAGAGTTTCTGAATTTCAGGAATCATCAGGGTGCCATGCCTCTTAGTATAGCAAGTCCAGTGACTAAAGCTAATAAAAAATTATAGCAACACAACATAATGGGACAAGTAAGTACTCATAGTTTTTGAGAATGAAAGTTTAGGTCACTTGACCAGATGGAGGAGTCTTGGCAGATCAGATGCTTTTGAGCTAATTCACCTGGAATGAGGAAGGAAGATAATGAATATGGCCAAGGCTTTGCTGCTGTAATGAGGACTGTAGTCCTTACTCTTGACCTAAAAATAAGAGGCCTTTCACAGTGAGAGGCAAAGCATTTATTTGAGATTTAAGAAAAAAAAAGAAAGAAAGAGAGAGAGAGAGAGGGAGAGAATAGCTATTCTGGAATTACTGATTCAAGCAGAAACCCAAATAGTGTTTTGATTAGGAGATAAAGGTCAAGTATATTTATGAGAAAATGAAGGGTAACAATACATCAGTAGAAAGAAGGCATTTTTATTGGTGCAGATAACTAACATAATGATATTAATTCTAAACAATGTTTTTAATTTTCAATCCAGTAGTCATCAGTTAGGTAGTCACAAAATGTGCTTTCTTGTTGTTTTTACAAACAATTCTTTGGGACACAATGTTGCTTTAAGCACAGTCCAAAGGTTATTTTGCCCTGTTTTTAACATTCCAAGGTTCGAGGCATAAGATATTCAAGGCATGCCCTCTGGGATAGCAGCACCTTTAAAATGGCTCCATTGATTATTATTTTTTTAAATGAAAAAAAAAAAAAAAAAAACCCTGTTACCTATAGTTCTGTTTCTCCTACTGTGTTAAGTGTGTATTTTGGTGCAGCTTAGTGGCACCACTGAGGGGGTGTGAGGACAGGTGTGTTGAACAGTCACAGAAATCTGAGGGAGGGTTCTGACATTTCATAGGCCTCAAAAATAAGGTATTTTAGCCAATTTAACATATATTTCAAGTAACAGAGAATCTCCACCTGATAATGGAGCGAGTAGCAGAATTCACTCTATAGCTCAGATCAGGAAAGCCTTTGGCATCATCCAGAAAGTGATTCAGTTCATGACGCTCAAATAGAATTGGTATTATCTTCAAAATCCAAAGAGACACTGAGGGTTGGGTGCCCTTCATCATGACAGGGGAATCAAAGTGAGGTCACTTGTTCTACTTTGTAAGCGGTATTCCCATAGACCCCCACATTCTGGAACATCAGAAACTGAGCTGGCAGGTGCCTCTCTTTTTACCATCATTGTCTTTTCTCCATCGCACGAGCATCTAACTAAGGTTTATAGGGACTTGCCATTTCCCACTCTCAGAGTCCAGGTCAGTATATTGTCCCGGAGGCTGGGTCTCCAAGGTGGTGCAGGGCCCTGGGGCCTGGTTGGGGCATGGAATGGAATGGGAGATGTCCATAATTCACTGTTAGATTATGCCACCCGCCTAGACTCAGATAGTCACTGCTGCCACACCTGATTCCTCTTCTACCCCCGGAGATCCTGAAGCCCGCTCAGTTGCCTGCTCCTCCCACAAGCATTCCAGTCAAGTAAGAATAGCCAGCACAGATCCTGGAAGTAACTTAATGCTTCCCTCACCAGTCTCTTCCTTAAGGTCTGGATGAATGGGACCTTGGGGAACAGAGCGTGGGTATAGGGACAGAACGAACAAGCCCAGACTAGCGTTCCTGTCGCCCCAGGTGTTTGATTTCTTTCACTTTCATTACAACAAAAAATGCATGGCCTTTGGATGTCAGTTTCCATAGCCAGCTTTCTGTCCAGCTCTGTGCTGGCCATCCTGTGAATTGCTAGCTCTTCAGGCAGCCGTCCCGGCTGTAGACAGAACACAGCCTCTTTGGCAAATGTAGCCATATCATATATCCAGCCTGATCTAAAATTGATTTTTTATACTATTTGGTCAAGCACTTTCAAAATCCACTTCCACAAATACCTTCCAAATTCTTGATGTGCAGAAAGCACATTTCTACCTCCCTTTTTAGACACCCTGTTTCTGGAATTTGAATCCTGAAGGGCAGGTTATCCTTCCTGATGGGCAGGTTGCTGGAGCTGAGAATCCGAGTTCCTGATCAACCTGAACTCTACTGCCCCATTCTGTGACCTTCGCAGTAGCCTCCATACACAGTCCTTAGGGAAGTGAGCTAGAATCTAATGAATACAGAAACTGGCAGCAGATGATAAGCTACTGACCACAGACTCAGAGAAACAAACAGGAGTTACTCAGAATTGGGCCAGGATGGGAAAAACAGTGAGATCTTAACCATTGTCTAAGATGTGAAGCCAGCCCACATGGTGTGTGATGGCAAAACAGATGATGGCCTGTAGGCCCACAGGAAGAGAAGCTCACTGAGGGTGAACCTTGGAAAACCAGAACCAAGAGAACAGGACTGAGGCTTACCTGAGCAGTGCTCGCAAAAGACCGAAGTCTTCGCTCGAGGAGGAGGATGAAACTCAGAGTCCTTCTGTGACGTGTTAGAGAATCTCTTACTGTTGCTATGGAGCCAAGTGTGTTTACTGCCATGCCCAACATAAAGGTTAGCATTGATTTAAAAAGAGTGGAGACCTTGCTATTTACCCACCCGCCTTTTACCGTTGTGTACCTGAGAACAGGAATTTGAGCTCTGCTTGGCCTGGGGAGGGAAGGGGCAGAGCGAGGTGGCAGGGGGAGCAAGAGGAGTGCTGAATTAGTGCATGAGAAAGAAGAGTGAAGGCTGAAA
Source organism: Eidolon dupreanum (assembly GCA_028627145.1). NCBI lineage: Eukaryota > Metazoa > Chordata > Mammalia > Chiroptera > Pteropodidae > Eidolon > Eidolon dupreanum. The sequence continues at coordinate 45,324,399 of CM053515.1, read as the reverse complement.
AGGAAATGTAGAATTTCCTGCTTACTCATCCTAAATCTGATAGATTGGTTTGGGCCACAGCCCTGCCCCACCTGTGACAGGGAGTGGGTTCTGTGTTGGACGGTCTACCGGAATCACCAAACGAGGGAAAAGGGAGGTCCCCAAGGGAGGGCATCTGGGCAGAGAACATGGACAGTGATCTCCCTGGGGAACCAGCACTGGGCTGTTTGCCACAGGTGGCCATTGTCCAAGCGGGCCCCTGACCCCGAGGTAGCCAGTGCTGGGCCTGCTTGGGTTCATAATTAAGACTAAGGAGTTACAGCTCATCTTCACTGAGCACTTACTTTGTGCCAACCCTTCTGCAGGTGCTTTACATAAATCATCAGGTTTAATCTGCATAAGACTCTGGGATGCAGGGACCATTAAGAATCACAGTTTACACATGAACCTTTTGTGGTGGAGCAGGGCCCTGCAGGTGACTCCACATGCCCCAACTACACAAGAGGGGAGGTGCTGCATTAGCTAAGATGATGAGACTCATTCTCTGCAGTCTAGAACCTTCACTGAAGCGTGTAGGAAAGATGAAAATCAATGGTGAGAAGAGACAAATGGACATGCAGATATAAGCAGAGAGACAGAGAAAGAAGCTGGTCCCTAAAACAATTAATGTAGGGCCCTAGAATCATGTTCTAGTTCACATATAGCCTTCAAATAAATGGACCAACAGAAAGAAAAAGAAGCAACATCAACAAAAATAAAAAATTAATCGTCCCTAGTTGAAGGTCATCTGATAGAAAAAGCAAATGGAAGGATAATATATATGCTTCCTACTCAAGGAGAGAGGCTTAATGCTGTCACTGCCTGGTGAACCTGACAGGGAGGTCCTATGTGGCTGCCTGTGTGTGTGGGGGGGTGGTGGTGGGGGGGGGTGGTGGGGGTGGGAGTACGGGGATCAAGAACAGCTGGGGAGGCCACCTGGAGGCACTGACCTTGGTTGACAGCCACAGGAGTCTAATGCTTCACTATTACAAAACACTGGGGATAGATGAGCTGGGGTGCAAAACACCTGACTATAGTTTTAAAATCCAGAGACGTTTTAAGGCATAATGTCTTTTATATCATGCTGTACTAACACTTTTTAGAAAAATGCATGATTTGCCCTCCCTTTCCATTTGTGTCACTCACAGTGCCCAGACATTCCTCTAGGAATAGTCACTTAGGGGAAGAATTGAGCATTTTAAGGTGAACACATTTAGAATTCAAATTTTCAGGCTGACACACATCCCATCAAAGCAGTCAAGATGCAGAGGCTGTGTTCATTTGCTGAGGGCCAGGATATCAGTGCCTTAGAGGAAAGATCTATATTAAAATGTAGAGTGCAGGCTAATAGAACTAGTCTACTTTGAAAAGGATGTCCTGGTGTAGGAAATTGAAGGTGCTTGACCTGGTGATGGATGAGGTTCGTATGGGCTTTTAAATACTTTTTTTGTTACAACATTAAGACAAGTTTATAAAATAGAGAAAAAAAAATCAGCCCTAGATCCATTATTGCAATACAATTTAAGAAATCCTGTGGTGTTCCTTTGTTCCCAGGCCTGGGTATACGCTTTGTACGTGGTTGCATGAAGCTATTCCACTTTTCTCCACTCTCAGAAGAACTGAACATTTTTCCATGTTGTTATTTGGTGGTTATCATTATTTTAATCCCAGTTCTAGCATGCTAAGGCTTGTAAAAGACTTTTAGTTCACTAGATTCCTGGTAATAACTTAGGTATAGTTTGATAGGAGAAGAGTTCCCAAAACTTACTCCAAATGAACTTTAGATTCTTACTGTAATGGGCTTTTGCTATACTGAGTATATTTAATTTTGCTCTAGAGAGCCAGAAGATAAACAGAAGGACAAATCTCATACAGAATATTAAGCAGACGCTAAGCAAGCTTGTAGCTCATGAGATACAGGAGAATCTTGAAGGGCATATTAGGCTTAGAAAATGAGTGAGCAAATAGCTTGTGAAATGTGGGCAGAATTCATACATATGTTAAATCCATGCCTGTGAGACTCATTTGAGGGAGAAACAGCTTAAGTGAAGTATCTGATTGCACAAACTAGTGTACTGACAGATGAAAAGGAGTAGAGTGACGACATCATGGGAACGCCCCTCTGGGCTGACAGCTCTGTCACTCCTAGGCAGGAACATACCAGTAAAACTGTGGCTGTTCAGCGAGGCTAACTGGTGAGCTGCAGCTACTCCGGGTGACAGCGTCTCTCAAAGGAACAGCATTTCTCCAGGAAGACGAGTATGTGCTACTGGCTCCTGGCACCCTCTGTCTGTTGAGCCCTGCTCCAACCCTCTCACTGGCCCTAGAGCCCTCCATCTAGTTCCCAATCACGATTTGTCAAAGTGCCTCTCCTCTGGTGGGGGGTGAGTAAGCCCTGTGGATGTGGGCCACTTGCTCCTGAAGGCCTCACCCCTGCATCAGGTGGTTAGGGCAGTGGAGCTTCCTTAGGGATGGTTTTGTACCCTGGGGACATTTGACGAAGTCTGGAAACATTTTTAGTTGTCAGAGCTCAAGGGAGGGTGCTACTGGTATCCAGTGGATAGAGGTCAGGGACACTGCTGAACATCCTACAATGAGCAGGACAGTCCTCGGGACCCAAATCATCCGCCCGCAATGTCAGTGGTGCAAGGCTGAGACCTTGAGTACTTTGAGTACTAAACTATTTAACATTTTTTAAACTTCTAGTTGCAACTATTGGTGGATTGCCAAATCTCTATTGACAAAACAGATAATAAACAAAACCAGAGTATATCACAAGTCGTGTGTAACTTTACATTATAGAAATGTACCTTCCACACACATGTTTCTACACAGGGGGTTGTTTTGTGAAATGTATACCTTACTTCAGTTTGTAGTTAAAAAATTTGAAAGTCACTGGTGTGGAGAACCTGTTAACACATCCCAGCCAGCCTGTCCTTCTGACTCTCCACCAGGACTCTGTGCTACGATGGCATCACTGTAGCCAGATCACAGCCGTGACCCAAAAGAGAAACTCTGCTGGCTGCCCTGCTACCCACGGTGGGAGTCCAAGCTCGTGCCCCAGGCTTTCCACCTTCTGGTCAGACCATCCTGGTTCAGGGCTCACCCTTCCCCCCAATTCCGCCCCACACCGCCTGCTTCCAGCTCTCCATGAACTTTGCCTTGACGTTCTCCTCTGCCTAAGGTGCCGCTTGCCACCCTACCTGGCCAATTCCTATTTAATCTTTGAAGACACACTGCAAGTGTCACCTCCTCTGTGGAGCCTCATGTACTCTACCCCTCACAGAGTTCATGGTCTCCACCTCTGTTGTCTTCACAGTATTTCATTTATTCCTTCCATACAGGCACTGTTTATTTCACAGCTGCTCAATTGTGAGCTCACCGTGGACTTAAGTAACTGTTTTTTTCCTTATCTCTCTGTCTCCAGAAACTGAAAGAGTGCCTGGCATACGTATGAGGTGCTCAGAAGGTACTTGTTGAATAAATTCATGAATGGAGATTGTCACTTAAAGTGTTCATATTGCTAATTATTTTATAAACTGAAATATCTTTTATTGTGAGAAAAAAAGCCTCCTTGATCTATAATGCTGGATTTTCATATAATGTGAATTTTCCTTCTGTTTTTAAGTTTGTTGAATCTATATATTTTCCCATTATTTAACAAACACATGCCTATTGAAGACACATTGGTAGAACAAAAAGAGGTATAGAAGTCTTCCTTCCAAAGAATATATATTATGTATCATATGTAACGTATATACTTATATTTTTAATTAAATAATTTATTTTATATCTGTATCTATATATGTTTATTTATATGGATAACAAAACCCACCACTCATTGGCAGGGCTCATTTTAAGCCTCAAGGTTTCCTTCATGCAACGAATTTGGTTGGATTTAATATGGATTTAGTTACAGAGCCACTAGCTCAATTTGCGCCTTGAAGTCATTACCGTTGCTGCTACTGAATACAGTACTTCATCTCCTTCCGGTTTCTAATACTGGGAAAGTGTTGTGCAGCTGGTTTATCTCGCAGTGCTGAGTAAACCAGTTACGATACACCCCGGGTCAAGGGCGGCTGGACTCTGCTGCCCCCGTGTGTTCCCGTGCAGAACTGCAGAAGGCAGACCGCTTTGAAGCCACTCAGGTCCAGGAGGCCCATCTTCAGGTAGCTTGTGTTTGAGCCCAAGGATCAAGTATGAGATCATGATTGTCACCCGCTCGTAGACTCTTCGGAAGTTCTCTCCTGAGATGAAATAAGTTCCATGGGTCCAGGTTCAAGGACCTCACTCAGAATTAAGAAGGAGTTTCCTGTGTTTCAGTTTGTATGCGAACTGCCCACCTGCATCCCTAAAGAAGCAGTCTGACAGGCATTGCTTTGATACTTGGAGACAAAATGTCCAAAGTCTGCCATTCGGCGTTTTGTACATCAGTTTATTCTGGATTGCAGTCAGCCTGAACTGTGGAGGGATTACTCCTCTTGATGGGAACTGGGTCTGCTTTAATTGGACTACTTGTATTTCAGGTTTGTCCATGTTTCACAGTTGTCATTTGGATGGACTGACACACTAATATACTAAAGGTTTTATGATAGGCGTTGTCTGAGCACCTCTTACATCAGACTGGAATGTTCTTCTCCACCCATCAAAGCCTATTTTTCTTCAAGCCCAAGTTCACTGTGTAGCATTTCCCTGCTTGTCAGTGAGTGTCCAGCATGTGGCTCCTGCTGCTGTGCACTTCCCTGATCTGCGTGTCGGGGTGCCGTCTCTCATGGATCACCAGGCCGGTAGCTGCCTTACTGACCTGTCGCCAGGCCTTGGCGGAATACCTTAGACCCGTGCTCACTGAAACTAAATGTGGATTCCCGGATGCCATTTTTACATGGTAGTTGTAAAATTTTTCCAATTCATTTAATAATGCTTCTAATAGATTTTGGAGTGGATTTGGAATGTGGGTAGGAGTTGCAGAGAGAAACGTCTTGATTAAAAGTAGCTTGCATTAGCACAGTGGCATCGACTGACACCTACAGCCCTGACCCTGCTGGCTTTCCCATTAGGAGAGAACCCTTCAGCGCAAGGACTCAGCCTCAGGTCCTGAGGGTGGTGCTCACCAAGTCCAGCCTCCACTCAGCGTCGCCAGAAGGGCAGACACAGTCATTCATGGCTGTCTCTTCCTGACGCTGTGTCTAGGTTAGTGTCCTTTCTTACCTGTGATCCCAAGCAGGTCACTGAAACTTTTTGTGTCTCCACAACCTCAGATGCAAAATGAACAGTTAGGCTGTATGATCTTGGAGGCCTTGCCCAACTCAAAGATTCGGGATCATAATTGGAGAAGACACGGAAGTGAGGGAACCTGGTGTGAACTGAGAGCAATGTCACAGATGGCGGGAGAATGTTTCTTTCGACTCTCTGAGGGGTAATAAAAACTGGGGCAGGGGACCTTCAGAAGTCCTTTCAATTCCAGGGAGGTGTTAAATGTTGACTGTTGAAGGCATTTCAGAAGTAGACCTCCATAGGATGTCTTCTCAAGTGGTCCCCAGTGCAGCCAGGTACTATTTCAGGACTCTCCTCATTGGTTCAACAGAGGTCTATCCTGGTAGCTACTTCCTCCTTAAAATGCTTTCTTCTTTTATTTCTGTGACAGTGTAGTTTTCTTTTGCCACTCTGGACCAAATTCTCTTCCTGTGACCATTCCTAGTTATAATTATAATGATTATTGTCTATGTCCAATTACTGCTACTCTAGCTGAGGCCACTGACATTTTTTTACTGCAATATGGGCACAGTCTCCCAACAGTTTTCTCATCCATCCTCTAGTCAAGTGACCCCATTCCCAGTGCTTCCTCCACACTGCGGTCAAAGTGATCGCTGTTAAATATGACATCAAAGGATGTCTCTTTTCTGCTTCACTACTTTAATGCCTCCTAATTGCCATCAAGATAAACCTAAACCCTTTTTGATGGCTCACACAGACTTTCATGGACTTTTTTTTTTTTTTTTTTTAGGCGAGGCAACCCTTAGATGACCTCCCAGATTGTAAGGGCCTTGTCAGCTTACAATCCTTTATTTTTTATTTTTATTTTTTATGCCTAAGGCACCTGGTCTTCCTAGGGGGTCTGCCATCCAAGTACTAACCAGGCCAGACCCTGCTTAGCTTCTGCAATCAGACAGGATTGAGTGTGTTCAGGGTTTTAATGGACTTTTTGAAAAGGGAGTTTAGAAAGATGAATTATTCTATCTTTACAGTAAGAAAGTCTCATGAACGGAAATCAAGGTCCCTTGTTGAAGTGGGTGGAGGAATTGCAAGAGTTGCTGTTATCTTTAGCATATCGGCTGTGGTTCAGGAGTGCTACCGTACAATATTTCATTTATTATTCACAAAAATCCTATGAGATCGATCTCATACTATATCACACTCCACTTTACAGATGAGGAAACGCAAGTCCAGGAAGGATCAAGGGAACTGAGCAAAGCCACAGAAGTGATGGAGCCAGGATTTGAACCCAGACAGAGTGAGCACCCACAGCCTGCAGCTTTCTCCACCCTCCATTCTATGAGGCATGTAGCATTGTTGCTGGGCAGTGAGCAAGTTGGAATTTTAATAACTTGGGAGATAAATTTAGCTTCTTAACAGAAGTGTTTTCATGGATAAGGAAGGAAAGAATATTTTCTTAACAAATTTAATGTGATTCATCCTAAATGGAGAAGTCATCAAGAGAGTGACTAAACAGGAAAGTATATCTTTATTACCCAGGTTGTATAAGAAAAATAGAAAGAATGCTGGTTTCCGTTTTCTATGTTGTACAGCAAAGACAGGAGACTAAAAATGTAATTTTCAGCTCTGAAACTCTGACTTTCTAACCACTTGCTGTAAAATGAGCATATTCAAGTTTTGAAGTAAATGCTTATAAAATTAGAAAAGCAAGCTTTTAGTTTTCACTTATATGCTCTAAAGTTTAAGTATAAATGTGTTTGTTTAAATAAATATACCCATCTGTACTAGACTTATTGGGGTGATCATTTTGTAAGTTATATAAATGTCTAATCATTATATTGTATACCTGAAACTAATATAATATTATATATCAACTGTAATTGAAAAATAAAAAATATATTAAAAAAAATAAATATACCCATCTGCTGTAGAAAAAACTATTCTGAATACAAAACATGTTATTTTCAGTGTAACAATGCCATTCTCTGCTGTGGTTTTTATTTTGGTCAACTATTGCTGCATAGCAAACCAACCCAATACTTAGTGGCCTCAGATAACAAGAATAACAACACCACCACCAACAACAGATGTTTTGCTCATGAATCTGCAGTTTGAGAAGGGCTGATCAGAGGATGTTTGTCTGCTCCACTCAGCAGCTGAGGTACTATGAAGGCTGTTGGTTGAGACCTTAACTGGCATTGCTGGCTGGAACATGTGGCCTCTCCATGTGGCCTGAGGCTCTCATGACTTGGGGGATAAGTTTTAAGGGATGAAGGCTGGGGGGAAGGGCATGAGTGCCAGGTGGAAGCCCTATCACTTTTTTGAGTTAACCTCCGAAATCTAAAGTCCTATGGTGTTACTTTGCCACATCCTACTCATTAGAGCAGTCACAGAGACCCACCTAGGACTAAAGACAGGGCAATAGACCTTGTGTGAAGAAGTATAATTTCTTTGAGAAAAAAGATTTTGTCTGCCTTTTCTTTGATGTGCACAGTGAGTGGTTCATGATAAGTCTTACTTACCTATATTGTTGAATGAATAAAGACTCTGAACATTCAATAATAAGAAAGCAACAACCCAATAAAAAAAAGGGGGGAAAGCTTTGGACAGACAATTCACTTAGGAAGAAAAAAAAGATGAACATAAACACATGAAAAGATTCTAAACATCATAGTCATTAGTGAAATGCAAATTAAACCCACTATAAGATACCATTACATACCTATTTGAGTAACATTAAAAAGACTGTTCATACCAAATGTTGGTGAGGATGTAGAGAAATTGGCACTCTTTTACATTCTGGTAGGACTGTCATGTGGTAAAACCACTTTGGAAAACAATTTGACTATTTTTTAAAATGTTAAACATACATCTACAAATATGACCTACTCATTTCACTCCAAAGTGTTTAAGGAAGTGAAAACATATGCTCACACCAAGACTTATACATGAATGTTCATAGCAGCTCTATTTGTAATAGTCAACATCTGGCAATGATCCAAATGTCCATTAGTAGGTGGGTGGAGAAAGAGATTGTGGTATATCTATGTAGTGAAATACTTCTAGGCAATAAAGATAATGAACTATTGAGGAACATAGCAACGTGGATAAATCTTATAATAATGATGCTGAGCGAAAAAAGTCAAACAAAAAAAGAGTACATACTATATAATTCCATTTACATAAAGTTCTAGAAAATGTAAACAATTCTTTTGTGACAGAAAACAGGTCAGTGATTGCCTGGGAATGGGGTCAGGGCAAGGAAAAGTGGGAGGGAAGGACTACAAAAGGCCATGAGAAATTTTTGATTCTAATGGTATTAGTTTCCTATTATTTCTGTAACAAATTGTCACAAACAGTAGATTAAAACAACGCAAATTTATTCTTCTGGAGGTCAGAATTCCAAATTGAGTCTCATGAAGTTAAACTCACAGTATGAACAGGGAATGTTTCTTCTAGAAACTCCAGGGGCAAATATGTTTCTTCTCTCCTCTAGCATGTAGAGGCTGCCAGCTGCTGGGACGCATGACCCCAACCTCCCATAGCTCCAATCTTTGCTTCCATCATTACATCACCTTCTCCCCCTTCTAAAGACCCTTCTGATCACCTGGGGCCCACTGGATCATTCGAGATCATCTCCCCAACTTGAGATCCTTAATTTACTCACATTTGCAAAGTCCCTTCTACCACATAAGGTCAAATACTTGACATTTCTGGAGATTAGGATATGGACACCTTTGGGGCCATTTTTCAGCCTGCCGTAATGGTGGTCTTTTCATGGGTATACATATACACATATAATATTATATATGTAATATATATATATATCAAAACTTATCAAATCATAGTTTAAATACATGCAATTTATTGTATGTCAGTTATGTCACAATAAAGCTATTTTTAAAAGAGAGAGGGAAAAATATATCTTCTGGAAATAAAACCCATGCCTATCTCTGAACTCTGAAATAATGCACTGAATAAGAATGGTAGAAGAGGATGTCTAAATTATCCATCTTTCTGAATAATTATATGCATTTAGATTTAATCAAATGCTCTATCATTAGTGCACAATAGAACCTAGTCTTTAGACTTTCCAGCCACCAATACGGCGGTTGGCCTAACTTTTGTTTCTGAAGTATATAATAAGATTAAAAAGTTATATACATATAGTATAGTATAATATAATATATATATAAAAATATATATGACAACACAACTATACATATAATATAATATTATATATTTGAATCATATATTATAATTTAATCTAATTTAGTATCAAAACTGCATGAAGACACAGGGGAAGGTGGTTGTTTGCAAGCCAAGGAGCAAGGCTAAAAAAGAAACCAACCATGCCGACACCCTGATCTTGACCTTGCAAGCTCCAGGACTGTGAGAAAACAAATCTCTGTTGTTAAGCCCCAGTCTCTGGTGTATGGCAGCCCTAGCAACCTCACACAGATAGGAAAAGGGAGACTGAGAAAGGTGTCCCTAAGACTCAAACAGATAAGTAATAAAAAAATAAAATAAAATAGAGAAAAACATGTATTCCTGAACCCTTTGCTTCTTGGCTTAGGTCCAATTTTGGCCCTTCCCCCCATCCCTAGCATTGGGTTTTACATTTCTCATTGCTCTCATGATATCCAGGACTGATCATGTCCCTCATCTCTATTTGCTTTTGTATCTTGCCCACCTTCCTCAGGATTTGTCACTCTCCTGGCCTGTCTAGTAACAAGAACTCACATTAACTCCAGGCCAGAGGGGCTTGATCCCTTAGAAAGTCATGCCTGGGTGTTTGCAGATAACTCTACCATCAAGAGGCCCCCAGGAAATGCATCTGTGGAAAAGAATACAATTCCTTCCAACACAGGGGAAGATGTCCTTTGGTCAGTTGTGGCCCTGGTTCTAGTAGTTACACACTCCCCACTGAGATGCCATGGGCAGCCACCCCCCTCCAGGTGACATCTGTGCAGGACTCTTATTTATTATCACTGTTACTTCTGAGTCCTTCCCCATCACACACCCCAAAGTTGGGCCACAGTGAGCCCCAAACAGAGCTGCTCTGCTTTCTCTGCCTAAGTCTATACCATTCAAATGTGATTAAACACATATCAGAAGGGGTGATACTTTACTGAAATAGTTATAAACTTGCAATTACTTGTGATTATTGTTTCTATTGATTACTGATAACTACACTCAAAAATGTATACATTAACCTCATTGCCATGATATTGAACGGCCTCTCCCAAAGTTCCTTGATATTTTCTATTTTATTTGAAAGTTGAACTTGTTGTGCTCAGGTATAGCTCACAAATGCACACTCAGCTTCGTCCCTCACCCATGTCTCTATTACTGCCTCTGTAATATTTTTTCCACTATCTCTCTTTCTCCTTCCTGACCATCAACCCCTCCCTGCCACCTTGAAACTTTCTGTTTTTTCATCTATCAGCAATCCCTTATTACTAACTTTTTACAAATGTTGTTAGTGCCAGAGACTGGCTAAAAGCACCCAAAATTCATAGAGTTTTTGATTTGTGATTTGGGAACCTGAACTGTCTAGATGAAGCATGACATCATATGCATAACCTGAGGATAAAATGAACTGCTGGCTTCTTTATTTTTTTCTTCTAAAGGGTTAAACCTTTCCAAGTTGGCCATCATCAGGACGGACTGGTGACTTTTCTCTAGGAAGATTTATGCTAGAGGCATTCATCTGTGAAGATCCATTTGAAGGGGAACAAATGAATAAGTGGAGTTATGGCCCAATCCAATCTAATGAATCCAATCTGATGAAGAAATAACATCCAGGAAGCTAGGGAATAGATGCACTCTTCACAAACATGTAAATCATCTAAAATTATGCCGTTGGGCCAGACCAGAAGGAGAGCGAGAACAAATCTAACTGTATTCTTATTATGTGAAAGACTAAATTATATTTCCCTATGTGTAGCCATTTCAAAAGATTGCAAGACTCCTGCACAAATTTCATTCTCTCCTGAGCTTTGAAAAATAACCATTCCTATATCCAGCTCAATATACCTATATGACAAGAATTTGAGAGACTATGCTTGGTACTACTATTCAACTGCTATTCAGTAGAGTTTCTGAAACACAGGAGATCCACAAAGTATCAGTTTCCTTCTTCCTTCTCTCCCTTTCTTGCTCTTCAGACCCAGAAATGCCAGGATTTTGTAGTGCAGGTTCCATCTGGACCAGAGCTCTGAAGTTATGGACCCTGGGCTGGACTCTGAGCTTTATTGAAAAGTGATCTTGAGCAAGGGGCTCTTTTTTCTTTTATATAATTGGGACCTGTGTAAATCTGTATTTTTCAACTGACAGTAGGGCTGGGTGATGGGTTTT
>CM053515.1:45274064-45312307 GCA_028627145.1 Eidolon dupreanum | reverse complement strand
TTTGCCCTTTCTGACATTTTCTAATATGGAACTTGGAGAAACCGATTTGGGGCCATTTTTCAAAAAGGACTTTGCCTGAAGAGTCATCTTCTCCAACCCAGAAGTGGCATTTTACTTATTTACTTTTGCAATTATTAACCATTTGTATAACATAACTTATAAATAATATTAAAATGAGCTTTGTAAATGAATGTTACCAACTGTATGAGAGAAAATAAGTCATTTTGGCATGCATTATTTTCTCTTGTTTAAAAAGTAATGCCAGTTTATGTGTAACTATGTGGCAGCCACATAGCAGAAGCTCAATAAATATTTCCTTAGTTAAATTGAATGCAATATAGTATTTTATGCTTTTCTGTATCTTTCAAATTTTCCATATTATTCAAAATGTTGTTGTATAGTATAGCATTTACTAGTACAGCTCTGGAATTAGACAAACCTGTATGTACTATTTAATGTTATTAATGTCTTTGTATCTCAATTTCCTTATTATTGTTAAAATGAGGATGATCATATCTACCATACATTTTTGTAAGGATTAGATGAGGTAATGTATAAAAAATGCTTAGCACAGAGTCTAGCACTTATAAGTTTTTCTATATTATTAATAATTCGGTAATGTACTTCCTTGTACATATATCTTCAGGTTCATCTATTTTTGTTTCATAAACACTGACTCCTGTAGAATTGTTGAATCAAAGGAGATGAATATTTTCTCTAGAAAACTTGTCCCAATTATCAACTTTATAAAAACATTTATTGAATTTTGAATACAGCCAGATACTGCTCTAATTACCTCACACGTTTAACTCATTAATCCCAGCGATAACTCAATGAAGTAGGTGATATTATTTTCCACACTTTACTAGTTGGGGTAACTAAAGCTCATGCAGCCTGAGTGACTTACACAAAGTCACACCCTTAGCAAGCAATGGAGCCAAGATTTGTGCTGAGCAGCCTGGCCCCAGACCCTATTCTCCTGCCCGTGGTAGATTCTTATGAGGATTCCTGGCTGTCAAGCCAAAAGAAAAAAAAAGCACATTTGAAATTTGAAGAGGGGAAGAAGAGAAGCTGCAACATTCAGATTAGATGAGGATCTTATGTTAAATCCAGGCCTTTAAGAAACAAGGTGATTAATTTGGGGGATGGGTGGGATGAGGGTGAAATCTGTGACTTCTGATCATGTCTATTAATCTCTCCTTGTCTAAAATTAAATAAACCATTTTATTTATTTTGTTGGGGTCATTGAGCATCCTGAGAATTTTATCATTGGCTCAAACAAACCATGTTCTTTTAACTTATCAGTGACTAGCGTAACAAGAGAGCATTTAGTATTCTCCCCCTTTCCAGGACACCGAAAACTTGATGTTCTGAGGTTACTTTGCTCTGGAGAAGAGGTCATTGACTATTCTTTAACTTAGCTTTTAATAAAGAAAAGTTGCTTACATAAAAAATAAGAATCTTCATTGTTAAGTAGAAGCCCATCCTTCTTGTGTTTCTATTGATGGCCGTCTCCACCCTATCTAGTTATTTCGTACTCTGATAACGTACGCAGGCATTTGGGATGGACGTTGGTTCAACGTCAGCTTTTTATTTGTTGCAATTACTGGTCAGTAGGGAGGCAGAGCTGGAAACTTTTATGGTAAGAATTCTTGGTTCTTCTACAGAACTCCCCTCCATGATCCATCAAACTTCCCAGTGTTCTCTTGAGAAGTCACACAGGCTGCAAACTCACTTCGAGTAGTTCTTGTCCTCATATTGACTGGTCAAACTCTAACACGAGATTACAGGATTTTAGAGCTGGAGGGAGAAATCCGTAACTAACAGTCAAGAACTGTGAAGAGTCTGCTGCAGACAAAGTAGAGGTCTTACCCCTTCGTGAACTAAAAAGTTACCTGAGACAGTTTCCTGGATGTTGGTAGAAAACACAATTTCCTGGCTCAGAAATTAAGAACAGTTTTTTACTCATGGCAATGAGAGTGGCCAGAGCACCAGCATTTGTGCACCAAGGCCCTGGGCCCCAATTCCCACTAGGTCAAGCGAAGGTGATGCTGTACGCTCAGTGGGTTGCATTACAGGAGAGGAACACTAAGCTCACAAATCAGTGACAAGCTCACAAGATGTAAAAGAGTGTGCATGAACAGTGACAACTGTCTCCACGTCATACCTGCTCCTCATCGCCGTGCCATCTCAGCTGTGGGAAATGTCTTCGTGAGCACACAACTCCTTCAGCCTCTCTGAGTATCTGACCAGCAGAGGCTGGAATGAAATCCATATTGTTTGCCTTTGGCAGCAGGTAGAGGCTGAACTGCAGTGTGCACCTCTCCCACAAGCGCCAGAATTCCAGACCACACAGGCATCATGGGTGAGAACACCAGGCTGTGCCTTAGGAGAGCCAGGTAGCCTTCTCTTCCAGTTTGGTTTAGTGATTGCACAGATTCTGACGTGACAAGCTTACAGATGCTTTTCACAAGGGGTGAGCCTGGTGGCCAAGTCAGGGAGGCAGCCTGGGAAGCAGTACACATGTCCCAGTGGAGCTTCTCTACCATGACTCACAGGCAGAGACCCCTTTGACACTTAGGGGATGGTGAAATAAAAGCATGCGACAGATCAAATCTACTATACATCAGAGGTAGAACCATCAACACCAGCACATAGAATTGGCCCAAAGGGCCCCACCCATAATGTCAAGTTACTTTCCTTTCTCTACTGTGAATGCTCCCCAAGCACTATTAGCTGAATCCATGCCTTTTTTCCCCCAAGGGTCTGAGTAAGTAGTGACTTGGGCACTCTATCCAAAAGATTGAGTCCCTCCCCTCTGGAAATCCCAGGCTTACCTGGGCAGGTACACAGGGCCTTTGTTGCCCCTTAGGGAGGGGAGATCTCATCCCACCTCTAACCATGTTCTTCTTGAGGTAGCTGATGTTGAGGTAGAAAGGAGGAGGGATCGGGGTGTGTGGAAGGAGAAAGTAGCTCCATGCGGTTAAACCAGACTTCGCACATTTTTTGGGTCCAAGTAGCACAGCAGCAGCTTGTGGCTCAATCAAATGGCCTTCTAGTATTTTTGACCTACCCTGTGCTCTGTATCAGGAGAAACAGATATTTCAGGAGAATACAAGGAAATATTTCTTAGATTCCAGGGGATTACAATGTGCAGCTAGGCTTGGGAACTACTGGCCTAGAAGAACCTGAGACTCAAACTAGTGGCTCTCAAACTTGACCGTGCATCAGAATCACCTGGTGGGCTTGTTAAAACACAGACTATTGGGCTCCTTTGCAAGAATTGCTGAATCAGGAGGTCTGGAGTGTGGCCCGAGAATTCACTTTTCTAAGTTCCTTGGTATTCTGAAGGTGCTGTTTGGGAAGCCTGCTTTGACAACCTCTGGGGTAGAAGATAAATGTGGTCTGTGAGAAAGTGATGAGTGTAGGTGATGAAATAGCAGAACCTTCTTTTCAGTTTCTGCTGCTGATGCTGTTGGCACGATCATCCTCCCATGTGTGCCTCCTCGGATCACCATGCTTTTTAGAGTGTTAGGCCTTAGGACCAGGAGGCAGGGCTTCCTCACACATAGCTGTGGTGCCACTTCCAAGATCTCAAGTACTTAGATGGAAAACCCAGCACAGAGCCTTCTCCCTCGTTCTTCTCCAGGAAAATGTATTCCACAAATCAATTTTAGCTCGTCCCAGGCAGAGAAATAGCTGCAACCAAGACTGCTTTCCCAACAATAGTTTCCCAGTGTCTGCAAGGATTTGTCTATGGCTGTTTTGCGAAAGATCAGAGCAGTCAGCAAGAAATGAGCCCAGACACCAACAGGGCCACAGGGAGGTCAGGCGGCCCAGAAGGACCCTGTGGTAGACAGGAGGGAGTGTAGCTGCAGAGACGGGCAGATTTTCTAACAGGTGTGCTTTGTGGGGATGTCTAGACTTAGCCTGCACTGGAAAGGACCTGGACTAGTTCAGGGTCCAGTTGCATAAGAACGTGGTGGGTAGCTTGGCTTGGAAATAAGATGGAGACTAAGGTCTGAGGAAACAAGGCAAAGGCTCAGCGCTTGGAAATATGGCTGTGGAGGGTTTGAGCAGCATTGGCATCTGAGTCCCCAGGCCTGGAATGAAGCAAGGGTACAGAGGGGTTAGTGGTTTTGTCAGACAACCTCTCATTGGTGATTTACATTTGGACACATTTGCCAGTTATAATGCATATCCATAGGTTGCAGAATGCGGGTGTGTGTGGTGCGTGTGTCCTGGCAGCCTGTCACGTCGTGGAAGATCCAAGGGGACAGCCTGCCTTCAGTAAGCAGCCTTTGACACGCTCCTGCAGTTAGTCATGCAAGGCAGCGTGAGCTGTGTGACTCGGTTCCTCCAACCCTCATCCACCTGGCTGCCAGCCCAGGAGAGACACAAACAGCCATTGCTGGCTCAGTCTGCATTCTATTTATTTTCTTTCCCAGATCGCTCATATCATTCTCTTTCACAAGGCCTTATTATCAGGTGTCATGTGGTTTAATGAACATGGAAATTTATGTAATATAATGGGACCTTTACCTGTCTCAAGATATATTCCCCAGGCTTGACCTTTAAAAACCCTTGGACCCTCTCCACAGCCACTGTAGAGGTGCCCAATTAGGCAAAGGTTGTTTTCAGAAGGGCTCTGCTCCCATTCCAGTTTCCAGCAGTGTTTGTTCTGTGGGAGCGGGGAGCCAGTGCATCTAGAGAGCATGATGGGAAAGGAAATACTTAGAATGGTTCTTGAAGGATGAGAAATCTTTCTAATGACAATTAACATTTGACATGTTAGCAGAGTTTGCTAGGCCATTTTGTTTTGACACAGAGAACCTGCCATTTTGGCTAGATAGCATTTGTCCATCTTTTTACATCAGTAGTTATCAACCAGGGACATCAACCATTATTTTGATTGTCACAACCTGGGGCGGAGGGTCACTGCTGGCATTTAGTGGGTAGAGACCAGAGATACTGTTAAACATCCTGTAATGTCAGGACATCCCCCACAACAAAGAATTATCCAGCCCAAATGTTCACAGAGGCTGAGACACTGTTCAGAACTGCGACAATCTCGCGTATGTGATTTTAGTAATCGAGAATCTACATTTGATATCTGATGGGCTGTCAGTGTCAAATTTTGTTTCCTTTCTAAATTGTTACTTGTTTTGGGCCTATAATGTAACTTACTAAGTATAACTATATCCTAATCAATAAACTGAAGGAGTTGATAAACTGTGGCCTGTGAGTCAAATCTGGCCTGCCACCTGCTTTTGGAAAGTTTTATCCAACACAACCATGCCCATTGGTCTATGTGCTGTTTTATAACTGCTTTTGTGTTGCAATGTAAGGGTAGAATAGTTGAGACAGAAACCATGTGGCTTGTGAAGTCTAAAATATTTTCTATCTGAACTTTTACAGACAAATTTTGCTGTTCCCTGGGTAAAGTGATACAGTAAGCTGGTCAAACCACGGCTATTAAGAAATAAAGTTTTATTACAGCTCTGAGCACAAGTCCACAGTCTTCTGTAAGATATTATTAGATTTTTTGAATTACTTGAAGAATTGCTGGGTATTTCTTCTTTGTTAGCTCAGGGAGACTAATTTGGACTCAAGACCTCTCCTACCAGCTTTCCACAGCTCAGCAGTGTAGCCGGATAAAGTGAAGGAAGGAGCAAAAATGAACATTAACCTTTGCAGTGACCCAGAGATGGCCCCTACGTGCTTGTTAGCTCATAGTTGTTGGTCTTTGACTCGTCAGAACCCAAAGGTGGTTCTGAATGTGAGAATGTAAGAATATCAGCCACATGGACATTGGCCATGCCTTTTGGGCTCCAAACATCTTAGATCCTGGAATTAACTTGATGCTATACAGAACATGGATCTATTTGGGGGCAAATATCAATTCAGAAAACGGGTCTGTCTTTGTAGGGACAGCTTCAGTTATACAATTTGATCAGGAGCAACATCTGAACTCGAATTTCCAGAGTTTTTAAATTCAAAACAATATAAAGAATTAATTAATTCACTCACTCATGAATTAACAAAAAAAATTCTTAGAACCAATATGTGCCATGCACTGTACACAAGGATCAGAGAGACAGTAAAAAGGAGCTTATAGACTAGTGTGAGAGACAAGTAAATGAGTAGTTGAATACAGTGGTTAAATCGGTAGCCACAAGGTGGCGTGGTGGTGCAAAGGAAGGATAGAGACCACTGTGGAGATGGCCAAGCATGAGTTAGGTCTTTAGTAAAGGTCTGTAGAAGTTTAAAAGGAGCCCTTATTGAGAAGGAAGGGAACAACAATCTGGAACATTGGGACATGAGAATTCACGTAAAAACGTTACACATCTTTCCTTTCTGCAAATAATCTTCTAGACACACTTTGATATAACAAATTGCAAAGACAACAGCATGTAAATACAGTTTATTTTGATTCTTCTGACTACGGAACTTCACTTTATCGACTAAGAACAACATAAAGGAAGGTAAGAAATACTTTAAGTAGCTTTTGAGACAGATCTTCGAAATTCTCTGTAAAGAAAATGTAACTATTTCCAGTTAGCTTTGGGAAAAAGCCCACTCGTTGGTATAATAAATACTTCGTAAAAGGTCAGCCATTCCCCTGGTAAATGGTTTTAATAGAGGCAACACCATTCAACTAGCAGTTTGTGGGAAATATCACGAAAAAGAGGGAAAGTCGGCTCTCAATTCGAACAGAGGGATACAGTAAAATTCTAATATGAGAATAAATGTACTAGTAACTACTTCACTAAAAATATAGAGAAAGTCACTAAAATAAATTTTCTGGAAAAGAAATAGGAAATTGGCATTAGTCTGATAATTGTATGAAATAAAATTGTTATTCATGGAGGATTGGATCAGAGATTTTTGTTTACTTCCTTTAATCATAAAATATTATATAATGAAATAAATTTAAAATTTTATAAAGCCCCATCAACAGCATTCAGATCTTTATCAATTAGCTACTTTAATTGTTTAAGACTGAAGCATTTGTTAAAATAGTTTGATACACAGTGGATTTCATTTTGAATTTAGAAATTCTAAACATCTCTTAGTCATTACAAACAGATGTATAAAGGCTTACAATTACCTCACTTCCTAAAACACTTAGATTATTTCATGAGTCTGTTCCACCTTAACATTAAGGAGGGTACTTCGTTAGCTACTTAAATAACTCATTGCTCATGTGTTAATTCAGCTGATATTTATTTAATGCTTACTCCCCTGGAGGGGCGTTGCTGGTGCCAGGAATAGAGGGTGCCTTGGGGAGCAGGAAGGGTGGCTCTGACCCCTGTGCCCTGGAATCGCTCACAACGAAGCTCGGGGAGTACCTTACCCCCTCAGGAGCGGCAAAACCAAACCCATGTATCCAAAGACTCCGGTTCAAAAGAAGAGGGCCGTGTCCACACGATGCCACTTTAGAGCCCTGGCGCTCATGCCAGCCCACTGAGCGGCCCCCAAAGAGTGGCACGCCCACCATGGGCTCCAGACGGGCCCTGCACCATGAGGATTTATATTTCTTTGGGGAAAAAAAAAAGAGAAAAAGGAGAAAAGGAGCGTTTGTAACGGCAGCAAGCTGCTGGAGATTGCCTTCTGGTTATGTGCTTCCTCCGCCTCTTCGAACAGCGCCACGAGCATCCTCGGATCTGGCTGTCTGTGTGGAGCTTGGGTTTGACAGTTGTCTCACCCACCCCGCCTTTCAAAGCAAGAATTCCCCCTTAATATCTTAGGTGAATGCTCTCTGCCTTATGGAGCAGAGTATTTCTTTTCTTCTCTTTTTAAATAGTTCTGAATTAAACAACAACAACAACAAACAAGATTTCCCTAGATTAAATAAAAACCTCTGCCATTTGGACTGAGTAATGCCTCCTAGAAATAAATATTTCAAATCAAATAACTCTTCCTCATGAAAACCTTTAAAATATATGAAACTGAACATACTATATTTATTTTTTTCTTATCTCAGCATCTTTACTTTGGAAAATCACCCCTTCCGTATTCCTTAGCGATCCCGCTCTGTATATATGGCTTGGAGGTCTCCCTCTCCCCACCGCTGCATGGGCACAGGGACCAGCCCAGCTGTTAAGATCACATCATCACCCTCACTACAGTACTGATCTAATAGGGGTAGGAGGCTTGCTCAGCCTCTCAGCATCTTCCAAGCAGCTTTGCTAGAACCATCTGGAAACTTGCTTCCCACTGCACAGAGGGGTGCAGTGAGTCTAGAGCTGATGGTGGGCTTATTTTCCACCATATGGAATGTGCCTGTCTGGAATGAAGAAAAAAAAGAAAACAATACATAAGAAAGCAGAGCAAAAAGGTGAAGAAGGAGAAAGGGAGGTGGGGTAAGATGGAAGGAAATGAGTCAGAAAACACGGGAGGGCTGCTGTCTGTCTATGCTGGATATCAGTCTAGAATGTGTGGTTCTATGAGCAGAGACACCATTTTTTCCTCCTTAAGCTTAATTTCAGTTAGATTTTAGACATGAATCCAAGACTCGTTCCTAATACTCAATGATTGTAGCCCTTATGTCCCACTACATGGGCTCTTTTCCAAACTAGAATCTTGTATTGCTTCAGTTTGTCCTTTTATAAAAGGATTCTCAGAATTTACTTTCCTTAGAGTTTCTCCGTGGATAAAGCTAACTTTAGATTTCCTTTAAAAATGTTGAGCCTAGCATCAAGCACAATAAGCAGAGGGGGTCCCATCGGTGGGCCCAGGAAAGCAAAACCACGCACTCCTTCTGCTTGAGATGCCACCACTTCTAACAGTGCCATTGATACGAGTTTCCTATCTAATGCACCACCTGCCTTCAGGACCCATGGAGGTGGAGAGAAGTAGAATTTTGGGTATATTTTGAGACAGAGTGGATGTAATTTGCTAACAGATTGATACAGAGGGGATTCAAGAACCGAGGATACTGTAGTCATTCACCGAGATTGAGAAGATTCTAGGAGAATCAGATTTTTGCCTATGTAAAATTTGAATGCTTTTGAGATGGTTTCTAAAGAAAGATATTTGCAGAAGGTTGAAGATGCATTTCAGGAGGGAGGGTTCCAGGATAAAGATATCCACTTGGTCATCATCGGTAGAGAGATAGTGTTCAAAGCCACAAGACTAAAGATATATCTTAGGCAGAAAGTGTGAGTAGAAAAGGCCAATGACCATTGACTACACTCTGGGGCTTAGGAACATTTAGGAAGATGAGGGTGAACCGGCAAATGAGACGGAAATAGCTTTCAGTGAAGTGGGGGGAATTAAGAAAGAACATTGTTCCAGAAGCCAGACGAGTAAAGTGTTTCAGGAGGGAGGAGGTAATGAACCATGCTCAATGCTACAGGAGGCAAATAAAATGACAGCTGAGATTGTAGTTGGTGGAAGTGACAAGAGCAGATGTTCTGGAGTGGTTTCCAGAGAAAACAGGAGGTGAGGTGATGGGAGTGACATTATAGAGAACTCCTTGAAGAGAACCTTGGAAGTGGGGCAGAATTTAGAGGGAGATGTGAGGTTAAGAAAGATTTCTGCCTCCCTTCCTCCTGCCCTCCTTTTTCTCCCTCTACATTCCCTTCCCTTCCCTTCCCTTCCCTTCCCTTCCCTTCCCTTCCCTTCCCTTCCCTTCCCTTCCCTTCCCTTCCCTTCCCTTCCCTTCCCTTCCCTTTCCTTCCCTTCCCCTCCCATCTATCTTCTCCTTTCTTCCTCTCTATTTTTTCTTTATTCATCTTTCTTTTCATCTCCCCTCCCTCTCTTTCTCTGTATCTCACAAGATAAGAAAAATAACTGCTTGTTTGTTTTCAAATGGGAGTGATGCAGGAGAGGAGAAATTTAATGATTCAGGAGAGAATTGCTGATGTCCTGTCCTTGAGATGGAGGAAAAGGATGGGGTCTGTGCCCTAATGGAGGATTTGGCCTTGGTTAGGGGCACAAACAGTTCATACACAGTAAAAGGGGGGGGGGGAGTCGAATGTAGGCAGACACAGGTAGATGAGTAGATGTAGACATCCCCTTTAGATTGACTTTTTCAGTTAAAAAGAACATGAGGTCATAAAATGAGACAGACATTGGGTGAAGAAGGATTGTAAGTCTGAGAAGAGAGGAAAAAGAATGGCATAGTCTTGTAGGATGGAGAGAGACTAAGTTGACTAGGGTAACATAAGATTGCCAAGCACCTAAGGCCCTCTTGAAGCTCATGATCATAAATTTAAGTAAACTCAGTTCAGGTCAGAGTTTTCTCCAATATGGTGTGGGTGGGACCCAGGTAGAGTTAGATTTAGTTGAGTTTGGGTTTTTACCAAACTAATATGATGGTGGGAAAACAGGGAAATGCATTGAATGGTTGTGGAAGGCAACGATTAAAATGATGGGCTCTGGGATCCAAGCTGGGTGAGGAGGGAAATAAAAAGTGCGGCTGTGGACAAATCTTTACTCAGTAGTTGTAGTTCTCAGTGGGACCAGAGATACATGGCTAGAAAATAAGGGGTGGGGTCAGAAAGTGAGCTGCTTATAACTGAGATAGTGAAGGGTAACAAGTCTGATCATGACCAGACCTATAATGTGAGTGATGTGGGGTGTGCAGCAGGATTCTGGAGGAGAGGACAAAGTGACTGAAACGACATGAACAACACATACAGACACTGAAACAGTATGTACTGTAGTAGAAATAGCACTGGGAAGACTGGCCAAGAGCCAGAAATTGAAATGTCAAGGGCTAATGCAGGGTGACCTCGGTGGGTACCTCCAACCACAAGGGTGAGATGATATAGTCTTTAGCATGAGCGACAAAGCTTCTTTTTGGGGTACAAAGGAGTACAATTATTTGAAAGCGACAGCGAGTAGCCAATAGGACATTTACCTCCTTTGCCAAGAAATGGAATGGGTGTGAGAACAAAGTTGACATCCCTTAAGTTGGTGGCAGGACAAGCAACATCTCAGAGGAATGCAAGATTCAGTGCAGGCAAGAAAGGTTCACAGCAGATATTTTTGGTTTGCACAAAATGGTAAACACCTAGCTTATTGATATTTTCAATTGGATTCATATGACATTTATATTAGATAAATGTTTTAGACATTTATTTCTTACATACCTTACTTACACTGTATAATATATTCCACACTTTACTAAAATATTTTACCATCATTGTTCACTTTTGGAATTAAGACATCTAAACTCTAGAACTGTTGTTATCTGGTAAATTGTAATGCATTATAGTTGTTACATTCTTATGCAGACCACACAGGTTTGCTCATATCACAAAGCCGGATGCTGATACTTAGTTTCTATTCAGTATCTTTTTTTTTCTGAGCAGTTGCAAGATACAGGCAGCATTGCTGCCCCCTGTTGCTGTGTAGGAAAATTGCACCCACAGCTTGGGATAAGAAACAGCTGTGTTCCTTCTTGGTCTGTGTGCTGCCTGGCCTCGTCCTTCTAATTTGCTACAGATGAAAAAGTTGGTAATTACTTATTAATTGACAACTCTAAGAAAACAAATATTCCCCTCCAAAACCCACTATCCCAATGCAAAATCATGGGTGTGGGCATGAAGATAAACACACAAATGTTTCCAGTTTCTGTGGTGTTCAAATTTGATCACTATGGATATTTACGAATTTTCCATATCTAAGAAACGAGCATGCAAATAACCTTTAAGCATTTTCGACAATTACATTACATCAGTGCTTCTCAAAGCATGACCCTGGACTGGCGCTCCATCATCACCTGAGAGCCCGTCACAAATGCAAATGCTGATCCCCATCCTTGATCCGCTGGATCAGATACTCTGGGCTGGGGCCCAGCCATGTGAGTTTCAACAAGGCCTCCAAGTGATGCTGAAGAATGAGCTTGTGAGTGCTCTTAGAACCTTGACACCCCAGGTGTGGGCCACAGTGCTGACATCACTTGCATCTGGGGGTCTGTAAGAGTGGTAGGCCCTGGAGCCCTTTCCCAGAACTCCCGAGTCACAATCTGCCTCTTAACAGGATCCTCAGCTTTTTTAAGTTTGAGGAGAGCTTTTTTTTAGAGGACATAAATGGCAAATATTGTCTTTTGCCTATCAAACATCCATTCTTGTCCTTCTGGTAATAAGACCCTGATTTTGTAATTGGTAGAGCAAATATGGCTGTCTTGAGACGAAAATAAAAGAAAATTATTTTCCTTGCAAAATTGCTCTATAAACTGCAGTTGCTACTAAAGCTTCTCCAGTTAAAATGAGTGATATCTGTGTGGGTCAATAAAATGCACAACTTGGAAGAAGGAAAAATGAACCATTCTGTCTCCTGTCCTCCCTGGGCTGAGGGTACCAGCCTGTTTGTTTCCTGATGGGAACGAGATGAGGAATCCTCAATGAGCCAGAGATGTGGCCTCTGTCTGCCATTTCTCTCCAGCTCTCCTGAACACTATTGATGTACCTAAAGCAGGTGGAAATTGTGGTATGTGAACAAGGTTTTAGTGACAGTCCGCTCTCTCTGGAAGGCTGATATTAAATTCAGACTTGATCTTTTGAGAGCTGTTTAACTCTTGGCATTTATGCCGCTCATGTCACCTTCCTACCTGCAGGAGATGCTGTGAGCCCCAAGTAAGATGATCCGTGCAAAGACAGTTTGTGAACCGCTGCTGTGGTCTAAATGTGTCCCTCCAAAATTTATATGTTGCAAACCTAACCCCTGAAGGTAATGGTATTAGAAGGTGGGGTCTTTGGGGTGTGATTAGGTCGTGAGAATGAGGCCCTCATGATGGGATTAGTATCCTTATAAAAGAGACCCCAGAGAGCTCTCTCCCCACTCCCACTATGCCAGAATACAAGAAGTCTGCAACCCAGAAGAAGGCTCTCACCTGACCATGCTGGCACCCTGATCTCAGGCTTCCAGCCTCCAGAAATATAAGCAATACATATACAAGCTCCCCAGTCTGTAGTATTCTGTTATGACAGCCAAATGGACTAAGACAGCTGCAATGCAACAATTAAACAGAGAAATTATAATAACTACTACAGTTTTATACCAATTAATTTTTTTAAAATAAGGGAGCAACCATCGGTAAAGTTTATCAATTAGGGTCTCTCAATTTTAGTTTTCAGATCTTAATTCTTTATTTGATCTCAAGTCTCTTTATTTTATTATTCTCTTACTGTTCTGTCAGGCAAAGAAAATGTGTTTGGGTCTTTATACATACATATATATATATAGATAGATATGTGTGTGTGTGTGTGTGTGTGTGTGTGTGTGTGTGTGTGTGTGTGTGTGTAGACTGCATGTGTCTTTTATTTCCTACTGGTTGTCTAGACCTAGAAGAAAAATGATGGTAGAATCATTGTTTCCAGCAAAAAAAAATTACTTTAATTCAATGCAACCAAGATTGTCTGTCTCTCCTACATGAAGGGTATCATAGCAGGCCCTGGGGATTGAAAGATGAGTAAAATATGATAGCTTCTATCAGAAAGTACATAGACTTGTGGGAGGGAGATATTTAACAACAATGATATCTTAGCTACAAAGAAAACAAGCCCTTTGCAGTGTTCGTCATAACTGGTTCTCCTGGCGTTATCTCACTGCTGCCTCCTCTCTCCTCCATACTCTCCTTTGGAGAAAACTCTGGGAAGATTGTAGGGGCAGCTGGTAGGTTTTTAACCTTCCAGATGTCCCACAAAATCTAACAGCAGGCCTAGGACAGCACAGCCAGAGACATACAGACAGCATCTCCAAGAGAACTAGGGGTTAGGAATCCCACACATCCCAAATATGACATTAAGATCAAACCATCTGAGCCTGAGGTCAGTGTAGTATCAATGCTTATCCAGAGGAAGCAGAGAGAAGGCAGCTGGGCTACTGATGGTGTCCAAGACCAGAACAGTCCCGTGGAGGGGGGTGGGTTGATGAGAGACCAGTAGCAACTGCAGGGATGTTTGCAGCATTGGTATGACCTGCATGAGGGGACTAATGGTGCTGGAGAACTCTCTAAACCAACAAATTAAACTCTCTGCCAAAGCGGAGATTTTCATGGAGGGAAAACTTCAAGTAGAACCCAGTTGGAGTGAGACAGGAATGATGAAAACAAAGGAAAGATAAGGTCAAGATAAAAGTGGGGAAGGGAAGCAGAGGAGGCAGATCTGAGAAAACACAGGTTATTTTTCATCACTTTGCCAAACAGCAGAAGCTCAAGACGCTACACGGATTTCTTGTTCCTGACAAAACATATCTTCATTTTCCACCTAGACAGGTCTCCTGAACTCCAGCATGCATTTTACTTGCAAGCCACTCAGGCATCTGAAGTTCAAGATGTCAGTGGCTCAACATATTGTCCCCTCCCCAGAACAGACCCCTCTCCACTATCCCCCATTTCCACCTCAGCATTCACCTCTTACCCAAGCCAGAGACCTGAGTGTCATCCTGGCTTTGATTCTTTCTGAAGAAACAAATCAAACCATTTTCCACTTCTACCCATTCTGCCTCATAACTAGTTCCCATGTCTCTTCTCTCCACCTCTCTCTGGACTTTGCAATGGTCTTTCTATCCCACATCTTGCACCTGTGGCTGCTGAATTCCTGGAGGATAATGACCCCTGCCCACCTGCTTGGCCTCATTTCCCCCACTCCTGCCCCCTTAGTGCCTCAGCAGAATGGAAATGTTCCAAGTCAATTCCATAGCTTTCCTAACTGCATGCCATTACCCATGCCAGCCCCACCCCCCACTTTCTGGAACATCTTCCCTCTTTGAGGGCAAAAGTCATGATTTTTCATCTTTGTTTCCTTTGTACTCTGCATATATGATGCTTGCTAGATATTTAAAATATTTTTTGAAAAAATCAATAGGCTCACATCCATATTCCTAAAATATCGCTTTTATATAGAGCCGTGTCTTTGTTGTCCTGTCTCAACAATTAGTTAGCCACTGCTTTGAAAGTAAGATCCTTAAATTTCAGATCCAAATCTGGAAACATCACTCAAATAAAAACCTACTGCACGTCAAACCCCGTCACTTTTTTAGATGACTGTGTCATTTGGAAATGAGGACAAAGCACAAGTTCTGTATCAGATACACTGCTGGGAGCTTTCCAATTTTTTTATGAACATATCTATCAGTTGAGAAGCTGAAATGGTGTAGCATCTTTTTTATTTGCAATGTATGAGAAACTGGCATAATTGGCTATAGATTTATGGCAAATATTACAAATGATATGAAAATAAATATAGCAAAGTGAATAGATTTTTGAAGCAGCAGCTATTCTGACACACACACACAAATGAGATTGATATTTTAAATCTCCAGTTGATTATGTTGTAAACTCTGTTTACAGATCATCTATTATCAGACTGTAAGAAGGTAAACAGTCAGAGAAACGTGTCTCACACTTTCAAAGGCAGTTGAAAACCTGACTTGGATTGAACCACATGACAAAATGTCATCAGATTACACATGCTACTTCAAAATTTAGACATTTAAATATTGTTAGGCTTGACAGGGATACACACATAGGGGCAGATTTGAATTCAATCTAAATAAGGAATGTAAAAGTATCTGCATAAACCATTAACTAAGTTATCAATAGTTTTATTTTTATTATGCACTTAAACAGAATTTTAAGCTAACTTAATTTATGAAAACTCTCAGACAGTATGCAAAGTAAGAAGGAAGTTCAAGAACAATACTCACACTGCCCCTTTTGGGCACATTCTGTGGGTCATCCTTTGCCAGCATCTGGAGGTCAAAACCCTTGCCTGATGGGCACTGTTGGCCTGCATCAGGACTAGCTGGTGGAAAAGCACTTTTCCACTTTTCATCTTGGTGCCTGAGAGTCTAAATCATTACTGGAGATATCTTCTGACTGAAAAACAGAGTGCAAATTACATAAATGAATCCCATCAGCTATTGCTAAAACAGAACAGCTCTGTTCTAAAGGGAAGAGCAGAGGCCAGGTGGTCATCTGTGTTTTCCTGGGACTGGGGCCAGCTTGCAATGCAGACACAACAGAAGACTTTACCCTAGTGTACCAGCCAGTTCAGGCATCCACTGGTCCTCTTTATGTCCATAACTGATGGGTTTGTAGCATGACTTCTAATATGGCTGCATTGCAGATGCTGTTAGCCTCTCAGGAGTGGCCCTTCTTTGTATTCTGGAGGCTTCGTATTGCAAGCAGCTGAGATTGTCCACTAAGGGCTTTCTCTGCATGCTCTGCTTGCTCACACCATTCCAGATGTGCTAAGGAGTAGACACCAACAGGAACAACCATCAGCTAATATCTAAGAAGAGCCATTTCTTTACCCCTCAGAGAGGAGAACTCCGAGGTGTGTTTCACATCATCTCCTGATGCCAGACAGGATAGATGCCCAGCTGCTCACAGAGGGAACCGTTCATGAACACACTTTTTACTGGCTTACTTCAAATGGGCTTCATTAAATACTTGTTTAAAGATTTTCAAATATAAATAAATTTATGAATCAGAAAAGAAATTTGATGATATGTCCATTTTTAAAAAAAAAATTTATTGGGGTGACATTGGTTGATAAAATTATATAGGTTTCAAGTGTACAATTCTATAATACATCATCTGTATACTGCATTGGGTTTTCACCACCCAAAGTCACCATATATTTGACCCTCTTTACCCTTTTCTACCTGCTCCTGCCCTTTCCCTATGGTTTCTGCAGTGTTAAGTTTAATTACTTCCAGATGGGTTATACTTAAACTTAATACTCATCATCTTAGTTTCAAAATTTCCCCCCAAATTTCTGAGGGTTGTGTGACCATTTCAGCTGCTCCTGTGGTCTATTGCTCCACAGAACCTCAAAGAGCTCTCCCAGCCCCTTCCTCTCTTTACTGTTGGTTTACATGTAACACTTAGTAAGTAATCCTCACTGGGATGCCAGGAAGAAATCTGGGTGAGAATCTCTATTCTGCTGCAGGCCATCATCTCAAAGGTTAGGAGAGGGCAAGGGAAGAAACTACACTGAACTCTGAGTGCAATGGCCACACCATGTCCTGAGTTTGTTGCTAAACTTCTATTGCCCTAATCCTGTCAAAACTTCTCTCCAGGGATAAAATGTTTTAGGTATTCATAAGATATCCATAGTGAGCAGCTTAGAGGCTGTTGTTATTATTAAGAACCTTCAGATCTTTGCACTGACTTATGTAGAAAGAGCTGCTGTGGGTACTTTCTTATCTGTTTCACATCTTTATTGTAGCTAAACTCAAATCCTTGAGCACGTTAAACATGTCTTTTTTATTTGTAGATGCTCCATTTTCACAGCCTTCAATAACAACTGCTTAGAAGCACTGCTTTTCCATCTGTCACAGTCTCACATGTCTGTGCTTTCTGGATTCCTAGCAGCGTTTCTTCAATTACCTTCTGCAAAACAGTGCCTGGGCCCAGTCCCCTGGGAGCAGCTGCACTTCCCATCCACAACCAGCACAGAAGTGGAACCTCCTGTTCCTGCTGATTCCCTAATGAGATGAGAAACTTAATTGGCATATTTGCTGGCAAAAGGGAACTTACAGGGTTTATTTTTTAGCCATCCTTGTCTATCAAGTCAGCATCCTTCACCCCTCCAACCCCTCATTCATGCAGTAATTTTATCCAATTTTCCTTCACCATATTTTATTTTGAGTGTGTGTGTGTGTGTGTGTGTGTGTGTGTGTGTGTGTGTGTGTGTGTGTTATAGATATAGATGGATATATATATATAAACCTCAAGGTAACCACAAACCAAAAAAAACTACAAAAAATACACACACAAAAAAAGAGAAAAGAAACCAAACAAAACACTAAAGAAACCCAGCAAACCAAACCAAATGAAAGATATCAAAGGAAAGAGCAGACAAGGACTACAAAAATAACCAAAAAACAATTAACATGTGGCAATAAATACATTCCTATTAATAATTACTTTAAATGTAAATAGACTAAATGCTGCAGTCAAAAGAAACAGCGTGGCTGAATAGATAAAACAAAACAAAACAAAACAAAACAAAACAAAACAAATGAGATCCTTACAAATGCTGCCTACAAGAGACTTATTTCATCTCTCTAGTCAAGATGGCAGAGTACATAAATGCTGTGCTTTCCTCTTCTCACAACTGCATCAAAACTACAACTAAACTACAAAATAGCCATCACTGGGAGTTGCCTGAGTCTAGGTGAACAGAAGTCCTTCAACTGGGGACACACAAAATAGGCCACCTGGAGACTGGTAGGAGGGATGGAGATGCAGATCAGGCTGGTCTCACATCCACGTGTGGCAGTTGAGAATTGGGAAGGTTATAAGGATGCTCGATGAACTTAGGGGAAGAGTAAATGAACTCAGTGAGAACTTTAACAAAGAGACAAAAAACATAAAAGTGGAGATAGAAAACATAAAAAAGTCAGAAATGAAGACTATGATAATTGAAATGAAGAATACTATAGAGGGAATGAACATAAAGCAAAGGATAGAATCAGTGATTTAGAAGACAACCTAGAAGAATGGATGCATTTCTAGAAATAAATTTCTAAGCCTGAACCAAGAAAAAACAGAGAATCTGAATGGACCAAAAACTAGCAATAAAGTTGAAGCAGTAAAAACAAAACAAAACAAAAACATAAAACAAAAACATAAAACAAAAACAAAAACAAAAACAAAACCCTCAAATAAAAAAAAGTCCAGGACTACTCAGCATCACATATGAATTCTACCAGACATTTAAAGAGAAATTAATATTTATCCTTCTCAACTGTTACAAAAAATTGAAGAGAAAGGAACATTTCCAAATTCTGATACCAAAACCAAATAAAGACACTACCACAAAAAAGAAAGAAAGAAAGAAAGAAAGAAAGAAAGAAAGAAAGAAAGAAAGAAAGAAAGAAAGAAAAGGAAAAGAAAATTACAGGCCAATATTTTTGAAGATAGACACAAAAATTCTCAACAAAATACCAAATTCAACAATACATTAAAAAGATTATACACTATGATCGAGTGTGATTTTTTCCAGAGACATAAAAACAGTTCAATATCTGCAAATCTAATACCATGTTACACTGCATCCACAAAACCAAAGATAAATATCATATGATCATCTCAAATGATATAGTAAAGAATTTGTCAAAATTAAACATCCATTTATGATTAAAATAATGCTCTGAACAAAATAGGGATGTATCTCAAAATGATAAAGGCTATATATGAAAAACCCACAGTTAACATCTCAATGATGAATCTTTCAGCTTTTCTTTAAACAGAAATAATACAAGGATCCCCAGTCTTACCACTTTTATTCAATATAGTATTGGAAGTCTTAGCCACAGTAATCAAACAAGAAAAAGAAAAAAAGGCATCCAAATTATAAAAGAAGTAAACTGTCACTATCTGCAGATGACATGATACTATAGAGAGAGAACCCTAAAGACTCCACCAAAAAATTATTAGAATTAATAAATGAATTCAGTAAGTAGGATACAAAATAAATATACAGAAATCCATTGTGTTTCTATACGTGAATAATAAATTATCAGAAAGAGAAATTAAGAAAACAGTCCCATGTAAGATTGCATCGAAAATAATAAACTACTTAAGAATAAATTTAACTAAGGAGATGAAAGACCTATACCTTAAAAACTGTAAGCTACTAAAGAAAAAAACGAAGAAGACACAAAGAAATAGAAGGATATACTATGCTCATGGATTGAAAGGATTAATACTGTTAAAATGTCCAAACTACCCAAATAATTTTACAAATTCAATACAATCTCTATCAAAATAATAATGACATTCTTCTCAGAACTAAAAAAAGTAATTTTAAAATTATATAGAACCACAAAAGACTGAACAGCCAAAGCAATCTTGAGAAAGAAGAAAAAAGCTGGAAAGCCAGAGGTACTATGCTTTTTAATTTCAAATATATTACAAAGTTATAATAATGAAAACAGTATAGTACTGGCACAAAGGCAGACACATAGACCAATGAAATAGAATAGAGAGTCCAGAAATAAAACTTCATTTATATGGTCAATTAATGACAAAGGAGGTAAAAATATACAATGGAGAAATGATAGTCTTTTTAATAAATTTGTTGGGAGAACTGGACAGATATATGTAAAAAAATAAAATAGAACAACTTTTATACACCATATACAAAAATAAACTCAAAATGAATTAAAGACTTAAATGTAAGACATCAAACCATAAAACTCCTAGAAGAAAACATTGATAGTACAGTCTTTGACATCAGTCGTAGTAATAGCTTTTTAGATATGACCCTAGAGCAGGGGAAACAAACGCAAAAATAAACAAAAAAGACTACATCAAACTAAAAAACTTCTGCATAAGGAAACTGTTAACAAAATGAAAAGACAACCTACTGAATGGGAAAATAAATTCACAAATGATGTATCTGATAATGGGTTAATTTTCAAAATATGTAAGGAACTCATACAACTCAATAACAACAACAAAAAAAAAACAATCTGTTTTAAAAATGGACTGAGGACATGAATAAAAATTCTTGAAAAAAAAAAACATACAGATGACCAATAGCCATATGAAAAGATGCTCAATATTACTAATCATCAGGGAAATGAAAATTAAAACCACAATGAGATATCAATCTTACACCTGTCAGGATAGCTATTATCAAAAAATCACCAAACAATGACTGCAAGAATGTGGAGAAAAGGGAACTCTTGTGCATTGTTGGTGGAAATGTAAATTGGTGGAGCCAATATGGAAAACAGTACGGATATTCCTCAAAAAACTGAAAATAGAACTACCGTGTGACCCGGAAATTCCATTTCTGGATATTTACCTGAAGAAATCCCAAACACTAATTTGAAAAGATATGTGCATCCTTATGTTCATTGCAGAATTATTTACAATAGCCAAGATGTGGAAGCAGCCTAAGTGTCCAATGACATACAAATGGATAAAGAAGACATGGTACAAATATACAATAGAATATTACTCAAGCATAAATAAGAATGAAATTGTTAAATCTAAACATTTGTGCCAACATAGATGCATCTAAAGGGTATTATGCTAAGCGAAACAACTCAAAGACAAATGCATGATTTCACTGATATATGGAATCTAAATAAAAAAAAAGAAGTAAATGAACAAACAAAACAGAAACAAACTCATAGATACAGAAAACAAATTGATGGTCACCAAATGTCAGGGGGTTGGTGGGATGGGTGAAAAAGGTGAGGGAATTAAGAAGTACAAAATTGTCAGTTATAAAAATAGTCACAGGGATGTAAAGTATAGCATAGGGAATATAGTCAATAATATTTTAATTACTATGTATGGTGTCAGATGAGTAATAGACTTATTAGGTGATTACTTTACAAAGTATATAAATGTCTAATCACTATGTTCTAAACTTGAAACCAATATAATATGATATTTCAACTGTAAATAAAAATAAATTTAA
The DNA here is from genome assembly GCA_028627145.1 of Eidolon dupreanum. Classification (NCBI taxonomy): domain Eukaryota; kingdom Metazoa; phylum Chordata; class Mammalia; order Chiroptera; family Pteropodidae; genus Eidolon; species Eidolon dupreanum. The sequence continues at coordinate 45,290,900 of CM053515.1, read as the reverse complement.
AAATTTTAGTGGTTTCCTTAGAATTTAAACAAATTCTATCAAATAATATCATCATCTGTTTTGGGAAATAATTGTGATTTTTAGATGTTGACAAAAATTCATGATTTTTTATCTACCTTGAGATTTATTTTTATACACCTGTAAAATAAATGACAGTATTATATCTTGCTGGTTTCACTGCCATGTTATTATAATTTTTTCAGCATTACTGTAAAGATTTTTTAAAATATAATTTTAATGGATGAATAGTCCATAGAAATTTATTCACTGATTTCCCTATAATTACATAGTAGCTTCTTTTTTCTTCAGGTTTATTGAGATATAATTGACATAACATTGTGTAAGTTTAAGGTTTAGAGCATAATGATTTGATGTGTATATGTTGTGAAATGATTATCACAATAAGGTTAGTTAACAACTCCACCATCTCACATATTTAACTTTTTTGTGTGTGCACGGTAAGATCATTTCAGATCTACTCTCAGCATCTTTCACATATAAAATAAGATATTGTTAACTATAATCACCATGCTATCCATTAGATCCCAGAACATATTCTCTTATAACTGGAAGGTTTTACTCTCTGACCAACATCTCCCAATCTCTCCCAGCCCCAGCCCCTGATAACCACCAATCTACTCTTTGTTTCTATGAGTTAGGCTCTTTTTTTGTTTTTTAGATTCCACATATAAGTGAGATCATATGGTTATTTATCTTTCTCTGCCTGATATTCTTTTAGAATAAAACCCTCAAGTTTCATCTATGTTGTTGCAAATGGCAGAATTTCTTTCTTTTTTATCTTTGAATGTATGTATGTATGTATGTATATGTGTGTGTGTGTGTGTGTGTGTGTGTAATCACATTTTTAAAATTCGTTCATCCATTCACAGACACTTAGCATGTTTTCATGTCTTGGCTACTATAAATAATGACGCAATCAATATAGGGATGCAGATATTTCTTCAAGATAATGATTTTATTTATTTCAGATATATATATGGAGAAGTGGAATTCCTGGATCACATGGTATCCCTGTTTTTAATTTTTTGAAGAACCTCCATACTGCTTTCAATAGTGGCTGTATCAATTTACACTCCCACCAGCAATACAAAAGTATTTTTTTCCCTCCACATCCTTATCAGCACTTGTTATCTCTTATCTTTTTGATAAGAGGCATTCTTACTGGTGTGAGGTGATATCACATTGTAGTTTCGATTTTTATTTCCCTGATGATTAGTGATGTTGAGCACCTTTTTATGTACCTGTTGTTCATTTGTATGTCTTTTTTTGGAAAAATGTCTGTTTAGGTCATTTCCTCATTTTTTAATCTCATTTTTTTTCTACTATAAAATTGTATGTATTTTTTATATACTTTGAGTGTTAACTCCTTAACCAATGTATGCTATGCAAATATTTTCTTCCATTCACTAGGTTGTCTTTTCATTTTGTTGATTGTTTCTTTCCCTGGGCAGAAGCTTTTAAGTTTAAGGTGTTCCCACTTGCTTAGTTTTGTTTTTATTGCTTATGCTTTTGGTGTCATACCCAAAAAATAGTTCCCAAGACAAATATCAAGGAAATTTTTTCATAAGTTTCTTTCCAGAAGTTTTTATTGTTTCAGGTCTTGTATTTAAGTTTTTAATTCATCTTGAGTTAATTTTTGTGAGTGACTTAAGATAGCGGTTCAGTTTTATTCTTTCACATGTGAATATTTAGTTTCCCAGCACTATTTACAGTCAAGAAAATCTTTGCCTCATTGAGTATTCCTGGCTCCTTTGTCAAATAATTAGTTAACTATATATGTATGGGCTTGTGATTCTCTATCCTGTTGATTTAAATGTCTGTTTTTATGCCAGTACAATACCATTTTGATTACTATAAGTTTGAAGTATAGTTTATAACCAGGAAGTATGATTTCTCCAGGTTTGCTCTTTTTTCTCAATTGCTCTGGCTATTCAGGGTCTTTTGTGGTTCCATACACATTTTAGGATTCTTTTTTTTTATCTGTGAAAATTGTCAATGGAATTTTGATAGAAATTGCATCGAATCTGTAGTCAGCTTTTAACATTTTAATAATATTAATTTTTTCAACTTATAAACAGCATATTTTTTCTTATTATTTTCTTTTAAAATTTATTTTTCAATTACAGTTGACATACAATATTATATTAGTTTAAGGTATACAACCTAGCAATTAAACATTTGTATTTTTCATTTATTTTTGTCTTTAATTTTTTTCATCTATATCATGTAATTTTTAGTGTACAAATCTTTCACTTCCTTGGTTAAATTTATTTCTAGGTATTTTATTCTTTTTGAGGTTATTGTAAATGGGATTGTTTTTTAAATTTCTTTTTCCTATAGTTCATTGTTAGTATATAGAAACACAATTGATTTTTGTATGTTGATTTTGTATCCTGCAACTTTGCTGAATCTGTTCATTAGTTCTAACAGTTTTTTTTTTTTAAATGATTTCTTTAGGGTTTTCTACATATAAGATCATGTTATCTGCAAACGGACATAGTTTTACTTATTTCTTTCCAATTTAGATGTCTTTTATTTATTTTTCTTGCCTAACTGCTTTAGCTAGGACTTCTAGTACTATGTTGAATAGAGGTGTGAGAGTGGGCACCCTTATCTTGTTCCTGATGTTAGAACAAAAATTTTTAATCTTTCACCATTGATTATGGTATTAACTGTGGCCTTGTCGTATATGGCCTTTATTGTATTGAGGTATGTTACTCCCATATCCATTATAAAAGATGTTGAATTTTGTAAAATGCTTTTTCTGCATTTATTGAGAAGATCATATGATTTAAAAAAATTTTATTCCATTAATGTGATATATCACATTTATTGATTTGTGTATGTTGAACCATCTTTGCATGCCAGGGATAAATCCTAATTGATAAGGGTGTATGATTCTTTTAATGTACTGTTGAATTTGGTTTATTAGTGTTGTATTGAGAATTTCTGCATCTATATTCATCAAGGATATTAAACTGTAGATTTATTTTCTTATAGTGTCCTTATCTGGGTTTAAAACCAGGATAATGCTGGCATTTAAAAATAAGTTTAAAAGGGTTCCTTCCTCTTTAGCTTGTTGAAAGAGTTTGAGAAGGATTGGCACTAATTCTTCTTTAAAAGTTGGCAGAATTTATCCATTTCTTCTGGGTTATTTGATTTTTTTTTTTTTGGCATATAATTGTTCATAGTAGTCATTTCATTCCTTTTATTTTTGTTGTTTCAGTTGTAATGTCTTCTCTTTCATTTACAATTTTGTTATTTGAAGCCACATTCTTTTTTTTTCTTGGTTAATACAGCTAAAATTTGTCAACTTAGTTCCTTTTTAAAAAAAAATACCTCTTATTGATTTTTTTCTATTGTCTTTCTAGTCTCTGTTTCATTTATTTCTGCTCTAATCTTTACTTTTTCCTTCCTCTAATAACTTTGGGCTTTTTTTTTTCTGTTTCCTTGAGATGTAAAAATAGATTTTTATTTAAGTTCCTTTTCTTTTTGTCTCAATGTATATGTTTATTGCTATAAATTTAACTTCTCTCTTAGAACTGGTTTTGCTGCATCCATAGTTTTGATATGTTGTGTTTTCATTTTCATTTGTTTCATGATATGTTTCTTTCTTTCTTTTTGATTTTTTTTCTTGACCTACTGGTTCTTCAGAAGTGTATTGTTTAATTTTCACATATTTGTGAATTTTTAAATATTTTTCTCCTCATTAATTTCTAGTATCAAACTGTTATCATTAGAAAAGATACTTGGTATGATTTTAGTTTTATTATATTTCCTAAGACTTGCTTTTTAACTTAGAATATTATCTACCTAGAGAATATTCTGCATATGCTCAAGATGGATATGTTCTGTAGTTTTTGGAAGGAATAATCTCTATGTGTCTGATAAATCTATTTAGTTTATAGTGTTATTAAGGTTTTAAATTTTATATCTGTATGATCTATTCATTATTAAAAGCAAAGTATTGAAGTCTCCTACTATTATCATAATGTAGTCTCTTTGCAATGTTCTGCACAGCTGTGAAAACAGGTGCTCACTCATATGACCTCACTTTTCCCCTTGGGAGAGATCATGTACTGAGAAGGTCTCTCTTGGCACTGAGCTGTGCCATCTAGGGATGGTGTGACATGGGTGAAATGAAGCTCTTCCTCCCACTCGCTTTAATTTGTGCAAATTTGGATATTTGTTTTGCTCCAACAGTGTGCTGGAACCTCTCTGCTGAACTCCCAGACTTTCACAAAATCCTGTTATCTGTGGGTGATTGTTAAAATTTGTGTTCTTTGCAGGTAAGATAATAGAAAGCTCCTATTCTACTATTTCGATGATGTCACTCCCTATAGCTACCTAGCCATTTCTAATATTTTCGTAAAATAAAGAATGCTGTGATAAGCCCCATTTTTGTGGAGCCCTTCCCTGTATTTAAGGTTATTTCCCTAGAATATTTGCTAAAATAGAAATGACTAACTGCAGAATAAGAACATTTTTTAGGATCCTGAGATATACTGCCAAATTGCTCTTGTGGAGGGTTGTGCCAATTTCCGGTATGCTAGTAAGAAGTAAGCCTGATTGTTTCTTGTTACTCCCTATTGTTGAGTATTATCTGAAGAACATTTGCTAATTTCATGCACAGTTTCTTAGACTTTTTGATTTCAAGTTTTGAAATTCTGTACCATCCTATTCTCCCCAAACATATGAACTTCATATCATCACGTCAAGAAGAAAGAATACTTCTCATCTTGACTTTGTTTAGTAATTATTAAAATAAAAAATTCAAACATATTTTATGTTCCTTTCTCTGAAAAGTACATAATTATTTAATATGTATTTTCAAATCCAAATCATTAACTGATTATCTCAAGAATAAACATTCAATCAGATATCATTAGTATTCACAGGGAAAACAAGCAGCTTCTTTATTGTGAGTTTTCAAGATTACCCAACTTGGAGGGAAGAGGTGAAACAGAGACAATTGCTAGAGGAAACAAAAGCACAGTTCTTTTAAAGTTCCATAAAGAGCATGCATTAATGCTTCCTTCACACCTGTTTTCCTTTGTGCTTTCAAATTAAAATAAGTTTACAGTGAGCCCAACAGCAGCAGTCTGGGCTACATGTGTAAGACAATCATTGCTTTAGCTTTTGGCTTGCCTATAAGAATTGTAGTTGAGAAATATGATTTTACAATCTGCAAGAGGAAGAAATAAGAGTGACTTCAATTTTGTGTGTCTTGGAATCCTCCCTGCATCTGAACATTGACATTGATTATTTACATAAATGCATACCAAACATACAATTTGGGCAGACAGGCTCTAGTAAGAATAAGAATATGTTAGCAGTTTAAGCACCACATATATGTGTAGTTAGTTATTTCACTTAAGCCTTAGCACAAGTCTCTGGGGGAAGAAAGAGGAGACAGAATTGGGGCCAGGACAATCCTAACATGTGATTGAAAGGTAAGATCTTTAAACCCAGAGCTCTTGCTCTTTTGATTGCAGGGTCTCAGTCCCTTGTTTCTTAAATAAGATCCACACCCAACATCTTACTCCCCCTGCTCTTTCTCTTAGCTGGGGATGCTGATGTGACTTTGATGGGTCCCATTACATTTCATGAGCTTTATGACCTTCATTCAAAGGACTCTTTTTTTTCCTACCCAATGGCAAGATATAAGAACAAGTAGGGATGACATGAGTGCCTTTCCCTATATTTTTATTTCATGGGAATGCATACGTTTGACAAATATAATATGGCTTGGAAATTCATCTTTGCATGCAATAGCAATGTTAGTTGATATCAATCTGCATCTCCTGGGCCAGGGTTCAGAGCTGGTTTCATTCAACTCTGCTCCTGGCTGTGTGGCATCTGCAGCTCAAGGGTGTAGCTGCTCAACAGCCTGGAGGAAGAGAAAGGCAGGTAGAGATGGCTTCCACTGGAAGGAGAGATGGACTTGAGCACCTTAATTTTATTAAACAACAGATGGATATAGCTTCTATAGGAAAGAAAACAATAAGAGTTAATGTTAGAAAAATTCAAGACTGTGATGAAATAGATGTTGATCCTGACTCCGCATTAACTTGCTTTTTGCTCTGCGCAATCTCTTAAAGAAAGACTCTCTAGGTTTTCTCAAGGTCTCAGTTTTCTTATTTGTACAATAGGGATAAGAACATTGACATAGTCAAAGTTTTACTATATCAAATGAGATAATAAGTGGAAAAGTACTTTGTAAAATTAAAGCTATATGAAAGCTAGTTGTATAGATAAAATTTTCTTAAATTGTATATTCCTCTTTCTTCTGCTCTGTGATTCCTCACTCATCTCCCTCCCACCCCCAACCCGTCACTCAAATGTGTCATAGAATTTTGTCAGAATTATTTGGCTAAGGTGATTTCCATCTGGAGAACAGCTTGGAGAAATCAGCTCTCTGAGGTAAAGGCTGCAGGTATGAAATATTCTCAGTCCTTTAAAGTGGGTGTCTGATTCATTACAACTTATACCCCTTAACTGCTTCCATCTCTGACATTCTAGCAAAAAATTACCTTTGTACTGGCCTCAGCTTATAGAAAGGAAATTGCTGTTTTGTGGTGATTTGCTTGGAATTAAGCAGCAGAAAAGAAAACGCTGGTATCCCGCTAGGCAAACCATAAAAGGGGATTTAACTTTGACCTATTGTAAAATCAGAAGACCAGTAAAACAGAGAGCACAGAACTCAGTTTACAGAAGTGAGAGATAACAGAGCACATGGTAAATTAAACAAACGGTGGACAGTAGTGGTGTGAGAGCTGAAAAGGAAATTGCAAGAGCATAGACATTTCAGTATTCTCTTAATTCAGGATGCCATCTGTGCACTGGGAAATTTTCTTTAGGGCTACATGGTTCAAAGACAAGTTTTTAATCCAGATTTTAAAATAAACAGAAAAAAATGACCCTTGTATGGACACTGAATAATTCATTCCAGCTGTCCACTCAGCAGTGCTTGGACTTAACTTTTAAAAGAAAAACTTTTTATTTTGAATTCATTTTAGTTTTGCAGAAATGTCTAAATAATACAGAGTTTCTTTATATCCCTCACTCAACTTTCCCTAATGTTAACTTCTAATAGCACAATTACTAAAACTAGGAAATTTATGTTAGTATAATACAGTTAACAAAAAAAAGATCTTATTCTAATTTCATCAATTTTCTGCTAATGTTCCAGAATCCTCCCTAGGACCTTACATTGCATTTGGTTTTTGTTTCTCCTCTTTCTCCTGTTATCTGCAATTTCTCAGTTGTCTCTTACTTTTCTTGACACATTTGAATCATTTAGGTCAGTTATTTTCTTAGATGTCCACCAATTTGGATTTTTCTGATGTTTTCTCAGAAAACATCACAGATGTTTATCACAGAATGAATTGTATCTTCCTCCTCCTCCACCCTCCTCCACCCTCCTCCTCCTCCTCCTCCTCCTTCTCTTCTTCTTCTTCTTCTTCTTCTTCTTCTTCTTCTTCTTCTTCTTCTTCTTCTTCTTCTTCTTCAAGAAAACTTTTGTGATTTTACTGCATCTTGAAGCATTGAAACCTCCGAACAAATCAAAATCTGGGCAGTGAGGCAGCTAATTTCTCCTTCGTTTCTTTAGGTTACTAGAGGAGCAACTTGTCAGTAGAGTAAAAAAAAAAAAAAAACAAACAAAAAAAGGCAACCTTTTGCATTACTTAAGTCTTTCCAAGGCATGCGGTGGTACAACACAAACTTCTGTCAGATGCAACTAGCCTAGCGTGCAAACATCAGGCACAATACCTTGGTAGCAGCAGCGCACTGCGCCCACTCCCACCGCGGTCCTGCTAGTTCGTGTATGATATCTGGAGCATCTCAAGGAGTGTGAATAGTGTTGGGAAGAGGAGGGAGGAGGAAACAGCATGAGTGCCTGGCTGGAAGGAGGTCAGCTGAAGTTGTACAGGGCAAGCCTAAACATGTCATTGGTGCAAACTGAAGCATCATTGATGCTCTTTAATAGGAACATCTGGTGGAACCCCGTGGTAGGGTCTTCATCCGCCTTAAGCTGGCCCACCACCATGCTGATGATGCAGCTATCTGGCGGGGCTGATGGTCCTACACCGTGATGCTGTGCTGGATTTTCTGGAACCGAAGGCTCTGCAAGAGAACGAGCGGGTAGTGGGAGGCAACTTCTCCACAACTGCAGCGTTCCCCTGGAATCGCTGTACTTCCCACGTAAGGCGTGATGCGTCAATGTAAATCGCGCCTAGCTGAGTTCTGTCGTTATCAAATAACTGATAGTAACGTTGAATGAAGCTGGATCCAATCTGTTCCCAAATTGTCTTGTCACCCACTCTGGAGCATCACCCTGCCTCACTGAGACCTTCATGACGGCTTCTCCTACAGGTCTTCCAAGAGGGCCGCTGACCACGCCATCTCCTGCTTCACCTCAACAGTCTGCAGGCTGAATGAGGCCAGGCTCCTTGAGGAGCAGAAATGTCCTTGATGACCTCTCGTCCACTGAGCATCAGGCTTCACTGACCCTTAGGTCTCCAAGGGGCTGGCACGATGGTGGCAACAGCGACCACAAACCAGCGCCATCTGCGACCGCCTGTCTGTATCTTCCTTGGTGTGTCATGTCAGAGGGTCCTGGATAGCAGTGCCTAGTTACTGGTCACATTGACCTTGATTACGTGTTTTCTGCTGATGTTTTGCAATTATAAGTTTCCTATCATTTCCTTTGCAGTTAGTAAATATTTGGGGAAAGATGTATACAGATTATGTAAATCCTGTTTCTACTGAAAATTTTGTGTGCTAATTCTAGCATCTATCAATAGATCTTTTCTGGAATAATTATTACTGTGATGTTTGCCTGATGAAGATTTTTTGTATCTCTCTTTTCTTCTACATTTATTAGTTGGAATTCTACTGTAAGGAAAGTTCTCCCCTTTCCTCTATTTATTTATTGATCATATTATTTTTAAAAACATCAAAAAACACTCATGGATGTTTATTTTATGCTATGTGTTATTGCTCAGTACTATCCCTATCTATTTTGTACCCCAGGTCACTCTAGCTTTGGTGTCAGGATTCCTTCAGGCTGGCTCCTGTGCTCTTTCTACAAGCCACCATCTTTTTTTGAGTATTTTTTTTACTCCTTGTCACCACAAGATGCTTTAAGATCATCTTATATTTTCCCTGCTTTTGTCCTGGGATCTTTACAAAGAGCCCTCTTGGTACCTTTTATTGTTGAAAGATGATTAGAAACAAGATCTAACCACTAAGTGTTTTATCATTATTGGATGTCATTACCTCTAGACCTCTTGGCAGATGGAGTTAGAAAAATATGTGTACATATAACCCATACATATACTCACATCTATATTTCTATATCTACCTACATATCTGTATATACACAAAAACTATACATTTATACTGGTAACCCTTTTCCAATGGTATCCTTGTTAGTCTATTCAGGTTGCTGTAACAAGATACCACAGACTAAATGGCTTAAGCAACAGAAATTTATTTCTTATAGTTCCAAAGCCTGCAAGTATGAGATAAAAGTGTCAGCATGTTTGCTTTCCCCTGAGGCCTCTTTTCTTGGCTTGCAAATGGCCACCTTCTTGCTCTGTCTTCACATAGCTTTTCCTCCATAGGTGCACATTTCTGGTATCTCTCCTTGCATTCTTAATCTCCTCTTATAAAGACACCAGTCAAATTAGATTAGGACCCACACTTGTCTCCAAATACAGTCACATCCTGGGGTACTAGGGCTTCAACATGTCAATTGTGAAGGGCACACAATTCAACCCATAACAGAGTTCAGTGGTTGCCTCCTTTAGGATTTCAAGAATATTTCAGTTTCGTACTGCTTCTGAGGATCAGTGTATTACCAGTCAAAGGAAAGTGAGCTCCTAAAGAGGAGTTATCTTAAATAAAAGACAAGTACATCTTTAGTTGAGTAATTTCAGACAGAAGCCCAAAGGCTTGGAGTGGTATTTTGGGAGTGAGATGCCCGTATATCCTCTAAATCATACTCATAAGGCAACATAGAACTGCCCCAGCTCCCAACCTGCCCTCACATGGTGCGGCCAAAGAGCTACAGTTTGCACCTGGTTATCAGGAACCTTCCCTTTCTACCTGTTGTCATTCTGATCACTCCAATTCCTAAGTGTAACTGGAGACAAAGTGTTGATTTTCCTCTTGTTTCTCTTTGGTTCCCTTGGCATCTCTCTCTCTCTCTCTCTCTCTCTCTCTCTCTCTCTCTCTCTCTATCTCTATCTCTCTCAAAATCCCCCAACAGCTGGCAAAGAATCTATCTTTAATAATTCTGCTTGCAGAAAAGGAAGGAGGCAAGTGCCTCCTGCTGCTGTTTATACCCGAAGTCTGGTTGATTCCTTCACAGTCCCCACCAAGGCCACCCTGTGGCTTAAGGTTCAGCAGAACCAGGGCAGGAGGGCCAAGAAGGAATCCTTGCAGAAGGAAACCAGGAGGTTGAGTTCTGGGAGAGGTTAAGGGGCACGCAGAGTGCAAGCGGAGACAACCTGTTTCCAAATGAAGGGAGAGCTGTAGATTCTTTTGTATAAGACACCATCTAATGCTACTGTGATTTTTGGTAGACTTTTCCATCCCCTTTTAGACTGGGCATTGCTAAAAGCAAAGACATAGTTTTTATTTACGTGTCCTTAGAAAACACGTCAATTGACTACAGACTCTATGAAGAAATAAATTATTAAGGTGAGTTTTAAGACATAAGGGTCTTAATAGAAGACACTTAATAAAATTACCAGAGTGGGGTAGACGGGGAAGGCTCTGCTGGGAGTGGAGCTTGATCTGAGTTACAAAGGGTGGGAGAAGGAAGATGAGTTTCAGGGAGGGAGAAAGTATTCAGTTAAAAATGGAGTGACATGGCTACAAAAATGAGAACACTTAGGGGATTATGGCTAAATCAATTGATTGAATTCAGGAATTATGAGGAGATGAGATTGGTAAAGTGGATTAGGACTAATTGGTGGAGAGAACAGAAGCTGTAATAGTCAGAAACTAGATTTTGTAGTCAGACAAAAAATGGGTTTGGCTTCATACAAGATTATATTTGGAGAATCTTTTACTGTTACAAGAGATGTTGATATATTGATATTTAAAACAATCCTGAAGCTCAGAAGTATGTGTATGCGTGTGTGTGTTTACATCTATCTGTATCTACCTATTATCTATCATCTCTATCTTTCTATCTATCTATCTATCTATCTATCTATCTATCTATCTATCATCTATTATCCATTTATCTATCCATCTGGGGTAGTGATTAAGTCTACAGAGTTGTAAACTTGGGTCAGTTTTTCAGAGGTTGAATCAGGCCTTCAAAACATACTATCTGTGTGACCTTAGGCAAGTCACTTCAACTCTTTGAGTCCTAGCTCTCTTGACCTATAAAGTGGAGATGGTGACAATATCTGCCTCATGAGGTTGCCACAAAGATGAGATACCATGTGGGCCACATGGCAGGGTGCCTGACTCTGGGAAGCATGAATGCATGCTAGCATTGTCACCATTAGCAACGACACTGGCTCTGCAGGAAGACATTGCTACTCATCCCCATGTTCAACAATGAACAGCCGATGTTTCTGAAGAGGAGGAACATAAGGAAGTGATGCTTTGGAAGGTGGATACTATTGTGTGCAAAGTGGGCTGATGTGAGGTAATTGAGTAGATGAGATCTAATCTTCAAGGTCTCCAAAGCAGCTGTGGATATAAATCATATGCACATGAAAACAACAACACAAGAAGATAAATAAGTTTCAGGTAAATGATCCACAAGAGGATGGTGAGATGAAGAAAGACAGTCATAAAAGGTGCGAGGAAGAAGTGAGATCTGAGGTTGATTCAACTGCTGACCTCGATTATGGCTTTGGCTAAACAGAGTATCATTTATTTACATTTAAGATGAGGAAAAGCCTCATGTAAGATATAGTGGAAAGGTAGTATAAGACTGCCTCCTCTCAGCATTATATGATCCTACTTGAGAAAATATAATTTTCCTTCTCTTTGCCTAATACCCCTCATGCAGAGATTGTAGCCAGATGTTCTGAAGATCTGTTAAAAGCTGGTAAAAGCCGGTTAAAAGATGTTCATTACTCTGATCCTTGAGGGTGAAACTTTAAATGTACCAAGCTGCCAGATGTTCTATTCAGGGGGTAGAGAGAAGGTGAAGGTGTATTTATTCCTTGCACTCAGAAGAACGTGGTAAAATATCTCTGGAAAGATATGTGTGGATTTTCATGAATAAATGTGGCAGTTGGTAAAGCACTGCAGCTACAATATTATTTTCATGGTGAGAGAATAAAAACTATAAAATGAAAAACCATGTAATTATGTACGAGCAGAAAGGGCAGATCTGTAGATGCCCAGTTTGCTATGGAGAGGCCTCACCTGGTCTACCTCATGGGGTGGGATCTCGACTTCATCAGTTATCTGGTTTCACCTGGCCTAGGTACTTCTCCTTTACACTGACTGAGAGTTTCCCAAGCAGGATGAACTAGGACATTGAGTGATTTCAGCACATAGAATGGCATATGATTTAAAATTTAAGAATTGTTTACTTCTGGAAATAAACAATTTATTTCTAGAATTAATTTACAAAAATTATAAATTTTCCATTTAATATTTGTAGACCTCAGTTGACCCCAGGTAACTGAAGCAATGGAAAGCAAAACTGCTGTACAAAAGCTGGCACATAACTGGTGCACAATACATAGTAATTGACTGCCTGCTTGTCTAGAGAAATGAACATAGTCATTTGGCAAAACAGACACCATGTGTTAAAAAAGAAGATGCCATCATTCAAGTGAGAAAAAATGTTAAACTCTAACTTTAATCTGGAAATGTATATTATCAGTTCCTATTTGTCCATTGGGAGATTATGTATTAAGCATTCACCATATGCCTAGCCACAGAGGGTACAAAAATAAAATTACATACTCGTTGGCTTCAAGGAGTTTACAATCCAATTGAGGAACTTAGACTCAAGGAGAGGTTTGTAGTTATAATATAATAAAATGCCCAGATGTGTCTCATTGATGATGATGCTGCAAGAGGTCCAAGGAAAAGGTGTGGGTGGGCCCCTGGGGGTTCCTAGAGAAGGCAGAAGGAAGTCACCCTGGAGCAGCCTCTTTTCATCTGGGTGTCCCAATGTATCATAGAGCATGGGCAGCAAAAAGCGTTGTTGAACGAATAAATGGGTAAGTGTGAGGTTGACTTCTGGAGCTGGTAAGTTTAGGGTGGAGGAAGAAGCATCCCATGAGATCAGGGCTGACGTGATGAGTGTGTGACCTATACAATCCCACCATCCCCATGCTCAGAAGGGCCTTACCTTTGGCTAATGTGCAAATGTGGCATATTGCCATTCTTAATGACTTTTGAACAAGGAGCTCTACATTTCATTTTTCACGGGGCCCCACAAATTGTGTAGTTGGTCTTGCATATGGTTAAATAGTATCAGTGTTCACAGGGTGAGAGGAGACTAGTCCAACTGTTTGTGCATATGTGTATCTGGAGAAGCAATGGGAACCACATCCTAAGGAGTAAGGTAGATCTAGAGAGAATGCAGCCTAGCCATGTGGTCAATTTATGTCATGGATGAGACTTGCTTTAGTGGCACAATGGTTTTAATAAACATAATTTTGAATTCTGCTGGGAAAAGACCAAAGCCAGTCTGATTACTGACACTCTTAAGCTCTTCTTAGTTGACTGAAGTCATCACTGAAGAGTTTGAGATGGATGAGAAGTGATAGCTTCTCCCCAAACCTTCATACCTGCTTCACTACCAAAAAATTTAGCCACACATAAAACCATTCATTAACAAGTAGACACAAACCAATAACACATCCATCCTGTGAGCTTCTTGAAGATTCCGGGCTTGTCCTTTTGGGGCTCAGGCCATTACTTGCCCTTAAGGGTTTATCCAAAGTCAGTGCGAGAACATTGCAGCACAGTATTCTGTAACCTTTCAGCTGTCATTGGGCAATGGGTGAACAAACACAGGGCTGCTTAAGGGTAAAGACTTGGGTGTTATCTTAAGGGAAGGGACAGCTCATTTTGGATACTTGCACCCATTTATGGAAAGATGGGCAGAGTCTACAGTATTTTATCCAGTCCACATATCTTGAATGCTTTTATTTTATCAAAGAGAGTCCATTTCTAACTTCAATCATGCCATGATAGGCCACTATTTTCTCCAAGAACAATCTCTTCCTGACATTCAGTATGATCATTGGCAAGGATCCAAGTGTTGGTGGAGACATGAATAACAGTAGCACTTATAACACCTGCCTCTAGAACATGTGCTGCTATCAGGACTATTGCCGCAGGACTGCAGGTCATCTCAGGACTGTAGTTTTAATGTTTGAGCAATCAGTTAGCTTGAACTAACACTCAGCACCATACTATCTATTACAAAGTGTATTAAAGGAAATGACAAACACCATGACGAATGCTTTAGGTAGGCCACACCAGTTAAACACGGTTCCCACCACTTCCTACTCTCATCAATCCATGGCTTCTGTCGCATATGCCCCCTGTTTGGATCCTGCAGCCCTTTGAGTCTGTGAGCACTGGTATGAAGGATGAGAATGTGGGCATTGCAAGCCAGGTGGGGGAATTTTTAAACTTGACTCAATAACCAACATTGGCAAGCAATGATAAAAATGGAACATGGGGGAGCACACGCGTTAATTAAATGAACCCTCCTGAGAAGCTATTCAGGTCTAAATTCCACCATTTCCTGGGAGTGTGGGTGTGGCTGCCACTTCATTTCTCTGGAGCTGAGGTGTCCTCATCTATTAAAAGTATAGATTTGATGAGATATTCTCTAAGGACTCTTCTAACTCCAAAATATTAGTTTCGTATTCTATTCTGTGAACATAGCAGCATAGACTATTTTTAGAGGAAATGTAGACAAGAATTTTAGCTGGAAAATAATATATATATTTTAAGATTTGCAGTCATGTTTGCAAAAATGCCATTCATAATATGAAACAATTTATTGGTTTATTAAATCCTACCTAAAACTGTATGTTGTAAGAGACATTGCTATATGGTGAATTTCCTCCTATTTATTTATTCATACACATATTTATTAGACACTGCCCGGTTAAGATAGGAGTTAAGGTGAAATTTCTTCCACTCCCCCTATTTCTAATGATTTTATAATTTCTAAGAGCACTAGGTGGCGATGTTGTTTTTTTAAAATGATTTTTTTTTTCTTTTTTAGAAGAGATCAGTGATGGCTAAGACTCTACTTAAAAATAATAATTAACATTTTTAATTTTAGCTCATTTTGGAATCATATTTCTTCATTGTTTAAAATGCGATAAGAACCTTTAATTCTTAAACTCAGAGGCATGGGATTTTTGTTTGTTTATTATTATTCTTCAAGATAACAATCTCAATAGCTAAGTAAAAAAAAAAAAAGTAAATCTGTCTTATGGCACATTTTATCTTAATTTTCCCTTAAAAGGAAATTTAGAAGTTACCCTGAAAATATTTTGAGAATTGACGAGAGACTTTTATTCTCTACAGAGGACAGTGCCAAACCCAGTATTAAGCACTTTTTAGGTCATTATAATTATATAATTTGAGGAGAATAAAGTCACTAATCTATTTGAGAGATAACTCTTTTCAAACAAGGAAAATAACCCAAGGCATGGCTTTCTAGAATGAAGGTGAATGCCAGAAAGAAAGAAGTACATTAGGTCAAGAACTTTCTCCAATACAACGGTAAAGAGTATGGACTCATTTCTTTCAAAGATACTGGTGCTGGAAGCTATCAACTTAGTGGAAAGGTATGTGTTCAATGACCTAGATTGGTTTTCTACAAATATTGTTTTATTGACGTTGGGAAATAGGGGCAGGAGAAAAAATTAATAATATAATACTAGTCTTATTTTCTCAGTCATTTATGTCCCAGATCTTCATTTGCTGATACGCACACCCAGCCAGAGTCGGAGACTGCCTTGGGAAGTAGTTTAAAATTGCGTTTGGGCCATAGGCTCTGCCCAACCCATCCTAGCTTCATAGTTATGACACCAGTCTTTCAGAGTTTTAACTTACCTCATCTATTAAATGGGGGCTCCCATATCTTAGGATTGTTGTGAAGACTAAGGAAGTGAGAGTTGAAAAAATATAAAGTACAGTGATTGGACATAATATCTATTATCCTTGTTCTCCCTTTTTACTAAAGGTTGATCTAAAACCACCCTAATATCACCCAATCTGAATTACTGGCCAAAGTAAGTGAAGTTTAGATGTTAAAAGCCAACTCAGACTTTAAAAATGATTGCAACTATATTTTAATTTAACAAATGTATATATTTTCTCTATCTGTAATTATTTTTCTAACAAAGTTACAAGTTGCTTCACATTCAAATTAGGTCACTTTTCTTTTTAAAACTGCATGAATCTCTCTTACACAACTAAAAAGTAAAACAAACAAATAAAAAAACCCCAATATGTGAAGCAACATACTCCACAAATGACTTAATCTTGTAATAAGCACTTTTAAAACTCCTGTGACTTAGATGTTCAGAAATTCTCAAGAGATATGAATAAAGAAATTTGGTTTTGACTTGCTTTCCCAGACTTCATTTTTTAGATGTAAAGCCTAGGTAAGCATAAATAATTTTCGTTTACTTCATCTAATTGAACAGATAAAGATTGAAGTGATGCCAGAATCAACTGTGTTAGACACTATTCACCAGAATATTTGAAATAATAAAACTTTATTGTTTTGTATATATATGAATTTGTATTTTTGTTGGATTTGTTAATTTTCTTTGGAATATA
>CM053515.1:45249762-45273964 GCA_028627145.1 Eidolon dupreanum | reverse complement strand
TGTGAAAGAGATGAGTCCTTTCACCATCACACAGGAGAAAACATACTCTTTCTAAATTCTTGGTCTCACATACTTCTCTTTCTTTAAAGTGTTCATCTTCACTCTAGAAAGTGATGCTTTGGGTGATTTTTCCTGTTTGTAAAGAATTTTCTCTCGTATCAATTGTCTTCCTCCCTAAAGTAGATGACTTGAAATAATGATCTGTGAGTTCAACGGTGCTTTTTCGAAAGTGTGACAAAATACCGGGAAGCTCAGTCACCCAAAGTAGCTGGAAGGGACTGGGAGCAATGTCACTAAGGTGGAAAAAAAAATGATGATGATGGTGATGATATGATGACGATGACGATGGTGATGGTGATGATAAATGCCAACTGCTCTCCCAAAAGTCCTTTTCAGTCAGGCTTATTGAGCACCTAGCATGTGCTTAGACACCAGGCCTACATCAACGTTCCTAGGTCAGAGCAGTGGTTCTCCACTGGGGACAATTTTGCTTCCTTTCTCCCTTAATTCCACAGGACATTTCACAATGTCTGGAAACATTTTTAATTGTCATAATGGGGGGAGGAGTACTACTGACATCTAGTTAATAGAGGTCAGGTATGATACTGAACACCATACACTGCACAGGACAGGTCCATGACAAAGAATTGTCCAGTCCGAAATGTAAACAGTGCTCCAGTTGAGAAATCCTGGCTTAGAACAAGCATCTCTATTGCAGAGTGCTGACCCCTCTTATATGGGCTATGACTGAAGTGATAATGGGGTACCTTGTGTTTCAGGTAAGCATTTAGAATGCCCTGCAATGAAAAGATACACACTTTTTACTCTTTGCTCTTTTTATCATTCTGTCTACAAGAAATGAAAGCTCAGAGCTTTTTAGAACTTTTTTAGTGCTCTTTTAGAAGACTTCAGTGATCTTTTAAAGACAATTATACAAATTAAGCATTGTGTACTATTAACATTATATGATTACCTTAACATAATATAAGCTGTCATTCTGAATGAGCCTGTTAGAAATAATTAGCATTTTACTGGAATATAAAACAAGAGAGAAGTGTTTTTTTTTACACGATGTTCAATTGAGAATGTTCTAAGTAGCATGTCCCGGGGATATATCCGGGAGAAAAAAGTTGCATTCATTGACTTCATGCAACCAATAGCCTTAAGGCAAAGACAACTATGAATTAAATAACCTGAATCAGTGTAAAACTGCAGTGGGCTAAGTGCTGTGAAGGAGAGGAGCCTAGTTTCCAGGAGCAGAAGGTAGAGAGATGTTGGGTAGAGGTGGACAAGGATGCAGGTCAAAGACATGAAGAAGACCAACGTGGCTGGGGAAGTAATGAGGAAAGTTGCTGGAAGGTAGAAATGGAGAGGTAGGAGGGACAAGCTATGTCAGAAATTTAGATCTTTATCATAAGAGCAGTAAGAAGCATTAAATTATTCAGAAGTGTTATATAATCACTTTAAAAAATCACCCTGGTCGCAGAGTGGAGAATGAATGGGGAGGAGGGGAGAGGACTATTTTGTTGTTTTCATTCCCATTATATAAGTGATATCTACTATCTCACCCCAAACAGGTTTTTCAGATGAAGGAGAGGCTTTGCCTATAACATCCTTGGGTGCGAGGCGGGCTTCTTAACCGAGATGATGCAAGGAACCAATAAGAACTTTCTAAAAGTGGTATTCTGAAGGTGAAACAAAGTCTGAGTTGGGGCAAGTTTAGATGAAAGCATAAGCTAAGATGGGCACTAAGGCAAGAGATTCAGTGATGCAGAAACATGTAGGCAGTTGAAAGGGAGCGTGGGGAAGGATCCCCACCCTGCAGCACGCATACTTCCTGGAACTCTTTTCACAGACACAGCAAAGTAGGCACTCTTCTCTCAGTGGCTTCTCTCTAAGGAGGAGTGGAAACCAACGTCTCCTTGGGTTTGACCAGCAAGTCCTCTTAACGAATTCTTGCAGATTTTTAATGTGGAATGTGAATTTTCCAAACACCATTCCAGTTGGCATCTTCTCCAACGTCCTGATGCTGGACCTAACCATGGGATCACCAGGACTCACTCCAGTATTTTTTTGTTTAAGATTCTCTAAATTTCCTGCTAGGGCAGGTTGCAAGATTACTGGTAGAATATGAGATCGAAGCAAGTTGAGAGAGGTAGACAATTGGGAAAGACAAATTGAATGCCTATGGAAGGGATGGTGGAGTAGAAAGGCCATCACCTCAGAGATGTTTATTTAGAATTAATGTTGCAAGAATATATTTTCCCACCACTGTAATCCGAATTACTATCTTCAGGGCTTTCTTCTTCTTCTATACCATTTTGCTTTGCCTCCTGGTAATCCAGGCCCCACATTGTTTTGTATTTATTTGCTTGTTCTAAGGGAGGGCACTTAGTGTCCTGGGCTAGCAATATAGGTCTGTCCTTTGAGCAGGGGCACCGTGCTACACACACAGAGAAGGCATCATGCAAAATGAAGTCTATGGGAATGCTACCTCCTGGAGTCATTCAGTGTACAACCCATGCAACCACACACATAGCTCTGTTCTTGGGAGCCTTCTGATGGCATCTCAGTAAAAATCAGGAAGCATGTCAGATGTCCTGCTGAGTGATCCACAAGTGATGCTCAGACAGCTGTCGCTGGCAGGCCTCCTTCCTGCAGTTATGGGAAGAACACATGAGTTCACATTAATGGAGGGCTGATTGGCTTACCTTGGCTTGATTTCTTTCTGCTTCCTGGAAGGTGGAGCTGTGTAGCCTGTCAGCGTTGGCCCCCTCCTCTACATCTACTCTCCCAGGATCTACCCTCTCACTTCTGCCCCTAACATCTGCCTTCATTATTCTCTCTCACCTCTTCTCCTATACTATCTCATCTCCTTTTCCTGGGATGGGAGCTTCTGCCCCTCCCTCTACTCATTTACTGCTTTTATGGCACAGTCTCTGCTCCTCTCAGGGCTTACCCTTTGATCATTTTTGATCACCATGTCCTTTACCCAAAGATCAAGATTCATATTTGGAAATTTTAAAGCAGAACATTAACTGTCTTGCTCTTTGCATTCCTCCTATAATTCAATGCCTCTGAATGATGAAGAAAATATTCAGGAACCAAGGAAAAATAAGAAAAATACAAAAATTAATATACTAGGAGTTTCTCTTTATGAATTCATTGGTTAATTTTTTGGTCTTCTTACTCTTACTGTGAGTTCTGGAAGGTGCCCACTGTGTCTACCTTGTTTTTGGGGGGTTTACCTGGCTCTTGGCACAGTGCCCAACATAAAGCAGATACTGAGTAAACGCTTGCAGAATGAATAAACAGACATTTTAATTTTTGTGAACATCATTTTATATCAATTAGGATTATTTTTAGCTGCATAGAGCAAAATAATTCCTACAGAGATTTAACCAAATAAGTGATACTTTTCCTCATGTGTAGTGTATAGGCAGGTAACCCGGGATGGAGCTGCACAAGGTAGTCATCAAGGAAATGGTTCTATTTTCCTGATCTGTTCTTTGCATGAAGCATTTGAACTCAGTTTCAGGATAGTTGCGCCATGTCCAAGCTGGATAAAGAGGAAGATCAAGGGGCAAAACTAGATGAATTTATATCTTTTTATTGGGAAAAAATACCTTTCCCAGAAGCTTCACTAGTATTTCAGTAACAACTTGCACTCCATGGCATCCCTGCAGCAAGGGAGCAAATTGTCACATAGATATGGTGTCTGACTTATCCTGGTGTCTGCTACAGTTGCAAAGGGTATCTCAATAGTGACCATGTATCTACATTTAGTATTCTTTCTAAATTTATATAAAAATAATTTATTTATATTGTTTACTAACAAAAAGAAATTTTGTAAATATAATTTCTGGCATGGTATTTTTGAGAAGCTTTTTAAATGAGATCTAAGTTTCCTTTAAGCAAAAGAAGAGACCTGGAAATTTTGTCGACGATGTCTCAAAAAAAACCAAAAACCAAAACACAACCTCATTGTAGTGGTGCTTATGAAAGAAATTCAAACAGATTGCATCTGATCAGTGATTTAGGATTTAAATTAAACAAGAATGGAGTAGATGATGAATAATCCTGTTAAGAAAACATTCAGTGAGTATATTCCTACTCTCCTCCACTACAGAAGTAGGTTCATATAGTTAGAGCACAGTGTTAGTCATCCACTTACTTTCTGAACAATCAGTGGGCACCTACTAGGATCCAGGTGCTTTGCAGCCATACAAAAGCATTTGCTCAACGATACTTATGAAGTGCAGCCACATGCTGGGACAGAGCACCACTCTCCATCAGCAAGGTCCAAGCTTGCATTATAATGGCAGGAGGCAAAAAAATCAACAAATATACAAGTAGATAAATAACACCTTTTAAACAGAAATAAGTGCTTGAATAAAGGGAAAAAAAGATGATTGATTAGAGCAGCAGTCCCCAACCTTTTTGTACCAGAAACCAGTGCTCCTAAGAGAATCTAATGCCTGATGATCGGAGGTGGAACTGAAGTGGGGATGCTGGCACTGGAGAGTGAAGCAGCTGCAAATACAGATGAAGCTTCACTCATTCACCCACCACTCACTTCCTGCTGTGTGACCCAGTTCCTAATATGCTACAGACTGGTACTGATACAGAGCCTGGGGGCTGGGGACCCCTGGATTAGAGGACAGGGAGCTCTTTGTATTGCGTGGTCGAGGAAGCCTTCCTGAGCTCCAAGGGAAGAGAGAGCCAGCCATGGGGAGAGGTGCCACGAGGGCCCTGGGCAGAGGGGAGAGCCAGGACAAAGCCGTGAAACACCATAACTTAGTGGTCAGACAGAGAGAAAACAGCCAGTGTGGCTGATAATAGGCACTAGGGGGCCAGTGGCACAAGACTTAAAGGGACCAGATCACATGGAACCTTCAGGACACATGAAGGAGTTCAGACACTATCCTTAGTGAAATTAGAGGCCACTGGAGTGTTACGTCTGATGATTTAAAATCTTTCTGATGATTGTCTGTACCTATTAAGGTTGAGAGCGGTGGTGTAGACAGTAGGGACATAGTGCTAGGATTAAGGTGACATCTGTGAAGTAGATTTGGGAGGTGGAGCCAATGAGATTTGTAACATTCCTTGGGTTGGAGCAGAGGAAGAGAATCAAGGATCAATCCTAGGTGGGGGATAAGGCACCACACGTCACCTGTAGTAGTTAGCATGGCTTCCCTAACAAAGTACCACAGACTGGGTGGCTTAAACAACAGAGATTTATTTCTCACAGTTCTGGAGGCTGAAAGTCCAAGATCAAGGTGTCAGCAGGTTTGGTTTCTCCTGGGGCCTTTCTCCTTGGTTTGTATGTGGCCACCTTTCCCCCATGCACATGCATCCCTGGTATTTCTCAGTGTGTTCAAATGTTCTCTTCTTATAAAGATACTGGTCAGATTGGATTAGGACCCAAGGGATCCTAACTCCTCATTTTAACTTACTTATCTCTGTGAAGACCTTATTTCCAAATATGGTCACATTTTGAGGTTTAGAGGTTTACGACTATAACATGTGAATTTTGAGGGGACATAACTCAGCCATCACAGTCCTCAAGGAGTAGATACCTGGATAAGTCCAGATGTTTGCTGATTTTGCTGATAAGCAAAAGAGTTGATTATGAGAACATGGAGACATGCTTGAAAAGTTAGAGATTCCATCAAGATAAAGATAGCATTAAAAACAAAATCTGGGATGTTTCTGTTGGTCAAGACAATACTGCCAGGGTTAGCAATATCAGTGAGAAAATTAAAAGGAGGAAGAGAGTAGGGAAGCAGGAGAGAGAGGGGAGGAGAAAAAAATACTTCTTGAAATGATTTTGATTTTTATGCTCAGTAAGAAACATTATCATGTGCAATTATATTTACTCAGATATAAACTTTTGCTTCAAAATGTAAAGAATTTCATGATTATAAATGAGGTTTGATACTGAGAAAATTGGCTAATTGTCTGGGGAGGGAGATGGATAGAAGTGACTTGCATTCGGAGACTATGTGGAGAGTTGGGAAAAAAGAATGACCTGGTTCAATGTCACAACTGGCAGCTACTTCCTTAGTGCTTCAAAATTATGGCAATTCCAGTACAAGACTTCCTCACAATGAAAATACTCTATTGTTTTTTCTAATAACAGAAATAATATGTGATTATTCATATATCATTTGCACATGATTAAATATTTTAAAAATGCAGAGAATATATAAGGAAGAAAGTGAAATCATCTGAAATTTCACCCTTTGAGATACCATTGTTAACAGTTTTTAATGATCAAATCTTCATGCTTTTCTTTGTGCATATGTATATTCACATCCATAATTCATACCATGCAAGCTATATTATTTATAGTGGAGTGAGCATCAGCATACATGTGAGTGTGTGTGAGAGTGTGTGCATGTGTGTGTGTGCACGCTCACATCCTTCTTCCCTCTCCCTCTCTGTTCCCTGGGAACCATGTTAGCTGCCTGGCTTGTATCCTTTTCTCTTTTCTCCAAGAATTTACATTCATTTTTCAATATGTATCTGTATCTACACTCAAATACAGCTACAATTTTAAAAATAATGTCTGTTTTACAAAAATGTGATCTCAAATGAATGTCTGTATACACAATCTGATTTTCTCATTTGCTTCTATTCTTTGTGAGTATTATGCCTCATAAGTGCTAATGGTGGGTCTGCTTTGTTCCTTGAATACAATCTCTGTGTCTGTTGAGATGTGTTGCCCTGGCTCCCAGTTTCTCCTTCTCCCTCTTCTTCTGTGTGGAGAAGCTGATGGGGTCCTTGGATAAATAGATGACATGATTAGATGCTCCATTAACAACATCTCGCAGATTTTTTTCAGAGCAGTATCCCTCTTTAAGTGTGTTAATTCTGCCTAAATGTCAGCGAGTTGGAGAGTGTTTGCACATGTGATTATTACTATACAATATAACTAGAAAGTATATATATGATACATATATAATATATAATGCAATATGTATATAAATTATTAGTTATGTAACAATAATCAATCTGGTCACTGTTTGAGTTGACCTTGACCTTTGTTTGGAAATCCACAAAATGTTTCCCTGACCTTTTTGTCTTTGTCATTGCTCCTCATGCAGGTAGAGACTTGTTCTTTTATCCTCACTGGAGAGACTTAGATTCACATGCAAAAGCAGGAGTCTAGCCTCTTCCACAGTTCTGCACTAATCTAGGTGCAGAGAACGAACATTGCTTAACTGAAGCTGCCTGATAAGCAAAGTCATTTCTATTGAAATCATGTTTCAATTCTTAAGTGAAACATCATTATCTTCAGGGATGCTTGGGTAGCAGAAAGGAAAATTGGTCTGTCTTCCTTATTAGCATGCTTTCCACTGTTGGAAATATTCTGTGTGGACCTTGATCCCATAAGTAATATGATCTTTGGTTTTAATATTATGAAATCTTAACCCCAAAGGACGTACTAGTTGTACATTCTTAATAACACACACTAAATGAGTTGCAACCATGAGTATAGATAAAAGAAGAGTTAACATAAATATATTACACTATTCAAGTTTAATGGAAACTCATTAAGATTTTATTTAAAATATTATATGAAAAGTGAAGTTATAATGAAATTATGCAGAGTGTGAGGTTGCACAATGATCAAATAGATTAACTAGCAATGAACACTTGATCATGGCACTTTCTCCAGCTGTCATTCTGTCGTAACCTGACTTATGCCCACGCCTGTATTGTTCAGAGCCAGCTCCATGACCATTGCTAAACTAGACTTGGTCTCACTAGGTCTGACACTACATCTGGGCTGGGGTGAAAGCTGAAATCCAGAGACTGGCACATCCTGTAGGCCATGTTCTTTGTCCTCTTGTGCAAGGACTGAGCCCACAGGCCAGAGGGGCAGCTGAGAGATTGGGAAGGAGACTGATAGCTGCTGAACTGCAGCGTGCAGTGACACACTGAGTGGTGAATGGGTCTGGGTGCCGCTCCCGTTGGAGGGAGGGTGCAGAGAACACTGTCGCCAGAATTCAGAGCTCTCCAGGGAACTGTCAAGTAGACTGATGTTTCCTGTGCTTGGTCCTGCTGTTACCATTTCCAAGAATATGCAGAGAAAAAAAATTCTTTCTTGATCAAAAATGAAGTTTTAGCTAATGAAACATTTCCATGTTGACAAACTTTCAGCAGTTAAGTATTAGCCTGTTGTGTGTGTGTGTGTGTGTGTGTGTGTGTGTGTGTGTGTGTGTGCATGAGCACATGTGTGTGTTCATGTGTGCAAATGGTTTTGACCTTATTTTAACAATGTAAATGCAGGTTAAATTTCTTCATTTAGAACTTGGTCTTCTTCCTGTTGTGTGGGTGCCTGGGAAATTTAATTGAATCTAACATACATTTGCAGATTGTTGAAGGGACTGATGAATTTTCTGTGGAGAATGGAGAATATCGGGTGGTTCTGGACTGAGACACAGCCAGTAGGAGTGAAATTAACTCTACCCTGGGAAATGTGAGATCTGAATTCTCATCCTAACTCTCTTGTCATCTATCAGTAAGTCTGAGGAGGTCATTTAAACTCTCTGGAATGTAAGTCAAAATTTTATCAATATAAAAGGACTTGATTGACTAGTTTATTTCAAAAACCCCTTCCAGCTAGAAAATAATTACTCAAATGACAGAAGAGTTATTGCTTTCATCACTAGATGCATATATACAAAACGTATTACATATGAAAGCGTTGGAAAAATCATGGAATAAGCCAAGGAATCCAGTTAATTCCTAGAATTGAAGTTATACTAAGGTATAAATTCAACACTCTACAAAATTCTCTTTAGTAATTATTGCATTACAGAAGTCATTGCTCTGATCATTTATTCATTCATAAAATATTTTCAAGTTCATATTCTGTGAGAGGTGGTTGCAAGGTATATGAATGTATATACCTTGCATGTTCCAAACAGGTTTTGTAAATCTGGTTTAAAAATCAGAGTGTGTTTTTCCATAACAGAAATGTTATAGAAGTTTGTTGAGTTCCTGAGCTAACCCAAATAAGTGAATTAAACTATCATGTTTTGGGGACTAACAACTCATTAAACCACATGCTAGAAGGGAATACAGGACTCAGTACTAACAAATCGACTTGCCCTTCACAACGGTGTATTAAGTTTCTGAGGGTGCAAGAAATTTATCTCTGTCGACACATTCTCCCTCTTCTCATTTGTTCCTGGTGAAACTCATGAGAGATCCTGTTGGTGGAGATGTTTTTGCTTCGAAAGGAAATGATAGGATATGTTCAACATGGAAGGGGGCTGAAGCTCTTGCCACTGGACTAAGAAGGAAGTCCATCTCTGGGTATATGTGGTAATTTACTGTAAAGGGAGTGGTCAAGTGGCATAAAGCTGTTGTGAGATCATGAAATAAGAAACACCAAAAGGACTGAAACTCAGTGAAGTGGCTTATAATATGAGGCATGAAGAGTATAAGATATTGAGGGGATTTCCAGAAGAATCTATTCATTTACTTACGAGGAAGTAGAAATTGACAACAGAAAAGATGCAGTAACTCTCACAGAACAAGGTGTTCGAACTTAGTCTATTCAACAGAACGTTGGAGCCACATTACCATTTCTGTTTTACAATGTGCAACCGGTTGAGTCATTAAATCTTATTAAATCAGTCTAAGACTATTGGGAGTTGTAATTGTCAGATTTTATGCACTGTGTAAAGCCTTAACAAACCATAGGTTTCTATAATTGTATTTGAGACACTTTCTTCCAGAACCCACACAAGTAATTACCAATACCAAGGTGCTTGGAGATTCCATGTTTTTATGTTCAGTCTTATAGGAGCAAACATATGGTTAACTTGACCCTCTGGCAAAGTAATGAACTGAATTAATTTCTAGATGATTAGTAACCCTTTATGGTGACTGTATTAGCTTGATAATAAAGAGAAGCCATATGTGTATGTGCTTCTGCATGGGTATAGATTAAGAAAATGGGGGAAAGCAAATGCTTTGTTATGAGATTGGAATGCTGAGTATATACTCTCTTGATTCTACCCCAAGTAAGAGACTTTGCTTTGAATTGCTCAGCTAATCAGCTTAGCCAGTAAGTGTTGTGACTACTTATCAAACATCTCATTCTTCCCAAACAGAAGTAAACAGCAATACTGCATGGTATTGTAATTATTCACAAGAGCCCAGGAATCTGATAAAAATGAAAACAAATGTCTGAATCAAATAACATAATTTTCTATTCTCAACTGACATTTAAAGAAGGCTGTGAAGTAAATTTTCTCTCAACTTTCTTAGAATTGTAAAAATTTTGTTGACGCATGACAAATCCTATTGTTTTCTATCTTTCTGATGTGTTGACTATTTTATTTATTGCCAGGTTTTGCTGTGTGTATGTTTTTGGAAAGTTGGTTAAAATTTAGTGGACTCTTAAGATCTTGAAATAAAATGGGAGTCTCTTGAGTTATATCTTGTAACTTTTTCTTTTCTTTTTATTTTTTTGAAGTATAATTGACATATAACATTGTATAGGTTTAAGATGTACAATGTGTTGATTTGATACATTTATAGATTACAGTATGATTACTATTGTAGCATTAGCTAACTCCTCTACCACATCACATAATTATCATTTCTTTTTTGTGTTGAGAAGAGTTAAGATCTAGTCTCTGAGCATCTTTGAAATCTATCATACAGTACTATGGCCTATAATCACTATGCTGTGCATTGGAGTTCCAAGACTTATTTATCTATGAGTTGCAAGTTTAAGGGTACAGACTTGAAAATAGTAGATAAGTCCTATTATATCTTGTTCTTAAAGAATTTGACTTATCAAATACTACTTATAATTTATTTTTACTGTATTTTTAAGCATTCTTATTTTATTTTATTTGTGAGATACACACTTGAAAGAGAACAATAATTTAGTTGACTCTCAATACAGAATCTGCTTTTGTTTAACATAGGTGTTAGTTTCTTTTGTATTTAATTTCCCTTCTTGCTTAAAACAACTTTAATTGTGCTGAAGCTTTAGTGGAAGAATATTCTTCCAATACAATATGAATGAGTCTGTGTTTGTGTTAGGGTTGTCTCTTTGACTGGGGATAGATAAACAGTTATTGAATTATGCATGTCAGATTCTGCCAATAGTGAAAGATTTGTTATTTATCTATTAAATTGCCACTACTTTTCTTTGCAACATATTAACAGTTCAACATGTTTTGGGGATAAGAATTGTTAAACTATTGTGAGAGTTAGAAGCCTAGATGTTTGTATGCTCTTGTTTTTTGGTGGCAGGGAAGGGAAGGAAGTGCGTATATTTAGGTCAACAATAGAATATCTCAGCACCTCTCCCCACTCTACCAGCTTTCTACCATGTGCTTTCTACCAATTACCACACCCTTCAGCTCCTCTAGAAGTAATCATGATTCTGAATTTTATGGTAACTTTTGTTTGTTTTTATTTACGACTAGACTAGCTATGTCTATATCCTTTTTAAAATTTAAGTATAATTGGAATACAATATGAGTTTCAGATGTACAACATATTGTATCATGTAAAGTTATCACACTATTATTGACTATATTCCCTTTATCTTTTTCACCCATCCCTTCACTCCCCTCCCTTCTGGCAATCATTGGTTTGTTCTTTGTTTCTGAGTCTGTTTTTGTTTTGTTTTGATTGTTCATTTGTTTTGATTTTTTAATTCTACATATAAGTGAAATTATATGACATTTGTTTTTCTTTGACTTATTTCACTTAGCAGCATAATAACCCTTAGGTCTATTCATGTTGTCACGAATAGCAGGAATTCATTCTTTTGATTGCTGAGCATATATATTTCATATATTTATAAATATATTTTTTCATAAATATAATATATATTTCAAATATTTATCTATTCATCCATCAGTGGACACCTAAGGTGCTTCCACATCTTAGTTATTGTGAATAATGCAACAATACACAGAGGGGCATCTATCTTTTTGATTTAGTGTTTTACATTCTTTGGTTAAATACCCAGAAGTTAAATGGCTGGATTGTATAGTAGTTCTAGTTTTAGTTTTTTGAGGAGCCTACATACCATTTTCCATAGTGGCTGTATACTTCACATTCCCACCGGCTTTGCACAAAGTTTCCCTTTTCTCCACATCCTTGTCAACACTTGTTATTTGATGACTTTTTATAATAGCCATCCTGACAGGTGTAAGGTTGGTATCTCACTGTGGTTTTGATTTTCATTTCTCTGATGATTAGTAATGTTGAGCATCTTTTCATATGGCTATTGGCCATCTGTATGTCTTCTTTGGAGAAATGTCTTCTTATGTTCTCTACCTATTTTTTTGATCAGATTGGTTGTTTATTTGTTTATTTATTTATTTATTTATGTTATTGAGTTGTATAATAGATTTTGAATATTAACCTCTCATTTGATATATCATTTGTGAATATATTTTCCCATTCATTAGGTTGTCCTTTTGTTGATGGTTTCCTTTGCTGGGCAAAAGTTATTTATTTATTATTATTATTTTTTTAATATTTTTTATTTTTTAATTATAGTTGGCATATAATATTTTATTGCTTTCAGGTATATATCATGTTGATTAGACATTTATATATCTTATAAAGTGATCACTTTGATAAATCTAGTATCCATCTGATACCATACATAGTTATTACAATACTATTGATTATATTCCTTATGCTATCTGTACTTTACATCTCCATGACTAATTTGTAACTACCAGTTTGTACAACTTAATCCCTTCACCTTTTCATCCCTCTAACCTCCCTTCCATCTGGCAACCTTTGGAATGTTCTCTATATCAATGAATTTGTTTCTGTTTTGTTTGTTCATTTATTTTGTTCTTTAGATTCCACATGTAAGTGAAATCATATGGCATTTGACTTTTTCTGTCTGACTTATTCCACTCTGCACAACACCCTTTAGGTCCATCCATGTTGTTGCACAGGGTAAGTTTTTATTATTTTATATGGCTGAGTAACATTCAATTGTATATATGTACAACTTCTTTATCCATTTATCCATTGATGGACACCCAGGTTGCCTCCATATCTTGGCTATTGTAAATAATGCTGCAATAAAAATATGGATTCTCATATCTCTTAGAAGTAGTGTTTTGGGTTTATTCGAATAAATACCCAGAAGTGAAATTACTGGGTCCTTCTTTGTCTCTTGTTACAGACTTTCTTTTAAAGTCTATTTTGCCTGGTATAAGCTTTGCTACCCCAGCTTTTTTTTTATTTCAATTTTCATAAAATATCTTTTTCCATCCCTTTACTTTCAGTCTGTGTGTGTCTTTCAATTTGAAGTGAGTCTCTTGCAAGCAGTATATGTAAGGGTCTTTTTTTTCTAATCCATTCAGCCACTTTATCTTTTGATTGGAGAATTTAATTCACTTACATTTAAACTAATTGTTGACAGATATGTAATTATTGCCTTTTTATTATTCATATTTTTGAACCTCCTCTTCTCCATCTCCTTTTTCTTCTTTAAGAAGTCTTGTTAATATTTCTTGTAATACTAGCTTATTGGTGATGAACTCTTTTAGCTTTTTCTTGTCTGAGAAGCTCGTTTTCTCTTCTTTTAGTCTAAACAATAGCTTTGCTGAGTAGAGTAATCTTGGTTGGAGGTCCTTGGTTTTCATTACTTTGACTATTTTGTGCCAGTTCCTTCTGGCTTGTAAAGTTTCTGTTGAGAAATCAGCTGACAGTCTAATGGGTTGCCTTTGTAGGTAGCTAACTGCTTTCTCTTGTTGCTTTTAAGATTCTCTTTGTCTTGAACATTTTAATTATGATGTGTCTTGGTGTGAGCTTTTTGGGGTTCATCTTGTTTGGGACTCTCTATTCTTCCTGGGCATGTATGTCTATTTTCTTCTTCAGTATGGGGAAGTTTTCAGTCATTATTTCTTCAAATAGGTTTTCAATTCCTCACTCTCTCTCTTCTCCTTCTGGTACACCTATGATACAAATACTGGTATTTTGATGTTATCCTAGAGGCCCCTTAAACTATTCTCATTTTTTTGTTGTTGTAGCTGTTCTGATTGTGTGTTTTCTGCTACCTTACCTTCTAAATTGCTGATTCAGTCCTATGCTTCATGTAACCTACTGTTGATTCCCTCTAACGTATTCTTCATTTCTGACTGGTTCTTTATTATGTTTTCTATCTTAATTTTTATGTTTTATATATATATTTTTTAAATTCTCACTGAATTCTTCTATTCTTCCCTCAGGTTCATTGAGCATTTGTATAACCAGTGTTTTGAACTGCCTTTAAGAGATTGCTTGCCTTCTTTTTGTTTAGTTCTTTTTTTTTTTTTTTGAGCTTTGTTCTGTTCTTTCATTTGGAACATTTTTTTTTTGCCTCCCCATATTGGCTGCCTCCCCGTGTTGTTTCTATGTATTAGGTAGGGCTCATAAGTCTCTTGGTCTTAGTAAAGTGGCTTTATGTAGTACATATCCTGTGGGGCCCAGTGGTACAGTCTTCTATGGTCACCTGAGCCATGTACTGCAGATACATGGAATGCCTTCCTATTACAGTTGAGCCTTGGTTGCTGTTTGTATGTCAATATGAGGGATTGATCCTTGGGCTGATTGGTTGTGAGGACCAGCTGGTGAGGGGCTGACCCTAGAGTAGGATTGACTTTGCCAGGGCTTTGGTGTCTGCCTAGTCTGCCCTTTGGGTATGTCATCCTTGAATGTAGCCTCAGGTAGTGCTCCAGCTAGGTCAGAAGACTGCCAGTGGGTGTGCTGGTGCACGGGCCTCCTGGGAGGGGCCCAGCCACAGGCCAAGTTTAGCTGCAGCCTGTGTCCTGCCCAGAGGCACCTTGCATGAGTCACCAAGCATTCTTCAGATGGCCACCATCTATTCTGGACTTGGAGGTACCCCAAGACGCCAAGCTACAGACCAGGGCCATTGCCATTAGTGCCGGGCTTGGGGCTGCTCAGCAAGAGATATGGGCACTCCAAGGCCAGATGCTACTTGTTTGAGTTTTGCAAGCCTTTGAGATATTTTAGGAAAGTCTGCAGCATGAGCCAAGACTGGCCATTTATATAGAAAAACCTCTGTAAGCAGCTCGTGTGAGCCCACACATTGGGTAGGGCAGGGTATCAGAGAACACCAGGGCAGGGTGATAAGTGTTAGCCAGGTTGATGGAGACTCAGATATTGTGCTTGCCTGCATTCGCATATTGGGACCAAGGAGGGCTCAACAAAGGAACAATGCTTCTGCCAGCACTTCTGTCTGGGAGAAAGCTTCTCCTCCAGCCCTCGCCCTGAAGCCAGACAGTCCAGTTTCTCCCTGTATGTCACTGATGCCTTTCAGGCTGCTGTTCACAGTGAGCCTCTCAGTGAGACATTCCACATTTAGGGCCCTTAAGAGGAAAGTCTACAACCCTACATGTCACTCAGCCACAATCTCTGCTGGTTGTCACAGCCAGAAGTTGTGGGGACCTCTCTTCCTGGCACTGGGGATCCCAGAGTGGGGCCGAGTCTCCTTACTCTTCTGAGGGGACCTCCACAGCCAAGATTTCCTTCTTGATTCTCAACTGCCACATGCAAGTGTGAGACCAGCCTGATCTACATCTCTGTCTCTCATACCAGTCTCCAGTTGTAGGACTTCTGTTCAGCTAGACTTCGGGTGACTCCTAATTACAGCTGTTCTGTAGTTTAGTTATAATTTTGATATGGTCGTGAGAGAAGGCCAGCACAGCATTTACCTACTCCTCTGTCTTGACCAGAAACCTGCTCTGTACAGATACTTTTTAGTTTTATAGAGTCACATTTGTCCACTTTAGCTTTTGTTTTCCTTTCTCAAAGGGACATATCCCAAAAGATATTACTAAGATTGGTGCCACATAGTTTCCTTTTAAGAGTTTTACAGTTTCAGGTCTTACATTTAAGTCTTTAATCCACTTTGAGTTTACTTTTGCATCTGGTGTATGAATGGTCCAGTTTCATTTTTTTTTTTTGCATGTATCTGTCCAGTTTTCCCAGCACTGGTTGTTGAAGAGACTATCATTTGTCCAATGTATATCCTTACCTCCTTTGTCCTAAATTAATTGACCATATAAGTGAAGGTTTATTTCTGCATTTTCTATTTTGTTCCATCAATCTATGTGTCCATTTTTATGCCACTATCATATTATTTGATTATTAAAATTTTGTACTATAGTTTGAAATCAGGGAGCATGATACCTCCAACTTTATTTTAAACAAAATAGTTTCTTTTGCTTGCTTTGTAACTTTATATAAGTGGATTCATACTGGATGTATCTTTTGTGTCTTGGTCCTTTTAATCAAACTTTTATTTTTAAGTTTTATCCATGTATTGCATGTAGTTATGGCTTGTTAACTTTTATTACTATATAGTGTTCTATTTTAAACCTTCACTGCAACTTATTGGTTCTTTTGTGGGTGAACACTGGTATTATTTCCAGCTTTTGGCCATTATGAACCAAACTACTGTGGACATTTTTGTATGTATTTCCGAGTGACATCACAAAAAAAATTTAAGACACATATTTAGGAGTGAACTTGATGGATCATAATGTATTTGTATGTAAAGCTGACATTTGGGGAAGACTATAATGTAAATTTTCTTTCAACTTTTATGGATTCATAAAAATTTTATTGATGCTAATATCACTGAGGCTTGCCCCTGCATCTACAGGTTATCTGGTGCCTGTGCTGTAAGGTGGGCTCAGCTATGCAAACACAATTGGAAAAGCTCTGTTCTACATGTATCTTTTTCTTCTCTTGTCCCCAGTGGGATGACTAATGCATGCCTTTTTTTGTGGTAATAGCCCAAGCACCAGAGGGCAAGTGGAAATCAAAAATTACTGTTATAGCCCTCTGTTTGCATTGTGTCTGTTCTCATTTTGTTGACCAAAGAAAACCCATGGCCACACTCAGAATCAGGATCCACGGAAATACTTCTTAAAGAGAAACTCCAAAGTCATGTGACAAAGAGCATGGGTATAGGTGGGGTTAAGAGTTGAAGCTAATAATGCTATCCATTGACCATGAAAGATTTTTATGATGATCAAAAAAAAAAAAAAAAAAAAAGAAATGAGACAAATACAGGGACTTAACTCAGTTCCTTGCCCCTGGTTAAAAACTTTGTAAATATTTGTTATTATTGTTGTTGTTATTATTTTTATTATTGCTGTTTAGCTACTATATATATAATAGGATGATAATAACATCACTTTTCTATTGGCTCAGGACCAAAGTCACAGAGCTGAGATCAAAGGGTGTTAACTATTAACTACCTACACATTCTAAAGAGAAGTGCCAGATTTATACACACACACACACACACACACACACACATACATATATAAATATATATACACACAAATATGTACACATATATTATATATATCTTATATATAATTATTATATACACATATATAATTATTATATATACACATATATATAATATAATATATATGTGTATATATAAGTGTATGTATATATATATATATATAAAATATTGTTAAAGAATAGTTCCAACTATCGTTCTTCTAGTGGTCTGTAAGGAGAACTCATAAACTAATTTCAGAGTGAAAATTTCTGTGAGAGAATTGTCAATATGCCATGAGCTGCTTTCTTCTCCCCTTAAACCAAATGAACATCCTTTAAAAAAATCATAGAGGGGCTTGATATATGTCTTTTGGAATTGAGGGATGATGATATGGCTCATTCCTGACTCACATTCCCAAAATTGTAAAAAAAAAAAAAAAAAAAAAAAAGAGAGAGAGAGAGAGAGAAGAAGCTGCTAAAAGATAAACAGGCAAAAGGGCATGTTTCTGTGGGCTGAATAGGGCTCCACAGAAGAATTCCATGTTGGGCTGTCTAAATATCATGCAGTCCAAGAGGGGTGTGAACTGCTGAGCCAAGAGATGAAGAATGAACCAGAGAGGCACTGTCTCCAATGAGGGAAATACAGGAACGATTTCCTCTGATGACTCCAGGAGATGGGGCAGGGGAGGGTCTTCGAAGGACCCACGAAAGTACTCCAAAAAATAAATAAAATCAATGTTTGGACATCTGCCAGACCCAGAAGGCACTAATGCCATGTTACAACTGTCCAGGTCTATTGAGGTCATTTCTGTCCCTTCCCTCTCTCAATTTTTCAACCTTAGAGGAGCTAGAGATAGCACTGAGTCTGGGAGAATAAACAGAAAAGGAATAGGAGAGAAGAATCATAGAGTTTCCTGCCCCATTGCAGGTTTCCTCTCCTGAACCAGACTAAGCTAGGACAGGGGGTGAGCTTTGAATTGAATGAGAGATACAGTTTTAATATTGAATTGATCTAGATTTTTTTAATACCTAAAAAATCAGCCTAAATGACCAGAAATGCTATAGGATCTACCGGAGATAATACCAGGTCAAGGGATGGTAGATTTGACACAGAACAGGGGAAAAATAGTGCTGTTTAAAAAATAAAAGTGAGTTTTGCCTTCCCCTTGCAAAGTTCAATTCATTCACTAAATCAGGGAAAGATACCAATAAAAGTATTCAGAAACAATATCCGGGTAAACAGATTTCCTTGCTAAGCTAAAACAACCAGTATCTATTAATATTTTAATACAAATTGTTTTTACATATATTACCTTTGCTCCAAAGTTTCAATTTGACAAATCATAGTGTTTCCTATTGATTTCCTATCTACGGACGTTGCTTTCTCAACCGTTTTTATAGTCTTAATGTTACATTTAAACCTACAATGGGACATGCAGTTCATCCTGATTTGAAAAGAATAAGAATCCTCAGAGTATGTGCCACTAAACCATCATTGTCTTAGAAGATTCACTGACTCTAATAAATGTGGAGTTAGAGAGTAGTATAACCCAAATAAAACAAGATTTTTTGGTTTGTAAGCAATCTATCAAATGACTATTCCCATGACTAAAAGATTGGTTCTTAGCAAAGACATATATTTGATTTGGTGGCCACATGCTTTTCACAATGTTGACACCAACTAGTCCTTCAAAACAGAAACCTATGAGTCTTGATTTTTTAATTTCCTTTTTGCAAGGAAACATTTCTTTGAATATCTGTATGTAGTATATACAAAGTTTAAAAATTGAAAACAAATACCTATATACTTACTCACAATCCAGAGTAAGAAACAGAATTTTATACTTTTAAGACCTTGGATTCCCCCAACCCAACACAGCCCTCTCCCTTCCCATCTAATGCCAACTATTATTTTAAATATTAGGTTTATCGTATCTTTGATTTTTCTAGAGTACTACCTCAGATGTATGCATCTCTAAAAAATATATCATTAAATTTTGAATGTTTTCCAATGGTTTATAAATGATGTAATACTGTGTGTTTACCTTTGAATCTTGCATTTTTCATTCAACTTTATGTTTTGACATTCATCTACAATGTGTATGGCTGTATTTGACTTATTTTCACTGAAATAAATTCTTCTTTGAAAAATTCAATTTTATGACCATACCACAATTTTATTCTCCTGTCCAGTGACATTTGGATTATTTTAGTTTTTTGCTATTACAAATAATTTTGCTGTGAACATTTCTGTACATGAAATCTTTGACACCTGTGCAGGGGTCCCTTGGGATATACCTAGGAGAAAAATGGCTTTACAGTATAATGTTCTGCTTTAGGCATCAGCATGATGAAAGTTTAATTGCTCAATTCCTGACGGTCTTAGTAGGAGTAAAGTTACATGCCATTTCAGTTTTAATATCTATTTTCTGATTATTAAGAATGCCAAGCATCTTTTCATTTGTATTTTTCAGCCACTAATGGATCCTTTTCTATGAATGCTTGTTGATACATTTTGATCATTTCCTACTGGATTTTTTCTTTTTACTTTGTTAATTTTTAAGAGTTCTTTGTAAATGCTGGATATTAATTACGGTCTGGTTATGTATGCCAGAAAGAGCTTAGCTTTCACATCTTTACAATAACCTTTCACAAAAAGGGAAGCTTTTAATTTTAAGATGAGATTTATCAATATTTTGACATTTGTTTAAATAATTCTTACATTATTATGAGAACTTTATGCTATATCTTCTTTTAAAAGTTTAACGCTTTTGCTTTATATATTTAATCCTTTATCTATATGAAATTGATTTTCATAATTGCAGTGAGATTTGGACCCAATTTCATTCTTTCCTCCATGTCTTAGAATTGTACACACACTCTTTATTGATTAGTACTTTTCTTCTCCAGTAATCTGCAATACCACCCATTATTTATCAAGCTTCTAGATATCAGTGAGTTTTTTTTCTGGTGCATATTATGTGCCACTGATCTATTTCCTATCTCTAAACTGACACCACACCATTTTTATTGTCACTTTAATAGATCTTGATATTTAGCAACTTCTCTTTGTTCTTCAGCTGTCTTTTGGTGTGAAAGAGGTTAGGCATATTTTGCTGGTTTGTAACTGCTAGAATTAACCTTGCAAGTTCCATGAAGGACCCTGTGTGTTATATAACAATGGCATTCCTGAAAAAAATTATTCCAGTTCGAAGTGATCAAAGTTAGCAATGAGAGCACTAAGCCATATTGACCTCATGGCCTCTTGAGAGGATGTGTTCTCTCTGATCTGTCAATCTCGAGTGTTGCCCTATTCCAAACCATTCTCTGCTTGCAGGCTAAATTATTTTTTTTGAAGATGTAAATATGACCATGTCTGTTATTTAAAACTTAAAATGATTTCCATGGCCTTTAGAGATAAGTCCAAAATCCTTGGTATGTCCCCACAGGCCCTCTATGATCTGACCTTTGCTTATTTCTCCAGTCTTATCTCTCCTTCACTTCTCTCCTTTAGTTATGCTTTAGATCATCATTGACATCATGCTCCCCACCCCAGTTTAGAGCTGTGTCATCCTTGTGTCCCAAGGTCCCCTCTGAAATAGTTGGGAGCCTATTGATCTTTCTTTAAAGCACCTCCCCATCTTTCCTCTGTCCATTTCTCTGCTCTTCTCAGCTCCCATATTTACACATTCTTGCAATATCATGAATTGATACAACTTTATCCATCATCAGTACTTTTAAGGAGGACCTTATTCCATGTGGAAGTTTAGAATTATAAGCAACAGAATACTGATGAAATGTGGCTTAAACAATATAGATTTGTTTTTCTCATAAAATAAGAAATCCAAAAGTAAGTGGACCCAGAATTGAATTCAGCTGCTACATGATGTCGGAGTAAACGTCTTCCTTCTTCCTTTCACTATTCCCTCATGGTCTCAAGAAGGCTGACAGCAACAAGAAGGTTACAGCATTTCCCACCATCAAAGAGAGGAATAAGGTCTTCTCTTCACTATTGTTTTTTTCTATTAGGGAGGAAAATATTATCTTAGAAATCAACTAATGAGACTCTCTTTCATGTGCCCTTGGCCATTTGCAAGGGATATGAGTCAGTTTAGTATCAAATTTCTGCTAAAAGAGGCTGCCTCTGTCCTCAAATTGAAAGGTAAGGGGAAGAGCAGTCGGAAAGTGTCTTGATTTGTGATATGTTTATATACTATAAACACTAATGGCCATGTAAATTTCTTCTATATTGACTTGTGGAGAAAAAGTATGCTGAAATTCAGAGATGACTATTGCAAATCTATTTGATAATATCTTGAACTACTCTGTCCAATATGGTTGCCTTTAGCCACATATAACTTTTAAAAATAAAATTTACATTAATTAAAATTAAATAAAATTTAAAATTCAGTGTCTTAGTTATAGTACTCATATTTCAAGTATTAAATAGCCACATATGGCTACTGCTTTGATTAACAGATAAAAAAAATACATTTCCATCACCACAGAAAGTTCTATTAATTAGGATTGATTTAGAGCCTACTTAGAAAAACTTTCTAAGAGCTGATTCAGACAGGGCCTGTAAGAGTGTCTTGTATATTGACAGTCATCAATAAATATTTACTAAGTTGAATATTTACTCAGAGGTATTAAAATAGATTTAATACCTCTAAGTCCACTGTTTTTTTGTTCTACTTGATTAGGGAGAACTTTGTTCTAGTTAGTTCTCTGAATAAGTCATCATAAATTCAATCATATGATACAGTTACATCTATCTGTCTTTCTACTTTGTAATTTAATAAATAAAATTTTTAAGCATCCACACTCTTGGAAGGTCGAAGTACAAAACAACATTGTCAAACAAATAGTGATGACTTGTATTGCAGGCAGAATAACTGTAAACATATTGAAGACAGTTAATTACTCAGAATATTTAATGGGTTTTATTAATGTAAGTTCAATCCATTAATTACTTTCCAACACTTACTCTTATTAATGTATAAGTGTAAATAAAAGTAAAACTCAATTATTATGTAACAATAAATTCAACAGTTTCACACAAGTACTTTAGACTCTAGCAAAGTTAACATACATACAATACAGTGCCCTGAAAACATTATGCTATTCTTCCTCCCACTCCATAACAAAGGATATTTAATACACATACCTTGCATTTTTGTTTTTTTTTTTGGTTTTACTTTTTTAAACCTTTAATTTAAAATAGTTGTAGATTATTCACAGGAATTTTCAAAACTAGTACACATATGTCATATGTATCTTTTACCCATATTGTCCAAATTGTTGGTTCATCTTATACAACAGTATCCAATACTGATAGTATAGCATCAAAACCAGGAAATTGACATTGCTACACTATCTGTGTACAGTTCTATGTCTTTTAATCACATGTGCAATTTCAGGTAATCACCACAATCAAGACTGTCATCACTATTCCTTTTCTAATGTTCCAGTCTTAGGATGATCATTTGCTTGGTGGTTTGTAGCTGTGAACATATATTTAAAACTTTTGAGGGAATACAGTGAAACATGAGGATTATTATGATTATTGTAAGCAGAAAAATTATCAATGTTTGGAGTGTACTTCAGAACCATGTTCCTCAAGCCCCAAGCCAATCAAAATCAAATATGTCAAAGAAAGACCCTCCTGAAGGAGTTACTTTTTTAAGCCCGTGGCTTGCTCAGTGAGGTTATGCAACTAAGTTTCAATTTCCCTAGAAATGTTAATCCAGGTGCAGCAGGTGATGTTGGCCACATCAGACAACTCCTTGATGAGCTAAAAGATAAACGAGGGCTATCCTATTGTCAAAAACAACTTTGGTAATAGTCTACAAATTTTTCTTGGACAGATATTTGTCCTAGCAGTGGATTCTGCACAATTTTCAAGAGTTAAGGATAAGTTCCTGATCATATTCTCATCTACATTTACTCCTAACCAGGAGAGTAGAGCCCTGTCAAAGGAAGTGAGTCAAGAGTCATGAACACCTCCTGGTTGGTCCTTTCTAATTGAGTATGTAAACTTAGGGGAGTTAACCAATAAAGTGTTTTAATTCATTTGTGGACAGTTAGGGGCACAGTTTGATAACCTAAGAGCCATTGCCTCATTATGTACCAGGCCCAAGGAGAGTGGTAACCAACACAGACAAAGATAAACCATGTCAGGGCACAAACCATTTCTGCTAAGTTGATAATTTTAATGGATTCATTAGCAGGGATTGTTGTATTTACCCATTCAAGCCAGTAGTCAGTGAGTTTTTAGTTCATTCAGAAATTTTCCTAGACTAAATTCAGAATTGTTCTAAATACCTTTCAAAGATGGGTGCTGCTGGTGAGGTCTTTTTATGATTGGGGACAGATCTGATGTAGGTAATCATGAGAATGTGAAGGTGCAAATGTACTAAGGTTTATATAGCTATTTGTGTTTAACCAGGTATGAACAGTTATAATTGGAGAAATGTAAAAACAAAGCAATGGATATTCTGGCCATAAGACTTGAACTAGGGGAGTCAATCATAATTTGCTGTGACATTGGGAATAGAAGAGAAATTGGTCACAGAGAGGACCAGGGAGTCTTGTAGTATCGTAGATAGATTGGAATCTTTGATGCTAAAACATATTTAGCCACCTGTAAGGTTACCCCAGTCCCCCTTAGCAATAGCCTGGAAGATAAAAATGATGGCTTTATCTTTCCAGGCCAATGACAGAATAAGAAAAATAAGAGTGAAAGAAGGGCTTTCATGTTTAGTTAAAGTATGAAGTCTTGATCAGCATCTCTGCGGAAGTAGTTTACCTCAATGTCTGCTACTTCTCTCCCATGGCAGTTTGATTCAGAGGTCTCCAGCCTTTGTATAAGACCAGATGTCAG
>CM053515.1:45237603-45249262 GCA_028627145.1 Eidolon dupreanum | reverse complement strand
AATAGACTGGAGAAGGGATGGTCTTTTCAACAAATGGTGCTGAAACAATGGGACATCCACAAACAAACAAAAACAACAAAAACAACAAAAAAGAATCTAGATACAGACCTTAAACCTTTCACAAAAATTAACTGAAAATGGATCATAAACCTCAATAAGAATGCAAAATTATATAACTTCTAGAAAATAATTTAATGAAAACCTAGGTTACCTTGGGCTTGACAATGACTTTTTAATTACAACACTAAAAGTGTCCCTCTGTGGCATCTGTCTACTGAAGGCCACATTGTCTTTCAAACACCCCTCTCCGTTGTGCCAACCACCCAGGTTTTGGAAAACTCATCTTGCTCCTCTATGCTTGTTGATAGCTTTGAGGGTACCACACTATTCCTCAATGATTTATTTTTCTTTTTTTTAAATTGTGATAAAATACACATAACATAAAATTTACCTTCTTAATCCTTTATGAATGCACAGTTCAGTGGCACTAAGTACACTCACATTACTGTGCAACCATTGCCACCATCTATTTCCAGAACCCTTTTCATCTCACAAAACTGAAGCTCTGTCCTCACTAAACAACAACTCCACATTCCACCCATCCCCAGCCCCTGGAGCCCACCGTCTTACTTTCAGTCTATGAGGCTGGCTACTGTCAGTACCTCATATAAGTGGAAACATACAATATTTGTCCTTTACATCTGTCTTCTTTCACTTAACATAATGTCCCCAAGATTCACCAATGTTGTATCATTTGTCAGAATTTCTTTCCTTTTTAAAGCTGAATAATATTCTCTTGAATATACATGCCACATCTTGTTTATCCACTCATCCATGGACTCTTGGGTCACTGCCACCTTTCGGCTATTATAAAACATAATAAAAAATACTACATTGATTTCTGAAAATCAGCCTAAATTTTTGAGAGTAAATTCTGTATTAAACTCTTCTAAGTTATCCAATGAGTAAAACTCTTCTAAGGTATCCAGTGAATGAGTCATCTATTTTCTCTTGGTACTCTGACTGACATAGAAGCCATACTAGCCAAGCCATACCTGCCTAACTTTCCTGCCAAAGAGAAGAGGAATCAGAGAGGAGAGCTTTTAGGATACAAAGAAATCACAATTCAGAAAGAGTTCAATGGGCTAAATGATGTGTCCAAATCAACAAGATGAAATTTAATACAAATAAAAGTAAAACTCTTGTTTTATGTCAGAAAATTAATTACACAAAAACTACTCAACAGCATTTCTCTTAAAAATGTTTTTTTGGGAATTGCTCTAGAGCGGTGTTTCAACTGGGGCAATTCTGCCTCCCAGAGGATATTTGGCTATGTCTGGAGACATTTTGGGTGTCACAAATAGGGGGTACTACTCAAATCTAGTGGCTAGAAAATGAGGATGCTGCTAAATGTTCTAAAATGCACAGGTCAGTCCCCCACAACAGAAATTAGTTGGCCCCAAATGTCTATAGTTGAGACGTCCTGCCCTAACATATGAAATAAATTCAGAACAAAGAAGGAAGTTTCCAATTTGATGGAAAGGACCAACTTTTTACTTTTTACGGATGCCCGGCAATGGGCCAGACTCCATCAGAAAGCCATGCTTGGAAACCATGCCAAACCAGTGAGGGCCTGCTGTCAGGAATGGGACAGGAAGGTGCCGGGCTGGGAAGAGGTCTAGGGGACAGCTGCCAAATGTCTTCCAGTTCTGGGATATCCTACAGCTTTTAGATTGGCCAGCCACTGTGAAGACTACCCATGTCCAATATCAGTAAGAGTTTGCAAAGTCTTAAGAACAGAGAGATATTTTCGACAGACAGATATTATTACATACATTTTCAAACCTACGGTAAAATTAAAAAATGTTTACAGTGAGCAATTATATACCTACCACCCAGATTCTACCTTTCAGATATTTTGTAAGGTAGAGTTTTTACTTATCGCTTTCAGGTTTTCTTGCTGAAAAAGTGAAAGGTCAGTGACTGGCAGACTTTTAAATGATATACTTGCTCATGTTTCTTCAGGGAAATGGAGTATGGTAATTATTCTTGACATAGAAATGTTACTCAGGTGATACGTCTAATATAATTGAGTTTACAAAACTTGATTCATAGATTTCTAAAACGGCATGTTTTTGAGGGCATGTATGTGCATCTAATTCTTCTATAAATTCATCAGAGTTAAGCATAACAAATACAGAGTTAGCCCTATAAATACACATTGAAAATATATCTCTTTGTCAAAACAAAAACCCAGGATCAGCAAATTTTGACTACTTATTTATCATTCATCAACCCTCATCATTAATCAGTCAAGTGGTGACAATAACAAAAACCACAGTCACAACCAGTAGCATTACTGTATTTGTTTTTTCTCATTTCCATAACATTTTGTTTTTTCAAAGAGGTATATAATCGGCTTTTCTCCTATTCATTCAAAAGAATAATCTAGGTACATTGCATTTTTCTCTGGAATGTAGAACCACAATGGCTGTTAACTCCAGATTCTAACAAATATGTAGAAAATATTTTAGTTTTTTCTTCCAAAAAGAAGCAATCTTAAGAAAATGTACTTTGCAATTAAAAGGTTTCTAAGAGGAAGCCAAAGCTATTAGGAAATTTTGTAAAGGTAAATTTAAATGTAGCCCCATCCTGCAGTTCTCATTTGGTTTTATTACACACACATATACATGAGACTGCAATTCTTAGATTGGACTTTTCCTCTCTTCTTTTTAAACCCAAATATTTATCTTCAGAAATATTGAGTGGTTTCATGACCAACGACCAGTTCATATTAGCCAAACTTCTCTTTCCCACACCCTTTCATCTCCGTCCCACCATTATATCACATGGCCACTTACTTCGCTGGTTTTAAAGAACACTTACAAAGAGTAAATAGAATCCATCAACAAGGATGTCAGATTCAGAGGGTGAAATCAAGATGGGTAATGGCTCAAAGATAGGCTCAACTTACTGAATGATACAAAGGTCAACATTTCTAAGAGCTGGTATCTAAGGGGAAACAGTAACAGGAAAGAAGGACGAAAGAGTACCACTTAAAGGAGCAGCAGTTAAGGGCAATAGTAATCAGAGCTTATGAAAGCAGCCAAACAGAAAAACAGGACAATTTCAGTACCTGCCAAAGCTCCAGCTTCATAGATCAGATGGGAAAATTTCCTGAGAATAACTTAGACTCAAATGTATCATTTTATATGTATCATCTAACTACTGTAAACTTAAAGTAGTTTTATAAAAATATGTGAAGGTTTATTGAAAGGTGAATTGTATCCCACAGCTAAAAAAAAATCTATCTTGGATTATACAAAAATAGTAACTAAAAACAAAATATCTATTTTGCTCATGGTTAGAAATAAAAATGAAGCCAAAATGATGCAGTTTCCATCCATTTATGCTCAAAGAAGGCTATTCCAAAGGGGACATCATGCCTCTATATGAATCTGCTGTTTTTCAGGCAAACTTTTTTTACATCTAATAGATGGTTTGAGTGAAAATGAACAGGAAATACACTGCCCCATCATTTATAATTTGTACACTAAAAGTAATTTGCATTAAAGATCACTTCAATCCGTCTTAGC
Source organism: Eidolon dupreanum (assembly GCA_028627145.1). Taxonomy (NCBI): domain Eukaryota; kingdom Metazoa; phylum Chordata; class Mammalia; order Chiroptera; family Pteropodidae; genus Eidolon; species Eidolon dupreanum. The sequence continues at coordinate 45,245,666 of CM053515.1, read as the reverse complement.
ATCTTATTTCTTCACTAGACTTTTTAAAGATACATATACATTATAGATATTTTAAGAGTCATTTTATGCCTTTTTCCAATGATATACAGTATATTCATTTTAAGTAGCTATAAGTAGGCAGGCTTAAATATTAGATGGATTTAATATGTATTAAATATTTACACAGACACATTTGCATGTGTATAATGTATAGGGAACTACAAGTGTTTTCTGTAGTAGACTGAATTTGAGTTTTCTGCACTTTTTTGGAGTGAAATCCTTCTGATTCTTACATTAGCATTGATTGTCTCTTCCTGATACTTACACTTTTAACATATTTTTGAGAAAAAGTCAATGAAACGACATTTAAGTAGGATGTGTATACATTGATATTTAAGTTTTTATTAGATAAGAGAAAATGTTATGTGGAAATTAAATAATAGAATTGTTTAGAGCAATGAAGCCAAGAATGGTATGTATCAAATTGAACCTTGTTATATGAATTATCATATTTCCTATTTCAATGCTAAAGTCTACTTGATCTTACTCCATCAATTATGTGGAAAATAAATACACATACTCGGTGATTAGACTCAGTCAGTAACATGAAAAAAGCAATGATCTCTACATTGACTTAACCTGGGGTTTCATTTGTTCATATCTTTGTTTTATAGAGAACATGTATGCAATTGTTTAAATTAAGTACAACTTATAAATATTTGTGTCAAATATTAAGGTCTCATCATGTAATATCAAATACAGATTTGACAGTATAAATTGCAGGCAAATGCAAGCTGTCGCCTGGTATGTAATTCATCTTAGAGAAGACCCAGTGACTCACAGTCTTTGATCTGTCTTCCGAGAATGTCTGGAACTAAGGTGAATTAGACTGTAGACATCAGCCTATTAACAACCAGAGTAAGATGGCAAAGATGTTATATATGGGATGTTGGTATATAACTTAGCTAATTAAAACAGATCCATACCAACTGGTAACTCTAGAAATATAATATTGAAATGCTAAACCATGCAGTCTTCATCAAGTGAAAAATTCTAAAAAATGTGTATTACATTTATGGTATTTTGTCTCTTGCCTTGATTTGCAATAGGGAGCTTCTGATGCTCTTGCCATTGTAGCTGTTAACTGATTTTCTAAAAAGCATATTACAGAGTGAATTTTCCAGATAGGTTTCCTTTTCCTACTATAGTCTTCATAGTCATGTTTTCAAATTGCTGAACTATTTTTTCTATATGATAATGTTCCTTGATGTTTTCAAAAAGTGGCATCAGCTCCCCCTTGCAGGGCCAGTGGCCAGGAGAAACCTAGTCAGGGTGGATAGGCACAAGTGTGAAAAGAAGGAGTACTGACTATGGCAGTTGGTGGCAGAAAACCATAGGGTAATGTACATTGAGACTGAAGAGCATAGCTGAGAAGGTACTGCTATTCACAGTATCATAAGTCCAAAAGGAATGTCCAAAAGGAAGAAAAATCACCAAAAAGCAAGAAGGAAGAAAGACAACAACAGGAGGGTTGGCAATTCTTATAAGCAGTGACATTTCTCTCTTATGTGATGCCTGGTGTGGAATTTGTCTGTTGAGCAGCTGCCTGAAGAGCCACATAGAGACAGTACGAATTATTCATTGTCCCATCCAGCAGTAAGGGAGGTCCCATGGCAAAGCTACCCTCATAAACATGTTCCAAATGACTGTCGATTAGTTGACTGAGCAGCATGCTGGAGATGTTGACTTTGTGTCTTCTGCCAGCTGTTCTCGACTGGGGCACTGCAGCCTTTCCAACTGGCCCTCCTTGACCTTCTCAGAAACTACATCTTTTGACTCAACCATACTGGATCCCAGCAGGTTACTCTTTATTTTCAGTATGCAGTCCTAACAATGAGAAAAGTAACTCAGGAGCTGTCCAAAGTTGTTGGCATGAAAGTTAAAGCTAGTGACACCAAAAGACAAGAGCCTGATTGTTAGCTTCCAGGTCCTTGCCCCAACCTTTCTATTCTTAGAGACCTGGATCCTGTTGCACTGGGGCAAATATGCCCTGCCACACAAGTATCACTTGAGTGCGGTCCTGGCTTCCTATGGGTCAAATTCACATGGGGAAGTAAGGGAGACACTTTATTGGGCTGCATGTTATCAACTAAGTATGTTGACCTCCACCGTGATTTTGGGCATAGTCTTTCTTAACCCTGGGTAGAGCTGATCACATATGTCAATATGACTGCCCAACATAGTATTCAGCCATCCACAGACTCCACCACTCTTTGTCTGTCTATCCATTTGAGTAGCCTCCTATACTCATGTAAAATTAAAGCCTTGCACCCCACTTGCTGCACTGAGTCCTGAAATGGTCATGTATGCTAATCACCACAGGCTAAGGAAGCAGCATGAGGGACAGGGCCTAAAAGGAGCTGCATATAGGCAGAGCCATCTTCTCAAGCCCCAAATACACTGCCATGGTGTACAGAGAGAGTTTCACTCCATCCATTATCCCTGGCTTCTCTATCTTAGTAGCCTCGGTGCCCAGTTTTGTACCTGGCTCATGAAACATCCACAGTGAGTGTGGGCTATAGGAAGAAATGAGTTGGCTCTCTTTCCAAAAAGTTGTTTAACCTTATCTCACCTCTTGATGCATAACTTTTTCTATTTATAAAATGGGAAGATGTCACCCAGAAGTATCTAAAATCAAAAAGAAAATAATTCTGATGTTTCTACACTGTCAAGTGAAGACAATGAGATACAAGTACAGGTTACATTTGGACTTCAGGTCTTGACCTACTTTCCACTGTGATCTCTGAGCAATCTTTCTCACTCTCCTGATGAGTATTATCCTAATTGCTGCCCAATTTGGAAAGAGTTGTATATTTATGGTAAATTTTCTTCATTACAAACATAATACAGAATCTTTCCTCATCCTTCTCCCAGCAATAAAAAACTTACAAAGAAAAAAGTGAGCCCAACTTTTATTTAAAGTTATTGTCAGTAGATTCTGAATCAATTTGCTGAGTTAGGACTGAAAAACAAAACAAAACAAATATTTCTACCAATCATATGTTCTGCCATTTTATGGATATCTATTTCCAGAGAAAGTGCCCATTTGTATCCATTCAACAACTGAAGCTAGCTATATTTTAAAACCATTGTTGAGAATATCAAAAAGTGAAGTAAAAATATAGATGTAATCATTACATCAAAAGTAGCCGAGTAGGGAAGGAGTTCTCAGAGAAAAAAAAAAAAACACTTAAATTTATTATACATAAAAGCAAATACCATATTCCTGGAAAAAAATATATTTATTTCTATTCTACATGAAAATAGAATTTTGTTGAACAAATGGGAAGCAAGAATGAGGCATTGCAGTGAAACAGCTATTCTCCAAAAATCTATTTCTCATCAAAATTTCAGCATGCCTTGAATATTAATGAACAGTTTATTAATAAGAATAAATTGATGTGAGATAAGAGTTTTCTGTAGGTTTGATGTGGATCATTTTGGGAGACCTGATGTCACAAAAGGGGGCCCAACTGAGCTCCAGCTCGAAGAACTAAATGTACCAGCTGCGAGGCTGAAGAAGTAGGTTGGGACACATTCCATTAGCTTAAGGAGGTATTTGCAAAGGGGAGAAGTGAGAATATGAGGTAGGCCTTTCTTAAAAAAAAGTCTCAAAAATTAATTGAAAAAATTAATACAATCTTTAAAGCTTGAGAGGTGTGAATATTTGAAATGGAATGTTTATTACTATTTGTTTAATGCTCAATTTAATAAATATATTTGATATATAAAATTTAGAAAACCAATGTTTCTTGAGAATTTAAGTAATGATTACAAATTTGATTAATTGTATGTCTAAAAACTTTTAAATGCTAATTCCATTTAGCAAGGCATATTCATTTCAATAGTTTAAACAACTGAAAAATGCATATACATAATGACTACAAAATCAATTTCCTCACATACTCAAAATTCTTCTAAACTGTTAACATCTTGTGTTTATTTCATTTCTGTATTACTCCTGTTACTATTTTTGCACCTTCTTAGGGTTACTGATATACTTATTTTGATATTTTCCCAGTGGTTAAACAGTAGTACTTTGATTTCTCCCTGGTACTGCAGTCATCTTACCAGAACCCAGAAACAAGGAATTCCTTGCCAGTAGGCTCCGGCTCAGGAAGCTGAGACCCCCACACTAGACACACGTCCTTCTCCAAAGGGGATTCTAACTGGAGTTGCAAATCATCAAGCTGCATTTCCTTTTAATAATTAAATTTCAAGACTTTTTGTTGTGATAAGGATATTTAACATGAGATCTACTCACTTAAATTTTTAAATATGCACTACAGCATCATTAACCTTATGTGCTGTGTTGTACCCCTTATCTCTAGAGCTCGCTCATCTTGTATGACTGAATAGTGGGGAAATGAGGAGTTGATACTCAGTAAGATCTTTTAATTCTAGACCTTCTGTCTAGGTTTGGGGCTTTTTTTAAACCAATACTAGTCACAGTCTCCCCCATAGTGGGTTAAACAGTGGCCCCCCAAAAGATATGTCCAAACTCTAACTACTGGAACTTGTGGCCTTATTTGGAAAAAGGGTAATTGCAGATATAGGTAAGGATCTTGAGATGAAGAGATCTTCCTAGAATACTTGGGTGGGCCCTAAGTGTAGTCACAAGTGTTCTTATAAAAAAACATCCATGGGAGATTTGACAAAAAGAAGAAGAGGAGGCAACGTGACCGTCAAGACAGAGATAGGAATGATGCAGCCGCAAGCCACACGGATTGTTTAGAACCACCAGGAGTGAATTTTGGAATCTTCTCTGCAGCCATCAGAGGGCACATGGCCCTGCTGACACCTGGATTTCATATCTCTGGCCCAGAGAACCATAAAGAACAAATGTCTGTTGTTTCATCTCGGTCTTTGTTACATTTGTTACAGCAGCCATAGGAAGCTAATACAGCCCAAAAGGTATTTTTAAAAATCATTCTTGGCCTGCAATACCTAGTCTGGCATCCTGTCTTTAAGGTGCACTTTTTTTGTTGTCTGTACAAACTATTAAAAATGTATGTACTTCTCATTAGTGTTGTAATTAGTAGGGCCTTAGGTTTTACTTCCTGGAAGAAGGGCTGAGTCTGCATGACTATTAGTTCCCTTCCTTGGGACATTTAAGCAATTCATCATTTGGAGACAAGGTCTCTTTTTTCTATTTGTAGTTTAGCTACAAGTTAGTAAATCCTTCTTGTCTGAGATAACAGTACCTACCCTATTTTTTCTTGGATCCCTTCGCTTATTTATAGTTCTTTGGTTTATTCTTTCTTACATAAATAGATAGAAGCAAGTATATATTTATTCTTTATAAGTAGACTTAAAATTAATAGAAGAAACAAAGCACCCATACATTTTAACATCACCCACTTATTAAAATCATTCCATTATATTCATCCTTCCTTTGTGTTACAATTACATCTCTGTGTTATTTTTAGCTTTTCTCCTCTGAATATGATTATGAATCTATTGTTTATAATAAGGACAAAATGTGTTCCCATTCACCATAGCCATAATTATATTCAAAGCCTAAATTATCACAATGTGGTCAGTAGCTATCCCCTCAGGAGTTTTCAGCATAGCCCCTTGCTTTGGAGCCACTGAATTTTCCAGGTTCATCCCAGTTTTTCCTTGCTATGAACATGGAATCGGCTACCCTATAAGAATTCCTGATTTTCCTTGAGGAGAATAGACTAGAGACTAAATTAAGGGTGTTGGAGGGTGGGTGGCGAAAAAAATGCCTGTTACTTTGGGCACATATTTAGTAAAGACAAAGCTGGGAAACACACTTATTGCTAAAGTCCTACATGTGCTCTGATGTTCTCAACAATCTGTCATTATTCATCTGTCCCCTGCGTCCATCCTGATAGCTGTGCTCTGCTCACTGGCCCAGGAGGCTGTGCACTCTGATGGCTGTCACTGAGCTGCCCAACTTTGGGCTTCCAGCTGAATTCAGCCACATGTGAGGAACTAGCAAAAAGGTCAGTAAGTGGGAAAGGAGAGAGGTCAGGGTCACCTGCCCTTTGCCTTCTGCATCAGTCCAGTCTCAGCAGAGCTGTGCCTTTAGGTGGCCCGTACCCTGTGAAGCCAAAGGGACCTTCTTCCTTTCTTATCCTTCAGGAATTGGGTGGTAATGGCTTCCTGCTGGTATGAGTTTCTCTCCACTCTTTGTTGATTCTTTTCACTCTGCCCATCCCCCTCTCTCTTTTTGGGTAAAAATTTTCAGGGGATTTTTATTTTCTTTTGAGATGGTGACTAAAACTGCAATGTAACACATTACATTTTCATACATCTTAATTTTCTTATAGTAGATGATTTCATCAACTGCTAAAATTTACTTCTACATAGTCAGAAATTATGTTTACATTTTTTGTTCCAAAGTGAAGCATAAAATTCTTAGAAGAAATGCTACTTTAAGTTAGCCCATGCAAACACACAAAGAGAACACATTGGACAAATTAGTGACAACTTAATCTAGCCTCAAGTAAAGCAATTTTTCTAAGACTAGCTGGACCTCAAAGATTTGTTTCATATCCTAAAAGGCAGTTCTCTGTAGTTTTATTATGTATAATGAGTTTTATTATATACAGTAAAAATAAGAAATCTCCTTTCCGTTCTTGTTCTGGCTGCCCTTCAAGTGATTAAACTGACCAATGACCTGGAAATGGCAGAGATATCTAAACTTTGGGGAGATTGAGAATCAATTTCTCATTATCCTGAAAAGGGGAACTGGACTTTTTAAAATAAACTTTACTTTTTAAGAATAGTTACAATATACAGGAAAATTGCATAGCTATTACAGAGATGTCAGTATACTCCCCCACAGTTTCCCTTATTTTTACTATCTCACAAATGTGTAGTACATTTGTTGCAGTTAACAACATTGACACATTATTATGAATTAAAGTTCATAATTTAAAAAGATTTACTTAATTTTATCTAATTTGCTGTACCAGGACCCCATCCAGAAGATCACATTATAAATGTCATCATGTCTCCTTAGGCTCCTCTGTATTGTGATAGTTTGTTAGAATTTTCTTGCTTTGATGACTGACACTTTTGAGAAGTACTGATCAAGCATTTTGCAGATCGGAGGTTTGTCTAATAATTTTTGTGATTAGACTGGGGTTATTGATTTTGGGGAGCAATACCACAAAAGAAAAGTGTCCTTTTCATCACAGCATATTAAAGGTACATACTATCAACATGATTTACCACAGTTGACCTTGATCTTGGTCACCCTACTGAGGCAGTGTTCATTAGAACAAAGTCACTATGTGCAGCCCAAGCTTAAAGGTGAGGAGTTGCACTCCATCTCCTTGAGAGTGGAGCAGCTGCATAAATTATTTGGAATTTTTCAGCATAGGAGATTTGTCTCTTCTCCCTTATTTACTTATTTATCCATTTTATTTTTTATCAATATTAATTCATGGATATTTACACTTTGCAACATAATCCAATACTACTTTATTTTGTTGCTCATATTCTTCCAGCTTTGGCCCTTGGTTGTTCTTTCTGCATCCCTTTAGTGTACACTCATAATTTTAGGTTTTTGCAAATTTTTTTGAGCACTTAATTTCTGGTACTTCAAGATGCTTCAGGATCATCTTATATATTTCCTGCTCCAGTCCTAGAATCAGATGTTTCTCTAAAGTGGGAGGCCGGGTTTTATAAAGTAACATTTAATATAGATAAATTTAAATTACACGATTTGTGTTCAACAAATTATTGCCCATACACTAAGAAATGGAAGGGAGAGACTGAAGATGCAAAGTACCAACCATATAATGAGAACTGAAGATACTCTTTGATAATTAATGACTAGAGGCTATTTTTTTAAGACAATTGAATAAAAGTCTTCATCTAGTAATTTCAATGTCTGTCCTTCCTTAGGGGCAACTTCTATGAATTTTTTCCTATAATTTGAAAATTATAATCAGGTAACTCTCATTAACAGAGTTTCTCCAGGGTTTATTGTTGTTACTTGCTGTGGGTTATAACAGTGTCTTTGTTTAGTGACTTTTCTAAACTAT
>CM053515.1:44817053-45231679 GCA_028627145.1 Eidolon dupreanum | reverse complement strand
AGCTTTGCATTTTAATATTTCTTAAAGACTTAAGTACATACAGCTAGAGGTTTCAGGAAAAGACTTTCATTTGAGCTATGATTATCAAATCATCTATAGATCTCTAGTGTGAATAACTGTTTTGAATATTGCTGTTCTCTTTGAAGCTGCCTTTTTAATCAGCATTTGTACAGCAACATAGTGGCAATTTGTTTATTGCTCTTTCGAGCTGAAAAATTACAGACCCTCTCTCTTTTATTTTTTAGAGCCAGCTTTGTGTTTGCAGTGTCAAGATTTACATTTTAAAAGGATGGGCAGGGAAAGAAGAGAAAATAAAAACGTGCTTCTCTAAGACCTTTCATTTTCTTCACTATAAATTTCTCAGTGAAAAGATTGTCACGCCACTGTTTCTTTTTTACTTCAGGCTTTCAAGGGCATAATTTTTAACAATGCCCTGCTTTTCTTCTTTTATTTTCTTTTTTAACATAAAAATAGTTGATGGTAAGGTTAATTATTTCATTCTGTCAAGTAAACATTCAGAACTAATGCTTTGGTAAAACGTTGCTGTATATTTAACAGAGAAATCATCTGTATCTCAGTCCATCAGGGTGACCAGGTGTACTTTGAGGCTGTATAGTGAATCATAGTGTTGCTTCTAAGGGATGACATTTATACCACTGACGGCTTGGATATCTATTTTTATGACAATAGTTTTCGACCTGGTGGAGATAGTATCTTGTCCTAACAAAACTAATATTTTATTAAAAATTTCCAATAGATAGAACTAGGTGTCTCACGGAAGGCTCACTTCTTTTTTAATTGCACAACTAAGGGGATAATTCTTTTTTTTTTAAGTGAGGCTGCCTGAGGCAGGAAAGTTTTAGAAAAGAAAGTTTTTGGGTTCAATGTTTGATCTGTTAAAGTTGTGCAGCAGAAAAGCCAAAAAGGCAATTGAACATATTTAACTCAAAAGCAAAATTTAGATTAGAGAGGAAGATACAGGGAGAAACACCACCGGAACAATGGTGAAGATGTAAAAATGAATAAAATCACCCAGAGATAGAATGTAGAATCACAAGAGAAGCTTGAGTGTTAGAGGAAATCCAAAGTTTAATATGTAGAGAAAGAAGAATCAGCAAACGGACTAGAAGGGGCAACAAGAAAGTAAACCAGAACAGTACAGCCATGTGAATTCAGGAAAACCAAGGGAAGAGAGAGTTTCTAGAAAGAAGCAGGCATCATTGTGTGAAAGCTGGTGACACAGCAGGATGGGTGAGAATGACAGAGTCCCTCAGGTTGAGGAATAGTAGTGAAAGTCCAAATGCAATCGTATGAGAAGCAACTGAATGATGAACAAATGGAAACTCTGAGATGCTTAGCTATGAAGGAAGGATAGTGATAAGATAGCAACTGAAGGAGAAAGGGGGCCAAGGAAGTGGTTTCTTTTTAAGTGATGAGAAAGATTTAAATAAGTGTAGGAGACAATTCTTCATGGGTCTCTCATATTTCTACATGTCTGACAAACAGAGGAATTGACTGCCTTCACTCAGAATTGTCCTTTCAAGAGTGTTTGTGTGGGGAATAGCCTTGCAAGATATAGTGTTTTGTTCTCAGCAAAGGACAGAGTTATTCACTGTTTTATAAAAAAGATAATGTTTTCCTCTAGGACAAAGCTCTGGCAGGCTTCATGCCCATTATAAAAGATCTGGGTTCTCTAAGTTCAGGACTTCTCTAATGTACCCCATTATGAGTGCAGGTATTACTTGACCCTCTTCACATGGTTCTGTGAGACTCAGGACTCAGGGAACAAACATAAAGATGCTGATGCTTATGCTGCTTGCTTTGCTTTGAGGAATAAAACCATTTACCTGTGACACCAGTTTTGTGTCTTCTTCCATCATCCATAATAATGTGGCAAGCTATTTGTTCACTTGCAGTACGGGCCAGATCTCACACTTTCACAGTTCTTAATAGTGAGTACTGATGGTAAAAAATCTGAAAAAAGGGAGAGAAGAAGTCATTATAACCAAGTTTTCTGAGATCAGTGAGGGGATAAAATCTCATGCATGGTTTGAGTTTTGAAGACTAACACCAAATTTTAGAAGACTTTTAACAGTTCAGCCAAATAGATTCTATCGCTTTGACATATTGTCCTGCCCATGTAACATGCTTCTGCTCTCAGTTAATATAATGCTAATCATTTTAGCAAGTTTCAAAGATAGTGCAATAGGAAGTTAAAATCTCATATATGTACTATAGTCATGTGCTTCTTATATTTGTGACATACCTCGTGTGACCTTAGTTATGGAAAGGGTTTGGCATTTACTGATATTTCACAAAAATAATTTTCTTTCAAGTCTTATGTCAGTGCACATGTGTGTGTACTGCTTTTCCTTTTTCCACCAATTAAATTACTATAAAAGAGGCTTTCTTTTATACACAGCACACTTTGTTCTTTAACTTTTCCTTGAGCAGAAAATGAACATGATGAAGCACAAAGCCAATCCAAGTAAACAATGATGTTTCCTACTATTACATCTATATGACTGATGAGTGTCTGTACATATAATTTTTTTCCTCTTATAAAACTCCAAAATCAACCGAGAAGACAACATAAGGGAAAAGCCCCTTGACATTGGTCTTGGTGAAGATTTTTTGGACATAACACCAAAAGTGTAGATAACAAAAGCAAAAATATACAAATAGGACATCAAATTAACAAGCTTCTGCATAGATAAGGGAACCATTCACAAAATTAAAAGGCAACCTACTGAATGGGACAAAATATTTCTAATCATATATCTATAGGGGATTAATATCTTAAACATATAAAAAACATAACCTTCAACAGAAAAAATCCAATTAAAAATGGGCAGAGGATCTGAATAGACATTTTTTTCCAAATAAGACATACAGATGGCAAACAGATACATGAAAAGGTGCCCAATAGCACTAATTATCAGGGAAAAACAAATCAAAACCATGAGTTTTCACTTCACATCCATTGGAATGGCTATTAACAAAAAGATAAGAAGTAACAAGTATAGTGAGGATTGTAGACAAGAAAACCCCTGTGTGCTTTTGGTAGAAATGTAAATTGCTGCAGCCACTATGGAAAACAGTGTAGAGAAGTTCTTTGAAAAATTTAAAATAGTACTATCCAGCAATTCCACCTCTGGGTATTTATCCAAAGTAAATGAAAATACTAACTAAAATAGATATAGGCACTTCCATGTTCATTGCAGCATTATTTACAATAGCCATGACATGGAAACAACCTAAGTATCCACTGATGGCTGAATGAATAAAGAAAATGTGATATACATACACACATACACATACATACATGCATATATACACACATACATACATACATACATACACAATGTAACACTATTCAGCCATTGAAAGGAAGATGAAATCTTTCCATTTTCACCAACATGGATGAAAGTTGAGGGCATTAGGCTAAGTGAAATAAGTCAGGAAGAGAAAGACAGAAATACTCTATGATCTCTCTTAGATATGAAATCTAAAAACAAACAGACAAACAAACAAAAAACCCTAAGCTCATAGATATAGAAAACATATTGGTGGCTGCCAGAGATGGGAGTTGGGACATGAGAGAATTGGGTGATTGGGTCTAAAAATATAAACTTCCAGTTATACAATAAAGAAGTTATGGAGATGTAATTTACAGCATGGTGACTATAGTTTATAATACAATATTACATATTTTGAAAGTTGCTAAGACAGTAGGTCTTAAAATGTATCATCACAAGAAAAAAGGTGTAACTATTTATGGTGAAGATATTAACTACATTTATTGTGGTAATCACTTTGCAATATATACAAGTATTGTATCATTATATTATACATCTAAAACTATTATATACTGTTGTATATGTCAATTACATCTCAACTAAAAGAAAAAAAAAATTCCAAATCAGAATATTCTATTAATCCTGATACTACAAATTTATTTTTCTTCTACAAATTTATCATTTTGCTTGAATTGACAAGTACTATCATTATTTTTTAAAGGAATCTTTTTTGCTAATTTTTTATCAATTTCCATTCAGAAAAATAATTTTGTTTCTTTTAATTCTTTCTTTCAATTTTAAATTTAAATGAAATTTTAAGTATATTTTAACTTAGAAGAACTTTAAAAAATAAAATATACTCTAAGATAGTTGTTCATATACATAGATAAAATAATTCCATAATTGTCTTTAAATAAAATCAATTGTTTCTCTTGCTAGTTGTACGGACACTGGTGCTTGATATACTGCTTTAAACTCTATTTCTGCAGTTACATAGTTCGTTCCAATTGAGCATGCTGTGAATGCGATGGTGTGCACGCCTAATACAATAATGCAAGCAGCTTTTGCCTTTCCATTTTAATCTCTGTGGCACATTAAATTCTGAATTAGCCTTGTGAGACTCTACATTTTAAGGCATTTTTTAAAGTGATAAAGATCCACATCGCTGCTACATGTTTTTCTTTTATGAGAGACACTGTAGTACTCAGTTAAGTTCATGTTACTCCTTAAGCGGATGTGGCGATTGTGATTGTGTTGAAATAAAAACATACGATGGCTTCTATGGAGAGGGATGCTATGGCTGGAAGCTTCCATGGGAACTTTTTAAAACTACCCTGCTTGACTATACCCTCTATGTCTATACGTGGGGACTGAGAACTCCCAGTAATTTATGAATCCCTGTTCAATATTAGGCCACAGTGTTGAAGATCTTAACTTTTTTTGTACCATGACTTTTTTTTTTATACCTGACTTTTTTTTCACAGTGTGGTAAAGATGATGGATCCTTCCTCAGAATGTCTTCTTTTTAAATGCCTAAAATAAAATATGTAGACTCATAAAGTATAACTAGACACTTTTGGTGCTCTGTCCAGGGCCACTTGGAATCCCTTTACCATTTCTGTGTGCCCATCTCCCAGATTTTGTGTGTTCTGCTTCTTGATCAAGCCTTTGGGTTTCCTCAGAGGACTTCTCTTGACCAGTGGGGACTCTGTCCACAGATAGAAAGCCAGGAGTACCTGACAGTTCATAACTCTAATCAGAACATACTCTGATAATGATGTTCACTCAGTGCTCCCAGAGGGGTCAGGCCAAGGCTGAGACTTTACCTGAGGTGAGACATCTGCTTGTCTGCTTTTGCTTCCCTGTCCTGTGTGCCCAATCCCTGTCCATCTCTTCTGCAAGCACTTCCTTCAATAACCACTAATATGTGAATTCTCATTTCAGGGTCTTTTGTCTGAAAAAAATCTAATCTTAGTTACAAAAGAAACTGGAAATATGGTCATAATATTTTTAAATTGTGACATCATCTGTGCTTCCTTATAATCACAGCTAATGATAAGATTGAGTGTAAGTCTTATAACTATAGTAATTTTGAAGTAGCGATGAGTATAAATGTTATTGCAAGATATCTGAAACAGTTGTGTGATAGTACTGCCAGTGCTGCGGTGGCTTATTGCCCACATTCATAATCAAAGCAAATACTAAACTTCAGTTATCATTAGTGAAAAAAAGATATATTTTTCCCACCTGTGGTAGGCAGAATAACAGCCCCCCAAAGACGTCTATGTCTTAGTCACTGAAACCTGTGAATATGCTACCTTACATGGCAAAAGGAAGTTGGCTCATGTGATTCAATTAAAGGTCTTGAGATAGGAAAATTGCCCTGAAGCCGATGTAACAGGAGAGATCTTGTAAGAGAAACGCAAGACTGTCAGAGTCAGAGAAGCAGAAGCAGAAGTTGGAGTGACACAGCCATTAGCCAAGGAATGCCAGCAGTCTCCAGAAGGTGGACAAAGGCAACAAAATGACTTCTGTAGAATCTCCAGATGAAACCCAACCTGCTGACACTTTGATTTCAAACTTCTGGCTGCTACAGCTATAAATCAAAAATTGATGTTTGAAGCTACAAAGTTTGGGGTAATTTGTAACAGTGGCAATAAGAAATAATGTACCCAAGTTAATAGATCCCTGAATTCTACCCACTGTCCTGTGGGTTCACAGACCCCAGTTTAAGAACCCTTTCACAGAGATTAATTACTTGGGAAAGATCTCAATTCTTTCAACTATAAAATAATGGTGTTTTGTCTTAATAATAGATATTTACTAATTCTTTATTATTCGCTGTCTTCTTCAATCTGGCCCAGGAAAGTTTGGCATCTAATACTAGAACAAGAAATACTGAAATTCCCCCAACTGACCTCGCTTCTACCCCAAACTAGAGAATTCAGACATTCTCAGCCAGGAAGTCAGGAGAGGCTAGAGACGCTGGAGTTAGTTCTCGCTACACAGTAGCTAGTTGGCTGGGGACACAGGTAGGGCAGAGTGTGTTGTGTGCTAGGGATTGGGCAATGGTGGGCCCTAGTAATGCAGAAGTAATCGATGGGCAGAAATGAACCTCTGACCCATTAAAAGCATATTCAGTCATTCAGTGGTATTGATTTCTGTTAGAGGATCTCAAAATACAGTTGGAGAGAAAAGATAAACACACAAGACACACACAAGTAGGCAAAGCAAAGGTTTTTTTCCCTCTGAGAGCCAAACTGGTTAGTATAAAGAGTGCTCTAGGATTTTAGAAGGGGAAAGAATCAAGAAAGAGTAGTCCTAGAGGAGATGGGAATTGGGCTTGTTCTTAACAGGTGGTTAGCGTTTGAACAGCTGGAGAGGAGAACAAAGGAAAGGCATTATACAGATATGAAGCAAAATAACCCAAAACTTAGAGGGAAGAAGACGATTGTATGCTTGTTTAAGCTGATCATAATGAACTAAAAGAATTAATTCAGAATTGTTTCCTGTACCCAGCACTGGAGTTGCCATGTGATCTCTATTTCAAGGAACTCATGGTGGAGGAGGACAGACACTAAAGAAATAGGCACAGCCCTGGTCTGTGAGATGGGTTTACTTCTGGGGGCGGGGCAGGAACGGCATTGCTGAGTGTGGAGTGCGGAGCACTTAGTCTGGTACAGTGTTGTACAGATGAAGAGAGGGGGAGGGTTGGTATTGAAGCAGAGTGACTAGTGGAGTATAAGCCATCAGAACTCAGCCCAGCATGTGCACTCACACAGAGCTCAGTGGCTAGAGAGGGGGCCAGAAGGCTGAGGAAGGAGATATGCCTCCCTGGTGCCCCACAAATACGGGTAGGTAGAGGGAAGACAAGCTAGAGAAACACAAAATTCTAGGACTTGCCACTATATTTTTTATTAATCCTTTAGCACTTCCCTTAAATAGATCAAATCCCTCTAACACAGTCTGTGGAATTTATCGATTTTTGTGGCACAGAATTTTGCTGCATTACTCAAAATCCATTTCCAATTTATAAGAGCTAGAGATGAAACAGCTGTTATTCAGCCTTTCTTTATTGAAGTAGGAAGTGAAAAAAAAAGACTTTAGAAAACAGAGGAAAAAAGGAGGAAATTGCATGAATTCTTAAACCATAACCCCTAAAAACAAATCCCTTTTCCATCTCCATTTTCCAAATATTTGGTGGATAATTTGGTATATGAGGATTTATCTGTTTCTCATTCATTTTCCCTAAGTATTTTTGACTCAATTGTTAGAGATGGGTTGAATGGATAATTCAAGCTTGGCAGAACATCAAAAAGACTCAAGTAGCTCATTTCGTTCCTTCTCTGAAAGAACCAGTCAGTTTAACTAGAATGAGCCTGATACTTTAATGTCAGGCAGAGACACCTTAAGTAGTTTAAGCCTTTTCAATACAAAGAATTTTTAGAACGAGATCTAGTTACCAGTTGTGCTATGTGTGAAAATATATAACAGCAAAAGTGGCTAAACAATTAGGGATCACTGGATCAGAGAAGCCCTGTTTTAGGTGTAGATGGCAGCCTGAGTATTCATTCCTAATGCCTAATGCCATCTCCTAACCCCTCAACTATGCCTTTAGAGCAAGACTGTGGTCAGGAGAGTTGTCAGAGCTTTGGCTGGGAACTCCTGGGTGAGAGTGCAGAGGTGGGATCTGTTCTATCATTGAGGGAACCAGAGCCCTGGAGTGGCCACTAAGGAACCTCAATCTCAGGAGAGTGCTTCCCTACAAGGAGCTCAAAATCATGGGAAAAAGTGTTTTGATGGCCTGTGAGTGGCCCTGACAGAATCTGCCTTTTCTTGCTGGCCCCAGAGCACTTGAGGGGAGCAGCATTGAAGGGCCAAGTTACTGTCTTCTATAGTTTGAATTGTGTCTCCCCCCTCATTAATATGCCAAAGCCTTAACCCCTCCAATGTGATTTCAGCCTCTGGGCTGTGAGAAAAGAAGTTTCAGTTGTTTAAGGTTTAAACCATCTAGCCAGTGGTATTTTGTTATGGCAGCCAAGTTAATACCCTGTCAGTCTTGGGCTGGTAGAGGCTAGTACATACACCTCAGGCACCTACGTGCTTCCCCTCAGGCCTGCAACTGGAGATGACTGTGTGCCTGTGGTGTGGTTAGTCCACTGCAGGCTCGCAGGAGTGGAAGCAGCCTCACCTCCTAACACTGGCTAATTTGTCAGGAGATAGTAACAGCTGAGGCTTATTAATTAGGGATTGCACCCAGCTGTGGATAACAGAACACTGATCTAGGGAAGCTTAAACAATGCGGGCTTTGTTTTTCCCCTGTAATGAGAAATCCAGAGAGAGGCATTCCAAGGTTGGTGTAGCAGATTCATGGTGTCGTCAGACACTCGGACTCTTTCTGTCTTTCTGCTTTACTGTGCTTAGGAGATGATGTGTTTGTTCCTTTGTGGTTACAAGATGGCCTCTTATCCTCCAATATTGCATGCCCATTCCCAGTCAGATGAAAGAGCATGTGCCAGCTGATTCTGCCCACCCAGTGACTTCCACTTATATCTCATTGGCCAGGGCTGTGTCACTGCCATCGTGTTTTGGGAGGACATATCAGTGCCCTAAGCAAAATGAGTGGTTTCTATAAGAAAGAAGTAGAGGAGGACACAGGGAAGGCAAGAGCAGTCTCTGACACAAAGAACTTACAGAGCTAAAAGCCAAACCAAATCAAGACAAAACAAAACAAAATATCTCACCTACTCAGACCTGGCTATCAGAGTGGGGAAGATAAAGAAAAATGCTTAGAGTAGGGGCTACCACTAAAATGTAGGAGTTAAAAAAGTCGCAACTTTAACAACAACAACAAAAAGTAATAGAAACAGTTAAGGAGATACACTTAGGTCAAAACAGTGCTTTCTAGAGCTGACACATGATTTTTAATTTAAAAAATTTAAAAAATTTATTTGATAAAAGTTGGGAGTGAATAGTCATTCCCGAGAACCAAATTATTTGCCTAAATTGTCAATTAGAAGAAAAATATCAAAACATAAAACAAAAAAGTACAAAGACATGGAAATCATGACAAAAAGATGTTATTTATAGGACCTGAGAGAGGCTTGTGTATTCCAGAAGAGAAGAAAGAAGGATCTCGGTCTACATATCGAGTTATAAGTACAATGAATTTTTGCGAAATCTTGAATTCCAAGAATAAAAAGGTAAATTTTACAAAACCAAGATCTGGGTAAAAGAAGTTGCTTATGGTCATCAGGTTTCCCATGCACCCAACAGGAAGCCAAAAAATAATGAATTCACACTTTCGGATCATCACCCTCTGTGTTGGCAGGAGTTAAAAGGGTGTTTGCTGATGTGAATGGATTTCAAGAGGATATTAACTATTAGTTGTCTCAGGGATATATTCAAGAAAGTACACTAATTATATCAACTCACTGCTTCAGAATTGTGAAAAACCAGGAATTATGAAGATTGTGAGTTTAAACTAGCAATTAAAATGAATCTAGGGAAATCTTCAGAGGTTTCTGTTGTTCATTTAAAGGAAAATAAAGTGAAAATTCAGAATTGCTCTGCAATATTTTACAACTAATTCAATTACAGGCTTTCCAGCCAAATCAATGCTCAATTAAGAATGCTAGAGATTCACTGTGGCAAACATTCAAACATAGAAATAGGCATTGAAGTTGGTCTATTTCAAAGAACACTAAGTTGCTGAGGCTCATGGGAGAAAATGCAAATGTAAAATTTAAAGTAGGTAAAAGATATAAGGCAGAAGTATGTGGGCATCTGGTACAGGTGTGTCTGCTGGTGTCACTCAAAGAACTGGCTGTGTGATGCTGGGAGTGGGGGATGGGCAGGAAGGAACATAGTTGAGGGGCAGGGGAAAGTGGAGACTGTTGATTGCTGTTCATCCTTGAGTTAGGTTTTGGTGGTACCACTTTGCAGCTGTTTCTAGGAGTTGACAAGAAGTTATTTCTTTTAGAACTGTGCTTTCAAAAAACAAAATGGAAGAGAAATGGAGAAAAAAGGGGAAGGGAAAGGAAGGGAAGGGAAAGGAAGGGAAGGGAGAGGAGGAAATGGAAGTTCTAGTTGAAAAATCAGAAAAAGCTGACTGTGATTGGTGACCCAAATTAAATGGGGCCTAAGAGGCATGTTTTATGCCCAGAACATTGACAGTGCTAGTCAGGGGAGTTCTGTTCAGAGTTTTAAGGGTTGATGCCTAAGGTTTAGGTGATTATAAGGAGAATCCTTTATCTGAAAACCAGGAGGATAAAACTGAGAATTCAGACAGAAATGGACTATTATTTTCCAAGAGAACAAAAGCAAACTAAAAAGAAACAGGTCAGTATTGGGTGTGAGGGTGAAAAAAGGGTAGCTCCAAAGGGAAGGGCCACAGGTGGGCCCTGCTGTCCAGAGGGATATGGACAAATGAGTCTGAGAAAAGCTTTTGGATTGAAGAGTCAGGGTAGCAGAAGCCTCGGCACTTGTTACCTCACCTGAGCAGAGACATACCACGATTCCTTGGCACTACCAAAACATTTAATTCACTGACTTACCAAGGTACTTAAGGTCAAAGCACTGAGGCTCTTCCAACATTCAAGGGAGTGCCTTCTTAGCCCTGATCTACTTCTCTATTCATATACTACCAAGGTAGAGCCTTAGTCTTGCAGTAATAACAACGAACTCTTCCTAGCTCCTGGTTTGCAGCCTAGTGCCCTCTGGATATGGAACTCCGACCTCCAACCAAACCCCACCTCCTGTAAGGCTGAACTCTGCCTCTGACCATCTTCCCAGATGGCTTGTGGGCTGGGTTGCTTGTCTCCCTTAATATAATCATAGCTATCCAAATATCTTCTCTACCTTATTCATTTATCATTTCAACAAATATATAGTGATTGCCCGCTAAGTGTTGGGCACACACTGTGCTAAATGCCAGAGATTTTGAGCCTGGTTGAGACAAAGTCCCTGTCCACAAGGATGCCCCTATCTGGTGAGGGGGAGGCAGGTACATGAGTAGATAACTGCAATGTGGTGTGAGAAGTACAGGGCTAGAGACAGGTGAGTGAATGGGGGTCAGAGTGGAGTGATTGTGCTTCATCTGCTTTGAGGAGGAAGGCAGAGTGTCTGGGAGGATGTCCTGGCTCAGGTCGTAAAAGCTGGATAATGGGTCTTTTAGATAAAGGGGAGGACAGCAGGGCATTCAGTAGTGGGGTCCACATGTCCAAAGGCAGGGAGGTGATATATTGTGCAGTATACTTGGTGGACCACAGATGTTTGATGTTGGCGGACAGAGAACTTATAGGAGCTGTAATGGTGACACGAGAGGGGGGAACACCAGGTGTTAACTCAAGGATGATGGACAATGAGCACAGAGTACGTGTGCCACTACAGCCCCTCCTAAGTCCAGTACAAACAACCTTAAGAGAACATGACACTTTTTTCACTGAGCTGTTCTTAGCCTCAAAATTCTTTGAAACAGAGGATCTCTAGGAGGCTGTGACAAACTGATCCAAGTTGGCACACAAAATGAAACTCATTTACCACAGTTGCTATAAATGATGGGACCATTGAAGATGAAAAATGGCATAGATACATCTCTGTCTTCACTACACTGACTTGAAACTCATTGAATCCAAATTCTCCATCAAATGAAAATGGGCTGATCATCTGCCTGTTCCCCTAGCATCTATCCCTTGTCCCCCCTTATCTGACCTATATGCCAGGAACTGTATTTCCCAGGTCTCCTTGTCTTTTGGCTTTCTGGTAGGTTCAGCAGTTGGGAGGTGTGTGCCCAAGAATGGAGGGTAGGCCGAAAGCACAAGCCAGGGTACTTTGACCCATTTGTTCTGCTTGGTGGCATTCCTAGCTAGGACTAAGTCCCCTTAGTGAACCTGGTCTCCCCTAGAAAAACTTTCCCTCTGTGGACTCAGTTTCCAACAGACCTGGGGCAGTTCCAGCTTCGGGTGGGTGGCCCAAGGTCCTTGATCCACTGACACCACTGCATCTCTTTGGCCCTCTAGCCCTGGGAAGGATGAACTTCTGGCTTACCTTATCACCTGCTCTTTATGTTTTCAGCTCTTTTATTATCTGTGTAATCAGTTCATTGAGTAGAATTTCTCTTAAATATCTAGAGTGACTTATCTTTCTGAATGACCTCTTGCTGATTCACCTTGCATTATTTCTACCCAGTCTGGATTCACTTTCCTTTCCCTACTCACTAGTGGATGACATTCTATCATGTCTCAATACTGAACTTATACAGCTTATGGAGTAAAGGGTCTAGCAGAAGAGAGATGCATTAGATAAAGTTATGACAGAGGTTAGATTTCAGAAAAAGAGACTTTTCCAACTCTATTTTGACATTCCAGGTAGTAGCTCTGGACAGTGAACCTAAAGCGTCTGGGGTGTCCCCCATTAAAGTCTCCTTCTGAAGACACAATGCTGTCACTCTCTTGCCACTTACCTAGGCGGTCTGAAATTTTAAGGAAAGCTCTAATTTAACAGAAAGAACTAATGAAAATTTGGAATGTACTGAGGAAAGAACTTATCGTTCTTGTACTTGATCTTATTTCACAACTTTTGAGGGAAATAATAGAGTAATGATGGCCTTGGTGCCCACTCAGAATTCAGAACCATGTTTCCTATCTCCCTCCCTCCACCCATCCACTCACTGCATCGCAGCCAGTAAGGTTCAGAGAAATGAGTAACGAAGAGGGACAGTTAGATGTTCCTCAGTCCCACCTGGAAATTTTCATTTCAGGTAAGCCCATAGAAGGCAGATGACCTTTAAAGTACTGTTTTTCCTTCTTGGTCTCTACAGGGCTCCAACTGTGTGAAGGTAACTTCTTAGTGGGGTTTGAGAAACCTCCAATTTTATTCAGTAATACATAGAAATGTGGTTTCCAAAAATATTCTCATTATATCAAAGTGATAAATATGATGTTAACTGAATTTTGCTTTAGGCAACAATAAGCAGTTCTGCTTACCTCAGGTTTTGAGAACATATTACTCTCACCCATAAATTCTCTTTTAAAGCTATTATTCTTACCACACAATAAAAAGGTGGTCTTTTGTTTTGTTTTGTTTGTTTGTTTGTTCATTTTTTAGAAATAGCAATTTTCACTTAATCAAACCTTCCTTTTAATGCTCATTTTGTTAAATTCCCCTAGGATCGGGAGCCAGTTTTCCGGGAATTTAAATCCATGGGGAACAACTTGTAGGACCCTTTGTAACTTTTTTAGTGAAGATCTTTCTCCCTTCTATTCTTTTTCCTGCTGACTGGATATTAAAGTCTTGATCTGTATCGCCTGTTGTTTTGAAACCACCTGAAAGTGGGGCTCAAATTCAGAGGAAAAATAAAGGAAGAAAAAAAAAAAGAATAACTTCCTATGGCACTACAGATAAGCAAACCTATATCAAGTGAATAATTTTTATTTTTTTCTTGATTAAGAAATCCAGCTGGTTCTCTATGTCATTTTGTGACTTAATTGTCATAATGACTCCAGGAATTCTTGTGCAGCTCTGCAGCATATTAACTCATGGAATCCATGCTTCTTGCTGGGCTTTTATTAGAAGAACTATCTTTTTGAATAGATGTTAGATTGTTCTGTCTTTTATGTTGTTGCTGTATAAAGGTGTTAAAAATGCCACTTCAAAAGACAAGACTGGCAAATTGTTTGGTTAAATTGTAGGTGGCAGATGCCTGTGAATTCTTCACATCCATCACAGTTTCCCTGTAAAGTGCCACCATCCAAAGGGATTGCACTTGAGATATTTGCAGTGTTTACCCAAAATAAGGCAACAACATCACGTGGTTCACTTGGAAACACCCCAGCCCCCAGCAACAGCTCATGGAGTGTGATCAAGTGCTTCCACGTGCACTAGGGTTTTAACATCCCTTCATGTCCATGTACAAGACAGGGAATTTAAGATGTATTCAAATAATACATAATCTTTATTCAGAACTAGATGGTGGATTAGTGTTCTAGAATAATTTATGGTCATTCTATTTTGTGTGTAGGGGTATTAAATATTGTTGAGAGGAAATATTTAAGAGGTACACCCTAAAATTCATTAAATAAGGAATTTTCAGAATATATAATGACACATTGGTCTTTTCCTATGAGAATGTGAAGATGTAGAGAAATCGATAGTGTTGCAATTTTATTGTAAGTTTTGGGGTTGAGGAACTTCTTTATTTGTAAACAAATCTGATCATTAATCCCCCATCTCAGAGAAAAGACTGTCATGTTTTGTCAGGTCCTAGGACCTAGAAGGCCCTTTCAAGATCCTACAGTCCTGGATAAAGGTTTTATCCTTTTCAGCCACAGGTGTCCTGTGTGATGCCCTCCCTTGGTGTCACTTCTAGCTGTCAATTCAAAACTTTTAGCTATCAATTCACTCTCAACTCACAAACTTTGACCACAATTCAAGATAATGAGACAAATACAATTGTGGAATCTTCCTAAATTGGTTCTAACTTAATTTTTTTTTTTTACTTTTGTAAAACTCGAGGTAAAATTTACATGAAATTAATCATTTAAAACAAACAATTTTGTGGCATTTATTACACTCACAATATTATGAAACTACCACCTGTCTCAAATTCTCAAACATTTTCATCACCCCAAAGGAAAACCCCATTACACTTATTTTTCATTCTTTCTTCCCCGTAGTTATTAAGTGTGTTTTTTGTCTCTGTGGATTTACCCATTCTGGATATTTTTACAAAAATCGAATCATACAATATGTGACCTTTTATGTCTGGCTTCTTTTGCTTAGCACAATATTTTGAAGTTCCTATATGTTGTAGCATATATAAATACTTTTTTCTTTGAATGACTATATAATATTTCATTTATGTATATATCACATTTTGTTTATCCATTTATTTATTGATCAATTTTGGGTTGTTTCTACTTTTTGGCTATTGTGAATACTGCTGTTATGAACATTTGTGTACAAGTATTTGTTTGATTATCTTTTTTCATTTCCTTTGGATAGATGCTAGGAGTAGAATTTCTAGGCCATATGGTAATTGTATAATTAATGTCTTGGAGAATCACCAAATTGTTTCCATAGCAGCTGCCCACTTGCCATTGCCATTAGCAATATACCAAGGCTCCAATCTCTATATCCTTGTCAACACTTGTTATTTTCTTTCCTTCTTTCCTCCCTCCTGCCTTTCCTTCCTTCCTTCCTTCCTTCCTTCCTTCCTTCCTTCCTTCCTTCCTTCCTTCCTTCCTTTATTCCTTCCTTCCTTCCTTTATTCCTTCCTTCCTTCCTTTCTTCCTCTCCTTTCCTCCCTCCCTCTTGTTCTCTCCTTTTCTCTCTCTCTCTCTTTCTTTTTTTTTTTTTCCTTGCTTTCTATTATTACAGCCATTTTAGTATATGTGAAGTGGTACCTAATTGTAGTTTTGATTTGCATTTTTCTGATGCCTAATGTTGAGAATCTTTTCATGTGCTTATTGGGCATTTGTATATCTCTGGAAAGATATCTGTTCAAATGCTTTCATTGTTTTCTAATTGGGCTCCTTGTCTTTTTATTGCTGAATTGTAAGTGTTCTATATAGATTGTGAATATCAGACCCTTATCAGATATTTGTAAATATTTTTCTTCCCCTTTATAGGTTGTCTTTTCTACTTTTTGGACATAATGTCCTTTGACGAAAAAAATTAATTTTAATGAAGTATGATTTATATATTTTTCTTTTGGTGTCATATCTAAGAATCCATTGGCAGATCCAAGTTCATGAAATTGTGCTTCTGTTTTCTTCTAAGAGTTTTATAGTTTTAGCTCTTACGTTTAGGTTGTTGATTCATTGTGAGTTAATTTTTACATGTGATGTGAGATAATATTCCACCTTCATTCTTTTGCTTGTGGATATCAGTTGTAAAGCTCTATTTGTTGAAGAGCTTATTTCTTTTTTCCCCATTAAAAATCAATTAGCCACAAATGTATGGGTTTATTTCTGGACTTTCAGTTCTAATCCATCTGTCTATCTCTCTGTCCTTATGGCAATACCACACTGCTTTGACTATGCTAGCTTTGTAGTAAGTTTTTGAATCAGGGAGTGTGAGACCTCCACATTTGTTCTTCTATCTCAAGATTATTGTGCCTATTCTGGTTTCCTTATAATTCTGTGTTAATATGACGGTTGGCTTTTCCATTTCTACAAAAAGGGCATTGGAATTATAATAGAGATTGCATTGAATATATACATTACTTTAGATAGCATGGCTATCTTAAAAATATTAAGTTTTCCAATTTGTGAACACAAGCATCTTTCTATCTATTTAGGTCTTTAATTTCTTTCAACAATATTTTATAGTTTTCAGTGTAAAAATCACCTCCTTGTTTAAATTTATTTCTAGGTGTTTTTTTTTTTTTTTGGATACTCTTATAAATGGAAGTAATGTATTTTTAAAAGGTAAATTACATTTAAATTTTGTACTTTAACTATTATTAAAAAGTTATCTACTACTTAGTTTACCTTGCTCCAGTAACACTACAGTGTTGTCATAGAGGTAGAAATCCTTTAATTTTTTCACCCTTCATTATTATTAAACTTTTAATTCCATAATTCTTCAAAATAGTGCATCGTTAATAACTAAAAGTGATAAGTAATAGAAATTCATTTATTTTTACTTTCAAAAACTACTCATATCATGCCTAATATATGTGATATATGATTCTCTATATTAACAGTAGTCAGCTCTAAGTTATTTTAATTTCATTACCAACTTTGTGAAAAGCCAAGGGAAAATTATTAACTTCTTGAGTTGGTGAAATCAGAAATATAATGCAGTGTTTGAGTAACTGTAAACTGTGGCAGCTCTACATGAGCTAGTGCTCTTATTATCTAGTACAATCATGTGCTGCATAACAACATTATGATCAACAATGCATCACATGTACAATGGTGGTCTCATAAAGTTATAATGGAGCTGAAAAATTCCTATCACCTAGTGACATCATAACTGTCAAAATATCGTAGCACAATGCATTACTCATGTGTTTGTGGTGAGGCTGATATAAACAATTCTACTGTAATGCCACTCATATAAAAGCATAGCATATACAATTATGTATAATATATAATACTTGATAATTATAATAAATGACTGTTTTACTGGTTTATGTAATCTTGTACTAGAACTTTAATCAATATTTTAGAGTGTACTATTTCTACTTATAAAACGAAGTTTGGTATAAAACGGTATGCTGTGTTATGCTGAGAGGAGCCTCATACATCTCATGTTTATCATGTGACTTGATTGCATCATTTTCTCTTTGGCTTGATTTATCTCATTGTTTTATACATTTAGTGTGCCCTAAGTATTCAGCATTTATAAAGTCTACAGTAGTGGACAGTCATGTCCTAGGCTTTCACATTCACTCTCCTCTCACTCACTGACTCATCCAGAGCATCTTCCAGTTCTGCAAACATCATTCATGGTAAGTGTACCCTATACAGGTGTACTGTTTTTTATCTTTTATAACATATTTTTATTGCACCTTTTCTATATTTAGATATGTTAAGTACACAAATACCATTGTGTTACAATCACATATAATATTTAGTACAGTAATATTCTATACAGGTTTGTAACCTAGGAGCAATAAGTTATACCATACAGCCTAGGTGTTTAGCAGGCTATATCATCTAGGTTTGTGCAGATGCTGTTTGCATAACAATGACATTGCCTAATGATGCATTTATCAGAAAGTATCCCCATTGTTAAGGGGTGAAGCACTTATATTATTCATCTTTTTCTGTAAGTGAGCAGTTACTGGAAACTTGCTTTTTAAAGACATTAACACTTTTATGTTCCTTTGCTGAGGTGTTTTTTGTTTGTTTGTTTGTTTGTTTATTTGTTTTAAGTGACCACCAAAACTTACTTTCTGGCTGCAGACTAATCAAATCCTGATTTTTTGGAAAACAGAGTAAAATATTGCTCAGATGAATTTAGGAAGTTCTTGTTATTTAGTGTGAAACAAAGTTTTAA
Source organism: Eidolon dupreanum (assembly GCA_028627145.1). Lineage (NCBI taxonomy): Eukaryota > Metazoa > Chordata > Mammalia > Chiroptera > Pteropodidae > Eidolon > Eidolon dupreanum. Next base: position 45,213,371 of record CM053515.1, on the reverse strand, counting down.
GATTCTTTACTGGAAGCCCCAAGGACCTTATTGACTTATAAGGAGAAAAGGCCACAGTTGCAAGAGTGTGCTGTAGATGGCTAGGAGAGTAGAAAAGGCTTTCCTGGGTCCCAGCCCAAGGGAAGACACTGTTACTGTGCCCTTTGGTGAGCCACAACTGACTTTAGCTCATCTTTTACTTATGCAGCCAAAGGTCATGTTAATTACTTGTACATCAAGATAATTATTATTATTCTCTGTAGGTGAACAGAGTTTCCGTGACATGATGAAAGACAGAAACATTCTTACACTAAACCCTTAAGTCTCAAAGTTAGAGAGTTGGGAAGATATTAAATCGTTTTTTTAGACTCATTTCTCTTACCTCTGCTGATAGATATACAAATTAATGAATTGTTATTTGTGAAGAAAAAAGGGCAGCTTTTCTGACTCATGATTAAATTTTATCAACTACATACTTATAATGTGGTCAAAGGAATGGTATAAGACTTTTGAATTCACTGGGTTTCATAATCTATAAACTAAGACTTTTGGTTCTAATCGGCTTCAATATTCAATGAAAATACTGTATTTGAGGATAAAAGGACTATCTATGATTTCTCTTTTGTGAGACTTTAATAACAAACTTAGAACTTTAACATAAAGATTTAAACAACATCATTTTGCATTCACATTGTGGAAGTGAGAAGACTGATGCCCAAAACAGAGCCTGCCATGTTCTCCTCACATCTTCACTAAGGTTATCTGCTCTCTCATTTGCTGATGGCAATGGAGTATTGCATTACTGTCCACATCTCGGCTACCTGGAATGGTATTGCTAGTCATCAGTGTTATATCATCCATTCTGACAAAGAGCATCACCTTGTATACAACCCAATTATTGATAAACAAGCAGGCAAGGCCTTGTTTTTTACCTTTCCCATAATTCAGCTATAAAATTCAGTGTCTCAACCCAGCCATGTCCATAACTAAGTACCTATGCTTCATCATGGAATAGATGCTTTTCACCAGACCTGTGGAATTAGGATGGCAATAAAATGATAGACATCATCATCAGTGTTTCCTGCATGGCATAAATGTACGAGGCAAGCTGTACTACTTCTAAGAGTGTGTTGACTAAAATTTGATAGTTGTTGCTCTTCTAGGCCATGCTGACCGTTCAGAGCTGTTGCCAGTCTTTGTAGATTATAGTGGGTTGACTCTCATTAATGCTGTTCATTAATGTTTTAACTTTCCCCATTATGGGAACAGAAAAGAATTAAACTTTTTTCCTCCTAAAAGTTAGGTATAACCAGGTAACTCATTTTGTCCAATCAAATGTGAAAAATTATGTGTGCCACTTCTGAGTGGAAGCTGTAGGAGTTAGCAGAGGATTTGCCACATTCCCCCTTTCCTGCTTTGGAGATTATAGGAATACATGTGTCAAGAAAGCCTCCATTGAAAAGAGAGTGAATTAAGACATGAGGGATGGGGACAAGAATATAGTTGTCCTCATTTCTCTGAAGAATTAGGATTCTCCAAGGCCCATGTGCCCTTATGGAAGGCTTGGAATTTGCCTCTTACACTCATTTTTTCAAGGTGTGAATCATTGAATTACTTGAGTTTTTAATTATATATTTCTATAAATACAATACCATATTGATGACAAGTCATTTATCAACCAGCCTGTTCAATAACACTGTCAATATGTGAAGCACAGAAATAAATTTCATAAAATTACTACCATCATACGTTATAGGGGAAAATCAACTCTTTTAAAACCTTCCATAGAAGTAGAAAATATTAAGTCTTATAAAGCATATGTATTTAAAATCTGTTCACTAAAAAATTTCATAAGTCATAAATTAACAAATTGGGCAGTTATAAACTTTATTAAAGCTAGTATTGAAATGTAAATTACAGTTTGCTCCAACATTTGAGAGTAGACTGATGGAAAGCTGAAATTTTGAGAATGTTATAAAATAAGAAATGGAATAAAATACAATTTGCACACATACATATATGTATATGTACAAATATATATGTGTGTGTATAATTTCCACCCAAACACAGATTTTCTTACACATTCTCTTGAGCTTCAGAATTAGATTTATCATCTCTACTCATTTTAAATTATGACATTTGATTAACACCTATGATATTTTTAGAAATGATTTATTAAATTCCTTATTTCCATGTGAAAATTTCCATTTGAGTTTTTGGGCTTGACAAATTGTCCACTTGTAATTATGGTTTGAAATAATCAGAGGACAACTGTAAATGAAATAGATTAGTACTGTGTTTTGTATTGCGATAACTATCTATAGTTTTCAAAATGCTTTAAAATAAATTTTACTATATGATCACAGCATATGTCTCTATATAATCACATAATATTTTAGTTATTTAATGGCTATGCAATTCAAGTAAATAAGCCTTATCAAATAAAATATATTTGAGCAATACATAACACTCAGAATACTATGCTAGGTACTCTGGAGAATACAAATCATTAGAATTTATAGCCCTTAAGAAACTATTTAATAATTCTAGATTCCATCTATATCTATATCTATATCTATCTATCTATCTATATCTATATCTATATCTATATCTATATCTATATCTATATCTATATCTATCTATATCTATATCATCTATCATCTATCTATTCAAAGAATTTTGGTGAAATTAGAGAAATAGAGATACATAGGACATTGCGTTTTAAATAGTTGAATCTTCAAATAAAATAATTTAGTACTTTATGATTGGTAGTGTGATTGAACATCTAAAATCAGTCACAGAATAAAAAGGAAAAATATATAGGCACTCTCTGATTTTGTGCTAGTGTTGCTTCAGTATGTTTTCTCCTACTCCCCTTTACTTTTCCCTTCTGACAGTGTAAACCAAAGCTCAATTTAGGTTAGAATAATTTAACTTTTAATTTTTTCAATAGTATTTGATTTTAGCTGTCATTTTACTGATTATTTGTTGTTAATAATAAGACTTTGACTTATAATTATACACTCATACTTATGATACCAGGTAGGTGTTTTGTTTTTAAATGGTTAATTTGATCACAACACTATTTCGCTAAAATTTTTCTGTGCTTTTTGTTTTGAGCTAATTCTGCTTCCTCATATCTTAAATTCATATACTGAAGTCTTAACCCTTAGTACCTCAGAATATGACTGTGTTTAGAGATAGAACCTTTAAATAGGTAATCAAGGTAAAATGAGGTCATTAAGGTGGGCACTAATCAAATATGTCTGATGTGCTTATAGAAGATTAGGACCCAGATGTTCACAGAAAGAAGACTATGTGAGGACACAGTGAAAGGCTATCTCATAGAGAGAGGTGTCAAGCCTGCTAACACCTTGATCCTGGACTTACAGCCTTTAAGATAGTGAGAAAATAACTTTCTGTTGTTTAACTCACACAGTTTTTAGTATTTTGATATTGCAGCACTAGAAAACTAATACAATTCTTCTTACATTTAGGAAAAATATCAACACTTAATATAGAGAGCTATCCATGATTTGGCCTTTGCCCAACACTCTAGTTTTATTTTCCTACAAAGCCCTAAAAATATTTTATTGGGACTGTAGGGGAAGCAAAACTTTACCTTTATCCTCTTAAAATTTCCAACTGGTTCTAATAATTAAATTGACATAAAACAGATTAACAAGAAAAAAGCATACAGACTTTTACATGTACATGGGAGCCTCTATAGGAAAATGAAGACCTAAAGGAATGGCTAAGCCTAAATGTTTATATGCCACATTGAAAAAAAAAAAAAAGAGGCAATTACGGAAAAGTAACTAAAATATAGGGAAGATAAGGGAAGTTAAGAGTTATTTTAGGATTCCAGTTCAAGATGGCCATGTAGGAAGATACGAAACTCACCTACTCTCACGAACACACCAAATCTATGACACATATGGAGCAATTTCTTCTGAAAAACAAACAAACAAACAAACAACCCCTAAAGACTAGCTGAGTGATGACTACACATTGAACAAACAAGAAAAAAGACTACATCAAAGTGGGTAGGAGAAGCTGAGACACAATCTAACCATAGACCTCTCTCTTAGTATAGTGACTCACAGTTGGAAGGGAACTCAAAACCCAAAGCTTCTCTTAGTGGATTATAGAATTTGAACCTTATACTGAGCATGCCAGCTTCTAAGAACTGTACCTGAGAAGGCTCTAAAACATCTAGCTTTGAAAATCAATAGAGCTTGCATCCATGAGACCAATAAGGCTATGGTGTTCTGAGAAATGGCTTTTAAAGAGCTTATGTGCTTGGACTCACTGGCCCAGGGCCCAGCATAGAAGCAACCAATTACACTCAGGCTTCATGTGAAAGAGGCTCATTTGCCAATCTTAAAGAATTGGCCTGAGGGTCAGATATCTAACTTAATACACTTCCAGAGGCATGCTAGAATGCTAGCCTGGGATAGGGGCTGGTAGCTGCCATCTTTCTGTGCCATTTTTTATTTTTTCTTAAACTACAGGCCTTTTTTCTCTCTTCATTCCAGTAGGTGCCGTCTTTACACTCTCCTTCTTATTGATTTGAGCCAGTGAGCACAATCTTCACATTCTCCCTCTGTTATATTTCAGAGTGCCAGTATTTTCTGAAGAGAATATTTTATATGTACCTGGTGCCCAAATTTCTATGCCTGGGGTCCTGGTTTTTGTCGCTGCTGCCCAGAAGACATCTCTTGATCTCATGACTCTGGAGGCCAGGGGGATTTGCATTCCTGGGTCCCATGGAACTGTAATAATCGGGCAGACATTTCTCGGTTGGCTACCACCCCCCAGGGTACTCACAGACAACAGATTAAAGCATACCCTCAGTCTTTCTGTGAAAGAGGCCTATGTGCTTGTCCCAGAACTTTGGCCTGATGGGCAGGCTTCAGGTTTGGCGCAGATCTAGAGAGCTATAGAGGTGCTCTCAGCATACATAGGCTGGTGGATGCCATCTCTGTGCTCTCCCTATGCCTCACTACAGCTTACCAGGATCTCTGAAACAGGAACTTTTATACTCATCCGGAGCCCCGAGTTTTGTGGCTGCTGCCCAAGGATACCTCCAGATTGCCTGGCTCTGGTGGCCAGTGGAGCTTATGTTTTTAAATCCCACAGAACTCTTTTATTCACGTACTTTAAAAGCTGATGTCCCAAGTATCTGGCTTCCAATAAGCCTGAATGTAAGTGTGGACTGAGATCCTCTTCTTTGGGACACTGACATGTATTGGCACATCCTCAACTACTGGGAACTATTAAAATCAAAATAGGCTGCTTGGAAAATCATCACAAAGAGGTAAGAGACAACCAACTGTAAGGTTCATCTCCTAGACAGGGCACACCTTCAAGACTGGGAGAAGTAGTTGTTTTATCTAATGTGTAGAAACCAACACAGAGAGTCAAGTAAAATGAAGAAATATAGTAAATGTTCCAAACAAAATAACAAGATAAAACCTCTGGGGGGAAAAAAAGAACTTAATGTAATAGAGATAAGTGATTTATCTGAGAAAAAATTTAAACTAATGGTTGTAAAGATATTCACCAAACTGGGTAGAAGAATGGATGAATACAGTGAAAATATAAGAAAGTAGCAAATAAGAGTCACAGAGCTGAAGAATACAATAAATGAACTAAAAAAATATACTACAGTAGTTCTATAAAACACTACATAAAACAGAAGATAGAATCAGTGAATTCTAAAACAGGACATTTAATTAGAGCAAAAAAAATAAACATAAAAAAAGTGAATATAGCTTGAGGGATTTATAGGACAGTACCAAGGATCCTAACATTTGCATTATAAGGATCCCAGAAGGAGAAGAAAGAGGAAGAAAATGTAATTGAAGATTTATTTTGAGCTGAAGACACTTGAAAGACAGCAAGTACAAGAAATAATGGCTAACAACTTTCCTAATTGGGGGAAGAAAACAAACATCCAGATCCTAAGAATGAGGAACCCAAAGAGTCCTACACCAAGAGACATTATAATTAAACTGTTAAAATTAAAAGACAAGAAAAGACTCTAAAAACAGCAAGAAAAATACAACTTGTCACTTATAGGGGAATCCCTAAATCAATAAATTTTTCAGCTGAAACTTTGCAGCCAAAAGAGAGTGACATGATGTATTCAGAGTGCTGAAAGAGAAAGGCTTCCAACCAAGTATCCTCTATTTGGCAAAGTTATCATTCAAAATAAAACAGAGAGAATGTGTTTCCAGTCAAACAACAGCTAAAGGAAATAACCACCATTAAACTGGTCTTATAAGAAACGTTAAAAACCACTTTAATCTGAAAAGAAAGCTTATTCAATGAGGCCAGCATTACCCTGCTACCAAATCAGACAAGGATGCCATAAGAAAAGAAAGTTACAGGCCAATATCCCTGGTGAATATAAATGCAAAAATTCTCAATAAAATATTAGCAATTCAAATTCAACAATACATTGAAAAGATTATACACCATGATCAAATGGTTTTTATTCTCAGGATTTAAAGACAGTTCAACATCTGCAAATCAATCAATCAATGTGATATACTGCATTAAAAAAAATGAAGGATACATATACGATCATCTCAATAGATGCAGAAACAGCATTTGATAAAGTTCAACTTTCATTTATGATAAAAATTCTCAACAAAGTGGGTGTGAAGAGGACATACCTAAACAAAATGAAGGCCGCACTTGACAAACTAATGCCTAGCATCATACTCAATGATGGAAAGCTGAAAACTTTTCCTGTAAGATCAGAAGCATGACAAGGATGCCCAATCTCACCATTTTTATTCAACATAATAGAGAAAGTACTAACCAAAGCAATTAGGCAGGAAAAATAAATAAAATGGATCTAAGTTGAAAGGAAGAAATAAAACTGTCACTCTTTGCAGAAGATATGATATTATATATAGGGAACTTTAAAGACGCCATCAAAAAACTGTATTCAGTAAAGCTGCAGGATACAAAATTAACACACAAAAAATCTATTGTGTTACTAATAACAAACTATCAGAAAGAGAAATTAAGAATATTATCTCACTTATAATTGCATCAATAAGAATAAAATACTTAGAAATAAATTTAACAAAGAAAGTGAAAGACTTGTACTCTGAAAACTATAAGACATTGAAGAAAGAAATTGAGGAGGACACAAATAAATAGAAGATACACCATGCTTATGATTAGAAGAATTAATATTGTTAAAATATCCATATTACCCACAACAATCTACAGATTCAATGCAATCTCTGACAAAATTCCAATGCTGTTTTTCATAGAAATGGAACAAACAATTCTGAAATTTGTATAGAACCACAGAAGACACTGCTTAAACAAAGCAATCGTGAGAAAAAAGAGCAAAACTTAAGGCATCAGGCTTAAAATTATGTTACAAAACTATAATAATTAAAATAGTGTAGTTTTGACATAAAAACTGACACATAGATCAATGGAAAGAATAAAGAGCCCAGAAATCAACACACACATATAATTTATGACAAATGAGCCAGGTATGTGCAATAGGGAAAGGGCAGTCTCTTCAATAAATGGTGGCGAGAAAACTGGACAGCCACATGCAAGAGAATGAAACTGGACCACCATCTTACACCATACACTAAAGTTAACTCAAAATGGTATAATAATTTAAATGCAAGAGATGAAACCATAAAACTCCTACAAGAAAATGCAGGTAGTCAGTGCCTTCCCATTGGTCTTGGCAATATTTTTTTTGGATCTCACCCCAATAGCTAAGGCAACAAGAGCAAAAATAAACAATTGAAACTATATCAAACTAAAAAGTTTCTGCACAGCAAATAAAATCTCAACAAAATTAAAAGGTAACCTACTAAGTGGAAGAAAACATATTTAATAAGGGGTTAATATCCAAAATAAATAAAAAGTCATACAAATCAATAGCTAAAAAAAATCCAATTAAAATTTGGGCAGATGACCTGAATAGATGTTTTTCAAAAGAAGACATACAGATGGCCAACAGGTACATGAAAAAGCGCTCAATGTCACTAATTATCAGGTAAATACAATTCAAAACCTCCCGTTAGAATCCTATTATCAAAAAGACAAAACATAATAAGTGTTGGAGAGGATGTAGGAAAAATAACCCTTGTATACTTTTGTGGGAATGTAAATTGCTGCAATCACCATGGAAAACAGTAGGGAAGTCTTCTAGGAAAAAAAAATAGAACTATCGTATGATCCAGCAATTTTACTGCATTTTTATCAGAAAAAAAAGAAAACATTAGCTCAAAAAAATATATGCACTCCATGTTCATTGCAACATTACTTACAGTAGCCAAGATATGGGAACAACCTTAATGTACACTAGCAGCTGAATAGATAAAGACATTGTGTTATACATATATACAATAAGATACTATTCAGCCATAAAAAGAAGAAAATCCTGCCATTTACAACAACATGGATGAAGGTTGAGGGCATTATGATAAAATAAGTCAGACAGAGAAAGACAAATATCATATGATCTTATTTATATAATGTGGAATCTAAAAGAAAAAACAAAAACAAAAAACCTAGCTCGTAGGTACAGAGTGGTGATCATCAGAGGTGGGAGGTAAAGGGTGGGCAAAATGGATGAAGGGGTCAAAAACACAAATTTCTGTTTATAAAATAAATGTCATGGGGGTGTAATGTACAGTATTTGAAACTTGCTAAGAGAGTAAATCTTAATGTTCTTGTAACAAAAACGATTTCACTTTGTGAGGTGATGAATGTTAACCAGTCTGTGGTAAATATTTTGTAATATATACAAATAACGGATCATAATGTTGTACACATGAAATTAATATAATGTTATATGTCAATTATACCTTAATAAAAATTTGGCAAAAAAAATGTGAAAGCAGAGGGAACATTACCTGAAAAAAAAAGTTATTTTAACAAGATCTGTTTGTACAGATTTCTCTTGTCTCGAACTCGTCTCTGGTGATGAGTATGTTTCTTTTCTCTTGGTAAAGGAAGGACATCTTACAAATGGCAGTTTCATCTCCTGCTTTCAAGAAGAACACAGGAGATCAGACACCCTTCTTGCACTTACTATTTCTCAAGTGCTTTTAGCTCAAAATAATCCTTATGCCAAAGTGGCATATTTGGGGGTGGCACGTTCTGCTCCTCTTCAGGCAGTAGGTCTAATCACAAGATGTAACACCTTCATTCTCATCCTTAGCTCTGTGTATTTTGGACAATGGTAAGAAAGCACCACATATGGATTGCTTGTTCAGTGCATATGTCACATTCACAGGATAACATCCCAAACTTTCAAAATGTTTGCTCCTACCCAGGTCAAAACTAAATCATTAATATATATTTACAAAACTATACACTGTCTATATCTGGATGACAATATACCTGCTATGACCAGTGAATCCCACAAATATTAATACCTTACTGTCTTTTATATTGTCAGAAACAATATAAGATGAATTGACATGATAATGCATAATATATTTATGAAGTCCAGGGATAGTGATGCTGAAAGAATCATGAAAGCAAACTTAAACACAAAATAAATAATAATTCTAGTGTAGGAAAATGGCTGTGCCTCTGTGATGGAAGCACAGTTCTTAGTGGTCAGTGCCATGGGGAGGTTGGCCATTCCCCTGGGCGTGAAACTATCGAAATCTCAGTTTGGTTAATGGTACCAGCTTCTCAGGCACGTCTCAGTGAGTAAGGCAAAGCATGGCCTGGTGAAATTTTCCTTGAGTCTGTGTATAGCCTCCCTGACTGCCATTTTGGCCATTTTCTAGTGTCACATTGAACAAGCAATGGCGTGACTAGAGAAGGGTGCTAACTAATAGTCATTAAGTAAGTCATAAGGACATCTCATCCAGCTGGTGAACAACCACACAGAGTAGAGATATTCTGACTCTCTTGGACTATTCTAAAAAGATAATCCACATCTTCTTTTCCAAAATTCTTGTTTCTATTTCTTCTATTATGCTTCCTCTAAATCCCTGGATATTTAGCCAATGAACTAACCTGTGATGAATCACCACACCTCTATCTCTGGCCACTTCTCATTCCAGAAAACATGAGGGAATAAAATATACAGTTTGAAGTTCAGTTCAATGAGGCGATCTCCCTTCGCCATCCTTCAGAGCTACCACTGAATGGCACTGCAGTGCTTGGCTGGTCCTAGAATGCCACAGAACTATCTGTATCCTCCCAGTCAATGGTTCATCAGGAATTTTCCATGCAGACAAAAGTGAAGGTTAAGGAAGAGACAACAAGGTGGTGAGACAAGGCACTCTGAGAGTGACTCCAGGTTTGCTGGATGACGGAGTACAAAACTTATGCAAGATGCATAATTCCCAGTAATTCCCAAGTAATTATCAGCAGCTCAGGCCACATAGCTCCCTAGTGTCTCAGTTAAGAATGCTCCAACATGCAAATGGCAGAGCCTAACAAATGGTGATTTAAACAGACAGTGCTTTGTTTCTCTCATGGAGACAGAAGTTCAGGGAAAGTCTGGCACTACTGGTTTAGTTCAGCAGCTGAGTCAAGGCCAGCACCTCTACGATTTTTTTGGCTTTTTCCTTTTGGACTTCAAATGGCTCCTTCATCCAGAATGAAATGTGAAATATCTTTCATCCAGACATTGACATTTCAGGCAGAAAGAAAAAGAGAAAGAGGAGTGCAGCTTCAGCCTCTTCTTAGATCAGGAGAGGAACATCTTCACCAGATGCCCCAGAGATTTCTACTATAACTGTGTCATAGGCCACCCACACCTTCACCCTCAATTGCAAAAGTAGCTGGGAAATTGATAATGTAGCTTTTCCAGTTCTGCTAATGGCACAGACATGGGAGTTTGCACATGGGAATTGGTTTGGCAATCAACATTGTCTACTGCACCTGGTGATGATAGTCAGACATTCATTTTCCACAAGGGCCTTGTAACAAACTAGGAGCTATTTTTCAGAAGGAAGATAATTACTAGCAATGAGGACTTGGAGTTTCATTTTCCACTGGTACTCACTGCAGGATTCAGACAGCTGTCCAATCTTCTGTGGATACTTTGCCCTCCACTAGCTCTGCCAGCCTGCAGAAGTTGATTGACCCAGCTGCTTGCACTGCAGCTGATCACTTGAAAAGTTATTTTTTCCTCTGGGTACCACTCAAAACTGGAAGTAATTTGGAAAGACAGTAAATGAGACAGAGTAAGCCAATCAAAGTTATGAAATGAATTACCTCCAAAGTGTAAATTTGACTTCTTTTTTCTAGTAGTAGGGAGTGCTAGTTTTAGCAGCTTGTTCTCACTTGGGAGAGGTACCCTGGCATGCCCTGGGAAGCTGGACTCTACTGCTCTACTGCTTTAGAACACCAGAGGTTCATGGCATCCATCCCACCCTCTACCATACCTGTGTATTCCAAGATCATCTCACATATCTCTTGCTTCTTATGTGGTAGGTCTAGAAAATGATTTGATTGCTACAAGAGATTCACAGACCTCCAAGTTTTCCTCCCTATTCAATGGGCCCAGAAGCCAAAATGAAAATTATTCCAGGGTCTGAGGATAACAATTCCAAACATACATATTCTCCTGAAGAACTAGGAGAAAAATCAGAAGAGGCATAGGGGGTTTTATTTTGATAACTGTGAAGGCAACTTAGGTCTATATTCTATTTATTCATAATCTCCATAATACCCCCACTTGGACCCATGGATGGCAATATTTTTCATAGCTTTATTGAGACATATTTTACACATTATATAATCACCTATTTCAAGTGTACAATTCAATGATTTTTAGCAAATTTACCCAGTTGTGCAATCATCATCACAAATTAGTTTCAGAACTTTTCATCACTTCAATGAGGTCTCTTGTGCGCATAGGTAAGAAAGATCTTACCAGAGGGAGAAAAATATCATTAAGTAGATTTTCAAAACAATTAAAGATAATTGTAGTATATTCTATCTTATCAGTGAATAATAATTTATTTAAGCACTAACTGATTAACCTTTAGATTGTTTAACATTTTGTGATAAGACATATTGATATAATTAACATCACAGTTTATAAATTACTATGTGCATTTCTTAATATGCACTTAGGATAAATTTCTAAAGGTGGAATTAATGGGCATTAATATTTTAAAGCAACAACATCAAAAAATTATACAAAGTATAGAAGTCTGAACAAAGAATAAACATAATGGAAGAACTTTTTCTAACCCTGCAGTTGGCAAAATGTCAGGAGAACAATTATTTTCAGTGACAGGTGACAAGTGTTGTGATAAAAAAGATACAGCCTTGTCCCACAGGCCCTAAAATGTACCCCAGGCAGTCCTGTGAACTTCCTTCTAAGCTGATACCTCTGCTGCCAGGAAATTGATTCCTTGGAAACTGCCTGTTAAAATTTAAAGCCTGACTGTTCCTAAAATGTTGAAGCAAAAAGTCACATCCATGATCTAAGGTCTGGGCCAGCTTGGGCAACTTTGATTTATTTTTCTCACTTTTTTGTGTCTAGTATTCCATTTTTAGAAGACAAGGTCATCGGAGCACTAACCAGAGCTGCTTTGAGAGCAACCTGGACACACCTGGGCCAGCAGAAGCTCTCGGAGGTGCATGTGAATATTCCTCACCTGTCAGAGCCCACACATTGACCTCTAAGTAAAGATGAGAAAACACACATCAGTGTCTCACAGTGAGTCAAGGCAACAGCAGACCTAGATTCAGACCCTGTGGTTCTCAAGTTGCTCTCTAACTACTAATTCATCATCTTTACTTCACATTTCTCTACTACCACATCCAAGTAGATAGCTTTGAGAAGTCTTCATTCAAAGAACCAAACTCACAGCAAAAAATTTGAAGTGACGTTTACTATTTCAATAGGTATTTTTCTTATGCTTTGCTATTTTCCAGTAAATTCTGAATAAGACTATAAATGATGTGGCACTCATGGCAATAACTTTTCTGTGTTGAAGGATCCCATCTAGATTTCATGATGAATATGAGTGCCTTAGTTTACTTTTTCCTGTAAGAGAGAATAACAAATTATTTTTTGAGGACTTTGAAGAAGTCACATGGATTCTCATAGTCAAAAGAGATCTGATAGATCCCAGTCAGGCTACTCATGAGGATCTGGAAACCTGCTCCCAGTGCCACACCTGGCACCGCCATGCTCCAGTTGACCACTTCAGGCTCCATGGACGCTCTAGGTCTAGGACCCCTTTGGCTGCCTATTGCTTGTTAATAGAGGATCAACACAAAGAAGCAAAGAGCAAGGCTACAATGAATCCCATATCAGGAGGCATAGTCTGAATTCATGTCATTTTTAACATCTATACACACATATATGAAAATACTGAACTAATTGATTTGAAATTATTTTATTTTGAGTTATTATTAAAATGAAATGTATGTCTACATGAATAGTATATATACATATACTTCTTAGCTCTGACCGCCAAGAAGGCATAGGAGCCATTTTAAAAAGAGCTCCAAGTGTACAAAACTGGAACAATTTGAGCAAAAAAAAAAAAAAAAGAAGATATATTATTATCATCCAATGAATAACATAAATACCTGTGAGTCCATATTACATACATTACCTAATAAATAAATAAATGGAGGAAAGAGACCTCTTCATTACTGAAGAATTTCAATTAATACATGTTGCAGTAATGAAGTAAAAAGCAAATTACCATTAGAACACCACAGTAATAATTGCTGTAGGCAAGAATCACTGATGAATATTAAAACTAGTGGACAAAAGTTTAAAGAGGAACAGAAATTTACATAGCTTCAAAGAACCTCCCTCAAAATATTTATTATTTACAAAGGGAAAGATACTTTATTCAGAATATGTTAACCATTAAAGAACCTTGTCTGTTAAGCATATTGTAACTATTAATATTTATAAAATAAATATTAGCAACCACATGCTATAATTTTGATTTTCTCTAAGTCTCATGACTTTGTTTCTGGAGTCTTAAGTAAATGAAATCAAGTCAGGCATGAAAGTGTAAAATCCTGAATCTACGTAGATCTAATAAAAGAATTTTTAGGCCTCTGGTTACAACGATTCTGATATACCTACTGGTGCCTTAATTCCATAGCCTTTTACTAAAAAATGGAAGCAGGCCAGTAAGTTCAGGTTAGTTCCTCGTTCCCAGACCTTGGTTCCTTCCCCTCCCAGTCCTGCTGAGCCACCTGGGTCTTTTGGAGAAATCATCACATGTGGACTCCAGTAGGCTGCTTCTGGCTTCTCCAAGCTGCATGGAGGTCAAGGTGCTTGAAGATGGCTCACAGTTATGGGGCAGTGCATAGGCAAGTCTTCAAAATATTTATGCTAGTTAGGCTTTTCATGGTTGTAAAATTTTAAATTATTTTGCAAGACGGATGGCGTAAGACAAGGACAAGAGGGAAAGCATCTGGACCAAATAGATCTGGAGACTCAAATGCCATAGTGAAAGAAAGACTCTGTTCTCCTCTATTTCATTCTATAGGTTGGCCACTAAGTCCAGAAACATGAACTCATGAGTATTTATGTAACATGCTTTAATGATATATATTTATTATTAATACACAATAAATGATGTATTGATATTACAACATGCAACAAAATAATAGTATCTGTTTCTAGACTTTCAAAACACCTTGTGTATATAGAGTGGAAAAATGTGACTTACTTATGTCACATGATAGAGGCACCAGGTGAGTTAAGAGGGGATAGGAAAATAGTCTAATAGTTCCCAGTTTTATCTATTATAGATCCGGCACTCAAGACAGACTCTTTTCTCAGTGGCTTAAAATCACACAATCTATCTTACATTTCTGGAGTCAACAGTTTGAAATGGGTCTTACTGGGCTAATATCAAGGTGTCAGCAGGGCTACATTCTTTCTAAAAGCTCTGAGAGAGAATCTTTCCCTTTTCCAGATTCTCGAGGTTTCAGTCCTTGGCTCATGACTCTGCATTACTCAGCCTCTGCTTCTGTCTTCATATCTTCCCTTACTCTGACCATCCTGCCTCCCTCTGATAATAACCCTATGATTACATTGGGCTCACTCAGATATTCCAGAATCATCTCCCCATTTTATAATCCTTCACTTAGTGTCATCTGCAAAGTCTCTTTTACTGTGTAAAGTAACATAGTTATGCATTCCAGGTATTAGAACATGGACATCTTTGGTTGCCACTGGTCTGCCCGCCATAGACACCAAATACATCTAAGGTTTATGGACTCTAATTGTTGGAAGTTATATTATAGGCCATCCTGGTCAGACTCCATCTGAACTTGAACCTCTCTCTTTGTCTACAGGCAGAATAAGCGTTGAAGGATTCAGAAATAAGGGAAAACATAGTGTCTTAGTTTGAAAAAATCAAAAGTGGATAAATGAAAAGAAGAATTGGCATTTAGAGAGAATTTATCTAAAACGAAGAAGAAAAAATGAAAGTTAGGGACTTTTTTTCCCCCATAAGATATAGTTGATGCTATTTAGAAACAAAACAAAACAAAATGACAAACAAACAACAACAACAACAACAACAACAACAAAGAGTGCCTGATAGGAAATTTGTAAAACCAAGCAATGGGAGACAAAAGTGCCCATGATTTTAATGTGTGTTCTCTGACTGGTTATAATAATGTGCGAGAGAATTTTCATTGCCATTTGGAGAAAGAGAACTGATTAAAGGTCTTTTACCCAAATCGACAATTCTTTATTATCTTGAGCTAATGGGGAAGATCATATGTGTGGATATTAAAGATAGAACCACAAACTCTTAGGCACAATACTGGAATGGGGTGAGGGCTGGGGGACCCATGTTGGGTATATGAATTTAAGGGTTTGCTGAGGTGGCCACCAAAGAATTTGGAGGAGACTGGATGCAGGAAGCACAAACTTTTTCAAGAGAGAAGAGGTTTGTTAGCACCACAGTTCAGCTGCCTGTGCATAGGTTAGGCTTCCATCTGCAACAGTTGTCACAGGACAGATGACTAAGGTATTATGGGACAAACACAAATAGGAAATTTTAAGGTAACATAAACATGATCTCATGATTATAAAATAGGGATGAGTATAAACTAAAATTTGGAGAAAATCAAGTAATGGGAAGAACTTAAGAAAATGGGAAAAAATTGAAGACAAGTAAATTTATTACTGACTTTTTTTCTACATTTGTTATTGAAAAAAAATGAGTATAAATGAATTGATCCTCAAAGAAAGGAAAATGGTAAATTGATATAATGGAGATAAGATTTCTCTGTATAGTATATTTAATAAACTCAAAGATCAAATCTTTCAATTGAGGGAAAAAATATAGTCCCAACCAAAAAAAAAAAAGACATATGAGATAAATAGCAGGAAACTTTTTTAATAACTCAAAGAGCTTAAAAATTATAAATAAAATGTCCATTTATTTTGGAATGATGAGATTTCTCATTATCTGTAAAAAGTAGTGTATATTCTCTTTGGAAATAAAAATTATATTTTTGAAATTGTCTCTGCTTCTGTTGGTGAAATTCAAAAAAGGAATTTTCCTCAAAAGATGCATTTTTACTAAATCTTTAATGTCAAAATGGCAAGTGTATTTTTTGGCTGAACAAAAGAAATACATAAATGCTGAACTTAACACTGACTGCTAACTTATGAGAAAAAAATGCTGGAGAACTGCCATTTTAATTGAAGAAAATGAACACTTATTCTACATCAAGTCCTGAAAGGCCTTAGCTCTGGCACCAGGAATGTGAGACACCAGGTCAGACTCCCGGTGGTATAAAATCTCAGTGTAGAGCAGAAGACAGATTTCATTTATGAAGAATTCTGAGCTTTGTCTTCTTTGTAAGTAAAACCTTAGGATGTGAGAAAATCATCAGTGTAACAGAGAGTTTTGAAACTTTTCAACTGAGTTCCAAGTTGAGCCTTTTATTGGATTGGAAGTGAAGCATTTTGATGTTCATTTTTTTCTAAAATTATCTTTGCCAAGAACTTGGTCAGAACACTGGTAGATTTAGTGTGTTATATAATCCTGGAATTCCTTGTGCATGTTGCTCCCGTTTGTACATGAAGTTGATTGAGGTGGTGGTAATTGATGAGTTGAGGTAAGAGAACATGGTATTCTGTGTGTGAGTGAGTGGAAGGGAGGGAAATCAATGCACATGTACGAATGCATGCATAACTATTAAATAATGAGCAAGGAATACGGATAGATAATTCTTCACTTCCACCAATTTACATGTAAGAAAAATAATAATATTGCAATGGTCATATCAATCTCTATATAAGGGGAGAAATTTTTCAATAATTTGTCTAAAAATAGAATGCCCTTTTTGACCTCAGGTGATTTTTAAAATTTGCTATGGTTACTAAACTCTCATGGTTCACCCTGAGACCTACTCCCAACCAAGATGGCATTATAGGAGAAGAGTTTGCTCTGGTATCAAAGAAATACAGAGTCACTCCTCAGAGTTACCACTGAACAACTACACAAACTTTCCCTGAGTTATTTAACCATTCTGGGTATGCTTCCTTCTCTGGAACCCGAGTAGATGATAGCTGACTCTCGGCATTAATTTGAGAGTCAAATGAGCATATAGTCGATAATAAGGAACCAAGAAATGCAGCTTCTCTTTCTAAGTGAAGAGTAGCATTAAGAGAAGAGACATCTGAGAAATGCAAAGGGAAGGGCTTACAGAAATGACTGACAGTTATAAATTAACCACATCCTATAGATCTCTGAATGGCCTTCTGGAAACTCTTGTCACATCTATAAGAGACACAGTCTGTAAATAGGATTAGTGGTCCAGGAATCCTTTCCCCCTTGTATCCCCCACCTAAAACTCCCCCTCTCCATATTGAGTCAGAAGGTGCATGTAGAACCTCAGACAAAAGAATCATGTACCCCTTGCATGGATACTGCAGAAGTATATAAGCTGTAAGAAATCTAAACAAGGGGGGCTCGCGTTTTGGTGATGTTTAAAGCCCCATGCACACCACCAGCAATAAATTCTCCTTCCTCTAACAAAGTTGTCTGAGTGTTCAATTTCATCTGTCGGGTATCGCTTACTGCAACAGCATCACATGTCTCTGTGGTGGAGGCAGGTCGAGCTTATGCTAAGATGTTATAACCTTGGGCAAAGGATCAAAACCTGAAATGATTAGCCTTCAATGTTTCTAATACAAACCATCATTTACAAAAT
Organism: Eidolon dupreanum; assembly: GCA_028627145.1. Classification (NCBI taxonomy): domain Eukaryota; kingdom Metazoa; phylum Chordata; class Mammalia; order Chiroptera; family Pteropodidae; genus Eidolon; species Eidolon dupreanum. The sequence goes on along the minus strand of CM053515.1, from coordinate 45,195,200 downwards.
ATACTTCCAGAACTTTTAATTGAGTGTGAGTGTTTTTAAGTATACAGTTAAGTCTTTTTCTTCCCTCCTTTCTTTGGGGAAGAGGCCCTCTCCCTCAAACTCAGTGAATTACCCTGAAACTGGTGACTCAGGGCCTCTGGCTATTGATAAAAATTATTGAAGCTCAGCATTTTTCTTGGTCCAATGTAGACAGAACTAGCTTTAGGCCTAATGGCACTTAGAGTCCAAGAGGAGAGGGGACCTTTAACCCATGAGTGTTTCTTTTTTTCCTTTAAGAAATATATTAACCAAGCCTGTTTACCTTTACTCTCTTAATTGGCAAATCAGTAATAGAGACATAACTAGATATTTGACTTAAATAATAAATTTGTATCTTCTTTTTTCCTTGTCTATGGACAGAGATGGTATTTTGGCGAGATACCCAAGACACTGTTCTGACTGAGACAGAAACAGAAAGAGCTCCATGAAACCCTAATAGACAGGGACTGTGACCCTCAGCAGGAAACAGATACAGAAGAGACCTCCCGTCCCTCAGCATCCATACAAATAAGAAGAGAGTCATAGCATAGAAAAAGTTTAAGAAAGAAAATTGGGGCAGTTTCAGGTCTGTCTGCAAAATTCCTAGGTCATCCTATTCTAGAAAAGGTCCGCCCCAATCTGCCCACAATTAAGCAAGAGAGAGGGCATTTTGGGGCTAAAAGTACCTCATACAAGGAAACAAGTAAGCAGAAAATTGGGTACCAATTTAAGCCAGTCACTCACACCTTCAATTCCCCTTAGCCTCATTATATCATCATTATAATATATTGTAAATACCCGGAATTAGATTAATATCATTATAACAGACTGAATTCTGAGAACAAACATATACGGAAAGCAAATGATTAGTCACTGAGTCCTTTCCATTTAGTTATCAATCAAGAAAAATAACTACCCTCAGCAAATAGGGGTAAAAACCCCAAAGGCTTTGTTACTGGGGTCTGAGCTACCCTTCTCTTGCTCAGGCAACTTCCATATCTAGAAGTGTACTGTTGCCTTACTCTCCCTTCCAATAGCTATTCTTTTTCTGCTGTACATCAGTGTCTTGCTCAATTCTTTGTTCAAGACCTCTAGAGCCTGGACAATGCATCGAGAGGGGAACCTCACTCTCTTGTAACACTTCTACTTTTCCTTTTTAACTTTTTTACCACCTCCATCAGCATCACTGCCCAATTTAAAAAAAAAATATTCTGAACATCATAGCAATAAATGTAACTACCTATGAGACAGCCTGATGTGAAGTTCCACAAAACTTAAATCAGTTTATTCATAACTGAACTCCAAACCTGAACACCAGCCTGTATATTTTATTATTTTTTTTAAGTTTATTGTAAGCTAGTGAAATTTTTTGGAAACTGGCCGTAATCTCATACTTTCACTTAACCTCACTCTACTCTCTTAATTTTTAGTTTGATTTTTTATTTCTTATTTTTTTGAAACTATCTTGCACCTTTCTTAGAAAAGTTTTTTCTTAATATAATACTAACATAATAAATTGAACATATCTCATTTACTATCAAAGTCATGCTCCTTGTAAAGGCCATCCTGTCTGAAAGCCTCTTTGTTATGCGAGTTAGCAGGTGGAAGGAGGTGAATAGTTATCTACAGTGTGATATTGCAGTTGATTTTCCTGAAAATCATGTTTTTTTTCACATGCAGTTAATTTCAATGTTAAAATTCATAAACTAGTAGTTAAAATATTTGTCATTCTCTCAGCAATTCACATTTCAAGAGTGTTTATCAGCTTCAACCTTGACATTGTGAAGCTGGTGATATAGTTTGAGTGACCCAGTGTATCTTATAAGATGGTCAACTTGTATCACCCTGACTGAACCTCAGAATTCTTTGAGGAAAACCTTCTAAGATGTCAGTGGCAGAAGTTGTCTGAGCTGCTAATTACATATCCAGGACCTTGGGTTAAAAATTTCATTATGAAGAATTGTAAAACATTATGATAACCAACAATAGCTCTACCCTGACTTAAGATTCTGAACACAATTATGAATAAATCAGACATGACAGCTTCCACCCTGTTAACTCCACATACAATAAATTAGCAATAGCATAGAAATGGTGGACTTTGATTTTAAAATAAAAAATTGCTGTTTATTTTGCTTGGCTACTGCCAAACTTGAAGAACTATAACCTGTCATGAGGTCATAGATGGCTTTTCTCTGAAGAAAGCAAGAAAATTCTCTCCTCCAATGCCTAGAAATACTCTAATAACCAAGAACTGGCATAAAATCTACCTTTATAAATTTCAGTCTGGTACAGACTGATGGGCAAATCAGCCTTGATATGCAACAGGTCCCCTTTGTAAATCTATAATCCTGAAATATAGACATAAAAAATATAAAAGATGGTCATTTGTGGTGCATCTTCCTTAACTATGTTAGGTTCACTTGCCTCGTGGTTCTTTAAGTGTACTTATCTGCATATCAATTCTGAAAGTGGGTGAGAAGCCTTTGATTTTGGAAGTTAAAGTTAAGAACCCTTAATAGTTAAAATTTCTCAATGTATTCCCTCAAATTAATGTAGGAAAGAGACAAGAGAATTAAAGTGTTAAATCAAGCTACATTCAGTGATCATCCCTTGCAGCCAGGCCAGGAGGACACCTGCAGAACAAAGGATGATTCCTGCTGGGGTTGCTAACAACCCATTTTCCACACCTTTGAAAGGGAAAAATGAAAAAGAGTCTTTAAGTGGCACCCTATACAAGTAAAATCTTTCATTCCCTATGGCTAAAACCAGGGAGAACCTATGGCTTAAAGGCTGAGAACTGTCAGCTGGTCTTTCATGCTACATAGTCTTACCTTTTCAGGCTGCTTCCTGAGCACACGTTGAACAGCAGGGATCCAGACAACAGGCTCCATGTGAGTCCTGTGGCATGAGGGGCATCTACTAAATGGAAGGAGGCCTCACTCCTAGGTGTCCGTATACATTTGCATGGCACTGAGAGTGAGCACCTCTTTCAGCAGTGTACTAGTCATACTGCTTACTTCTCACTAGTCCCTGTTCTGATTTACTTGTCAAATCAGCCTCACCCAAATGAGAGATCATACCCTGCACCAGTACTTTCTGGTCTATAGACAATCCAGAGCCTCAGCCGATATGGTCTGGGACAACCTGTGCAGCAACCCAGGGTCTTTCTTCCCACATCAGATGCACTCTCTTCACTTCAAGTGAAATTCTGTGGGGATACACCCTGTAGGGAGGGTTTAAATACAGAAATACCCCAATAGCATAGAGTTGTGTAGTTTATGTGACATTGTCTCGGGAGGCTGGCCTGTATGAATGTCATCGGGGGGTTTCCTTGCCTTTTACCTCATATTGGTTTGAGCAGATGGGAATCAGCAATAGGAGATGGAAGAAGAGAAGAAAGAGGTTGGGACATTTATTCTTCTGTTCCTGTTCTTCAGGATCACCTCTGGCTGGTCTATGACCCTGGCTCAGGTCACAACTTCTCTCCCTCAGCCTATTAGTTTCTTTTGTTCTTTTTGTTGCAGAAGTACTCCATGTGCTGTGATATCCCCTGTGATCCTCAACACCATGCCCACATCTTTACAAATAACCATTTTATCTAACTTCTTCAGTGATACAATTTGAGTGTGACATTCGTTTTCTGCTAGGACTTGATTGACACAAGTCCACACACACACACACACACCTGTGGACACCAAGTGTTTGTTTATACGTGTCTTTATGAACTTCATTCAAACCAAATCAATGTCTGAGTGTGATACTAAGGGAATAGTTTCAAAGTTCTCTATATGATATGTTAAACTTCCAGATTTTAAAAGTTCTCTGTTATTTTTTTTTTAAGGGTCATTCATGTCCTGTATAACATGGAGACCTCACTGTCTGGGGTGTCCTAGATAGTTACAGCTCAGGATATTTTGAGCTTTTCTTCCTCTCAGCTCTCCTAGGATATAGATTAAAACTGTCATTTTCAATTAGCAGAGAAGCTAACAACGGTAGAATGAGTAACTTTCTCAAGGTCACTATAAGTTGTTGACCAAGGCAACAGTCAGGTTCTGACTTCCTGCATTTCCCACATATTTCTTAGGTTTCTGCAGAAACCCTGAAGTGTATCCATTTTCTGTCTGCTTTGATTAATCCATGGGCTGAGTGATGTGAAAGAGAAAAATAAGTACAATTTAATTTCCATCACTTGTGACTGAGGAATTGAAAACTCATTGAAGGAGATCTAACTCTGAGCTTACTATATGTGCTAATGTTGTTGAAAATCAGTCGCAGCATTGAATAGCCTTCTGAAGCATTTGAGGCAGCTCCTCCTCAGATCCTCTATTCCCACCATAATTTAAAAACTTTCATAGTCCTGAAATGGCAGCATGGGATGCTGCAATGTACCAATTCATAAGTGTAAAATGTACTACTTGTAAATTGCTCTGAATAAAATTACATCCTAACTGCATCCGTTTGATTTTGCTAAAACCTTGTTTATTCCTACTCTTTGGGATTGCTTTGGGTTTGTTTCTATTTTTTTCAGAGGTGATTTAAGGCAGAAGCACACTCTACTCTGATCCTTAGATTCCTGCTCCTTCTATACTCCTCATATCCTTTGGTGGGTGGTGCAGGTGAATTTCCATCACTCCTTTGCACACTCCTATGTCTTCCCATTTGCATCCTTCTTCCTGTTGTTAGGTGTTGTTAGAGGTTTGAGAGTGAGCTGTGTCTTATTGAAAAGTTTTCACTTGGCCTAAAAGTTAAATTGACATGAAACAGATTAACAGGAGAAAATAACCAAGTTTAATTATATATGTACCTATGGGGATTCCATAAGAATATGGGACACAGGACATGTGCTGTCTTGAGCTAAGGAGAAAGAGGTAAGAGTAGCGGTTTGGACTTCAAAAGAGAGGAAGACGATTCACATGGATATAGGGAAGCAAATGTTCTGCAAACAAAAGTTTTCTGGGCTGTTTTTAACCATGAGACACAGAGAGAACTTTGATCAAAGAGACCTTGTTAGGTTCCTCCCTATAGCACCTAGTTTATTTTAAAATATAGTTAACTATAGTGATAACTCCCTTCCTGGAGCAGATCCTCTATCTAGATTTTTTAAAACTATTATAGGGAAGGTCAGTGGTTCTTTCTGAGTCTTTTGCTTCCCAGAAATAACCAGCTTAAAATAATCAATGATTCCAAAAAGGCATATTTGAGGGTGGCAAACTCTGTTTCCCCTCAGGCTGTAATGTGAATGTGAATAAATAGGGCTGAGTAGTAACATTGTATATATAGAAAATATGCCTTCCTGTAAATCTATTACTATTTTTTCTTATTCTATAAGTTTCATTAAAAATTAAAATACAGTAGATTTTAAGGATTTTATAAAAGTTATCAAAGGCTATATTAAACTTTAACCCCTTACTTGAAGAAATAATATTGTCAAAAAAAATCTTGTGAATTCTCTCCTGGGAAGTTTATAAATGAGTTCTTTTTCTTTTTGTGTCTTTATATAAAATAGCCAAGCTTTATTCCTATAAGTTACAAATTCTAATGGAAAGCAAATCACACATATTTATTAACTTGCCTAAATTCTCAACATCACTTATTAATCTCTTAAAAACAGTTTCTTATTGCTATGAAGGTAATAGCAGCAATGAAAACACACATTATAGCTTCATTAGGATTACATGTTTATCTTAAATCTCTACTGAAATTCCTCCACTGAATAAGGTGATAATGACAGCACTCAAAATATACAACATGGAGGCAGGGACAAAATACTACCAAGCAATAAGTACAAAAGATATTCTATTGGGATTTAAAATTAAATGAGGGAATCAATGATCCAGAAAACAGACAGGATCGCTCTCTGTCAGTCTGCAATTTGTAACAGCAGCAGACGTGAAAACTCATAGAGTAAGGATCTAAGGTAGGTGGTCTGTGCCAGAATGCAGGAGTGACAGGCTGAGATAGCATGCAGCAGCCTCATATTCCGTGATGTGGGGGTTGGTCACTGCTTGTCACCACCTCCTTTTGAGGAAGTGAAACCACTCATTGTTTAAGAAAGGAATACAGTAGATACAGTTAATAAATGTAGTAATGGGGCTCTGCAGAATTTATGTAGAAAGGATGGTGTGATTTTTTCTGTTGAACATCCTATATCAAAGTTCAGGGAAAAAAAACATCCAGGATGTAACACAGGTATACTAAAGCCACATGAAATGCATGTTGGCTACTAAATTATGAGTTTTCCAACATTCTTTATACAATAAGCAAACACTGATTGAGAGCTCATCCTGTGCCAGATTTAGAAGAATTTTATAGTTCAAGTTATCAAACAGAAAGGAACCAAGAAAGAAAGCAAGGAGACCAGTTACAAGTCTCCTGAGATATTCCTCAGAAGAGAGAATAATAGCTTAGACTAGTGATCTAAAAATGGTGGACCAACATTTGCTAATTGATTGAATATCGGGTGTGAGAGAAAGAGAAGAGTCAAGAATAACTTTGTGGTTCTTATACTTGGCAAATAGAAGAAAGGACATTGTATTTATCAAGTCTATGGGAAGTTTCTGGGGAAAAGACTGTGAACTCAGAACATGTAACTTTGAGAATGCCATTAGATATCCAAGTGGATTTCAACAAAGCATTTGGATGCACAAGTCTAGAACCAAGTGCTGAAGAATTAGTTTGGGATTTGTTGGTATTAAATAGTATTTCAAGCTATAAGACCAGATACTGTTACCATGTGGGGGCAATTTGAGCACTGGCATCACCCCAGCAACATGGAGGGGGTAACAATACAGATGTGCAATTTACATTTTTCCTCAGTTCTTCCCCACCTCAATACAGCAAGGAATTACAGGTCAGCGAGATTTAGAAAAAGTAAGATTTATTGAAGTATATTTTAGAAGGAGACAGGATAAGGAAGGCTGTAGCCCTGTGGAATTTGGGAGGTGAAAAGATAAAAGAGTACACTCCAAGGGAGGTGAAGGTTTTCAGTGAAGTGGCTTGTAACAATGCAGAAGTGGGAAGGTCTGTATTATATTAGGGCCATAGTGGGTGGTTACAAAGACATTCATAGGTAACTGGCATGTTAGGTCATTTTGTTTGACATATAGATTTGGCTACATATAACATTTGACCTAGTGCACATGCGTGTATCCAGAATTTAGTCTATTATAATTAGATTCATAAACTCTGGACATAAACATGGTATTATAATGATGATACAATGAGGCTGAGGTTGTGGGCAGGTTAGAGTAGTACCTTCTGGGCATGCATCTGTGGTGGATTTACCTATAGGTTGATGGCCACCCATCTTTTGTCTCTTAGGATACAGGAAGAATTCTTTAATTACCAGTGGGTTTTCTTTGGGCGGTCTCTGGGCTGTTTCTGAGCTGGGCCTCTGTTCCTCTGTTTCCCTGTTGCTCATATCTGACTAATTACCTAACAATATGATTCTCTAAAACTATTGTTCAACTTAGTGTTTGAAATATCTGTTAAGTAGGTCCAAGAAAAATGAAAAGACACATTAACCTAAAAAATCATTACACAAAGAATAACAAAGACAGAACTTATAACTGGGATTCTGAGAAAGGTGGACAGATTTGTAGAAGACTAGAGCTGGGAAATCTCAAAGATACACAGTGGTATCTAATTTATACCTGTACCCCCAAAGTATGGCAGAGTACCTAAAACATAATTGATGCCCATTCAATATCTGACAAGTGAATGCATGGATCAATGAATAAAAACTTGGTGAAAAGGCAGTCAGATTTCCCAGAGACAGTGCTGAATTGCTTGGGGGTACTATGATTATAGCGATTGGGTGTCCCCGGGTCTTCCTCACATATTTTCACTGGCTATTTTCTTGACTATTTTCACCATTTCTTAAGGTATGGGTTCCTGGCTTTTCTTACTCATGGTGTAAAAATTAACCCTCCTGGTTTCCACCCTCCACCCCTTATAGTCAGGAATCATCAGACTGAGAAAGGAAAGGTAAACACCTAGGAAAGCTCAGGGGAAGGCCATATTGCAAAGTCTTATTTCTATAGTCACATTTTATTTTGCAGCTTCTAGAAGTTCTCAGTGAGGAGTACTAATGAGCTGAGGAACACTACTAATTTGCCAGATCAACGTAACCTCTAGGGAGAAAAGCAAAAAAAAGCATTCCAATTAACTTTAGCACTGGATAATTGGAATCTCTCTTCTAAGATGTCTCATCTCTTTTTTGGTTAATTACTGTGGCAAACCTATTTTCTCTTTCAATTAAGCCTTGAGATGCCTTTAATTCAACTGGGCTGCTACTGAAGAGCAGTTTTTGTTGGGCAACATTAAGAGTCTTTCATATGAGAAAAAATGAACCCTCCTGGGTGCTGTAGGTTTGCCACTAATCTTGGAGAGGATGGCCTAATGACGGATGGCCAGCCTGCACCTGTGCAGGAGAGATCCCCCCACACCCCTTACGGTCTTGCTCCCAACCAAAGGGTGAGGATGCCTTTCATGTTCAGTCATGGCCTGCCACTCTTCCTCCTGAAAACCACCATCTTTCTTATCCAATGGGAAGCAAGCACCGTTCAGGCAACTTTTTTTTTTTTTCTTTTTCTATTGGAATGTTGGCTGGAGCAGATTCTCAGTGGGCTCTGATCAAGAGAAAAATGAGCAGAACGGCCTACGTGTTTAGCATGTGTGGTGTGCTAAGCACCTTCTCCAAGTTCACTCATTGACTACAACAGCCTAAAAGGTCAGTATTATTAGTATTGCCTGACTTTGCAGAAAAGGAGACTGAGGGAGCTTAACCACTTTAGTGTTGAAGTAGGAGTGGAATAGGTTACCAGAATTCAGACAATAAACTCAGAATCACTGAAGTTTGATTCTTACATGCTGTCTAATTGGAAATTTTCTTTGCTTTGTTATTCACCTGGACTGCAAGCTTCTACAGGTCAGGCATCTTTTCAGGGCACTCATTCTAAGGTTATGGGAAGCCACTTATGATGAAGCAAAGCCAGACAGCTGGCTGCTTAGCAAATATGGCCCAGCCCTTCAGCTTCTGATCCATCTGTATTGTGGTATGCATGGACTGTGCTTTCCTATGGATTTAAAACTCTTAAAGTACTGCAGTTCCCTTCCCCTCCAGAGAGGATGCTCTCTAAGAGCAAGGACCCAGAGCCCTCCATCTACAAGCTTGCCTCTTCTCCTAACAGACTCCCGTGTAGCTAACAAAGCATGCCATACTCTTTGGAGTGCTGTATGTACTGCATCCTCTCACTTGTCCTGGATTCACAGACTAGCACAGGGTTCAAGGGAGTAAGAGAACAAGAGATGGTGTTCATTAAACGATTATTGTTTACACATATTTATAACTATTCTGTAAGATCTCCAAAGAATAAAGACTTCATTTCTCTTGTTTGAGTGCTCCATCAGCTAGAATAATACCTGCTACATAGTATATGCGCTCTCTCTCTCTCTCTCTTCTCTCTCTCTCTCTCTCTCTCTCTCTCTCTCTCTCTCTCTGCAATATATACATATATATGTATATATTTGTGTGAATACATCAAAGTACATGCTCTATCTATCTATCTATCTATCTATCTATCTATATGTATGAATACATCACATAAGAACCCATTTAAAATTTTTTAGCTTGTTCAATACTAAGATTATTATTTTTTCTTTTCTGATATGTCCCCTCTCTGTTGTGAATTGTGAAAAACAGTATTCTGTTCAAAGCTTTTTGAGTATAGTAAGAGTAAAATGATCAAAAATGAATTCAACATCAAGTCTGAATTGGACGCATTTCATTTGTCAGCACCGAGCTGATCAAGAAAGAAAGGTTTCGGTGGTGAGTTGCCCAGTTGGAAGAATGCACAAGAGGCAGGCACCAACTTTATTGTGCAGAGTGCATTTCTGTTGCGGGTAGTGCAGACCTATTGTGGGGAGCATGCTTCTGCTTCTTCTCTTCTTCTGCAACCCTTCTTGTGCTCCCCTTCTACTCCCCGAGGCACCACATGGCTTCACACATATCCAAGTACAATAGTGTCATTCAGCCACACATGTGTGATACAATAAGCTGAATTATGTTTACACATTTTAGGTGCAGGTGCCCTACTGTACTGATGTAACATTTTAAATCAGAGGCCCTACCTATTCCTAGCCATGAGCCTGGATCACAGCCATACCTGGGACCAGCCAGGCCTGGGACCCACACCATTAACAACAGTAAATAATACCTCCCACGATTTTAATAATTTATCACGTACTGTTATAAACTGTGGCATTTCTTAATAGACACACATATATGCTGTTAGTGCTTTTATAAATGCAAAGCTTGGCCTTATAATTATATGTTACTGAGTCATAGTGATTAATAAAATGCATGGAAAGAACACCAAGAACAATGCTATTTCATTATAGAGAATAAAGATGCTGAATTTTTTAATAGAACTTCTAATGAATGATGTGAATAGAATTTTGCCAATAAACTAAGCCAAAATTCTAGTTTGTTTCTCATTATAAAACTCAACACATTACAATAAGCACTCATTGTGAACCCTTTTGTATGCTGGATACTGAAGATACAAAGTTAATAAAACATATGTACACATACACACAAGTGAATAAGACACTCAGGATGCTAAGACCTTAGCCTTTCCAAGATTATTTACAGATTGGAGTTAAATAAAAGAAAAGAGATAACTGAACATAGATCTTTTGGAAACACAATCAGGGCAAAAAAAATTATATGCAAATAAAGGACTCAATTTTAATTTCTTTCTGATACACAGCTTTGTAAGAGTCAGTAGATAATTCTCCAGGTATAAGGATCTTTTCAAGTGTCCTTTAAAAACATAGAGAGAAAAATCAACATTTATTGAGCATCTACTATTGGACAGACAAGTATCTCACAGTTGTTAGTGATAAGGATCACATGGAGCCTTTTAAACAATACTGATTTCTGGGTACCACCTCCAGAAATCATGATTCAGGAGGTCCAGGAAGGTGGCTTGGGAAGTGGCATCATGATATGGGTGTCCTAGGAACTCTGTTATGAAAAACAGAGTTTTTGACTGCCCCCTCCTACCAGTTGACTGAACTTACTTTGGCCTGGCCCCAAGAGATTAGCTCCTAATTCTCTAAGTTCCTTCAGCTTAGTTTTTACTTTTCAAATTGGCTTTCCCTCCTCTACTCCTTTAAGACTCCATTTATTTCAAAGCCTAGTTTCCTTGGTTCCTTAGCTGGAATGGAGCCTTTAGTGGATGAAGCTTTTAAAAATCCATGGGTGGAGGCAGAGGTAGAAGTATTGCAGGCAAGGAGTGAAAGTCCACATTCTGTATAAGTGAAGATTCTAGTGAAGTACCTTACATCCCTTCCCACTCCATGATGGGGGTCCAATGCACTAAACCAGGTGGTCCAATGACCACCCAAATAAATGCTGCTGAATCAGAGAGGTTGGTGTTGCCCTCTGCTGTTGACAGGTTCAGCACTCGGCAGAGGTTGTTGCCTTTGTGTGAAAGCCCATGTTGTCAGGCCCATGCGTGACCACCAAACCTTCCAATATTGTCACTGGCTCACAAAATCATTGGACAGGCTTCAGGAAGGTGACAGAGACAGTGACTGACACCCACAGATGGACTATCTAAACCTGTTATTCAGTGAGAACCACCTCTGTGGTAGTTGCTATTTGAGAAGAATTCCCAAATGACCAATATCCTCACATTCTGTGTCTTCAGAAAGGTCCATTCAAGTGCTTTCCTTCCCTAGAGAAACTTTTCATTGATTTTTCATTTTCTTTTGTTCCAAGTCCATGAACATCATGTGCAACCATTAGCCATGACCTCTCCATCAATGTAATTTCAAACCTCAGGCATCTCTCCTTGCAGGCCTAGTAAACAAGACTGGGAGGACCTCCCTCCCCACTGTCCTCAGGTGGGGCTATAGTGCTATAACTGTCCACTTTTGAGTGTGCCAGCATAACATGTGGAACCATCTAAAAATGTGCCCCACACTTTTTGGTCCTCATTTAACTGGTCACTGGCAGTCCACTATAGGGCTGCCTGTATGGGTTGAGGAAAAGGGTCAGTGTAGGAGAAGGTGCTTGTTCAAGCAACAAACTTGTGCCTTTAGGACTTGCTGGAGCCCAGCTTACCACATACCAGTTCCACCTGCTGATGGACAGTATCTGCTTGTGCCTGGCTTTGTAACTCAGTAACTTAGAGAATGCTATGCTCTTAGAGTGTGTCTTGGGTCACATAGGAACTATCCAGGCCCAGTTGTAAGCTAGGAGCTATATTTTTTTAAAGAAGAGGAGTTATCAGAAGAAGAGATCATAATTTTGTTCCACAATCCAATGGGACCATGCTCATATGATATCCATCAGGACCTGCTAGAGACCCCAGGTGATCTGCAGAGACATATGGCCTCTGTGCTGAGCATCTTGACCAGCAGCATGAATTTGCTATAGTACCCTGTCTCACTAGGGTACTCACTCGCACCTTCCCCAATCCCTGGCAATCACCGATTTTTTTCCTGTCTCCATAGTTTTGCTTTTTGCAGAATGTCAAATAGTTTGGAGTCGTATAGTACCTAATCTTTTCAGATTGGCTTCTTTCACTTAATGATATACATTTAAGGTAACTCCATGTCTTTTTATGGCTTGATAGCTCATTTCTTTTTTTCACTGAATAGTATTCCATTTTCTTGATGTACCACAGTTTTCACTTATCCATTCACCCCATTGAAAGATATCTTGGTTGCTCCCAAGTTTTGGCAATTATAAATAAAGCTGCTGTAAATATCTGTGTGTAGATTTCTGTGGAGACATATATTTTCAACTCCTTTGAGTAAATACCAAGGAGTGCAATTGCTGGATCATATAGTAAGAGTACACTTAGTTTTGTAAAAAATCACCAAACTGCCCTCTAAAGTGGCTGTACCATTTTGCATTTCCATAATATTCTCCTTCAGTATTGTGCTGGCTATTCCATGTCTTTTGCCTCCCCTTAATGTCGGTTTGTCAATAGCCACAAAATAACTTGCTAGAATTTTGATTTGGTTTACACTGAATCTATAAAGTTCCTGTTTCTCCACATTCTTGTTAACATTAGGTGTTGTGAGTGGTACAGATTTTGACCATTCTAATAGGTAAGTAATTGTATTTCATTGTTTTGATTTTCATTTTTTCAATGAAATAAGATGTGGAACATCTTTTTATTTGCTTATTTTCATCTATATCTTTAGTGAGCTGTCTGTTAAGGTTGTTAGTCAATTTTTAAAACTTGGATTGTTTTCTTATTGGTGATTTTTAGCAGTTCTTTGTATATTTTCCATAAGAGTCCTTTATCAGATGTGTCTTTTGCAAAAATTTTATACCAGTCTATGGTTTACCTTTTCATTCTCTTGATATTGTTTTTTTATAGAGAAGGTGCTTTTAATTAGAGTAAATTCAGCTTATTAATTATTTCTTTCATGGATATGTCTTTGATGTTATATCCAAGAAAGTCATTACTTTGAATTTTCTACACAGTCATGTCATGTGTGAATAAGGACAGTTTTATTTCTTCCTCCCTAATCTGTATATCTTTTTTTCTTTTTCTTTTTTTATATTAGTGCAAGGACTTCCAGTACAATGTTGAAAAGAAGTGGTGAGAGAATACATCCTTGCCTTGATCTTAGTGGGAAAGATTCTAGTTACTCATCATTAAGCATCATGTTAGCTGTAATTTTTTTACAGATATTCTTTACTAAGTTGAGAAAGTTCCCCTCTAGTCTTAGTTTACTGTCACCTCCTTGTTTTGACAAATGTGGTGATATTGTGCTAGCTGTTCAGCCTTGGCCTCAAGGAACGTCATCTTCCACCTTCAACCTTTTGGACCTCTGCCTCAGAGTCACCTGCAAGAGCCCCTCTATGGCTCCCTGGAGTGTAACCATCCCCAGAGAGGAGACTCTGACAGCCAGAACCACCCTCATCAGGTGTGTGAATGAGACAAACCATTCAGCTCTGTTGATTCTCCAGCTGAATATAGACCTGGAGGTGTATGTAGGAGAAACTGTATAGAAAATGCCCAACTAATCCTCAGAAGAGTGAGGAATAATACATGGCTCTTGTTTTAGCCATTACAGTTTGCTGTGTAACAATAGATGAATGATAAGCCAATGGTGGGAAAACTGAAGTAAGGATGAAAATCTGTGAAGAGGAGGAAAAAAATAGTAACTGTGCTATTTATGACAATTCTTCTATTTGCTTGCTTTAGTTTGTTTAGTGAATGTGTAGATTCTGACAAGAATCATTTAGAGATGTTTAACCCCTTTCTTGGGGCAATAAACTGCAGACCTCTTGATCCTATATATGGGGGGGGGGGAAGGACAGAAACAAGAAGAAAGTTTAAGAAGATATTTATCTGTGTTTTCTCATTTCATGAAAGAGAATTCCTACAGAGTTTTGTTTACAGGGCCTTGAAAACAAATTATCACCACAAAGACAATTTTATTTTACTTTTAAAATTTAAACAAATGAAACAAATGAAAAAACAACCATCTGCAATGTTTAGCACACATCAATGTTCTCTTCTAATAATTATTTAGATATGCAGAGGAAATCAAAATATAATAACAATAATAATAATGATATCACCAACAATTCATATTCACCAGGTGACAGGCTCTCTGCTAAATAATTTACATTCACTGTCTAAATTAATAATTGCAATAATTCAATGAATAGGTATTGTTATTATCTCCATTTTACACATGAGGAAACTGAACTTCAGAGAGAGTAGGTAATTTACTCAAGGTCACATAGCTTGTTTAGGAGGCAGAGAATTGAACATTGCCTTTCTAACCAATAATATGATCCCAGGTATTTGCCATTTGGCTTGGTAGTTGTTGGTGGTGACATTTCTGAAAGTCTAGGTGCTGTGCAAGCCTGTATTGCTGTGCTCATTTGGGAACTCTGATCTCCATCACGCCTGAATCAAAAAAATGAATAAACACAATATAGGACCTAGATTTTCTACTCTTATCACCCACACCATTAAATCCCATGCTCTTTCCGTTAGACCATGAGACTTCTCAAATATTTTTTTAAATTTGCTTTTTGTGATTATACTTATAGATCTTTTTAAAATGCGTAAAAGTATTAGGATAAGGTAAAAACCACCCATTTTACCACCATCCAGAGATGATCTCTATTTTTGTAATTATCTTGGTAGTTTTAAAGATTTTTTAGTCACACACACACACACACACACACACACACACACACACACACAGAGCAGGTCCTCGAATAACGTCATTTCATTCAACATCATTTCATTATAGCATTGATGAGATCCCATACAAACTTAACTCACGTGTATATCAATCAGCCTGTGGTAAAGTTGTTTTTATTGTAAGTTGTTCCACTTCAAGTCTCAGGACTTCTCAATGACATTAGGTGAGAATTTCTGTATATGGATGACTCGTGTTTGTGCATATATGTACAAATGTATAAGTAATATATAGGTATATATATAAGAAAAAGATTACAATGTGCATAAGTTTCTATCCTATTTGTCTCCTCACCATTATATCGTGAATCTTCCCCCATCTTATTAATACTCTTTATAGCCGTGGTTTTCATGGCTGCGTGGAATTTCCTCAAGACTTTTGTTCTATCACTCTATGATGTTTCAACAAAGTCAGGACATAGAAGAGCCTAGGATAATTTCCTTGAAAATACTATTAATTTATGGTGTTTAAGACATAGAACAAGCCCCACTGTTTATTTTTGCAATCACTTTGTTCTTTAGGCAGAAAGGTTAGGTGAAAAAAACACAGGGTTTGGATAAAGAAGACCTGCACTCAAATCCTGCTCTGTCACAATGATCTTAGTCAAGTTAGAGCCTCCCGGAGCCTCTATTTCCTTGTATTTATTAAATGGGGGTGATGACATCTACCGCCCAAGGATGGGCAGATAATGGGCAGATAATCAGATAATGTTGGTGCAGCATCTGCTACACACTGAGTGGTTAGTGTTGGTTTCAGTGTTGAAATTTTTGTTAACTTCTTTCTCCAGATTTCTTTTCTTTGGGGAAGAGAGAGCATGGTTAGTTTTCAGATACAGATTATTTGTCTCGTAGTGTCCATGAAATGTGTCTGGTAACTAATACGATGTTACAGAGGACTCCTTTTAACAATCAATAACACAAGCAGCACAACAAAGTAAATAAGGTCTATGAAGACATCTGCCCGGATTAGATCCTGATTTTGCCACTTACCGGATTTCTAACTTTTATTAAATTACTTTCCCTCAGTTTTCTCATCTGTCTGATAAAACAACAACAACAACAACAACAACAACAACAACAACAAAACAATGGTACTCCCTTTTCGAGATTAAAGAAGTGAGTACAGTGTAATGCGGTAATGACAGGATATTAGAATAAAGTGCTTAATAAACATTAGCTCTTATTATTAAACATCTGCATCTCACAGGGATTGTAATTCCCCTGGCAGCTGCTTCTCTGGCACTTTATTCTCTGAGCAATGCCCCAGAGTGTGTCAGCTCATAAAAGCAAACATTAGGGCAGATGGTTGAACCTCCTCCTGTCCACAGCTCCATTTACTCAACTATTAAGAGAATAAGACTTCATTTAACTAGAACAGAATACATTATTTCATTGTTTTCTCTGCTTTGCTGATGGTCCAGGAAAGTTATCATTGGGTTTATACACATGACATTTTGGATTATCTGTTTGTATTTCCATTCTCTAATTCTTAGATTACCTTGAGTAAAAAGACTTTACTGTTATCTCCAAAGAGAAGATCCATAAGGACCCCCAGGAATCTTTATTTTTTCTGGCTTACTATTTGATTTCAATTCAAACATATGTGTGTGTGTGTGTGTGTGTGTGTGTACATGGTATGTGTGTATAAATATACACACAGACACATACACACACACACACACACACACATATATATACACACACAAATACACACGTTTACATATAAACCTTGAAAATTGAAATGAAGTAATTGCTTAGATGGCCTCACCCATATGTTCTAGTCTTTTGCCTGCAATCTTCCTGTGTAGTATTTCTCAAATTACGATCCACAGACTCATCAGCCTGCTCAGATATATTTTCATGGTTTGGTGAGTTTGCTTCATGGGTATTTTTAAGTTGTATACTTTCATTTCAGTGATAGTCAAAAAATAGGTGTGATTGATTGAAGGTGGCTGCAAATCCTTTGCTGCTCCTCCCATTGAGAGGTGGGGTCTAATTCTCCTCCCTTTGAATCTGGGCTGGCTTTAATGACTTGCTTGACCAAAATATGACAGAAGTGACATTCTGAGACTTTTGAAGATAGAGCATCGAAAACTTTCACAGTCCAGCCCTGCTTCCTAGGTAGAGTATACTCTCTCTACAATCTCTTAGTTGTCTTTTACGAAGTCTGAGAGCCCTGAGACTGGGATGCTGGGTAGAACACATGCACACCCTCTTGTGGACAGTTCAGCTGAGCCCAGCCTTCCAACCATCCTTAACGAAGTGCCAGACATATGAATGAAGCCGTCTTGGAGCCTCCAGACCAGCTCAGCCACGAGCTGAGTACAGAGAGCAGAAGAATCACTCAACTAAGTGCTGTATAAGTATGTGGACCACAAAATTACAAGATTTTAGAAAACAGCTGTTGTTTAATGTTTGGAGCACATTAGGCAGCAATAGATAACTAGCCCAATGGTGTACGTTTTTTCCAAATCATCTCAACCTGGATCTACAAATATCTTCTGTAAACAACCAGATGGTAAATAGCTTAGGCTTTGAAAGACTTCTAGCCTCTGATAGAACAAATCAACTCTACTGTTGTACCCTTGAAAGCAGCCATAGAAAACATGTAAATGAATGAACCTGGCTGTGCACTAATAAAACCGTACATACAGAAACAAACAGTAGGCTGGATTTAGCTGCAGCCATGGTTTGCTGACCAAGCACTGTCATATTTCAGTATTTGCTCTTTTTTTTACTTTAATATTCAAGTTGGCACTGTATGATACTATTTCAAATGTGGGTTACTGAGACAGGAACACAAATTTAATACCAAGTTATGTGAAAATATGCTATATAAATAAATTTTATCTAGAAGAAAGTGTCAGGGGAGGGGTACATGATAAGATAGACTAGAAAATTTAAAAGGATGTCTTCACTTTTGTAAATAGCGCTGTAGTGAACATAGCAATGTTTATATTTTTTTAAGTTAGCATTTCAGATTCCTTTACATAAATGTCCATAAGTGGAATTGCTGGGTCATAAGGCAGTTCTATTTTAGATTTTTTGAGGAACAGCAATATTATTTTCCACAGTGGCTGCACCAATTTGCTATTCCACCAATAGTATATGCGGATTCCCTTTTTTCCACATCCTCTCCAACACTCGTTAGTTGATTTATTGTGATAGCCACTCTGACAGGGTACCATTGATAGATGAATGGATGAAGATATGGTACATATATACAATGGAATATTATTCAGCCATAAAAAAATGAAATCTTGCTATTTGTGACAACATGGATGGACTGAGACAGTATTTTGCTAAGTGAAATAAGCCACATGGAGAAAGACAGATACTGCATGATCTTACCTATTTTGAGAATCTAAAAATCAAGATAAATGAACAAATAAAACAAAAACAAACTCATAGATACAGAGAATGAACTGGTAGTTGCCAGGCGGGAGGGGAGTTGGGGGACTGGGTGAAAAAGGTGAAGGGATTAAGGAGTACAAATTGGCAGTTACAAAAACAGTCATGGGAATGTAAAGTACAGAATGGAGAATACAGTCCATAATAGTGTAATAACTATGTATGGTGCCAGGTGAGTACAAGACTAATCGAGGAGATCACTACATAAGTTATATAGATGTCTAATTACTATGCTGTACACCTGAAGTTAATAAAATATTGTATGTCAACTGTAATTGGAAAATAAAGAAAATTTCTTAAAAAATAAAAAAATTAAAGAATTTAAAATGAATCTGCCTCGTGACAGTCTGTACCCTATTTGTGTGATCCAGCTTCAACAAAATAATCTTATGTCACATTAATGTTGTTAATAGAAATTTAATTCATAACATTTAATTTATAAAATTTAATTCGATAACATTTATATTGAATTAAAAAATGTTTTTATTGCATAGTTGTATGCAATAAAAGCTATAAGCATACAAAGCTTTTACATAATTTTTTGTTGGAATACATCACAGTATTGTGATACTAAAGATAATTTGAGTTAGCAGTGGGGGTCCAGTACTTTTTTCTTTAAAAGTGCTCTGTGCCTTTCTCTGTGTGAAAAATAAAGGACATGCTGCTTTTGGGACCTCATGTCCATGGTGTTGTTTACCACAGTAGCCATTCATAGATCTCTGGTTGGCATGCACTTGCTGAGTTTTCAAAGTCAGTATACAGTGTCTGTACCTAAGGTTTTTCCAGAGCCCTCCTTTTGATCCAGAACTTCCTATTTTGTGGGCATTTTGCTTGGCTCTCATAGTTCTAATGAGTCTTAATAGTTTCTTTTCTGTTCGGTCTGCTTAGCACTTTGGGTATGTCGTGTTTCTCAAACTTCGGTCCCTAAAATGCTGACACTCACAGAGCTTTTTGCCCAATTTAAATTAACAGCAGTTGAGGCAGAGGCATTGTGATGCACCTGTTCCTGCCGGCACACAGCCAGGCTGCGTTCCCCAGGCCCCTCTGTTAGGCCAGGGCCCGTGACCAATTTCAGGTCTGGGGACTGTGGGCACAAGTAACAGACGCCCTCTAGCGGCCTGGACCCTGATCCCAGGCAATCTTGCAGGCTCTCCACTCACCCTGGGAGCACATGTGGAGATGTGTGAGGGCCCTGATGACACCCTCAGCAGGTGCAGGGCCTCAAGCCGGAGTCACCGTCCCTTTTCACCTGTGGAAAGATGTTGGCTAAACACCCTGTTGAGCTATCATGTAAGCAAAATCCACACCTGACATTTGAGAATTGTTTCAACAACAACCACGTTTACTAATACAGCACTTATTCCCTAATTCGCAATGTGGGGAGAGGGAGTGGGGAAATCTGTGTTTATTTTTTTTTTTTTATTTTTTTGGATTTATTTATTTATTTATCTCTTTCTTTTTTTTTTTTAATTTTATTTTATTAGTTTCAAGTATACAGTACATTGGTTAGACATTTATACCGTTTATAAAACGATCCCCCTGATTGCTCTTTCTCTCCTCTGGCTCTCTAATTAGCCAATACATTAATGCTAACTGCATTCTCTGCTGAGCTCCTCATCCCCACGATCATTTATTAACTACTAATTTATACTTTTTTAACCCTTCACCCAGCCCTCCAGCCCCCCTCCCCCTGGCTGTCACCAGATTGTCCTCTGTATTTGTGAGTCTGTTTTTGATTAGTTTGTTCCTTTTGAAAATCTGTGTTTATTGATAGATTTTCCTCCATGTAAATTGTGTCATCTATATTTTTTTCTTAAACATTTGGCACCGAGTATTGTTTGTCTGCTAATGATGTCAGCCAATGACAAAACAAATAAACAAGTAGCCCAGGAAGATAAATTGCAAACCTAAAGAACGAATTTTTATTCTTGCTCAGAAACTTGTTTCATTGCTCTTCAGGTATGCCCACTGTTATCATTTTATACTGAACACTGGAGAGAGACAGATTTTCTGCAGAAAGAATACTTTTCTAGTATATGAGATCAATTTAGCATATCCTTATTTTAAAGTTTCACAAAAACCTTTAGGTGTTAAAAAAAATCACTATGTTAAAGTGGATAAAGAGCAAGTCCCTGAACCATGAACTGTTTCTGATTTGTGTCTCGCCCAGAGCTTGGCCATCTTGCAATTTGGTATGTGGCAATAATGTTGTGAACAGTAATTTAAGGTTCTCTTCCCACAATCCCTAAAACCCTAAGCTCTTTCCTCGGCTCAGGGAGTTAAGACACGTTATCATCATTCCTCAGAGAAGGAATGTAACTATCAAATACAGAAGAATAAAAAGTCAGATTTTTTAAAAAGTGAAAATCCCTTATATTTTTCTCAATTGACAATAATACACCTGTATTTTTTTTTCAATTTAAGTACACTCAACACCTTAGCACTTTCATATTTTCATATGAAAATCTATAAAATACCGGTATTGGAATAGGTTTTTTCTTCTTTTTAATTTAAAATTTAAAAATTAGGAAGAGTCAGATTTTTGGCTTCAATTTTCATTACCCACAGTTGGGTTTTAAGACAAAAAGTTTGAAAGAATATATCATTATAGATTTTATCTATGTCCAGTTTGGCTAAAGATTCTCCAAAGTGGGGGTGAAAGAAAAGCTAGAGAGGAATCAAGGGAGTTAAATGCTGGTGGGCCCAGAACACACAGCTATAAGAGAACTCGACGGGTGGGTTTGAAGATCCCCAGAGAGAACACATGTGGCTTGTCCCGAGGAACTGTAGGAGGCAGCGAGATCCTCCTGGTGCCTCACATACCATAAGCAGCTTCTGCCTCACATAGATGACGATTTTATTTTAATAAAACTTTGGTTTTCTTTTTGAGTATCAATACATTTGAGTATAATTTTTATAAATAAAATAGAGTATATTTATTTATTCTTTGTTAGATATAATTCACATACCACACAATTCACCCTTTAAAGCACAGAATTCAGTGGTTTTGAATATATTCACAGGCTTGTGCAATCATTACCATTATCTAATTCCAGAACCTTTCCATTAATCCCCCCAAAATCCCATACTTATGCGCAGTCACTCCTTATTCAGCCCTCTCCCCAGACTTTAGGAACTACTAATCTGCTTTTTGTCTAACGATTTGCCTAATTATGAATATTTCATATAATTAGAAATGTACAATATTTATCCTTCTGTGACTGACTTCTTTTACTTAACATATTGTTTATAAGGTTCAAAATTTTGTAGCATATGTCACTACTTCATTCTTTTTTATGGCAAAATAAATAACTCCATTGTATGGATATACCACATTTTCTTTATTCATTCTTCAGTATGGATGTTTGAATTATTTCTATTTTTTGGCTATTGTGAATATGGCTGCTATGGACATTCATGTACAGATTTTTATGTGGATATATAAAGACATGGTTATCTTTAGTTCTTTCAACATATTTGTAATAGTTGACAAATAATTTGTCTAGTAAGTCCAAAATATGTTTTCTTCATGGATTTTTTTTCCACTGTCTTTGGATTGTATTTTCCTGTTCATTTTATGTTTCATAATTTTCTGTTGAAAACCGAACATTTTACATAATATAATATGGCAATTCTTGAAGTCAGATTCTTTCCCCTTTTTCATGGTTATTTATTTTTGCTCTTTGTGTTTAGTGACTTTCCTGGACTAATTATGTAAATTCTGTATTCCTTGTTGTACATAGCCATTGAAGTGTTTGCTCAGTTAATAATTGGACAGTAATTTCCTCAATGCCTTGAACCAGTCACTCAGCCTTTACTGAAGTGTCTATGTGTGTGTTGAAGCATGTCTTCAACACTTGAACCTCAGGTTGGCCAGATGTAACAGATTGAGGCCTTCTAAGGTCTTTCCTGGACCTTGCACACATCCTGCACATGTGTGTGACCTTCCAGATTCACAGGATTATGGTATAGACTTTTGGAGCCTGATATATCTGTTCCCAGTTGTTCCTTATAAGGTTTTTCATCCAGCTTCTTGTTAGTCCCAGCTGGTATCCCTGTCTCATACAGTGCCAATGTTAAACAATTATCACTGGTTGTTTTCAACGAACATTCTAGGATTGTTCTGTTAGCCCAAAATGTGCTCAGTCAGGTAAAGTGACCACAATCTCTGAGAATGGAGTTTTTCAGTGACCTGCAAGAAAGGTCAAATAGTGACAGTTATCTAAGGTTCTGAGGAAACACAAAAGCTGTATGGATCCTGTAGTGGCTGTTAGCATTCTGGTTTTCAAACCACCATACTTGTGAGGTTATTGTTCAGCCTCTCATGGAGCTAAAGAAAGAGATGGGAATAGGCAGGTTAAAATGCCACAAAGCTCACTGTTCTTTCTGAGATTTAGTCATTTTTTTCTTGAATAGCGTGCCTTGGATTGTTGCAAGCCTTTGATTAATTTCCTAATGTCTGAAAATTTTGATTTCAATAATTTCTGCCAGTGTTCTGGTTGCTTTTATAGAGAAAGTGCCTTTCTGCCATATCAGAAGTGCTTTTCTGCAGTTCGGAATTTAAACACAACTCAAAAAATGGGGATGAACTCAAGCTGGATGAGAAATATTGTTTCATTAATACCCAGATCTGTTTTTCCCTTCACATTTTAATCTCTCCAAGGTTGAAATGCATGTCGCAATCACTATTTGCCGGTCAGTGGTTCTGAGGAATTTGTCATTGTTTACTTGTGGACATCAAAACTGCAGAACATAACAGTAGCTTAGAAGAAAATCCTGGAGATATTAACGGAGCACTCTTTAAAAAATGGTGTGTCACCATTGCCTCTGATGATGCAGAGGGCATTTTGGGGTGAGGAAAAACACAGAAATCAATAACTCATTAAAAAATGCTTCAGAAGATAAAGCTTCTGAATATGAATGTTTTAAGAATAACTTAAATGATTTATTTCACTTATATTTTGCTTTTCTGTATATATGTGTTATATGTAATCAAAGTTTGTGTCTAAATAAGTTTATAAGCTTTTTCAACAGACATAAAAGTGTTAAGTTACTATTGTTTACTGGAAATATGATGTGAGTACAGACATCATCTTAAATCTCCTAATAAGAATGTTAAAAATATAAAAAGAAACAGCTAAAGTTAATTTTAATAATATTTTTTACTTAAATCAGTATATGTAAAATATCATTTTGATTTGTCATCAATGTAACAAAATTATGAAGATATTTTACATTTACCTTTTCATAGTAGGTTTTTGAAATCCAGGTTGTAATTTACACTTCACATCTCAATTCTGAGGAGACATGTTCCAAGTGTTCAATATCCAGAAGTAGTTTTTATCTTGTCTTGGGAAGGGAATTCAAAATAGAAATTAAGTTTAGTTACGAAAAAAGTTAAGTCACATTTCCCACACACACCTGCTATGTAGTTTCAATGACAGCCCTCCAGACGACTGCTGGCTCAGTCTTCCTAAATAAGCTCTCTTGAGTTGGCCTCCTGGACTCCTACAGTGGGGCAGCAGGAGCACCATTGCTACTGACTTTTCATCTGCTGGGACTCATCTGCCACGGCCTCTGCACGTGTTCCTCTAGGTCTTCCAGTGTCCTTCTGAGGTCTCCAAAATAGCTTTCATAGGTGAGAACATGCAGTTCAAAGAACCCTCCCCAATCTCTTCATGCCAGGATTGTTTTTAGAACAGCCAAGGAGCACACTGGTCTTCTAACTCCATCCTTGTATCAGGAAATCAGTATTGAAAGGAGAAGATGCATTTTCCAGTCATTGATTTTTTCTTTTACTTTGACTTTTGTGATCAGTTTCTCAGCTGGCATTCCATTTTTCAAATTCAGTGTCATCTGTTTCTCCAGCATGACACAGTTTAGTGAGGACAGCAGCTGGGAAGAGAGCTGATGGAAGGTCTAACTCCCACGTCTTTCTCTGTGCCGTGTCAGAGGTATTCTTTCCATTGGGTCATGACAAAGAGAGAGACTGGCTTCTAATAACAAAAAAATTGTACTTGACTGACACATGTAGTTAGGATGTATTTTAATGTTCTGATAATTTAGAACTTGAAGAGCCTGGGTCCTCTTTTAATCTCCATAAATTTCCAAGCACAATTTTTTAAAATATTAAAAGTACAATTCTCTCAAACTGAGCCCTTGGAGTAGGTTGGGGGAACAGGATTTTTGAGTATTAGAGCAATATCTTGGGGATGGGGGCTACTTTCAAAAGCCTAAGTTTTTGGTTCTAAGCATGCGCTTTGAAGTTGGCCAGGACTGCAAGCCAGGCTCTGTCATTTTGCAGCTGTGTGTCTGCAGGCTGGTGAACCTCTCTGATCTCATCTTTCCTGGGCCTGATATAACATCCACCCTAGAAAGTGGCTTTGTGCAGACTAGGTGCACACTGTCTATCATAAACCTTGCCTAAGCAGTTCTCAGTAAATTGTATTTATAATCAGAGGTCAGTATAACTTTTCTGTAAAGGGCCAGATAACATTTTAGGCTTGGCAGGCTGTAAGGTCTGTGTCACAACTACTCAACTCTGCCTTTGTATGTAGCATACATAGGCAACATGTAAGCAAATGAGTATGGCTGTGTGCCAATAAAGTCTTATTTACAAAAATGGGCTGTGGGCACTGTGGCTTGCCAACCCGTTATAGACAATGAAGAGCTGGCAGAGGTTTCGTGCAGGAGGGCCTGCCTGCTGCCAGCTTCTGTGCATCAGAGTTTCCGAAACAGGGCACTTCAGTGTAGGTAGTTGGGTCAACCAGATGAGGCTTTAGTCTCGAGGCACTTTTGATCCTGAATTAATACCATTGACATGCAAATGGCCTTGAAGATGCCTGAAATTTATTTTTCACTCGCCTTCACTTTAGCCTTCTCTTTCCCTACCCTGTTCTTCACCACACTTCCATCTGCTGGCCTCTCCTTCATTTCTTTGAGTGCTACCTAAAGTAATTCTTTTCTATCTCAGAGGCTGTAAGTCTGCTTATGCACCAACGAGTTCTGGGCAGGCCCATCCCAGTCTGCCCTCTGAGTGTGGAGTAACTTCCTTTGAGGGCTCCACCTCATGTTCCTTCCTAACCAGGCCCCACAGAGCCAGGCCTTTGTTTTAATGATCTGGAACCAAGAAATCATCCTGCAGGAAAAGAAAAATGAAAATAATGCAAAGGTGGGGGGCAGTCCTCTCTGATTCAGCACAACTACCAGAGGTGATTTATGTCACCCAAATTCTCTCGCTGCTCACATCGGCCCTCACATTGAACACCCTAATGCTCCCCTTCAAGGAGTCCTTCACATTCTAACCAGAGGTACCAATACCCAGGAATTACTTTTCAGGAGCCTAATTAACTGATTTGCCCATCCTGTGGCAAGTATGAAAATAGCAAAACGAATCTGACGTTGCAATGGGTTAAGGGGATTTCACTGTCTCTATACTTTCCTCTAATAACTTATTTATATTTTCTGACTTAAAGCCCTGTCAATCTGAGAAAGTCTCCCAAGGCAATAAATCACACAAATGCTGGGCTAAACCAACATCAGAATGTTAGCCGAAATATGCCTTTTCTGCATGATATCGCCACTACCATTCTCTTACAAGTAGCAGTTAATCCCTGGATGAAGAAAAGCAACTTGCCTCTTGTTTCAGGCCCAGGTGTGTCACACTCATAGTTGTAAGGCTTGCTGCTGTTACTTCTTTTACAGACATCTCATTAGGTTTACACGTTGTGCTATTTTTTTCGGGACAGCTCATTGTTTTGCCACTCGCTTGTTTGTATGTGCAACTTCTACAAATTGAAACAGAGAAACTTCTAGACAAATGAAAACATGTTTTATTTACAAGAAAAAGTCTGTACACTGTGTATACATAAAAATATACAAAACCAAAATAGAAAATATCAAAATGTTAAAATGTGTACAAACACTTTTAAAATGTGACTCCTGGAAAACCTCAAGACACAGTTTGAAGAGTACACATTTCATCTTAAAAATTATCATACAAAAAAATTCCCAAAGCTGTTAAAAAAGTTCACTGGTTTCCACTGGAAAAATTTCTTAAGTATCTTTATCTAGGGTAAAACAGGACATGCGATATAATAAATGTTAGGTTTTAATGCTACCAATGCAATTAATTTGCTGGAAATCGACCTAGTAAGAAGACTATTTTCCATAGAACTAATAAATGTTTCTTCCCCTAATTTTATAAAATCCATGAGCTATAAACTTCTCATCAACGTTCAGAGTGAAATTAGTCTTCTGACTAGGATACAACCTTCAGGTAGTAGAACTATCTTCACAGCGCCTTTTAAATATTCCTGCTGTGTTTTTTAATATAGCCAGAATGTGTTAAATAAGAGTGTGTGGGAAGACTTTCCTTTAACAGAAGGATTTATAACACTTGCTTCCTTCTCTTAAAAAACTGGAATTTCCATAATTAAAATTTATTATAAAGTTTTTAGAAATAAAGTGTGATGAAAAAAGACAATATAAAACCAACCATGTGTGTAGATATGTATATATACAATTATATAACTATATCTACATGCACACTTTTTATAACAAGAGTAAGAACTATATCGATTTACTTAATTCTTTAAATTCAACTAGTCCAAGCTTGTAGAGGAATATGCTGGATTATTTTTTCTAATTAAAAGGCTTCATTCACTCATTAAAAACAAGAACCAGCACTTACATTTTATCCTTGAATTGACAGAGAAATAGCTTTCATTTACTAATTATGTAAATAATGCCCCAATGACAGAAACATGCAGAATATTTTCACAATGGAAGTATCTGGAGTATAAAAAACAAATTTGAACTCAGGCACATTTTACCTAAGCAACTCATTTCTAAATGTAGCTGCTTTCATCAGCTGTGTAACCACTGTGTCGAGTTCTAAACTACCATTAAGCGAGAAGTCGAAATAGACAGTATGATAGAATATATTCAGAGACTCCCTGGCTTATATATTCAGTCACGTACTTCTCGATAATTCACCCCCCCACCCATCTCTGTTTCTTCCCATAGCTAAGCAGAAATGGAACCAGGTCACTTTAGCCACCAGCCTCAAACATGCACTGTGAGTTGATCTCTAGGAAAGGCTGGAGAGAAAACTTCAATCACGTCTTTTGTGCATACAAAAGTCTCCATCACATACCATTACTCATGTGAGACTGATCCCACCTAATGCAGCTAAACAGGATCTAATTAATTCAGTGGATGGAAGTGTTCCTGCCCAACGACAGGAGGTATTAATCTGTTCCACCAGAATGAGCTGCCTCATAAACATGGAGCAGAGCGACCCTGTGGTAGCTTTAAACAGTTTCATTTATTTACCAATTTTGAAAACGCTAATGATTATTTCAGCATTGCTTTGTGCAGATGCTATGGCTACAATGACAGACGATTACCAGAGTCTAGGATTGATTAAGTGTCTGGCTGAGAGACTGAGGACATGACTCATGGGAGGTGCTGCTGCTCAAGCTGGGCTCCTTGAGATGTGTGTCCAGGAGGACTAGGAGAGACTCACTGACCGAAAGATGTGCGAAAGCCCCTAAGTTGGCCCCTTTTAAGGCACACTTCCGATGTTTCAGGATACCTACATACAACTTTTAACTGACTGACTATTGACTCTGTGCACAAAATTCTTGAGAAAATCAGTTCTATAAGGACTTCGTGGGGAGGTCAGATACACAGGGCCAGCCTGTGTTCCATGGTGACAGTAGGAACGCCACACCTGTTAAGCCTTACCCTCATACCTGGTGGAGGGATTGATAAATGAGTCAGGAAGATCTAGATGAAAGTGAGTTGGCATTCTCAGTCAACATTTGTTTCTTTGTGATAACAACAAAAATTTTTAAGAAAAAGATCATGTGAAAATATCTTGAAATATAAAGCGATGTGTCCTTTGTTAGTCCTGAGAGTGAAAAAAGGGACACCTGAGGGCTTCAGGTTGCACCATAATGATTTTATCAGTGTCCCTTCACAGTAGAGGATGGAGAGTTTTGGAAAGGACAGAGCCTGGAAGAAACATAGTAGGACACCATTTATTGTTAATTATGCCACAAAAGGCATGTGTGTTTATTGCAGTTCATTAAATGTAGCAAATGAAGACTTAATCAATGTTTGGAAAAATATTGCCACTTAGACCAATTTGTCTAATAATAGAAGCAGTCATCACGTTAACTCTAACTGCCTACTATTTTGAGA
The DNA here is from genome assembly GCA_028627145.1 of Eidolon dupreanum. Taxonomy (NCBI): domain Eukaryota; kingdom Metazoa; phylum Chordata; class Mammalia; order Chiroptera; family Pteropodidae; genus Eidolon; species Eidolon dupreanum. The sequence continues at coordinate 45,166,308 of CM053515.1, read as the reverse complement.
GGCTAAACAGTTTAAACTTTTAAAAGGAATGCACAGACCTCACTATATTAACATGTGTTCCACATTTCTGGAATGTCTCACAGACCCTGTTTCCCAAGAGTCTTTAAGGCCATAATAAATTTAAAAATTTTAATTAAATTTCCTTTATGCTCTTCAGTCTTTCTTATAACCTCAGTGAGGCTAAAAGTACTTTTTCAAAGTACATATGTTACAACATAATGCTATTTAAAAATCTTTGAAGTGTTTTCTGGGGTTTTTGAATTTGAGTATTTACATCGACCCCAATAAATTTTCCAATTTTCCTCTAACCAATTTCTCATGTCATCAAAGGGGGCTGTCCTAAATAATAAGGATGCCGGTAAGGAAATCCACTAGGACAACTATCAAGAAAACTTCACCATCATGGGCATTTGAAGGCAGAGCCTGAAAGGCCCACGGAGAAACAAGGGCTGCAGAAGGATGGCTCACCCTGCATCACAGCTACGTCACCAGCATCCAGAGTCACTAAACTCATAAGTCACTAAACATGAGGACAAGACTAAGCTCTTTCAGGAAATCAGAAAGAAGAATGGCTTGACCATGTCTGCTCAGACATAAGCTAATGTATAAGACAGAATTATCTATCCCTTCTCATAGGTCCAGAATCTAAGTCCTTGAAATAAGCTTTTAGTGGATACTGCCCTGATTAAAACTTTTCTGTTACTCCTACTTCATCATTATAATAAGCCATAGGAGATGTCTGTTATCCAACTGGGTTTCTGCTGAGTAGACTAACCAAACAGCTGTCAGTTTCTGTGAATCATTCTTGCTCAAGAAAGCAGTCCTGAGAGGGCTCACACATACAAAAAAAAAAAAAAAAAATACTGGAACAACAAAAAATAACTTTCCATAAACTGTCCTGACATTTGCTCACTTACAAGAGAGACCATATTTAATTAAGTTGCTCTGGACACTGTCAGGAAATCTTAACTGTGCCACTGAGATAAGTTTTGGTTATATACTGAAATAATAGCAGGTTTAATTATGGTCTTACAAAATGCTTGGTTCACTATGTTCATATCAAAATTACTTTTTAATGTATCAGTGACAAAAATTGAGATTAAAGAAAGCAAAAACTGTATACAGCTAAAGCACAGGGATGACAGTTCTCGCTTGAGCTGCCTTTCCCTCTGAAGCATATAGGTAGTATCCTTGTTGTTAAAGAGCCATGCTTTCACACATTTTATTTAATTATATGGCTTTATTATGTTGCTGACATGAAATGTATCTGTGAAAACAAGGATGAGATTCCTAAATTTCCATCTGTAGGAAGAATTTGTGACTGTTAAATCACTATCAGGTTCCCAATAGCTGATATTTACCTGCAAGCAGCCCTGCAAGAATAAAGAGATAGATGTGCACCCCCAGAAGCACAAGGTTACTGCTTCACAATCCTGCCTTCTGGATCCAAGAGCCCTCTCTCACAGGTGTGTCCTGTCAGTGCCTATAGCTATGAAAGGCTGTGGGGAGGACTAGCAGGGGAGAAGGTACAAGGCAGAAAAACGAGCCAGAGCTACCCTGCAGCCTGTGATTCTCTATTACTTGCCAGTGACTTTCTTTTCCTGGGTGGTGCTCTTAGTTGAGTTAAAGGAATACTACAAGAAAACGAAGTGTCTCCTCTGTGGTGCTATTCTGGGGTTGGCTCTTCCTTGGGCTGCTCAGCATGATTTTAGAAATGTGTGCTGATACACAAAGAACAAAGCACTCAGTAGGCAATGGGAAGCAGAGACAGCGAATGCAATGGTTTCGAAACATGGGCCCCTCAGAGACAATACTGGGAATTCTGCTGTTAAAATAAACACATCTGACTGATAATTCAGAGTTTCTTTGTAAACTCTCGAATCTTTAATGGTGAATGCATGTACAAGGGACACACTAGATGCTATAGACACTGTACCTCAATGCCAGTGTTCCAAGGTGTAAACCATTTCATAATTGCAACACTCCTAAGTGGTGCCCATGGCTCAGGAGAGCTTAACAGTTTGGGTGGTACCCTCACCGTATGTATTTACTTTCTTTCCAGCTTTTTTTTTTTTTTTTTGCATCATTCTTGACCTTTTATCCTTTTAACTCCATTTTTATATCCAAAGCAATAATAAATACTCAATGGCTTAGAAAGAGAAGAATTCCCATGGTCATCACTTAGCTACAGTTTAAAGACTCAAGACTACATCGCCGAAAATGCATCTTCAAGTATTCTTGTGTTACTCAGAGAACAACAGCAGTACCTTATTGCACATTGACTCCCCAGAGTCCCTTTTCAAGAGTCGGGTGCGGGGCAGCGCACGGCCCGCAGCCCCGGCAGGACCACCTTCCCCTTGCGGTGCAGGTCGCCCTGGGCGCCGGTGTTCAGGCGCTGCACCAGGAGCTTCTCGTAGAGCAGCGGGTGGTACGCCCCGAGCGTGCAGGCCGCGTCGTAGTAGAGCTCGTGGTAGTGGCAAAGCTCCGTCTGCCTAACGGACGGGATGTACTCATACACATGCACCTCGCTGCACAGGGACATCATGATGAGGATGCCTGAGGGGGAAGGAAAATCAGGACCCGATGAGCAACTCTGAGTGGGAAGAGGATGTTTGGAGTGGCTGGGGGGAGGGGAATGATGGCGGCAAAAGACCTGCTCTGCACTTGTTCTCTTTACATTGGCAGTGTTAAGACTTCAGTGAGAGGTGGTTCAGGGGATGCGGGGCCGCTGAGATGTCATTCCAGCATGCACACACGCACGCACTCACGCGCGCGTTCAATTGACTACCATCGGCCCAGAAACGACAAGTGAAAAGAACAAGTTACCGGAGACCACACACAGTCCAGTGAGCGAGATCCATATCCCCCAAGTTAGAATGTCACAGTATCACATTCTACACACAGGTCCTGTCTTACAAAAGAAGTGATTATAAAATAATTGCTGGGTTATAAATTGAATATAAAATATTGTTTCAATGGAAAGAAATAGAGTTGTGGACACAATTTGGGATTCATATTAACAAAATTATTTTTATCATTGAAACTGTCAGCATGAAGTTGCTTTAATTTCTTTAATGTTTCAACTAGTTATAAATCTAATCGTCATTGAGCAGATCTAGCTCTTGAACTAGGCTAAAGAGCTTCTTTTCCAAATACCATCAATACCTCGTTAATATCCTCTAAACATTTTTTACAAAATATCTGTCTGTCCTTTTAATTAAAGGGATATCCCTTGTTATGAAAAAACAGTCACGCACTTAGGTCCTGTTATAGGCAATATTTGTCTGCAGAAGACAACCATATTTCTAATTAATCAACCCTGTTTGATTCGTGAAAATCCCTACAACCAGAGAACGTCCTGCATAAGGGACACCAGGAGAAGAGAGAAGGAACATAGTGTTTCCTAGGAGATCCAGAAAGCTCACCCAGGGAGGTGAGGGCTGAACCTAAGAGAGCTGTCTGGCAGATGGGGAGGGGGAAGGGAAACAGGAGATGGGGTGCTACTCCAGAGGTGACAATGGCATCCTGTTTAGAAAACTTTAAAGATGTGACTTGAGAGCCACAATACAGTACTGTGTCTGCAGGTAAAACATAGTCCTAACAAAGAAATTATTGCAATCAAATTCTGTGAGGTAAAGTTGTTCATTAGAGTTATGTCAAAACTTCTGGTTACTGGTCAGTTCCTCTCCACTTCCTCTTTCTCTTCCATGGCTGACCCACTGCCTAGCTGTGGCCCCTTCCAGGGCCAGCTGAAAGCGATAATGGAGCCCAGAGAGGACCACTAAAGACCAGTGCCTTCACTGAGGGGTGTGGGCACCAGCATCTGAACATGTGACACAGGCAATAAAGAAATCTCCCTTCTGCCGAGAAGCAATTACTGTGAACCATTTATCTATTCCTCCCAAAATCATCTATAAAGAATTAACTTGGTGAATGAGAAGGCCATGTGCCCACGGAGAACTTAATTCTATTATTCCCAGTTTCTTTAAACTTGCAACAAATAGGAACCCCTCTGATGTGTCTGTTCTCTCCGTGAGTGCCACGGGGTCTGCAGACGGAGAACGCCTTTGGTGCTTTGAATCAGGACAAGTTTCCGCACATTGACCTAGCGCTGGCTGCTGTCCCTCCCCTGGGTCTGGTGTGTGGCTGTGCCAGCTCTGCAGGAGACTGGGAATCTTAGACACCTGTCATATCCTAGATATCATCCTTTAACGTATTTATTATAGCAATCCGCTTGCAGATGGCAGGGAAAAGGCTTCAAGGGTGCCTTTGGCACAAAAGCATCTCATAAACTAGCAGTAGAATGGTACAAAAACTGCACACATTTCTGTTATCCGGGCATTTCTGTGAGTCAGTGACATACCCTCACCCATGGGTACCACACTCAACTGTGTACAAGTTATCATCTTCGCAACTGGTTCTTAAGGTGGATAGCTTTCAAAAGTTAATATTATACTTAAGAAATACATTAGTCAGTTTTGTTATTCCTCCTCCTAAAGCAGTTCTCAAACTTCAGTCTGAAAAATGGCCTGGATAGCTTATTAAATACAGATGCTGGGGACTTGTCCCCAGTCCCAGAAGTCTGAGGTCTACTGCTTTACATTGGGGTCCAAGAAATAAAATTTTTAACAAGCATTCCTAAACTATCTGTGGTGAAAGGCCATCTAAAAATAAATTCCAATCCATCATAGACCATTACTTTTGTAAAATACAATAACAATGAATTATGAGAGAAATGATCCCATATTTGGATGTCATTCTATGTCGAATTTCTATAAAAGTTTTTAAATACTTCCAATTTCTACAATGATCCAGTAACAAGTGTTCCTGGCCCAACACTGGCCTGTTGACCCTGCTTGGGGACTATGCTGGTCTAACAAAAGTATTCTTGGAAAAGCTCTGCCATAAGGGATCCCCAGGCTGTCTCAAAGTAGCCAGACATCCTGTGTGTTAGACAGTTACCCTAGAGTTGGAGTGCCCCTAGATGTCCTTGCTATCTTCTTGGTCTCAAAAGGCTGCTAGATGCTTGAATCTAATATTTTTTTTTAAGTTTAGAGAAAATTTTTATTCTTGCTACTAATTATTACATTTTAAATCATGTATTTGCTAAGTAAACAATATATATTTTGTCATAAGACTGAGCAAAAAGTTATGGTTTCTCTCTAAGTAAATACGTACATTTTAGCATTCTTATAAATATTTTATACTTTAAAATAACTTCCAGAGCTTCAGAAAAATAGGAGCCTGTCAGTAAGTTCATGACAGTCCAAACTGAAGGCCAACAGAGGTTAAGAAATATCTCTTATCTTGAATTACCTGTGAAATCCCTCTAGACTTTTGCCTATCTGATATAGACTCAGCAATGATGGTTTCTCGTTTCGTTTTGCACTCTTATAGGAATTTGTAGCTTCCTATGACTATGAGCTGTGGCCAAGCATTCTAAATTTAATAGCAGAATTTGCTCTAAGTATTTAACAGGCAGCCAGCTGTAGTACTGATAGTGGAATTGGAATGGCAGCACCTTCAAAGGGAAGGGAAATATTAATTTATAACTCACTGGGTACATGTGAAATATGAACAAGTTTTATGGTACCAAAGATAGAGAATATTTTTAATTATTTTAAACTTTTTTCCAGATAGCATGGCCAATTCATTTGGCCTATGTATACTCTGATTTTTAATTTATTAAGGCTGTTATACATAAATTAAATTTAGATTCAGACTCTATCATATAATAAATATTGAAAATCATTATTAAATGTGGTTAAATCTACACATTGGTTTTCCTAAGAGTTGTTAATAGTACTTAGCAATACACACAATCCTCGAGATGAAATTTATCTGTATTTTGTTAAAAGGAACTAGGTAGATATCAATGCTTAGAGGTGTGTAACAGGTATTTAACAGCTCTGGCAGAGGTAAGAGTGTGGTGTTAGAGAATAGAGGGTCTGGGGAGTAAATGTGCAAGGAGGCAGAGTTAGGGCATGACTGAGAAAGAACAGAGCCTTAAAGTACTGTTGGAGGCCTCTTCAGTTAAATTCAACATTATTAAACTGGGCACAGTACTAATCACTTGGGATTTATAAAAAGTTTCTTTAAGGAATACAAATATGTAAATTAAGGAACAAAAATTTAGAAACAGGGAACATAATCTGAAAATCTTAGGATGGCTTGAAGATAGTGTGTTAAATCTTGTACTGAGAAAATGTTTGAGCACTACCACTACCATCTCTTCTGCAGTACTGTGATGCTGAGCTCTGTCATCCACAAATGACATAAATACCAACAATGCACACTTCTCAAATGGTCTCGGAATTACCACCAATAAGGTTCCATGCTGGGAGTCCCCCGCCAACCCCCAGGTCTGATGATTTGTTATGAAGAAGATATGAACATATAGTCTTACTCAACTATGATTTATTACAGTGAAAGGATATGAGGCAAAATCAGTAAAGGGGAAAGGCACGTGGGGTGAAGTCCAGGGGAAAGCAGGGGCAGGCTTCCAGAGTCCTCTCCCAGTGGAGTCACACAGGATTTGTTTAATTCCTCAACATACACATGTGAAATATTGCCAATCAGTGAAGCTTTTTACTGGAAATTAGTCATGTAGCCAGGGGTCCCCAATGCCCAGGTCGTGGACTGGTACTGGTCTGTGGCCTATTAGGATCCAGGCCGCACAGCAGACTGGTAAGTGGCAGGAGAGTGAGCTAAGCTTCATGTGTATTTGCAGCCACTCCTTAGCACTAGCGTCACCGCCTCAGCTCCACCTCAGATCATCAGGCCTTAGGTTCTCCTAGGAGCAGCAGTCTCTGGTGCCAAAAAGGTTGGGGACCACTGACATAGGCAGTCTCTGCCTGGCACCTGCTGAAACTCAGGACTTCCAAGAGGAAAGCAGGTGTGTGGCATCGACAGTCTGGGCACAGTGGGCCACTCTTATTGGTTATGGGGGTGGGAATCCACTCCAAATACCCAGCTCCCAGATACCACATTCCTTGCAAACAGGCTTTCCTAAGGACCAGCAGGCAGGCCTACCATGTTAGGTCCTTTCTGCATAGATACCATTCATGTACAAATTCAAAGTCTTGGGTTGCTTTGTAATCATGTCCCCATGCCAGACTGACATGCGGAATTCACATCTGGTTATGCTAAAAATGTTATTATTTTTTTCATTTCCTTTTTTATGATTGCTCAGGATTACCTAAAGAGCAAGAAGAATACAAATATCTAATTCTGTTCCTTAATATAGAATTAAAAAAAAATCATTTACAGAACTTTTATGTTAAACAATTTTGTTTATAGACTACCAAAAAGAAACTGCTTTCACCACTAATAAAATTTTACTGCTTTCAATGTGGAGCTGTACTTTTTGATAGGCAGATCAATGTTTAGACGCCTTTAACATATTCTTGTAAGACAATCAAATGAGCATCTGGCCAACTTTTTAAAATCTTTAAACATAATCAATTAATGTTAAGTTTCTTTGGCCAGATCTTACAAATGACTCCATACTAGGAATTCATTTGAAGAAAAAAAAAGTGTAAAAATTTCCAGGCAACTATGACTCAAGAGGCATTCATTGCCAGACTACATGTTTTTAAATACTGTATAATGCAATGTAATTATCAAACCAATTAAAATGCATTTCAATTGGTCTTAATAAAATGTCCCATCATATGATTCAGCATAAGTATATGCACACATTTATTTGCTCCAAAACCTGGATAAAAAGCAAACTTCAACCTGTGTTTAGATTATCACAAATTCTAAATGAACAAGGTTCCCTCTAAAAAACTCTGCTTTGTATAAATTGGTGTATTTGAGGTGTTTCCAGAGTCTACCACAGTTTAAATACTTATAACCTTTACCTTAATTGTGATTAGATTAGCATTATTTTGCTTTTCACTTGGCCATATTTAAGTAATATCTGAAATCGTTAAAAACAATAGAATTGCTCTTTGATGAACATATCCTTTCAACGTGTGGCAAAATAAGCTATGTATAAACAGAACACAATGCGAATGACAGGAAAAATACTGGCTTACATCAATTCCAGTTAACACTTGAACATCATTTTTATGTCAGATATATCAAGAATTTCTGAGAATGACCAATTGAATACTGCAAAACACATTTCTGAATGAGTGTATTGAGTGTGCCAGTCTAATGGAAATCTAGCAGCTGTTTTGTGGTTTTTCCATAAATTTATCATATAATGGAAAATTATAAGACCAATAATTAAGATTTAAGAAGCAAAACTGACTTTTTAAGTGAGATTTCCAGAAAATATTTGTAATTAAAAGGTGTTTTGGAAATCTGAACTTCATGTAATAATTTAAGAAGCACCTATCAAATTAAAGTAAATCATATAATGCAAGAATAATACTTGAAGGCCAATATTTAGCTCATTTATATTGTATTATTTGATGGTAACACATATTCAGAATTACAGGGAAATGCAAAAAGTTGTTCCTAATCAACATAATTGTGACATATTTTACACAATCATAAATATGGATGTTTAGTGACAGTATTTTTGTGTTAATCAGGAGTTTGGATTATATATTGGAAAATTGGAAACCTAAAAGCAGTATAAAACAGAAAAGTTATGAGCTGTTTTTAAGCACATTACTCTTGTGTGTATATTAAATAGCCTGGAATTATAGTGTTTGCATTTATAAATTCCAGAAATACCACTTATATAATTAGTAGTGACTGCTTTTTATAAGAGTGGGAGAAGGAGTGGGTGGTTTCTACAATAAAATATTGTTAACTGTAGATTTTAAGTGAGCCCCACCTCCGTGCTGCGGTCAGATCTGCGCTACCAGGCCCATCTGCCTGAAGGTGCCAGCCTATGAGCCAAGGGTGATGAAGCTGCTACCTACTGGCTTAGGTGAATGCTCTACTGCATGTAGGTGCCAAACCAATCCAGTCACACTTTGTGACCCCAGGTGAGCTCACCGAGCTTCTGTAAAAATACGTGTCTTTACGAGAGCAAAATGAAAGCTGTGGGATTCCAAGTAAATTATTCTTTATCCTCGGTTAAGTTACAGTAGAGTCAAAATGACTTCACAGTCCCAAATAACAAGGTAAATCTCTAATAACCAACCAGGATGAAAGCAAAAAATGAGACTCATATGTGAACAACTAGCTGTCCAGTGGGCTGATGGTAAAGAACCCAGTAAGATGAAAAGTTGTTCTAAAGAAACAAGTCTTCGTGGGTCATCTAGATCTGTGGTTCTCAACCTTTTTGGCACCAGGGACTGGTGCTCCTATGAGAATCTAAGGCCTGATGATTTGAGGCAGAGCTGAAGCAGTGATGCTAGTGCTGGGGAGTGGCTACAAATACACATTAAGCTTTGCTCCCTCATCCACCACTCACCATCTGCTGTGCAGCCTGGTTTCTAACAGCCACAGATTGGTACCAATCTGCAGCCCGGGTGTTGGGGACCCCTGATCTAAATAACTGTGATGCTGATTACATCCTTTTAATTTGAAAAACACAAGTGCAGTCCAAGAGGTGTAAGGACCCTTTTACTGTTTCTCTGGAGAAGATGGCACACGTAATACATCTCCAGTGTATACTAGCATGCCTCTTTCTATGAACTATAGGGCAAATATAAACTTTGATCAGAAATTCAAAGAAAAAGCAGTATATTAATACTTACCAACAATTATCAAGATGTCAAGCCCTTTGTTCTCACTAATCGTCCTGGGAGCTTGTCTTAAGGAAATGGTTTAAGAGGGAAAATGTCTATATAGACATATAGAATAGACTGTAGTACATATTAGTACATAAATATAGTAATGAATCATTAATATAAATGTTTGATAATAATAAATACTTTGAAATAACCTAAATACTCAACTACAGAAAGGCTTAAGTTATAACATATCCATTTGATGTAATGATATGACCTCTGTAGTATCAAAGAAAACTGAAGTCTATCTTCATCTTAATTATATACCTTAATAAAAAGAACGATTTTTATATATTTAGGAATATAGTCTTACTTGACCTAGCATAAAGTTTTAGATGAGGTAACATCACAAGAAGAGTAAACAGTAAATATTAGCTATTGTGCTAGGCACATGACAATAGATAAAGGTACTACTAGTATCTTCTTCATTTTCTAGTTGAAAGAACTGAGGTTTATAGACACAAAGTAAATTGTTCGAGGTCACATATTTAAGTTGGTTGCTGGGGGCAATATTTGATTCTGGTCTCTGTAGAGCCCAGTCTTAACCACACATAAAGTGATACAGAAGGAAGAGGGCATCCTTCTATATGTGACCTGTTGAACCAAAGGTGAGAGTCTGTAAGGAGATATAAATCACACCTTCCCATTCCATTGCTCATTCCTTCATTCATTTAAACAAACATTTATTGTGTGCCTGTGATGTGGTGCCATAAATTGAAGGAAGCTAATTTATTATAATGCTTAGAATACACAAATCTAGACGAGGTCAAGATTTGGAAGACTACAGACGAAAATAAAATCAGGATGGCAGTACTGAGAATGGGGAGGTTATGTGGTACTTTAAAAAATGTTTATAAACATTTAGTTATAAGGTATTTCCCCCTTTCTATAAGTCCTGCAAAGGAGAATCTTCAATAACAGTTGCAAAGAAAAATCTTATAAGGCAAGAGAGAGACTCTCTCTTCCTTAAGGTTTGGTGAAAGCTTTGGGCCAATATCTATGTGAGGATAAATTCTCTAAATCTCCTTTGATTTACATATTAATAAAATGAGATTTCTTAAAACATTAGTCAAGTTTTCACTAATTTCTACATAATCACTTTGTTACCAGAAATCAAAATATATTCGCAGTTATATTAAAATGTTTTGAAAAATAATTATCAGTAATCAATGTGCAACTTGAAGTTAGGTTTCTTGTTTAATTGCAGTAAATATTCATTTTGATAACAATTCTTAGAAATACTTTGTTTGGTAAAGTTGTTTGATGATAATATGGATTTGATGTTTCAAAAGTAGAAAATATGGTTTAAAAATATTCATTTAGAAATTTGAGATAACTAACCAGTATACATCATATATGTTAAAATTTTAATAAAGATCTTATTAATATTAAATAGGCTGGTAATAAAGAGTTTAACTCATTTAAAATTAAAATGTATTTATATTGTGTCAATATTATAATTGTTCATCTGCTCTCTAAGTTTAATTATAAAGAAAGCATAATAAATTATTAGCTTTGATAAATTCTCTATGTAAGTGAATTGAAAACTTCTGAAAATGTTTTCCCAACAATAAAATGAGTTTCAGCGAAGAGGTTCTTAGAGTTTTCAGCAATGCTAGGTCAACATGTTCCTCTGTTCCTACAACTTACCTGGCTTTTTCACTGAAATAGAAAAAGCAGCCCTTGTATTTGCAGATAAAACAAGAACTTATGTCGTTGCACACTAAGTATTCGTGCCCAAATCTCATTTTGCTAGGATATCTTACCCAAAAGAAAATTTCTCCATAGGAACTAATAATAATACATAGTTCCCACAGAACCCAGGGAAAGCACAGCCCTGTGACTCTGGCACTGTGATCAAGGACACTGCTGATGCAGAAGTACCTCCAGGCCCACTCCAACTAAGAACGCTAAGAATGCTGCGCTGAACAGGTATTGCTTCTAGACTGTTCCCTTCCATTTATTGCTTCCTTTCCCAGTGGAACTCCCCCTCCACCCCCTCTATTGAAGCTCCTGTCCACTAAGGCAAGCCCACAGGATTGTGCGCCATCGAGGAGGCTGCTGGTGCTGGGCTCAAGGCTACTTCTTGAATGAAAGATGTTGTTGCCTGAATCATCTGCCTGAATATTCCCGAGAGGTTGGTTTCTTGAAATTAATGGCGGTTGGGACCTTGCTTTTTGGTTCCCAAACTTATATTCCACTAATAAGTATATCTAAGAACTTGGTTCCCAAAATGACAGAACCAACCAACCAAACAAAAATCCATTTTTAAGAAAAACATTTACAGTCAGCTGTTACATATATCACTTTACACTAAGTTTTCAGGACTTAAAATGAGTCCACGCTGGGAGTAAATTTTATAGCACTGTCTTCAAAGGAACAAAAAGGATAATGGATTTGCAGAATTCCTTGTTCTCACACTGAGCCAAATGCATATCACCTTGAAGGCACATCTATCAATACAGAAACTGTGGACTGTATTTCTTAAGTTTCCTCCAATGGTAAGATTCTAAAAAGCTAGGAGAGTGGTTGTCAAAGCTAGTCCTAGCAGGAAGCAGGAGCCTCACTTGAGAATCTGTTAGAAATGCAAATTCTTGCTACCTCCACCTACTCAGATACTCCAAGGGTGGTCTCAGTATCCATGTCAAAAGCTGTGGTAGTAGCAGGCCTCCAGCAAGGTCCCAGGGACCCCTACCTGACATCCTAGTCTTTGTGCGGCTCCATCTCACAACAATGGGGCTGACTCCTATAGCAAACAAAGTAGCCAATGGGACAGTTTACGATCCCATAAAAAATACTGTGGCCTCCTCCCTCCCTGATCTCTCTCTCTCTGGCTCCTTTACTCTTCTAGGGAAGCCAGCCGTCATGTTGTGAGAGTACTCAAGCAGCCCTAGCAACACATCCATGTGGTAGGAAACTGAGGCCTCTGGCAAATAGTCATCTGACAAGTGAGCCACAAGGAAGCAGACCGGCCAGCCCAAGCCTAAACAGCTCAACTTTGTAAGATATGGAGCCAAGTCAGTCGGCCAATCTGCTCCCAGATTACCCTGACCCACAGAAACTGTGTGAGATAATAAACGCTTATTGTTCTTTTCAGCATCTAAGTTTTAGGGGAATTATCTTTGCAGCATTGCTCTTTTTCATTCTTTTGTGACTAGCAAAATTCAGTCACCTCTGGGTGATTCGGAAGCATGCTAAACTTTGAGAACCACTGTGCTAGAACATTCGTTCATTCTCTACATAATTATTTTTTGTACCCGATGCATGCCAAACAAAGTAGAAACCCAGTGATGGACAAAACAAGACACTTTCCAGATCTCAATGCCTCCCATTGTTTTTCTTCATTGCACTTATCAGTTTGTATATTTTATCTATGTGCACGTACCTATGTTATGTCTGTCACCTGATGCACTGTTAAGTTTTGGGGGACAGAGCCTTTGCCTGGTTTTCCCACTGCCATACACCTGAGGCACACAGGAGATGCTCAACTAATATCCACTTGGAGGATGATTTTTCTCTTCCAGCTTCATTGCCTTTCTCTGATACGATGAATCCTGGCCTCAAGAACAGGCATCTAAATAGGACTAATAACATTACTTTTAAGGAGGTCAAGTGTGTTCCCCTGGGAATCTAACTGCCATTGGCTAAATTTCCAGAAAAAGAAATGTCTGTTATGCTCAAAACAGTCAACTTTTAGAGTCCTTGTATTTCACACATACAGATTCATAAACACTTATAATGAAAATATATGCAGTGGGTTTAGAGATGTAAGACATTAAATGTGAGACTATTTTTCACGGGTAGATAAACAGCCTATCTGTGAAGAAAAGCGATTCACCCACTTCACCGCCAGGTGGAGCCCTGCGCTAATTAGGCGAGCAGGCAGCTGGGGACACTGCCAGGTTGTTCTCCAGTGGACAGCGTCCCATGGACAGCGAGCGTGCCTGGGCAGAACCTGCGAGCCCGCACACTGAGACTTTCTAATCTCGCTGAACAGCTGGCTCCACGATGGGTTCTTCTGTTCAGTAACCGACATGAGACAGCAGAGTGTCTAGAAACGATGCGGTGAGACAAGTCACTAGCTTTTCAACATGACATCAGCATTTTGAGAATACTTTCTGATAAAAGAAAAAACTACCATTGATTTTTAAAAAAACTCTTCTGGCAGATAGATTGAGATGTGGGTGACATCATTTTATGGATATATAAGAATGTATGATAAATTATAAAACAGACTCTGGCTCTCAGCATATTTCTGAACTAGATCAAAAAGTAGCAAAAGATCACATCAGTGGGGTATTCAGAGAGTGGCTACTGGCACACCTTGCCCAGGCTGTATCTCCTGCCTATCTTTAGTGAGGGGCTCACACTTAAAATATGGCAAGAGACAAGAGTGACAAACGAATTCAGTGGTGTCAGGCCATGCCTTCTATACTATCAGTATCCCCACTCACAAAGCCCAGCCTCCCCAGTGAGAACTTAAGGGCACTTTATTGACTTGCTCTTTCTCATTTTTTTGTAACTAGTAAAACCCAAGAGTGCTGCCCTACAGACCTCCTTTGATAATGGAGTTGCTCTCTGCTGCCCAACACAGTACCCACCAGGAACATGTGGCTACTGACACTTGAAATGGGGCTAGTGAGACTGTGGGACTGAAGTTTTCCTCTTATTTAATCCTAATTGATTTAAATTAAAATAGCCCTTTGTGGATAATAGCTGCCATACCAAACGGGGCAGTGTTAGAAAATAATAACAATGGCACATTGGGCCAGTAACTCACCTGAAGAAATGTTTTGTTATACCCATTTATTAAATGAGCATATGGAGGCTCCCAGTATGACTTGCCCACAATCAGAAAGCTAGTAAATGGCAGAAAGAAATTCACATCCAATCTGCCCAACCCCACGGCACTCTTGCAATGACATGAAACTGTAATCCCCTTTCTTCAGGTAAAAAGAGCCTTCAAGGCAAGCATTAGCTTCTGAAAACACCAAATTGCTCGAAATTCTCAGTAAGAAGCTAGGAAAGAAAGCTGATCATATGGGGCATAATTTCTTTCAACCAAAACACATGGGGAAACTTTTTTTCTCCAGCTATGACTATCTAACTTGACTACCTCAAACTATATGTAGATACTAAGTATACCCGACAGCTCCCCTACACTGTGCCCTAAAACTTTTGCTCTAATCAAATATTACCCACATGAATTCATAAGGCAAAAATATGAAAAAGACTTTATTAAACTTCTGCCACTTCCTATTACACTAAGCATTATTCTATCCTGTTTACCCATTGCTGACAAACTAGATTATACTTTCTTTTCTAAATCAATGGGATACAATGAAACTACACAAAAGATAATGAGCTTAGGATTTCATAAGAATGTTTAGAAATAAAATGTTAAAGGCGTGACTTAATAATTATGTGTGGGGAGCCATGTTTAAGGAAAGTATACGAAGAGTCATCATAAATTTTATCTTGAATTCTACACAAAATATTTCACTTTATTATAATGCCAAAAACCCACTCCCAAATCTGAAATGCTCAATTCAAACACCTTTGTGCCCTGCATCCATAACCAAATCAGTGTTACCTCCTTATATCTCTTTCATATGCACAGGGACCCACCGTGCTGTTTAAATTAAGATGCAGCGTTATAAATTCACAGAAATTAGGGTAGAGAACAGTACTGTTTTTTACAAACAAAACTAATATCCTTTCGTTCTATTACAGCTTTCATACTGCCAAGGGGATCTAAGAAATTTCTTAATATTACCCCTCTCAAGTAAAATCAAGGAAATAATAGGGTGATAAACTAAAACATGGGTAGAGAAATAGGGTAAGACCACAAACTTTGAGGATCAAAGCTTGGCTGAAAAAAAATATGTAATAAGCCAAGTGTGATCATCTTGTTATGTAAAATCTATTTTTGGATTAGAGCTAATAGACACTGGTGGTGAGAGCTGTATGAGGTGCTAGAATTAGTCTCATCAAAGCCTGGGCACCCCTAGCACGACCTTGTGATCACAAATTCAGCTCCTCAGCCTGGCCTCATGTCAATACTGTGCATGGGATGGGTTGAGCTTCAAAGATGGCTGAGGTGGGGGTCTGTGGGTCCTCCTCTGAGATCTGGTAGGCCCTTGACTGCTCTGACCCACGGAACACAGCACAGTGATGCTGTGCAAATATCTTGGCTTTGGCCTTAGGAAACTGGCAGCTTCTATTTTCCATCTTTTGAAACACTCGCCAGGAGCTCTGGTTGCTATTTAAGAGGCCCAGTTACCCTCCAACCACCATGCAAGAGACCACATGCAGCCCCATGGTCGACAGTCCCAGCTGAGCCCGGCCTCCCAGCCATCCTTGCCGAGGGACCAGACATGAGAATGAAGCCACCCCAGGAAGCAGCCGAATAAAATCACGTGACTCTCATTAGTGCCAGAGGAACAGTAGTATAACCCAGCCAAGCCCATCCTGACACACAAAATCATGAGAGGAAATTTAAGCAGCTTTCGCTTTACGCCTTGAAATTTCGGGGTAGTGCGTTACACAGCCATAGAAACTGGAACAGACATTTCTTTTTCTTCAATTAAGCTATTTCCCTCCAAAAACACCTCTTAATTGCTTTTATAGATAACACGAATATGTGTACAGTAAACATCGGGCCTAACCCTGCCTGGCCCTTCCCCTCTCCAACCCCCCCTTCCCGATCATTCCACTTTTTAACATACACCTACCAATGAAGCCAGAAGATGGTGGGTTGGGCTGAATCTTCTCTTTAGTGTTCTCCTGGATAATATCCCAAAGCTGCCATATAAATTTAGGATGAAGAATGTAAAATGGCTGATCTGGGTTTCTCTGGCGATGCTGAACATATGGAGTGAACAGGTTGTAATCTGGCTTCTTGTACCACTAAGAGAAAAAAAAAAAATCAACAGAATGGAGTGCTGAGAACACTGTATGAAGGAAGAAACAGGGCAGCACTACGAGAGGGGCAGAGGGAATGAGGACAAAGATATACCAGGGTTCCAGCCCTGAGAGGTTGACACTATTCTTCAGTAAAATGAAGAAGATGGCAATGGCACTGGCTGGCAGACTTTTCTGTACAGGGCCAGATAATAAACACTTTAGGCTTTTGGGGCCATATAGTCTCTGTGGCAACTACTCAACTCTACCTTTGAACTGTGAAAGCAGCCACATAAGATACATAATAAATGGGCATAGCTTTGCTCCAATAAAACTTTATTTAAAAAAAACAGGGCCATATTTGGCCATTGGCTATAGTTTCATGACCCCTGGGTTCAATAAGTGTATTTCAAAAACATGTTTTCCAAATCTAATCTACACTGACAGAAAGTACATCAGTTACTGCTTAAGTCTGGGATTGGGCTGCAAAGACCGACAGATGGGACGAGGGAACTCTCTAGAGTGACAGAAATAGGCTCTTTCTTAATTGTGGTGGTGGATACATGACTATGCGTTTTTGTGAATGCTCATCAAAATGTACACTTACACTGATTATATACAAATTATTTTATGAAAAAATGAACTTCAAGGATTTAAAAAAAATGTCTTCAGAAGGATATCAGGTGCCACCATGAAACAGGATTTAGAGAAGATGTGTGGGGGTCTCATGCTCCCTTCAAAGAGACACCCTGTGTATATAGTAAGATCTCGAGGAATATTCCATGGTTGAATGTGTTCTATGGCTTTAAAACTTTAAGAATGACTGGGCCAGGTTGTCTTTAGCAAAGTATGCCCCCAAGCCACGAGGTGGTGGGGCTAAGCATGAGGAATGTGGGCCTTGCTTCTGCACATCTCCTCCCAGCTCTCACACAGCAGTAGGGGGCACAGATCCTGTAGACCACAGGCTTGGCGTTTGGATTCCAGCAGTGTTGCTGCCCACACCCACTGGGTTAGACAGCTCTGTGCCCCGGGCTTAGATGCTTCCAACAGAGAAAGAAACAAGGTCCAACAACTAGAAGTTCTCAGTCTGTCCACAAACAAGAGAGCTGTCAGAACTTAAAGCCAGAGAACCCCAGGCTGGTACAGAAGCAAAGAAGTTCAAACAGCCATATGACACTTGATTCTCAATAAAGGGTACATATGATAATCAACTAGCGCTTTCTCAAAAAACATACATCAAGGCTGTATGCTACATTTCTGGAAATGGGGCTCTGACAGATATATTTGAAAATACTCTCCAGGTGATTCTGATTTGCACTCCTGGTTAAAAGCCAGTTAGTAATCACACTAGGTCCAGTCCAGCTGCAATCTCAAGATGTACAGTGAAAGAACACTGCTTTTAGCGGGAGCCACTTGACCTTGGACAGCTCTCATAGAAAGTTATTTCCTGGTCGAGCCAATATGTGTTCCTCCACATTCATCTTAAGAAGATATATTCTCTTGAGTCATAGACAAAAGACACTCGTTGGCACAGCCGACAGCATCTGTCACAAGGCTGAATTATCATGCATCTTCTCCCACCCTCTTTAAAAAACAAATACACCTGCTTTTTATCCAAGGTTTAACCAAAAGTGACTAGCTGCTCATTTAGACAGGCAATGACTTGATAGTTATGAACATAACTTGCTTACATTCTGATGGCTAGTAAACATTTGGTTTATGCTATAGCACATAAAATTAGTAAGGTTTAGAGACAGAAGCCAAAGAGTGACACATTTAGGAAAAGCCTGCAACAGGTTCCATTTAAATAAAAATAAGCTGATGATACACAAATTTAGATTTTCTTTCCAAGCACTTCCAATTTATTTCAAAAGGCCTTGCAACTATTTGAAAGGTGATGTAACCATGTCACACTGGAAACATTCTCAAGTTTAGTCAGCCCAACCTCCAGCATAACTAGAAATTTCTGAACATTTGGACATGGTTTATATTTTTAAAAATTCTCCAGAGAAAAACCTCTTTTTCATTATATAGACAATGTTCACCAAATAGACTACTGGAAGTGAGTATCAAAATGGTATGAATGCATATGTATCATCCAAGATCAGTTTCATTCCGTCAATCAAATCTTAATCTTTGACTTGCTTCCATTAATAACCAGTCAAAGGCTCCTTCTGACCATTAGAGTCAGGGTAGGGGCATCAAAGGAAACACTTACCAGGTTAAGGTTTGCAGAATAAGGAGCAGGGTCCCAGGCCACCAAAATGACATCTTTATACAATGAACTGTCAGTGAAGTGATGGTTGGGATTGGTCAGAATCTGCAAATACATAGAAAAATTGTTTTAAAAGAAGTGTTTGGTTCTTTAAAATCATGTTTTAAGACAAGAGAAAAAAATTTTTTCTTGCTCTGATTAATTTTTAAAGTTCCTCAGACTTTATGTTTTCTTCTGGGAATGAGAGAGAGGCTGGCACTGCATGCTAAAGCACTTAAAAGAAATGCTTGGGGGAATGATTTTTTTTTTTTAATCAAACTGGTGCCTGAAAGATGTAACTCTCTAGCTAATTCAGGTGCCCCCAACCTCTTCTATAATTGCCTTTATGAGTTATTTGATGAGTTGCAAGCATGGATGAACTGAGTTATGAAGTTGCCTCCAGAGTGCCAGTCTCAGGACAAAGGTGACACAGAGAGACAGGCAACCTGAGTCAGCCCCAGTACAATAGTCCTGACTTTGTGGTTCTATCTGGTCCTGATGACTTCTTCAATCTCACCTGCCAATCACCTTTTTTTTTTTTTTTTAGCTATAGTTTTGGGGGAAAAAATGTCTTGATTTTCCTCAGTTTTAAGGTACAATTTTTCACAGCTTTTAAGATGCACTTTCTTCCTTCACATTTTAATGTATCCAAAGTTAAAATGTATCTCACAGGTGGCATGTATTTTAATTTGGTGGAGTTTATATCTTCTTCTGAAAAGCTGTTATCAAACAAATGGTGACTCATAATCAATGCTTTCTATAAATTAAGGAAATATAGTAATTGTTTTTTTTACGTTGCTGCATACTGCCTGGCTCAGGGTACTATAAAGAAATCTAATCTTTTGTTCTTCAAGCAACTTACCATAAACTTCTCATCACCTCATATTTTTCTATAAAGTTTGAAACTCTAGAAATGGTTGTGGTTTGGTCTGAGAATAATTTTGCTATAAATTTAGAAAATGTTCTTAGTAAGAACACAAAGGAAAAAGATATTTTCATTTTTCCATTAAACAATCCATTTTCATTTTTAAAATTTTCAAGTAACAGACAAAAGTTTTCAAGCCACCTACAGACTCTTGGATTTCGTGCCTTCATTTTTCTCTCCCTCATCCACTGCATTCTCATGGTCACGAGCTCTTCCAAGTTTAACAATCTTTTTCTAAATTCACAAAATGCATCATGCCAAATCTACGACCTTACATGCATATACATATATTTTTATATACACTCTGATTTTCCCTTTTAATCCTGTTTGCTTATTTTTTTCCTATTTGTTACACATAAATTCCCATTTATCTTCATTTTTCCTCATTAATTTTTTTATAATTATAAGATCCATAGAAATAAGCAAGGTCATGATCATGGATAACTGGGTAACATGTTTTCACTCATCCAGTCAGACAATTTAGCTATAAAAAGTACATTTGTGAAAACATTGCGTCCATCTTACCTGGGAATTCACGACACGCACAGTGGTTTTATTGCCGACATCTCTCTCATAGCCACGGGTAGGAGCAGCGTTAAATCTCAAAACTGCATCATGGGAATCTAAGGACACATAAGTGATAAACCCGCTTTTTTTTTCCTCTGTAGAATCAACATAATCTAGGAAAATATGTTAAAGTTAATCTTTCCATACCTGAACCTAATTAGACACCAAAAATTAAGAGATCCATCCATATACATATTTTTAATATACTGTTTGTTTAGAATGAGGTCCTGGCTAGGGGCAAATCAACATGGAAACATATAAATCTATTCAATTACAAGTGGTCCTATATCATCTAAGTTATATTTATACACTTGTTATGTGTTCACATTCTTCAAAAGTGACATGCTTTATGCAGCCATTTCCCTAAAGATCCTAAAACATTTTGAAGATGGAATCTATGAGAACAGGTAAGGATGCCATAGACAGGCTGCTCACCTGTGGCTTCTCACTGCTTGTAAAGCACGGAGGCTGCTCCTTGTACCGCTAAGGCTGCTTCCTGCACCAAGACCCACGGCGTCTCTCACACACTGATAGCCACAGCCTTCAATACAACTTTACCACAGTGCTACTTTGTACTTAAACAGAAAATCAGCCCTGATGTCTGTGCAGCTTTACAAACTGCTGACGATGTCAAGAAGACCCAGGTGTGAGCAATCTCAGAGCATGCCTAATTTCCAGCAATGGCCTGACTTATTGCCTCAGCCCCAGCGGAAGGGAGCGACCACCACCAAACAGCATCAGCTACCAAAGCTCTTTATATTCTGTAAGGGCACCTTCAGACCACAACATAAATCTATGCCTCTCTTCATTTGACTTGACAGACAGACTTTTCCAAGTTCTCTCAGGTCCTAAGTGGAAAACAAGGCTCACGTATCATGGAGGCTGACAAGGGAGACAAGAGTGAGAGGTAGAGGAAAGCAGATGGAAATGGGAGGTATTTCCCCTTTCCACAAAGCAGTCTGTATACATATATGTGTCTTGAAATTTCCTGTGCCAGCTAATGTGTTTCCCAGAAACCAGACTGAAATCGGAGTGAATCGGCAATCAGGAATTTCCACGGACTATCTTTAGCTTCTAGAATTCCATGCACATTTCAAGTTTAACTTGGAGCAGTGACAATGCCTATTTGTGGGAGAGTACGAGGTGAGAATATGTATTCCTGATGTGCTGGAGAGCCTAGGGACACATGCCACATTTACCGTGACCATAACCCACCCAAATCCCTAAAGCAGCTCACCTTCTTGAGTCCTGCCAACCCTTCCTTCACAGTCTCCTTGGGAGAGATCTTCCAACTCCTTAAGAAGTGGAAACTCAGCATGCATGCCACCATTAAAACTGTTACAAAAGATGTCTCTCTTGACAAGCACTGGACTCAGAATAATTCAGATTCCAGTTTTAAGTACCAGAATTAATAAACTTTGGAACACATAATGAATACATAAAAGGTACCTGGCTATGTCATCAAAAAAATCTCATAATGTTCTTTTAGGGGAAATTTTGCCACAGAGGGTAAGCTATGACCTACCACCTGTTTTAGTAAACAACGTTGTACTGCAACAGACACACTTATTTGTTCACTATTTGTCTGTAAGGGCGGAACTAAATTGTGAGAGACCCATGGCTCGCAAAGCCTAAAACATTTACTCCCTGGCTCTTAAAAAAAGAAGTTGGTCAATCTCTACATTCTTACTTTTTGATTTCAGTACCCATTTACACTCTTGAAAGTTTATGACAACCCAAAGACTTTTTGTTTATTTGAACCGTATTTATCAATATATACCATATGAGAAAGCAAAATAGAATATATATATATGTGTGTATATATATATATATATATATATATATATATATTTAACTTAAAAACATTTTTTTACAAAAATAACTATATTTTCAAAAACAAAAATAGTGAGAAGACTGGCACCATTTTAAATGTTTGCAAGTCTCGTTAACGTCTGACTTTTTAGAGGACAGTTGGTTTCTCCTAGTTGCTTCTGCATTCAATCTGTTACAATATATTGCTTTAGTGGAAGTGTATAAAGATTTAGACGTATCCCTGAAAATGAAAGGAATATTTTAAGTCTTTCCAGATTACTAGGAATAATCTTCTTTGATACTTCATTAAAACTTGACAAGTGCTAGTTTCTTAAAAGTTAGTTGCAATGAGGAATGTGACACAATATCAATGAACTTTTCATGCTCTGTTACATTAAAATACATTAGTTTATCTTGCTCTCAAAGGATCCAGCTGTACACAATTTTGCAATATTGTGCAGTGATCATTTGGAACTCTCAGTTCAATGAGTTATGCAGATCTTCCAAATATTGATGCATTTCACCATAAACTATCAAAAAATTAGTTAATATTACCATGGATTGCACGTCAGTTATAAGTATGGGAAGCTTGAATTTTATCATGGGAAACAAATACTGTCAGTTATGTTCCTAAAAGTGACAGGGTCACTTAATTCCTTTTTGAGAGAATACCTGTCATATATCCAAGTCTGACTAAAGTATGTCTGTCAGTCATTTATTTCAAGTAAAAGTGGTGTTCGATGATGAGTTGTGTTCCCTCACAACTCAAACACACAGTGTGCTGGTACACAGAGTGCTTTTCAGACCATTTCCTACTTTGTCTTAAAAAGGTGTTTACTCAAAGATTGAGATTTAATAAAACCAATAATTTTTACTGTTTCATCAGGGACCTCCATAAGTGAAACTGGCACCTTTTTCTTTTACTTCTATGCTTGGTAGTGAAAAATACCATGATAAAAGAGTTGGGTCCTATTGCCCTGATTTGTGTTAAGAAGCTGTTTTACCAACCGATGCATTTGCATCATCAGTGCAAGTGTCAACAGAAAACAAACAAACAAACTTCTGAGTATTATTATAAAAATAGTTTTCACCTCATGAACCCCAGAAAGAGTCTTGAACTCCCCAGTGTAAGCAGACCACCCTGTGTGAACTGCTGACCTAAGACAACCCTCTGAAGAGGCTGAGAGTGAGAGAAGGTTCCAAGCAGTGAGGTAAACTTCAGGCACTCAGAGGTCTTCAGAACAACACTGGGGCGAGCAGAGTGGTGCCAGCACCCCTAAGACATAGCTCTCATGCTAAACCACACTGCCCCCAGACACAGCCCCGTCCAAAGGTAAGGTGAACAAACCAAGGATCCCAAGCAGTGCATGCATTTCAATTTAATTAGGTGGTAACTCCAAATTCATTGCATCACTCCTGGAAATGTCCCAGCTTTTAAATGCCAGTGTTCGACACTGAGGTGTTTTAAGCCTTCAAACAACTCCACGAGGCACAGGGCACAGAAGTCTAATCTAGCTTAACTCCTTTGGAAGTGGTATAAGTCTGAAGAGTTAAAAGGCCAATTTTATGGAGAAGGCAGGGAGGTAGAGTCGGAAGCTGTTGTGGATGGAGACAACCTCCTTAAAGCTGTCAGTAAATAGTGAGTAGAACTGGATTAAGATGAGAGGAAAAAGTGTGTGGGGGAGGATGAGCCGAGTGCGTCCATCACGCAGACACGTTTTGTAAATGTATGTCTGGCTGTGTGTGCATCTCCTTGATAATGCACCTTAAAAACTAAGCTGTCCATTCCTATTTAGAAAAGAAGAAATGGATCAGATAGTAAACATGAGGGGAATAAAGTAAAACATCATTTCTGGAGAAGGCCTTTCCATGCAAGAGCCAGTTCACATTGACCTTGAGAACAGAGCCAGGCTAAGCACTTTCTCTGACAAAGATTAAAACCCTTCAAGGAGCAGCCAGCAAGAAGGTGCACGAGCACTAAGTCACTGCCTTAGCTGTAAAACAGGAATAATCGTATCTATCATTTAGGGTTGCAAGCCTTCTAGCAGTTAACATATAAAAGCATTTAGAACTAGACCTTGTCTGCTGTAAATACCCTATTAAGTATTGTTTGTGATTACAATTACTAGCTGAAGTATTTCTGAAGAATGATGCACAAGAACATCTGGGGGCTGACCCCCTGCCCACCAATCCAGTTTTCTCTACTATCCCCTCCAGGCTCCTGGTGCTCCCTGTAGGTCTCATAACCTGCACACTGCACACTGCTTCTCACTTACTTGATATGCTGGCCTTTGGCCTGGATTCCCCTCTTCTGAGGAATCTTTGCTAACCTCCTCTCTCTGCCCAGGCACCAGCTCTGACAGTGGGTCAGGATTCCACCATCCTCCCTGCCAGTCTACATCGCTCTCTGTCCTTCTCCAGATCTCGACATTGCCACTGCCTATTCACAGTCTGTGTTCCCCACTAGACTGCAGCGAATTTGAGATATAGGTCTGTTCCTTATTCATCTTTGTGTCACTAGTAGCTGGCATAGTATCAGGCCTTGGAGAAATGGGGATCAATAAATAATCATCGTTTGCTGAATGACTATCCGACCTACTTTCTCACTTTTTTTTTAGGTACCAAAAGATGCCAAATCCCAAGCTCTCACCAGTAAGTACTTCATGCCCCACTCCCTACACACTCTACCCCCACCATTTTGCCACATACTTCCCAGAATTCGAGCTTCAAGTACACAGATCCTGATCTCCCATATAAAGGTCACTACTGTTAGTTCAGTGTAGACATCTCTGCAGCGTGTTTCCAGAGGACCGTTGGCAGGTGATCTCATTACCAAATTATTATTTTTATGTATGGGTGAAAAAAAAATCTCACTGACTCTAGGAAAGAATGTTCCACATTTCTGAAACAGTTCAGTTCGCTTTTCAAAAACATATTCAAAGTGGAGATGTTTACAACTGCTATAACATAACATTCTCAAAAACAATTACAGAGTATCACGCAGTCTAACAGAACTGGGAAACAGGACTGTGCTGCCAACGGAATCAGCAGAGGGAGCTGGAGGGCAGCCACAAAGGGAGCCAGGGGGCAACCCTTCTTTCTGTAGAGACTCTCTGCTGAGTATTCAGGGCCAGTGCAGCCAGGAGGGGGCCTCCTGGCAGGGCTGACATGGAGCTGGCCCCACGTACTGTGCTAGCTCTGCCTTCAGTTTTCATAAGACCATGACCTTTTTGTACATCTGATCTTCACTGAGCCAGTTTACAAGCAGATGTTTCGGGGCCAAGATGAATTTAGCTAAATAGTTCAGCATTTCCCAATATTTCAAGGTGCCCAGAAGAATCCTCTACAAGAATTTGTTTTTATTAAGAGAGTCGTTAACAACTACATACTGATAAGCATGTATACATTCCGGTGAGTAGGGAAGAGAAACGTCAGCACCTCACATGTACTGCTGCTGATGCCTATTAAAATGAAAATGTCTGTTTTTACAAATTGTATTACGCTATGATGACATTCTTAAAACTGAATTGAAAGGAAAAGGTAAAACAGTAAAGAGAATTTTCAAAAATCTGAGTGTTTTTCAGTTATGATTCTACAATTCTAATCATGAAGCTTCAGATAAGTACATACAGTATAAATATAGATACTAAAAATTAACGAAGCTATAACTGGCATTTCACATTCCCCAGAAACATAATCCCCAGTGTTTTACACTCTATTCCAAATTCTGAACAGAGTAGAATTTATAACACTCTGGTCAGGGCCATTTATGCCAGAATAAAGAGCAAGAGAATTCTCCCTGACAAACGAGAGCAATCCAAATATGCAACCATGATGCAGAGGTGTTTAAAAAAGAGCAAAACAAAACCAGAAGCAAGTTACTGCTTTAAAGCCTAATATTTAAATTTCTCCTTACATTATTAACAATGGTCCTTGGAAAGGAGAAAGAACTGTGGTGTGACTTCACTCCAGGGACCTCTAAACCACAGCTCTTTCCTAATCAACTGCAGGCTGCCCTGCTCTTGCTCTGGCTACACATTTATGTGACACATGGACAATGTTATTATGAGTCTGCTATAATGTCAGAACGGGGACACTGGGATGCCAGACCTCAAGCCCAGATTTGTGTCGTTTTTTTTAACTTTTTGAAAAGTTTCACATTGAGTTTCCTTCCCAAGAATATCCGAGACAAAGTCTGGGTTGTGGAGCCCAATCACAATGACATCCCCCCATTTCAGGATGGCTCTGGAGTATCCGTCACTCCTCAGGGACACGGCACAATTAATGGATGCAGAAAACAAGGGTTATTCCTTTCTAACAAGTGGGCAATACCCCCTGAATGTCGCTTCCAGATTAGTTATGAGCTAACACAGTCTACTGTGAGAATTCACTAGACTCAGTTGTTTTATATGTGCATTTGAGGCCAATGCTGTGTCTGATTCACATTTGTTCCACTGTCACCTAGTACCAAAGCCGGCACGTAGTTGAGGCTAAACACCTGTTTGTTAAATGGGTTAATGAGGCTGAAGGGCCAAGGTGCTTGCTCACTGGTACAGCAAGAGAATTAGCCTGGGCAGAGGGAAATCTAAGGCCTTAAAGCAAAGACTGAAGTTTCTTGAGGAAGAAGGAATTCTGCATCCAGACTGCAGGAGAGAAAGCTTGCCTGAGTTTCCCATCTGCTAACCTGCAGATTACAGCTCCAGATATCTCCTCTTACCTGAATTTCCAGCCTACCTGTTGCCCTACAAACGTCAGAATAGACATTTCCCCGTAGTCACAGGAGAAAGTCTTTCTTTATATACATACATCCCATCAGTCTGTTTCTCTCATACAACAACAATGAAACAAATGTGCCCCAGCACTGGACATGAATTTGAAGACACCATTTAGAAGGAAAGATGGGAGCCTGGGGTGTAGTAGCCATGTTATTTACCATTTTGGAGAAGGTCCCTGCTAGCTGCACTGGCTATGACCCAAAGGTTGGATTTGTACCACTGGGTAGAAGGTCAGAACTCATTGTTGAGACAGGAATAGTGTTCTCAAGAGCTGTCAGGCTCTCCTCTGAGGCCACACCATCCATTTAGCCAGCTGACACCCCTGTCTTTGCCCCATGGGAGTTCTTTCCTTTCTCATCCTCTTGTTTCTCTCCCATGACTCTACCATATTATGGGTTCATCAAGCTTCTGTGGGCCAGGCTGGGAACCAAACAAGTCATAACACTTTGTAAGAGAAATGAATCCTGAGACAGGAGCAGTGAGAGAAGACGTGGCTGCAAAAGGCGAGGTGCTGGCCTTTCACGCCCCCTGGCACCCAGCTATGCGAACACCTCTGCTCTAAAATTGCACCAAAGAAAACCTCTGCTGAGTCCCCAACAGGCTCATTCTGTCCCAGTGAAAGAAAAGCACTCTCCAGCTAATGTCTGTACATCCAGTGCCAGGCCCGGGGTGTGCTCTGTCAGTGCGATCCAGGGGCAGGTGGAGACATTTCCAACCTCAAATGACGCACCGAGCTTGGGGCTGCGACCAGAGTCCCCACAATGACACTCACCTATCTCCTCCCCCAAGGAAGAGTTGAGGATGGCACCGGCAGACATGACGACTGCGCAGCTGTGCAGGCCGCGCGGGTGGAGCTGGCCAAGTGGCACGGCGGGGACCAGTGCCCGCCAGCCCAGCGCGGAGAAGGGCGGCTCGGTGCCATCGAGCGTGCGCACCTGCACCCGGCTCCGCAGCGCGCACAGCAGGGCCGCACGGCTCCGCCCGGCCGCGCGCCGCCCGCGGAAGCGCACGCCGTGCTTGTTGGCACTCAGATAATCCTTCATCGCCTTCTGGAGGCGTGGGTTGAGCATTTTAGAGGAGACATTTCCCTTCCAGAGCCGGTGAAGGAAGGCCCTGGACATGGAGGAGTACAGCCTGTCCCCGTCGTTGCCTTCATCCCACACATGCCTCCTTCCCTGCTGCCGGTGCCTCTTTTTCACCGGCCCTCTCTGGACCTCAAGAGCCTGCGACACCTCCTCGCGCTGGTCTAGGTCCCCGGGGAAAAGGGACCTCGACGTGCCCTGAGTGTGGGTGCGCGACCCTGGCTGACCAGCAGCAAAAAAGTAGTCATCATCCCCCGGGTGGAAAGCACTTTGAGACTTTCTCCTGGCCTGGAGTGAAAAGAGCTCTTCGTTTTCAAAACGATCTTCTACCTGGGCCCATCTCTGCAGGTCACGCGGCCCCGTGAGGAAGGGGCCAGACGAACGTCCATCGAGCAGCCCCTTGTTTGCGTCCACGCTTCCGGGCAAGGAGGGCTCCTGCATGGCGCCCATGATAGCCCTCTGCTTCCCCGGCATGGGCAAGAGCCTCCTGGTCTCCAGGAGGGAGAAGGAGCTGGGCGCAGGCTCAGCAGGGCTGCTGTCCGTGAAGTAAAAGAAAATCACCACGAAGAGGAGCCCCCAAGCAAATATCCCGCAGAGCATTCGTTGTCTCCATTGCTTCAGATGTGGTTTCATGGCACGTCTCTGGGGTCAGCACCTGGTGTCCTAAAGTGGCCAGGGGCCGAATAAACCTGAAAAACAGCCAGGTCTACAGTTAGCTGACGTAGGACACCTACTCATATATAGCTTGCGAGAGTCTATCTTCACAGGGGAGGCTTAAGATGGGGCATCAGACACCAGGATTATCTGGGAGATTTGGCTAAACTCAGGTGTTGCATCTTCCCCACCCCGACCTCTGCAAAGGGGTCCCATCATCTCAGTTGAGTCTTGGAAGAAAGGAGGCAGAGTAGGTGTATATTTGGAAACCCTCTCCGGGGTCATTCAGTGACATGTCTGCCTCCCCACCTCTACAGTTGCTTAATTGGGGCCACCCCAACAACTGGGTTTATAGAATTATAATTTGGTAAAGCAAAGCAGGAAAGTTGAGCGGAGTTTGCCATCTCTTATCTGCTTTATCAGATGGCCAAAACTCAAATCTTGTATACTGTACAGAAGTACTGCTATGTATTTCTAAGGGGTGAATTTCTTAGATGTGACAACTATGTCTGATTCTTCATGGTCTGCCCTAGGCCTGGGAGGCTGCTTGAAACATACCAGAAGTCCACCTATAGTCCTGAATGAGCCATGTTGCAGTGACTGTAGCTGCAATGGGATCTTATGCCAGGGGTTCTGTGGACTTCGATAGTGCCTCAAATTATGCCCACCTACTCTACTCTTACCATGAGTCTCTGAGGTAGTAAGAGGGAAGTATGTTAAAATTTTAAATAAGGAAGGATGAGAGAGCTTGTTGACTCTAGATGAGCCTCCAACAGAGAAAGGGTGACACAGGCAGCAGAGAAAAGTATAAGACAGAATGTAAGAGAGAAGGAAGCTCTCCTCCATGTAGTATTGGAACTCATGTTTATTGCTACATTGATACTTGGGTAACACAGTGCTTGGTGCTAAGAGAAACAATAAACCATTAATAAGCAATGCACCTAAGCTTCAGGAATGTAAGCCAGACCCAGAAAGGCGAAAACGTAAGGCATGCTTGTGGAACAATAACTGAACTTGCTGGAACTAAAAGCTGAGCACAGCACCCACACAGCTCAGGCAGACATTGAATAAATATGAGTTGAGAGAATGACGTGAGTCCGTGTGTATATGCACACTGGGTCTACAGGCATGCATGGCAGTGTATTTGGATGTCACTGTTGGAAAAAGTAGGGAAACCATCTAGGGAAAACTTAACCAGGAAGCTATGCCTTTTCAACTGCGGGGGACCTTAAAGGCCTATGTGGATGTCTGGGCTGTATGAGAAATGAGAAGAGTGAAGTTGTCTGAGCAAGACATGAAGTGCTGCTTGCATGAGCTTTCAAGAGATGACTTTATAACAGGTGAGGCAGGAGCAGGGAGGAGTGATAAGAGGAGGTCATTAGGAGACATCACTCAGAAAGGGTCTGAAGAGAGGAGCTCAAGGGAAAAGCAGCGACTGGTCTAATCTTTCCCACCCTGGGCTGCCTGCTACTATAACACCAAGGCACATGAGGTGTGGCCACAATGCAACACGATGCTGGGTTTTTATTTGGATGAGAACTGAAATCGAAGTGAGTGATAACCTATGTCAATGGAGGCACCTTGAGAAGCCATACACTGTCTTTGGTGGGAGGAAAAATGTACCAAACTAAAACCACCTTTGCCTTATAGTTCTGAAGATCATTAAAGATGGACACCGATTCTCTGACCCTCTTCCTATGGAGAGATGAGGTGGTTTGCATCTCGTCCCCTCTAATAAGGCAGGGGGTGGGGGAGGCACGACTACTTTGATCAGTTGTCAGGCCCAGGTCCAGCCAATTCCACTTCTTACCTCTTAGAAAGCTTACCCTGGAGGAAGACAGCCACCAACAAAGACATCTCTGTAAGGTGTGTGAGGAGGCCTAAGCTAGCCATGTGGAAAGGCTGCACTGAGAGATGCCAGCCAGCCCTGAGCTGCCCCTGCTCCCACACTGAAGTGAAGAGTGAAGAAGCCATCTTGCACAGCCAGGCCAGGTGAGCTTTGAGATGGTTCCAGCCCCGGCCAACCTATGACTACACCCATATGGAAGACCTCAAGGAAGAACCCAGCCGAGGCAGTCAACCCACAGAACCATGAGTGATAATAAAAGTTTGTTTTTCTAAGCCACGGAGTTTTGAGGTGATTCGTTAAATCAGAGCAGATCAGTGGAACAGGCTCTAATAGAGATGCCAAATGAGAAGTGCCCAAAATGCTTCCAACAATTGTGGTGTCCTTGAGATCGATGAGAGTCTAGCCTTTCACAGGGACGATATGAAAAGCAACATTCATTTAATGCAGTAATTGTAGCTTTTCAAAAAGTGTTTGCTTTCTTGGTCTTCACATGGAAGCAAGGCTGTAGATTTTATATACAATAAAAAATCAAATACACATATACAGAACCTGCTTTCACTAAGCCAGAAACACTGATGCCAAGAAATGAACATAGGAGAAATAATACCAGCAGTTAACTCTCTCTGTGCCAGACCCTGTGCTTAGCGCTTCTGGATTATCTCATTCGGTCTCCTTAGAACCTAATAAGGTAGGAAATATTGCTATATCCATTTTATAGATTAGTAAACTAAAGCCCAGAGAGGTTAAGTAACTTCCCCAAAGCCACAGAGACAGAAAGCAGCAGATATGCTATACAAACCCTTCTGCTCGACTCTGGGGTTCACATTTTTAACACTAATTTCTGATTCTATCTGATCATACCAACAGAAGCTGTATTTTCTAAACAAGTCTCCTTAAACTATCCGTGGTGAAGGAACTCCCCCCCTCCCGCCCACAAATTGTCACGACCTGATACTTTAATATTTCCATTCCTACTCAGGCAATGCCCAATTGCTAAAAAAAGTTTCTAAATGCTTCCCATCAGTTCCGTACACACCTCAATCAGGAACTGGTAATAAGTGCGGCCACACTTTCGGCAGAGTCTGCTAAGGGGTATTTCTGAACCTGTCCACTCAGGAGATGGTGCTTCAAACTGTAATGTCCAGCCTGAAGATCTAGAACTATTTCCAGCATTGCAACATTTCTATTAGAATCACAAAAGTATCCTTAATAAGTTATTCCGCTTCTGCTACTCCAAGGGAGTACACACTGCAATACAATTGACATTAATCACTTGAATTAGCACAGTCCCACAAGACACTCCCATTTCCAACAGAAGCCTTAATTAATATCCCCAGGCCTCCTGCATTTCTTACTGGCCACCACTACAGAGGTTACCATTGTACAAGTGATTAGTGTTTTTTGTAAGGGATACATATAGTTCAAGGAGTGTATGTGGCGGGGGTAGGGGTGTCCCAAATGCAGAGATTCCATGTCCACTCCCCATGGTGTCAGGCACATCATCCTCCTGGGCCATCGATGTGTTCAGCAACCAGGAAGCTCTACAGAGCCTTGGCATACAGTTTTTATTGGTGTTCCATTGGTAGGCAGATTGGTTGAAGCATTGCCCATGGGACTGAATTCAATCTCCATCACCCCTTCTTTCTCCAGAGTCAGACTGGGAACAAAGTCCCCCACTCTCTAATCACAGGCAGGTCTTTCTGGTGACCAGACCCATTCTGAAGCTATCTAGGTGCTAAGACTCACCTCATTAGCATAACAAAGACACTCAGGTCACTCAGGAAGTCCCAAGGGTTTTAGAAAAGCCATGCCAGGAACCCAGGACAAACACCAGACAAATGATTATGTGCATCACAAGGCTGCGGTAGGCTAATTTAAAAGGTAGTCTTTCTGCTTCTGGTGGAAATTGTCATTTCCTGGTTGCTCTGCAACACTGGGGGTTTACTGTGGTGGATTACTAAAGAATGGAAAATCGAGGCTTCTTATTTCAACATTTGTTTGAGAGACTATTTTTAAAACACAAAGTCAAAAGGTGAGGTGTGTGCATAGAGCCATGCTAGGTGAAACAAGGAAGCCCTGATCTGTTGGGAAGAAGCTAGAAACCTCGTTCACACCAGACGACTCTCAGTTGCCTCAGTTCAGCAGAGTCAGGAAGCCATGGAACTGGAGCTGAAAGGTAAACCTGCTAAATTTCATGTCAGGATTCAGAGTATCAGACATACAGACTTTCTTACATATAAATGCTTTGTTCTCAGCCGAAGACATGCAAAAGACTTTTTTTTCGCCCCCGTGTAGAGATAACAGACATGAAAGGGAGAGACAAGGATGAGAGGAAGTCTGTGGACACAAAAAAAGTAAAGGGAAAGCCTAGCTGAGTAGAGGGGGCAGCCGTGGGGCCAGGACCCTGGGGCAAGGTTCTGTCCTCTCCACCTAGTGGGTCAAGAAGTAGAAAGGGTGAGATTTGTGAAGCTCTTTGAGCACCATGAAAAGAGTAAGTATCAGAATACAAAGAATGAGGACTTTTCATTAAGTGAGACTTACGTGGCGCCTCCTGCACAGTAGTAACAGGAAGGAATGGGGTAGCTGCCTCAACGCTTGATTAGGCTTCAACTTTTAATAATCCAAAAGCCTTCTCTGCAGCTTCTGTCACTGCAAGCCTGGTGCCAATTAAGGGGACATTCTCTGAGGATTAAATCTCAAGGTAACAGTAAACCCTCTGCTAGCAAAATGCTCCAGAAATCATTGTGTGTATCCCATGTCCCAGTCATCAGCGTATTAGTAAAAATCCAGGTTAGAGAGAGGTGGAGGACATCATCAATGTCACAGCTTTAAATCATCCTTTTCCTTGAAATGACCATACAGCCTAATAGGAAGAAATGTTTGGCTAAGAAATAGGAAAAAAAACCCACATTTTTTTCTCTAATATAATACATCAGATACAGTATAATGACATAGCTTAAACAATGGTGTCAGTAACGTTCATTGCTACATCCCATTATTAGCTGGTGTGATATAAATCATATCAGTGACATGTAAGTGGCACATCAGGGAAATCATCTGTCCCCAGGCACCAATGAAAAAGTGCTCCCTAATCATATGTCCATGTGTGCTTTGTCGGGGATGGTGTAAGTAAGTGACTGCAGCTGCTGAGTTCTTGCCGGTTTTCCCCTGAGAAGAGAGCTGGCAAGATTACATGCATAGTTTGCGAGGTGCGGCTTTCTCCTCTTTTCCATGGTAGTTCTAACATTTTATCTGGCAGGGCTAAAGTTTAAATTCTAAGTGCATGTTTCTGCCTATCTGAACGGCATTTGTCCATCCCCACCCTTTTCCTGCTGTGTTTTGCCTCTCTAGCCAAGCCTCTAGCAAACCTGTATGGTAACACTAAGGCTGTGATAACAAGCAAAATAAAATAAATGACCCACCACTAGAAATTATTTTAATTGTTCTACATGCTCAGGAATTTTGGTGCCCATATCTTGGAAACTAATTCTCAAATAAAGAAATGACTCACCTAGCCAACATGGGTATTCAAAATAGTACAAAAGAGTGTTTAAATTCTCTTTCAAATTGTTGAGAAAGAAATCACATTTTCCAAAGGGTACAATTTATTACAAGTTGTCAGATGAAATTATGTATTGTAAGCACTGCCAGAGATGAACACTGCAACACAGCTAAGGGTGAATACAGCTACCTTCTTATTTTGTTCAAGGGTAAAGTGAAGTTCTTTCTGGGCTTTGTCGCTTTAATGTCCCTCGTAAGCCCGGAGGTTGACAAGTTTTGATCAACAGTTTTCTTGAATGGAGAGTATCTTTCAACACACTTTGATTGATGTGTCTGCTACAATTGCCATCTGGCCAGATTTTCTGTTCGTGTGAGAAACACTCATGTCCTTTTTTGTGTAGAAGTTGTCTGAACTGATCTTAAATCTAAGTATTTATTTTAGCATTGAAATAATAAAGGAGATTTAGTGTGTGAGCGATAGTGAGACAGTCGGGTATCTTAATAGCCTTCAGCAGTCATTTTCTTTCAAGAATCATTTTTCTAAAATTAGCTCTTGTCGCATATCCAAGAAAACACCCAGTCTGCAGAAAAGAGGAAGGCGCCACCTCCAGCTGGAATTCTTCTAACTCTTCACAATCTCATAGGTGCCTTTTACAAATGATCCCCTTTCGTTTCCCTTTTCAGTTTTCATTTTTAAAAAAGCCTCCAGACTGCTAAATGCTTGACACTAAAGGTCCACTCCCTAATTTGTTTCCTCTCTAGTCTCAGCCTATTCTTAAGCTGATGTCCAGAAGAACGAAAGAAAAAGTCAGCCCAGGTCCAGCAGAGTTTGATGGTGGAAGGGCAGCCCCATGGCCTGGCAATGTGAGCTCTGAGGGCCAGGCAGCTGTCCCAGGGTCAGGGCAAGTCTCCCTGCCACCAGGAACTACTTGACTCTAGAATGGATGTAGCAACCTCATGTGCGAAGATGGACTCCACTAGGACTGGAGAACTGAAATAAGCTCATTTGGCAAAGGCACACATTTAGAAAATGCATGCTCAGGTTTCCAGTTAACTTCAGATTTGGTTGATCGAGCAGTCTCAGTGGGAGATGTGTGAGCTACTTGAAGGTGGAACCGTATCATATTCAGTCTTGTATTCCCCAAAAACAAAGTAGCTTGAGTTATGGAAGGTTCCCAATTAATATGTCTGAAGTAAATGAAATGAATGACTGGAATTAATAAAGTATAGTAATTGGGACTGCCCAGACCAGGCTCTTGGCTGGGTTAGGAGGGAGGGAATACAATGCCTACTGTGCTCCCCAGGCCACCAAGGGTGTCTGGGTGGTTCCAACCAAATGGCCAGTTGAATGGTTAGGTTAGTCTCATGAACTGCAGTCCCAGCAGTAGTCAGGGCAGTGGAGGGAGCGAGCAACAGTCATTTATCAGATGCCTACTACGTGCCAGACATCTTGTACAAAGTGTCATTTTAATTCTTCATTCTCAGCTTAATCTTTACAACAAATCCCTTAGTAAACATTGTTATTCTCATTCTGCAAATAAAGATACTGAAGTTCTCAGTGGTCCCCTTCTTATACATTGTTCCAAAACCCCCGTCTTTTTGCACTAGATCACAAAGCCAGAAAAATTTCCATCAAAATTTTAATGATATATTTTTTTTCTCTCTGACACAAAGGATGATGCCAGATTTGGGGCTAGTCCTCTAAATCAACTAGACCAAGTGATCTCCTAACATCTCATTTTCCATAACATCCCGTTTTCCATAACATTCACTATAGGAACAGATCTAAGTCAGGCTTCAGAATCCAGCATGGACAGCTCCCCACGCTCAGCGCTCCCCACGCAGAGCTCAGCACAACCACCACGTGGATTCTGTCCGTCAGAACAAGCCGCCAGTTCATCGACACTGAGCTATGTCAGTGAAGGCCCAAGATTTTGAGGACTTTCTTATCTACGAAGGAAGACAAAACAATTCTGGCTGCTTTGTTTCTCTGTCCCAGGATAGGTAAATGTACAGAAGAGCAATACAGATTCAAATAATTCTGGAGTGCTTCAAAGAGGAAGGAGACTAGAGTTGAACACTGAAGGACTCATCAATATGGCAGGAAGTTAGTCACTTCAGCCAGTGGAACACCTGAGCCAAGAAAGCCTGGGATGAGAATATGTAGAATATGGTGCACAGGCTGGCTACCAGGAGTGATGGGCTGAGGCTGGACAAGGGCAGGCCACTCTTATTAAAATAATGGTATTAATTTCTGGGCAAATGATTTCCACAGTACAAAGTTTTTCCTCGAGTGGCAAGGCAGATGGAAAATAGTTTAAAAGACACATTCACATATATGAGCCACTCTGAGTAGCTGTCAGCTTTTAGAACTTTTTGTAATGAGGTGGCAGGTGCTGCTGGGGCAGGGGGATGTGGGAATAATTCCAGACATCTATTATTGGTTATGCAGACAACACAGCTGCCTACTAGCCAGGGTCTGCTGGTTTCCGGAAACAGCATCCGTCTGCTTTGGACACAGTGTCCTGTTTGTTTTATGATAATTAGCATTCAAATATTTACACTCTATACCAATGTGCCAAAGCTCATGATTGAAGCTGTAAATTAGCTTCAGCACTGATGCTCAATAGTCAAAAGATGAAAGGTTGTGTACCTGCCACTGAGATTTGAAAGTTTTACTCTGATTCCTCAAATGTGAAAGTGTAGGTAACTGGCAGGTAGGTGGCTCTTACAAGGAGGCCTCTGTATCAGCAGAAGCTGCCATCCTTTCTTAGGAAAAGCACACCTCTCTGTCACAGGCCAGGAGGGACACCGAGCATCATGTGGGTCGCTGGTGGATGGGCATGTGATGGTGAGGAAGTACTGGCACCACTCAGGTGGCAAGTCAGGGCCCCTGGCCTATCACATCGGGCTACAGAATGAGACAGATGACTGGCTACCCGTTAGGACAAGAAAAGGCAGTGTGTCGTTGACCAGAAGGTGCTATGTCAGACAGCCTGTTCAGATCCCTGCTGGCTGCGTGACACTGGATAAATCCTTTGATCCTCAAACTTCTTCACCCAGTGTGAGTCCTAACACTTCCTCGATTGTCACTGCTTTACGAGATGAATGAGTGAGGTGCTGCACATGATGCGACTGGTACGGAGCCTGGCCTAGAGCTTGATAAATATGATTTTTCAGTTCAGCTTTTGCAATTCTGCAGAAGTAAAAAAACTGGTAGAACAAGCATGAGTATCAGCCCCATACATATGCACTCAGCAGTTTCCAGTAGGCATCCCAAACTGACATGCCATGGAATAAACACTAGCTCCTGACCCAGCTAATAAGCACTGAATAAACCCTGCCTGAAAAAGACCTCTCTCGGTGTTTCAGACATAAAGAGTAAACCTGTCACCGACTGAATGCCTGATAAGTAGCTTCTAATGGCTTTATTGTGTTTATCAGTTTTCATAATTTATGCTGCTATAATTCAACAAATATTTATCATGCCTAAAATAAAGTTGAGGAACTAAATTAAGTTCTTGGGGAAATTAAGATCTAAATTTTGAGTAACAAAAGAGTGAACAAAAAGTGTACTATAGATTCAAATTCTGAAATCTCTCTTTAGTCTAGACAATACAGCCTCTGACAAGAACCCAGAGAAGAAAGGGTGCTTAGGTGATCTGCTTTCACATAAAAGTGTTTCATGTGGCAAGAGCCATATCTTAAAAAAAAAAAAAAAAAGCTGAATGCTTTAGCTCCATAGCCATTGATTAGTGGGGGGCAGGGGGTGGGGGGATCTCAAGTATAAATGCTGACAGAAGAGAACCCTCAGAAGCAAACCCACAGAATTGTACCACTGATGTAAAATTTTAAAACACCAGTACACACTTCAGCTAGTAGCTACCTCTGAGGATGGGGAAAGATGTGGATGAGCAGAAGGAGAGAGGATGCCTGCATTACTGCTGAAATATTCTTTTCTAAAGAAGATATCTGAATCAATATGACAAAACATTAACTTGTATGAAATCTGGTAAATAAACTCAATATATTATTGTCTCTATTTTACAGATTTAAAGTATTTATAATTTTAATTATAAAAATAAAAGTAATAAAAGTTGTAAAAATAAGAAACATCATTAATTGTGTTAATATTTACAAGTCTATTTCCTAATCTTTTGGGTAGTAATTCCTGCTAGCACATTAGCCGAAAATATAAATCTAACATTTTACACTGAATCCGTTGTTAGTTAAAACTTTCATGTGACAACACCATCAGTCTAGAAAAGAATAATTTAAAGCTACAATGAGTTATGAAAGCACAGACAAGCACTGAGCTTACAGTGAAATAGAATTATGGCCCTGACTCCAAATCCATGGGAATTGGGGCAAGTCATTTTACCTGTTGGAGCCTTGGCTTTACCTTCTGTAAAATGAAGATAATCCTGACCTTAAAGGGTTGTTAAAGGCAATATAAAGGCAAATAAAATATCTATTGTTACTACCATCAATAATAGGTATCTAAAAATACCATTTACGCTGGGGATTGCACGCACTGTGTACCATCTCATTTACCCCCAACTGTCTGGGAAGATGAAGTCTCCTCCAGTCTCATGTTTCCATACAGAAGGATGTCTTTAGAGTGACAGCTTGGCCTCTGCTCCACCGTTTAATCCTCTGCACAGAAAAAGGTGTCCCCAGTCTACTGAGTGATAGCCATCGTGGCATGACTC
This sequence comes from Eidolon dupreanum, assembly GCA_028627145.1. Taxonomy (NCBI): domain Eukaryota; kingdom Metazoa; phylum Chordata; class Mammalia; order Chiroptera; family Pteropodidae; genus Eidolon; species Eidolon dupreanum. Next base: position 45,127,576 of record CM053515.1, on the reverse strand, counting down.
TGTAGACCCGACTAACCTAGCCCAAAGTCTAGATTTAGGTGTCTGGAGAAGAAAAAGGAAGACTGGCAACCCAGTTTGTTCTCACAGCTGGGCCACAAGCTATGCATGGCTTTGTCAGTAATAACACATGACATCTTAACCTCCGCTTGTCTGGCATTTACAGTACCAACCATAGCTCTGAGCAGTTATTTCAGCGTCCCTCAAATCCTGTGATCTGGGAACTGCGGGAAAGCCCCTTTTATGGATGAGAAACATGAGTCCAAGTGAGATTACTTAAAAGTCTCACCGTTAATATGTGTTGGAGCTAAGACAGTACCTGGTATAATTGTAGCAGTCAAAATGAGGACGATAAAAATGTTTGCTCTCCTTACATCCCAGGGTTGTTGAAGTAGCCGAGGGAAAAATGTGTTAAGAACATTCTAAATTTAGATGGCCTACAAATTTATTCAGTTTTCACGACATGAGGAATTGTGAATATTTAGATTGAATTATTATGTTGATGTAATCTTAGATAATTCTTCGTTTCATAAAATAAGTGTAAACAAAGAGATAATCCCAGAATACATTTAAAAAATCACGTTGGCAGATGTAAAGGTACCAGGGAAAACTATAGACATGTGAACATTTTTCTGACTTACTTTGCATGGCTATTTAGTGATTTTAGTAATGCAGCCTTAACACTCCTAGAGTTTGGTTTTGAGGATGGAACTTTTAAAATTTTAATACAGTAAATACCAATTTGTTAAATGACCTAATAACACACTTCTTACATTTGCCATAGAAGTAAGAAGATAAGCCTGCCATGTCTGCCCAGGGTAGTAACTGTAATAGAAGACTTGAGATGGGAGAAACACATTAATTTTTATATTAAAACACATATACACCTATTATGGAGACAAATATAAAATCAACTTGAAGATTTAATATAAAACATGAGACTTGAAAGAAATTTCTCAATGTGGAACTTTCAGCTCTGCCCTCTGATCTTTCAAAGTTGAATGTTCTTCTCCATCCACACAGTTTTCCCTGTGGAAAAATTTGAGCAGCTAGGGTGAGACAAGAATAAGAACCCCAGTGGTCTTTAGAATAACCTAGACATAGTTCAGATGTTTTCTCTCTAGTATGCTTCTCCAGCTTTCATTTTTCAAAGCCCGTAAAAAGTTGCCAGATTAGAAATAATTTCTGAAGTTTCTAACTCCAAGGATTAGCTCACCCTTAAAATATCTTCTAATTGCCAACAAACCCCAGTCATGTCCAATTACTGAGTTCCAGTTTCCACGTGAAGAGCACTGTAAAATTTTTGTCTGTATGCACGTGTATTTAGTATTCCTGTATGCAGTGGTGATCTTTCATTATACATTCAACCATCACTTAATTCATTCATAAATTCTACAGAAATTTAGGTTCTAGGTGTATTATGCTGAGCAAATCGAATATGAGTTCTACCTCTACTGAGCTTACAGTGATATGGAAAAGACAGAAATTAAGTATACAAATCTTGCAGCATATTGTCCAGTCCTAATTGATTGTTTTTTTTCACCACATTCCTTTACTCCAGGACATCCCTCCATTCACAGTGATAAACATAAGATTTGTCATGCTCAAAGGATAACGGTCACAAAGGAACAAGAAGACATTTATGTCAATTCTTGGCTTTTAAGTTCAAAAGCTGTAAACAAGGAGTGGGGAAGGGAGGACAAAAATTGGGAATACTACTTGTTAAGCCAGTTTTCTCTTGCTTAAGGGGATATAAAACTATCTCTGAGCTGATGAGAAGGGCTGTGAGAATTGAAACGGAAGAATTAAATCTTAGTAAGGGCCTCTGAAGAGGGTTATAACATCCTGCAAAACCCAAACCCACGCTAAGTTAATGTCACAAAAGAGGACAATAGAACCCTAAGTAAGTCTAGGGACTAAACCTTGAAGGCATCTGGCCCCATTCTGCACCTCAAACCTCGAGAGGGTTAGGCTTGCGGGAATCCTCTACCTTGCTGGAATCAGCAGCACAGTGATAACTGTGTAAGCCAGGGTTTTCTGTGCCCAGAAGGCATGGAAGGAAAACCCAATGTGGCCCCCAAAATGGAGAGAATCCACAGGCTTGAAGGAGATTTGCAGGCATGGACATGGCAGGGGTGCAGGGCGCAGAGGGCAGCATTATGTACCACAAGGCAGGAAACCAGGCAGGTGACCCAACACCAGGACAGCGGGACAACGCACACACGGGTAAGTGGATGCTGACTAAGCACTAGACAATTCCCGATGTCACGAGGCTTTCTAAGCCCCTGGAGTCAGGGGGGAAACAAAGAACCTAAGTGTTTCCGTCAACTTCGTTTAATTTAATCAACCTAAAAAAGGTTGGCTGAATTGGCAGTTAAATTTTCCAGTATTTAGTGGAACGGGGTTTCAAAATATAGCTTAAGTTGAATTTAGATAAAATTACATTCATTTAAAACTTGTGGATGTGGACTGAAAATACACACATGCTACATAGATGTCTGGCTACAATTGTGCTGTTTTCTATGTACTAATGCCTCCCATATTTACATCCACAGCCTTGGTTTCTCCCCTGAACTGCAATCCATATAACCAACTGCTTGTGTGATGTCTCCACTTTAAGGTTTTCTAGGAATCTTAAACTTCACATGTGCACACAAAGCATCTGTCATTCTCTTTTCATCCTTAGACTGCCCCATCCAGTAAATAGCATGAGCATTCACCCAGCTGCCCAGGTCAAAACTTTGTTGTCCTTTGATTTTTCTTTCCATTTAAACCCATATCCAGTCCCAATCTTACCAGCCCTAACTTGACACTGACAGCCTTAACACCAAAATATATCCAAACTCACACAACTGGTTGCCTTCTCCAGTGCCCCAGTGTGGTCTAGCCCCCTCTCGCCTGCACTAGTGTGATAACCCCAGAACAGCCCTCCCTGCTTCCGTCCTGCCTCTCTTCTGCCAATGCTCCCGGCAGCACAATGAAACATTTAAAATGGGGATTTAACGTGGCCAGTTCCCTGCTCCTTTCTTCCTCCCTCATAGAAGGCATGGTTGGTCTTGGTCTCCCAACACTCTGTATAGAGTGTCCTCGCTTGTTTCACCTCATTTCCCATCACTGCTCCTCGTCCTCACTTCCTCCTCCCATCCCCTGCTGCTTCTGGGGCATGCTCAGCTCCCATCCACCTTTGCAGGCTGTTTACATAGGCCATTCCTTATGAAGGGAGCAGCCCTCTTCTAGAAATGCCTGGCTTCCTTTTTGCTTTGAAGTCTAAGCCCCATTCAGAAAGGCTTTCACTGTAATAGTTTCTCTCCTCCTCTCTACCCCTCTTCTCTGGCTTTGTTTTCACCTCTGATACTAATCATCACCTGGTATGTCCTCCAAAGGGCACAAGCTCCAGGAAGGAGACCTACCTTTCCTCAGTGCCTGGAACGATGAGTGGCTGGCACAGGGTAAGTGCTCAGCCACTCCAGGAAGGAGGTCAGGAAGGAAAGGCATGAGGGACAGTAAGCCAAATGACTTCAGAGCATAATTTAGGTTGGGAAACCTGGGGAGGTCATATGGAGGCAGTAATATGTAAGCTGACAACAAATGGATGGTGAGGAGTTAGGTACTTGGGGGCTGGTGTATTGCAAGTGGAAGAACAAGGTCTGTGAAGGTCAGACAGGTAGAAATCTGCACACTATGTATCATAATTGGGGTCAGTGAATGGGTGTATGACAGATCCTCTTTATAAAGATCAAACCACTTGTTACTGACTCTACAAACACACGGTGATATGAAAACACTGGCTTCTATAAAATACACTAACAAGAACTTGTGAGAAACACTATAACTTTAATATCTTTATTACATCTAATGACATAAATAAAAGGCAAGAGGTTTCAGCCCATCCATCAGAACTCAGTAAAAACCTTCCCTTGCAAACTGTTCTAGTTAAAACTGTATGCAACTGAGAAATGGGAACTTAGAAGTCTGACTTCTGGAAGTTTATTTTTGGAACTAGGAAGAAGAGAGAAAAGTGAAAACGATAACAGATCCACACCCACCCAGCCTCGATTGATTGCACAAACTCTTACAGGGCTTCAGCAGAACCAAATATTGACAGTCAACACACTGAGACAGCACCAATACCAAACACTGGAAACCCATAAATGCCCTGGAGAGGGACCAGCCCAACACTTTAAATGTCAGGGACAGAAACTAAAGGAGAGATAGAGAGACCATAGTCGTGTCTAAATCATCAAGACTTGAACTAGTAGCTAATCAGGATGGCAAAAGAAAATAGCACATTAAAGGTAATGGAAGATGCCCTCTGAAAATTATGTTTCTTTAAGATGACACCATAAATCGCAAGTCATTCTGATGAATTCTGGTTCAACATCTATGCTAAACAAGTACCCTATTTATGCCCCATCCAGTGGACCCCAGCCCTCTTGTCTTACTGCTCTAGTTTTCCTCTGGCCTACAAAAAGCTCTTTTGTCTAATTTGTGAATAAGTCATGGCATATAAAATGCCCACTCGCCCTTGGTGGGAATACCCACATACACACACACCGAAAAATGAAAACAAAAACATACTGAGCATTTACTAAATATATAGGCACTGTGCTAGATGGTGGAAATTAAAAGTCTTCAAAACAGTCTTCCTTGTTATGGTTCCATAATTTAGTGGAAATAACTGCTGAAGTTGTCTTCATGGTAACTGCCAGCCAAGAACACTTCCTAATTAAATGAGATTGATGTTTATTTGTATTTTAATCTTATGTAACTTTATAAATAGTATTACAAATAGTTATACTACACAAATAGTATAACCATACAAATAGTATGTGTCTAATTTCCATGCTGAGTAAATGAAAGCTCTATAGCAGAAAAAACAACAACAACAACACCAATCCAACATTTATTTACTCAACAGACATTTCTTATAAGGCACACACACTCAAAGATAAAGTTATCCATGATCATACATATATTGCATGCAATTTAAATGAGATGTTAACACCACTGAACCACAGTAATAAAACAGTACTAATCTATACGTTGCCTCTCACTCCAGTGTGCCTTTACTCATTTTATTTCTGCTCCTGGCAAGATTTAAATAAAGGCTTTTTTCCTTTGCAGCAGCTATATTACACTGACTTAACACAGCATTAACTACAGTACAAATATATACTCTCCAGATTACATTTTGAAAAAGGAAAATGTTTATGGTCTCTATCACAGAAACACTGAATTCATCAGTCTGAAAGTTATTTAAAGTGTCAGATGAGTTTGATAAAATCTATATCTGGAATTCATTTCTGAACAGTGCACAGTTATTACATGTAAGTCAAAGGAAAAGAGTATACCCTAAAATACGTTATCGCTCTCTCAGATAATAAAGTTCAAGTTAAACCACGTATGGCTACTGTGTGTTTATGCTGCATTGTGTGTTAAAAAAACATTTCTGACTTGGTTCCCCTTCCCATTTTAGTAAAAATTTTAGTCCTAATTCTTCAATGAACCAATATATCAGTTCTAAGGGAAAACAACTGAGAAGCATGGGCCAAGATGAATGTAATTTTATTGTGCTTTACTTTTTGACCCAGGGACTCAACAGACGCAGGTCACATAAAAAATGACAAATCTAGATGGAGGCGAAGCAGGATAGTTGATAAAAGTTACTTAAAACTAGAGAAAAAAAAAATACCTGAATTATTTTAAATCTAATTAATTTGATGGGTGAAAAACATTTCTATTTTTCCCTACCCTAAAATAAATGAGCATAATAATAGAATCATGAGTTCACTGCTCACAATATAAATGTGTTGTCTTGGAAAAGCCAAAGAACATGCAATCAGCAGTGATATTCTCTCTCTCTGTACTGGAGTTTTAACAAAAGCTGGGCTGGCCTTAGAGGGACTCCAACTTCCTGTCTTTACCAGTGAAGAGCCCACACTCTGGGGAAGTGGAGTGTGTTACCTGTGGCTACAAGCTAGCTGGAGGCAGACACAGGATGAGAATACAGGTTTCCTAGATGAAGCTCACTCTCTCCTTCTGTCTTGTTCTCTTCATTAATTAAAGGAAAGAGACTCACTACTTAAAACCTATAGAAACCTAGTCTACTGGTCATCTAATGATACTAAATAGATTAGGTCATGGATTTTATTTCTTTAGTATTTTGAAGTCTTGTGGTTGGACAGACTCAGCAGAAATTGAGGACAAGAAATCTTAAGAATAAAATTACTGCATTGTAAAGTGTGTAGAGTCATTCCGATAGAGTTCAAAATATTTGGGGGTGTGCTGGTGGAGCTCTGTTTAAGGCACAGTGTTTCTGAGGTTGGACCCTGGGCAGATCACCAAGAAGTGGCACCCTGGGAATGTGGGCAGTAGTACCCATGGGCACTGTGCACTGAGGAAAATACACTGGCGAATGCCAAAAAGCCTGGGTCCACCATTTGTTAACTCGAGGACCTGGTGTTACTTAATTAACCTCTGTCATCCTCAGTTCTCTCAACTATAGAATAACAAAATTAACTGTTCTGATCATCTCACAGGCTAATTGTAGGGATAGACAGAGACTGGGTATAAAGTGTTGTGAAGCTCGAAAGAGCTATTATTATCATGTACGTGTCCTTTCTTCTTTTTGGTGAAGACAGCACATAACTACAGAATAACCACATTTTTCTATGTGTGGTGCCTGGTGCTGCCTCAGAAAATCTAAGGATGGATGATAAAATGAAACTTCCTGGATTCTACCTCAGACCTGCAGAACAAAACTTGAAGGGTAGGGCCCAGGAGCTTCCTTTTGACGGCACGCCCTTCAAGGGGCTGAGGCTGGATGGGTCAAAGCCAGAGAGGCTGGTAGGAATGGGAAGCACACTCCGTGTGTGCTGCCAGTGAGAGTTTGGCAGCCTGGCAGGAATCCTCAAACCAGGCACAGATGCCTGTCTGACCATAATCTCCTAATTCTTGTCACCTCTACCAAACCAGCCTCCACTACGGCATGTTAAACTCGAGGCCACACACGATGCCATGCACACATCTACAAGCCCTTTGTAAGGGCTGTTTTCTCTACACGAAAACTGGAGCTGTCACCTTTTATGAACCAGCTGAAGCATCCTTCCCTGACATTCCCTGGTCATTTCCAGGGCTACCCCAGCATTGCATACATACCTATTTCTCCCTCACGCAGAACCTTTAAGTGACCAGTGACCTACACGCACCTGACTTTAAATGACTGACCTACAAATAAATAAAAAATATAGTATTATTTATACGTAGAGAAAATCTTACCATATCTTTTAACACTATTTTCTTTGCAAAGTGTATTTAAATTTCTGTTCTATAGAGAAAAGATAATAAGGAGTTAAGTCACAAACACATATGTTTTATTAAGCCATAGATCAGTTTCTCCAACTGCAAGACTGAGGTTAATACTGCACAGCTTAGCCAGCCTTTGAAACTATTTTAATTGACCTCTAGATGAAGTTCAATTAATGTTGTGCTAGGCACAGATGTTGAAGAACATTCAATCTCTTCTTCTCTTTTTCCCTTTTTATACCTTCTAATGGGTTCTGTAATGGTCTACAATAGACACAACTTGTAACAAATCTTCCAGAAAGAACTTTTACATTAAATTTCATTTCTACTCAGTAATGGGCAGATAAATGTTTTTTTATCTGGCTCTATGAGAAGGGGAGTGGGGAGAGAAGACTGATTTTTAGCATCTGTCCATTTCCAACTGCTGATATGGCATCACTGAATACACAGTTGTGAAGAGACGCTAGAAGCTCATCACCACAGTACCTGCACCACACGGGTACAGTACAAGCAGACAATCTCAAGATAATAGGCAATCGGAAAATGTAATGGAATAAGTAAAAAGTGATGAGTTTTGAGAATTTTCTGCCTTCATTTTTAATATAATTTAATAATTGGCTCACAACGTTTCTGAAATTTTACAAGCCAGCTCCGGCCCATCAAAAAAACTGACAACACAAGGGAATTCCTTCTAGGGTTTTCGGCCTAGCTAGAGGGCTTTATTTCTGCAGGGCCCTTTGAATGGATGCAGAAAGTAGATGCTTAGACTTTCTGCAAGAGTGAAACATGGATACAAAACCTCACATGTCTGCATGGTACATAGTGCACTTGTGCATTGGTCCTGCTGGGCAACAGCACTGGCTGTGGAGAAAGGCCTGCAGTGCTTATTACCAGCCAACACCAACGGCGATGATAAAACTGATTTATTATAGCCCTTCTCTCCATCATGCCCTTATTACATATATGTATATATCTTTGATTTTAGTCATAGGTCATGATGTAGCAATTTCTAGCATCCATGTCAGACATCTGACACTACCACTTTGTACATGAGGAAACTGAGGCACAGAGGAGGGCAGCAAGTTGGTTATAAGTAAAGATGTGGAACTGGAAGCCATGTCTTAAATCTTTATAAAACTACTTTGCTCTTTGAAGCCCTTGAGAAGCACTATTTTATTTGCTTATTCATTTGTATAGACACTGACTCATTTCAAAGGAGATAATAAAATATATTTGTGACTTATAACATTTGTTTTTCATCCTGCTCAATTCTAGAAGTGACATTTATGGCTCTGACTTGCATCTACATTAGGTTTTCTTTCCAACAGTAAAGGTGTCTGTTTGAAGACTTGCTCAGTAGTGGAAGTGTAGAAACAAAGTTTTAGTGAAGACTTCCTAAATAATGCCAAGTGTGGTACTACACAAACCCTAAACTGGGCTTATTTAAAACATGAAAACTACTCTGGGTCAAGTAATAGTATTGCTTCGATTTAACAATGAAGAAACAGAGGCTCCTTGAGGTAAGAACCCATCAGACTCCACTAAGGCCCTCTTCATGGGCATGTGACTTATGCAGTCCCACAGGACCCCACCCTTGGAAGAGCCACACTTGGTTTAATGCTCTCCTGTCACTCTCCTGAAGGTCTTAAAAACTTTACCTTTGAGTTGGTGTTGTAAGTGAAGTACTATGGGAGAATGGGACAATGAAGCATGTGTGTAAGCAGATATGTATAATATGAGAGCAGTATGTATGTCCACTACCCCTTGTCACCCCATTCACATACAACATGTGCGATACTCCATGAGCGAGAACACCAGTGAGCCCACAAGGCATGAGAGTCAGCAAGAGTCAGAGTGAGTACACGGTGAGCATGTTACCCCAGCAGCTAAGTGGGAAATTGGACAGCTCCCAGAGGCCATGCTTTCTGTGAGAACTAGAACTTGCTTCAAAAGCAAAAAGGCAGCAATGGTGTTCCCAAAAACACATTGAACCAAGGCCCCTGTCACTTTCTTCCTTATTTCCCTGTGTTAGTCATCCATATGTGCTAAAAATGTCAACACAGAGAGAAAGTCCTTCCTTATTTAAAAGAAAGCAGAATATTGAATGTCGGTAGAATGTGCATGTATCACAGGGTAAAATAAAAACATCTGAGTTAATTTTGAGCTGTATTAACACTGTTCTGGTAAGAACAAAACACATAGGCATGTGCGCGTTATGTACACATTGTGTAATTTCGGTGATTCTGAATAAGAGTTAAATGCTCTTATACTTGCATTTAAACTGGCATTGTACAATAAAAGATGAATGGTACAATGAATGCTAATCATTACACTTTGGTTTTTCTTTACCTAGGACAACATTAAAAGTAACCATGACAAGTCAAGAGCGAAGGGAAGAGAAGGAAAATGAATTTTGTTTTAGTACCATTAAGGGTGTTTTCTTCTTGACTTTCCCACATTTTAATTTGGCCAGTGTCCTTCAGCCAGCCCTCGATGTCAAGCAGCTTGTAAGTAGCAGAATCAGTATCCCAGGCTGACTGCAAAGTGCCTCCGCTTTGACACCTTCTGACGCAGGCTCCCATTAAAAGCAACAGGATTTATATAGTTTCAGAAAAATCTTGTCATTATTCTGCTGTTAGCAAGCTGGACACCTGATTGTTAATTGTTTATTCCCTTTGGCTTTTCTTATTATTTTTTTCCTTCTTGTTTTCTCATAATCATTTAATTTGTATGTTCTCCATTCACTGAGCAGATACTCACTCTGTGTCAGGAACATATAAAGTTGGGTAACTCCTGTTACCCAACAGTATATCAGCAAAGCCTACAATTTTAAAGACAAAGATGGCTAAGTCACTTCTAAGAACCTTAATAAAAACAAATAAATGATGAATTTTATATAACTTCAAAGTCAGCTTCTTTTTCCCAATACTTGATCACCTCTATAACCAGAGGCTATACTTCGAAGGATGGGCTGGGCGAGGAAGGAAGAGGGACTAAAATGAGCACTCAGCTAGTTGCAGGCATTCTGTTTAAAAGAGGGTTCGTTTAATTGAATGCCAGATATGGACTAAAAGCAGATTAAAATTCTGTGTCTTGAGTCCAAAAGGATTCAAAGTGGGAATTTTCACCCTACACCTATTCTGCACCTTCCAGATCCCCCAAACCACTGCTTAGGTTGAAAGTTACATCGACCATAAGTCACTTCAAAGAATAAGGTGTCATATAAGAAAGTAAGCATTAGCAAAGACCAAACATATCAGGTCTGCTCAAAGCGAGAGCCAAAAAAAAAAAAAAAAGAAAAGAAAATGGCAAAACAGCAACTAGTTCCATGTCCTTTGATGGCTGTGTTGTATTATAATAATGGCTTCGAATGCCACCCTTGAGCCCAGTACAGATGTGGTAGTTGATCCTTAAAAAAAGCCCCAGATCACTTACTCTCATTTTACAGAGGAGGAAAATGATCCTCAAATATGGTTAACATTGTCTTGTTTTGTTAGAACAAAAAGTAGGAAAAAAATCACAGACCTAAATGTAAAATGCAAAACTATGAAATTCCTAGACAAGAAAAAAATTCTGAGATGTTCTAAATTAAATTACACCCATCGGAAAGGAAGAGGTAGAACGGTTACCTGTTAACAGCTGTGGGCCAGCTGACAGCTCACGCTCCTGAGTGTTGAAACTTCAGGATTTACCTCAGGTGGCTATTTCCTCGATTATTTAAAGCAAATAGCCAGGCCCCACCACACCCCAGGCACCTCTGCTTCTTGCTTACACATTAACTTTCCAGAGTGCTGCCAACAACCAACCCAAAAGAGCAAACACTTCTTCCTTGTGGATTCTGCACCTACCCTGGAATGAGCCCCTGCTTCTCCTTCTCCCGCCCCTTTATCTATAATGTAAATTCTTTCTAAACAACTTACATCTGTCTTCCCATTAGTTGATGTATAAAAACTCTCTCCGACTTCAGGATGGCTTGCCTTTTCCACCTAGCCAGGCTGCCAGTGATTGAGACTTCATGCCCCAGGACCCAGTCTCTTTCTTGCCAGCAATAGACTAATGAACTTTACACTTTAAAATGACTCAGTTGTGGAAGTTAAAATTTATGTTTAACAAAGATAACATAGGAGAAACCTAGGTGACTTTGGGTATGATGAAGACCTTCCAGATATAACAGCAAAGGCATGATTCCTGAATGAAATAAATGATAAGCTGGACTTCATTAATATTAAAAACTTGCTCTCTGAAAGACAATGTCAAGAGCATGAAAAGACAAACTATAGAATAAAAAAAATAAATAATTGCAAAAGACGCATATGGTAAAGGACTATTATGAAAAATGTACAAAGAAAAGAACTTGATTGAAAAATGTTAGCAGACATCTCATCAAAGATATATAGATGGCACAAATAAGCAGATGAAAAGGTGCTCCACATTGTAGGTCATCAGGGAAATGCAAATTAAAACAACCATGAGATACCACCACATACCTATTAGAATGACCAAAATTTGGATGATACCTCTAAAGGCTGGTGAGGATGTGGAGCAACAACTCTCATTCAGTGCTGGCAGAAATGCAAAATGGTATAGTCACTCTGGAAGATGGATTGTCAGTTTCTTACAAAACTACACATACTCTTACCATATGATCCACCAGTCACGTTCTTCGACATTTATCCAAGGGAACCGAAAACTCATGTCCATACAAAAGCTAACACACAGACAGTTACAGCAGCTTTATTCATAATTGCCAAAACTTGGAAGCAACCAAGATGTGCTTCAGTAGGTAAATGCATAAATTAACTGTGGTACATCAAGAGATCAAATCAAGGGAACAGAATATTATTCGGTGCTAAAAAGAAATGAGCTATCAAGCTATGAAAAGACATGGAGGAACCTTAAATGCATAGCACTAAGTGAAAGAAGCCAATCTGAAAAGGTTACATACTGTATGATTCCAATTATATGACATTCTGAAAAATGCAAAAAACTATGGAGACAATAAAAGATCAGTGGTTGTGGGAGAGGTGGGCGGAGGAAAGAATAGGAGGAGCACAGAGGATTTTTAGGGCAGTGAAAAGACTCTGTATAATATTGCAATGGTGGATACATGCTACTTTACAATTGTTCAAACCCATAGAATGTACACCACCACGAGTGAACCCTAATGTAAACCACGGATCTTTGGGTGATAATGACGCATAGTGTAGGCTCATGGTCATAACAAATGTGCTGTCTGGTGGGGGACTTTTTTGGGGGAGAGGCTGCAGTAAAGGGGGCAGAGAGTATGTGGGAAATCTCTGTATGTTTGCTGAGAGCTTAAAACCGCTCTCAGAGTCAATTTTTAAAAAGTAAGGGGAAAAAACGAGGAAAAGGGAAAGAATATCTCACACAAATCCCTGCAGAATGGAGGCCCTAGAATTCGAGACTTAATCTGTTGACTCCACAGCCTGTGTCTCTTCTCAGGCCGTCCCTCTACAGTTTACAAAGAGCTTTCACATACCATGCGACTCAGTGCCATATGGATTTCAGATTGAATGTCCAATTCTGACCCCAGTTACACTGAAAATAAACTTTTCATAGGTCATAAATTTTTAGAACCTGCCGTAATAAAATAAATATCTGTGTACAAGTCTCAAAGCAAAGATAACTATCCAGAAAACCTCCAGTAGTGTTTCAAGAGCACTTGCTATCAGTACTCATGTACTGACATGTATCAGAGAAAGAGATGGCAGCTGAAGAAAGGTGAGGAGAGAACCCCATATAAAAAAATATTGTCATCAATCTAGCATCGATGTAGAGTTTGGAGGCTTAAGTGACAATTATAATACGCCAACTTGTCTCTCTTCTTAAGAAGAAAATTGCTAATCTCAGAATATACCTTTCTCCTATAAATTTCTGCTTCCGTATATGTTAATTATGGCAGAAGAGCATGAGTAAGTGTGCAATTTAACGAAACCTATTAAACACATTATTTGTTAAGGGAGGGCCATTACATTCTGTGATAAGTTAATAGTAAGATAAAAAGTAGATGGGTGGCCATCCATTGTTAGGTTGCTGCAAATCTGTGTCTACGATGAAAGAAGTTTCTTTCATTCAACAAATATCTATGGAAGGAATCTGCTAGTTCCTGGGGACACAAAGGTAAATTAGGTAAACTCCCAGATCTAAGAATTTGGCGGGGGGGTAGGTAGAGAGGACTTAGGGGTGGTAACCAGAATATTCACAAGTATAAGTCAGGTACCCCAGGATTTACAAGCTGTGGCCAGGACTCCCACCTCACTAGCACGTGCCATCTGGAAGAGCACCCCTCAGGCAGGTGCAGCCAGCGAGCGAGGGGAGGGCAGTGGGACCTCTGGCGGCTTCCCCAGTGCAGAGCTTCACCTCTCACTTAGACATTCTGGGAAAAACCAAACGGACTATTTGTTTTCCTCCAGCAAACAAAAAACACATTTCCCTTATCTGTTTGCCTTCCCTTCCAGAAGCCCCCAAACGACATCTGCCCTTTGAACTCAAGGAGAGCTGTTCCTGTACCCTGAACCCTGCCGAGGTTGGGGGAAGAGGGACCCCACTCTGTTTTCTAGGTGAGGGAGGGGAGAAGCAGACAGGCAACAAAGTGCAGAAGTCCTCTCCCGCAGCCTGGGCTCTCTGGGCAGAAGTGGAGTCTTCAAAGCTCTCAGTCAGACCCTTCTAAAACATTGAAGAACCCCGGGAGGTAAGAAAGGATTTGTTTGCTTTTAAGCCTTTCCCATTAACTTGACTGACAGCTGAGGCGCAGGCACACTCAACAGCACAGGGTTCTGAGGCTGAGGTTGGGTTAAGCACCTACACTCCCGAGGGGATCCCGCTGCCCACATGGGCCCATGCCCCTTCCAGACATGCAGCAGGACTGAACAGAGGGTCCTGCCAGTAGGCTCCTGACCTTCGAGGCTGGGAGGCAAGTTCTCCTTTATTTATTTATTTGTGGAGACTACAATCAGTCAGACCTCTGTGCAGGGCCGCGCTGCACTTTCCGTGGTGTAACTCCCAACACAGGGAACTTGCCTGGGCCACTGCTCATAGGCCCCTGCGAGGAGGGCGGGGAAAACCAGCTCAGTATAGTCACCTGGGCTATCACTGCTCTCAGTGTTTGGACAAGGAATTTTCCGCATCACCACATAGTGAGATCTTCCCCAAGTTTCATTTGGCAGAGAGGTGAAGGCATTATTCATATCACCCTGTAGAATGCTAGCTTTCCCTTCCTCAGGGCATCAGGAGAAGGCCTTTCTTTCCAAAAAAAGACTAAAGACAATTATTTTGGTGTTCAAACTGAATGTTTAATAGTAATTCACTAAGAGGGCCTAAAAAGTTAAAATTTCCAGTTACTTCAGATATTCATGTAATGTAAACAAGGTAAATGTAGGACTTTGTGTTAGAACCACTATTATTTATTACTACTTTCTAGGAAGCCACAGAATTGTGTTTACTCTGAGGCGCACTGCCTGAGAGTGAACCTTCAAGGAGTCTAAAGCAGTCGAAGAAAATAAAACCAAACAACTAAACAAGCAAAACACCAACTGTGTTACTGCAGACCCTGGGTAAGTTACCCCTCTCCCAAATGCTTGGTATCCATTTGAAACCAGTTCCAGTATCCAGTGGCTGTGAGTTTCCCCAAAAGTATAGCATACGTTGGTGGGTTGGTTTTATAAGAGTTAGGTCTTTCTGGCTGGCATCAGAATTCCAAAACACATTAATAGAATAATCTAGCCACATCCAGTTATCAAAAACATTGTCCAGGACAATATAATTTAAAAGTACAGAGAAAACAACTGGCAATGCAAACTTTATTAAGCTGGTATAGCAAGACTTATAAGGAATACTAAATGGCGTGGTGGTGTGCAGAGCCCTAAGGTCATTAAGAAAAATGAAAAAAATTTCACAGATTTTCAAAATGTAATATATTGCTTTAAGTAACAGCAACACCCTGATGCCCTGGGACCCCAGCCAGACTTCTCACACTAGACCAAGTTTTCTTAATTAAAGAGCTTTCTTAGCCTGGTGTGTGAATCCAGGGGCAGATCTGCGTCCGCTGATGTGGAGATTACTTAAAGCCCGGGGGACAGTGGGTCACCAGATAGAACTGCCAGAGTGCCACAGTCAGCAGTAGACAACAGCTAATAGCCAACACACACGAAGTCATTAAAATCTACTTTACCTGATTATAAAAGTGATTTAAAATTATTTCCATGAGTTAGAGTAAGTTCTCTCTTTACTCCAAAGCTGTCCCTGGTATCTTAATACAAATGTAAATGGAGCAATTTTCTCAACAGTGTGCCCCCAATATATGTATGTATACATATATTTGAACTTCGTGTGCTTTCATTAAATTCCCCGCAATATTCTATTTACCACTGAGAATCACTCAAGGTCCCTAACTTCAATCACTGGTAACTTTTTGTAATTTTAATTCTCCTGTGGGTTTAAAGTAAGGGGAAAAGTCCGTTTAATTAACTGACACATCTCAGGCATGCCCCTGTCTCTAACTCGACCTTTTGGGAAAACTGCAAAATATAAAACAAAACTCTCTTAGATTATGGGAAAAGAAATGCACAGTGCTTAGCATTCAAGAGGCTATGACTCCAGGAAGATACTTTGAAAACACACAAAGTTCCTCATAAATTATAATGACCCCAAATACACGCTGACCCTGTCTTTGGAAGGAGCATTCGGCCCTGGCGGCTGTCTCCAGCGGGGAGCACTGGCAGAAGGAGGTCACCGCCACACATCAGACACACACACTGAAAGCACAGCACAGCTCCTTCCCCAGGCTTTCAACTAAAGTTTTGTGTTAGTTTCCCCACCTGCACCCGGCTGAAATGAACTCAGGGTCAATGCATTGCATTTCCAATTCTTCATGGCCAGCAGATATTTTATATTCTCCCTGGTCTAGAAATACCTTTCCAAATTTTAATATCTACTCAGACAATTTGTGGGGAGACAGAAAAATAATTCAGCACAACGAAATGCTGCTGAGCCCATTTGCTGTGGAATGGCCTTCATTATCACACAAGGTGCTGATAATGTATGTAGCTCTGTAACTCTAATTGTTAGAATTTGATACAACGTTTATGAATCCCAGACAAAGTGCTTTCAGAGAATCTCCCTGGACAGATCCTACCCAATGTCGTAACTAATTACTCACCAATCACATTTGTCTCTAACTTCTGAATGCTTTGTCAAAAAAAAAAAAAAAAAAAAAAGGTACAAAGACATATACTTTAATAATATCACCATAATCATCACCACATTTGTGATGATTATGTAAAGAAATGTGAATTTCAGGTTTTCTCCGTGACAATTACAAGTGATATAAAAATCATAAGGTTGAATGGTTTAACTTTGATTTGACAGGCTTTGCGTCTTTCAGCATTTAAAGCCAGGGAACCTATCGACGACATGAAGTGATGACTTCTGTACTAGTAGTGTTAGGAAATCAAAGTTAAGCCATTTGGCCACTTTTAACCCCAGCGAATTTATATAAATGAGAATTCAGTTCTCACAGCATCTCATCAACCTTATAACAAAACCACACTGAATGAAAAGAGGATATTCAAGGACCTGCTGTAAATGTGCCTCTCCAAAGTGATTAACTATAATTCTGAAGATGATGTAGGTACAGAATGGTTCAGCTGGCCACAGTCCCTGGTCTTCAGAATTCCATTTATAAATGGATCGCTAGAACTGGGGGAGCTATACACATGGGGATGCAACTTGACAAAAAGACAGAAAAGATCCTGGCTCTCTCCTTTATTTGTAGAAAGTATGTTGGGGAGTGGACCTAGTCATTTCAATCTAATAGGGCTCTTAGCTCCATTCATTCAGCAAACACTCATCAAGTGTCTAGTGAGCACAGTACCTGGAGATGTTCCCAGTAGCTGAGACACAGGGTCTCAGGGGCTGCCTGCAAGGACCTGAGTTAAGCAAGGATGAGAAAGAAGTAAACAATTATAATAGAGTAGTTAAGTGCAACAATGGAGGGAAGATGCTGTCGCACAGGAGACCATGAATTCACTGTGTATGTGTGTGTGTGCACACGCGTGTGTGTGCACACGCATGTGTGTGAAGGAAGGCTTACTGACAGAGGGAGAAAGAACCAGGTTCATCCTTATATGGTCAGAGGAGCGAGCCTGAAAGTGGAAAAGTGGGGACAATAAGCTGGGCCCAATGCAGAAGCCCATGACATTCTAAAAATTTCAGACTGTGTCCTATATGCAATGGAGAGCAACTGGAGCATCCAGGGAGAGGAAAATGTCAGATGATCAAGCTTAGGGTTTGGGGAAGATGGCTCTCTGCCAATATGGAGAATGGGTAGGAGTGCAGGAGATGAGCAAGAGTGAATGGGGACATCTATAAAATGAAATTTCTAATATAAAATGCCCCTTCACTACTAATAGTGCAGGGCTTCCCTCTATTTTTTTTTTTTTTCTGTAAAGAATATGATAACTACTAAACTACTAGCAGCTGAAGCCCAAGAAACACTTTGCCCTCCAGGAACTGTAAATGTCACTGTCTCCATCAGGAAAGAGGCTCGGGACAGGCACATGAAACATAATCACATATTTCCAAGCCACTTAAATAGCACATATCAAGGACATGCTGTAGAAAAGCCAGCATTTTCAGACGCAGGTAAAATATACCTTCCTTGTCAGGAGACAGAAACTGAATCATGAAACTTTTACTGCCACGTGTGAACTTTGGCTGCCAAGCATGCGACTCCATACCAACTGGTTCTTTGGGCATCTGGCTTTGGGTTTAAGCCAATCTCTTTGGCTTTAGCAAAATCCTGAATTTATACAACACGATCTGTGTACATTGGATCATATTAAGCAATTTCTCTGTTCTCCTTTTTACTTTTAAAATCACATTTCCATTTCTCATTCTTCCTTTCTACTAAATTTTAAATATCATTCTAGCTTTTTTTTTCCAGCCTTTTGAACTTTCCTTTTTGGTAAGTTGGTGACTGACCTCCAAGTACAGGCCAGGCAACTGATAGCCTGGAATGAGTTTTTAGATTTTTATTAATTATTTCCAAATTGCAAAGTAGAATTTCTTTATGAGGACAAAAATCAATTGTCGATGTCTTGCTAATTTTTCTATGAGCTAGTTCCTTAAAAATATCCCCTAAAAGTCTAATTATATTATATAAAATATATCATAGAGTTATCCATCTATCAGCATCTACTTACGATATTAAAATATTCTGTATTCACATGCAGAAGCTACCAGTTTCCAAATGAAAATAAATTCCATTAGTAAAGGAAGTTTCATTTTTGCAGTATTTTTTCCAAATAAATGCTGTATGTTCAGCTTTATTTTTAATAAACTATAAAATATTAAAATACATCCTCAAGATTTAGAGCACAATGTTGTAGCTTTTAGTGCATTTTAAAATTTATTTTTGATCTTGTGGTTGTAGTAGACTGAGATAAAGGTCTAAAGTTTCCAACGAATGGCAGAAACAAGCTCTTATGTTTATTTTTCATATACTTCATACAGCATGAAGGTTTCAATGATGAATAAATATCAAACTTGTCTACTTTAATAGCATGACCTATATTTCATACCTAGTTAACTTTGCCTTAACTCTAAAAGAATATGCTAAATTTTTTTTAAAAATACTCTGTTTAAACTTGAATGTAAGTAGGTGACACAAAACTATTGTTAGAAATCAGGATAGTGGTTACCTTTTAGGTAACAATGACCAGAAGGGGCTTCTGAGATGCTGGTAATATTTGTTTCTTCATCTACCTGGTTACACAGGTAAATTTGGTTTATGAAAATTCATCAAACTTTGCACTTATGACCTGTACATAGCTGTCATTAGCAAGAGAATTACTGATTGACTTTTCTATGTAGCGATGATCTGGTTTAGCAATATAGTTGAAGAAAACGAGAGCTAACATAGTTGCCCCCCAAACAGAGTAAAATTGAACCTTGGAAAAAGTGACACCACTTCCTCCCTACAGACATGGACACAAGTTACATAGGACTGATGCAGACATGTTTAGAGGAAATGAAGAAAATAAGAATTCTGAACTCTCTGCTGGAAAAAGAAAACAAGTGAAGCCAGGGGGCAGAGAGATGAGATGCCCTGTTTCAATGCATCTCTTTTCTCATCCCAAATTCCCTTGGACTTCCTCCATTTCTGGTTTGAGGACTGGTGGAGAAAGAGGTACGTTCTTCTGACTAGTGCACGGACTTCGGATGACTTAGCAAACCTTCTTACGGCCTATTTGATTTGCAAGCTGGGGATAGTTAAGCGTGCTCTTCCGCATCCTTCTGAGATCCCAGGAGGTGGTTTGGGGGCATTGCTCCACCTCTATTTTTTTGTATTTGAAGCTGATAAAACCTAATATGTGAGCATACAGATAGGTGACAAGAATAATATCATATGAAAGTAAATACAGTCCTTTGAATTAAAAAAAAAAAAAAAAAAAAAGAAAAGTTGAAAACAAAAGACATGCTCCAGACATGTTTTGTTTAAGCCTCCTCCAAGCACCCAGAGTTCAACAAATGCTGTGGGGTGTGAGTTTCTTTTGGCAAACTTTAACCTCTAGCTCCTATTTTACCAATAGAAGCAGTGGAGTCCACGGTGGGCACTGCTTTTTTTCTACCTTACAAACTGTTAGTACCAAATGAAGGAAATATCATTTTGGAGTACACAGGTGAATCAATGGTTCCAAGGGACTTTACCTCATCTCTGAAGAAAGATGTGCTCAGCAACTACACTGGAAAAATGAGTTGAGCGTTTAAATACCAACGTGCAAACACCAGCCTTGATTTTCTACCCACGATATAAAAAATGATATAAAGCAAACAAACAAAAACACATGATCTCCCTCCTGTAACCCTGTTCCATGCTCACTTCTCACATAAACGACTTGAATTTTCACTTAGGAAAAAAATAATAGATGGGTTCATAGGAAACACACTCTGGAAAGCAAATTAGTCCATCTTCGTATGCGTTTTAGTTCATCAAGGAATGAATTGTAAGGAATGGTCTTCCAATGAAGCTGCTATGGTCTAGGTGGAACGGAGACCACTGCGTGCTACAAGGATCACAGGAAGCATGAGGGGTTACTGCTGGCCACCACCTGGACTCAGTAATTAATTCCCAGACCAAATGGGGGGGGGGCAGTATGCAGGATCACTTTATATATTTCTATACTATAAACTCACTGTCATCTTCAATGCAGTATGATAAATTTAAGACAGCCAGTTTGGGCAACTGAGAGGCAGGGACCCCCAGGAAGGAGATGTGGGGTAAGGTGAGTTTAGTTTTCCCAGTAAAATATGCATGTCATTGCTTTGGTTATACTCACAGAGTTCCACATCATAACTGGCTGTACACACCATTCAGGAGCAACAGTCTCCTTGGTTGAGGATTTGTCTGACTACCCCTTAAGAGGCATATTATTTAGCACAATCTAAAACTTTCCTTTTACCCACTTCTGGTTTTACATCTAATATTATGCTTACCTATCGTGAAAATTTTGAAATAAAAATACAAACCAAAAAATTCATTCTGCTCTTTCTGTGTATGTGTCAAACAAACAGTGATATGTGGGATATTACTGGGGTGTGAGTACAATACAGCACCATATGTTTTAATTATGTGGTGGAAAGGGCAGAGTAAAGCAAGTAGAAAAATGTTTGGGTTTAACTTATAGAAGCAAGCACATTATATTAAAGCCACACCTTGTAGACATTTTCCTATTACTATCGAATCAATTACTGAAACTCTCCCACCTCCAATAATTAATGATGTAAACTATTTAATGGCATCTCTGAATGTTATTATAAAATACCAAGTATTGAGTCAGGCCAATTACTTAATTAATTCAATTCTCTGAGCTATTCATCTTGAACACAGGGCAGAGGAATATAGTTTGTAACTACACTGTGACTCAAGGAGGGGCGGGGAACTGCCCTTTGAAAAATGGGAAATTATATACCTATACACAATTATACATACATTATATATGTGTGTGTGTCTATATATGTGTGTGCGTATATATATATGTATATATATATGTGTATATATATAGACACACACACATTAATAAAGTAAACCATGTGGCTGGCACTTGTCAGCTTCCCATTTATTCATAAATTGCTCAAAAAAAAATTACCCTGGGAATTAGAGGGTATAATACTTTTTAAAAAAATAGAACTCTGGAGCTTGTTGGCCTAATTCTTTTACCTAAAGCTTAAAGTGATTAGAGGACACTATAATTCAGGACAACTGCAAATACGAATCTGTTCTCCAGCAGGGACTGAATTACCTACACTATTCGGCCAACTTTAGGTTGACCTGAAACGCCTAAGATGACTCAACCTCTTTTAATTCCAGCAAATAGCTAATATATAGATAGATAGATAGATAGATAGATAGATAGATAGATAGATAGATATAGATATAGATATATAGATATAGATATAGATATATAGATATATAGACATATTATATATATATAATAGCTAATATTATACATATATGACCCAGTCATTCTGCAAACCACCAAAGGTACCCTGAAGATGCTGTTGTTATAAAGGGCATTTATAAATACACACAACACACATATACACACATAAATAAAAGTGTTTTCCCATATATATTCTATTTATATTAAATTCGGAGTAAAGTTTAAACCTGAAACATTTTTGATATCTTCCCACAAGCCAGGTACAACTTGCAACATGCAACTGTCTAAGGAGATAGTACAGGAAAAAGAACATTCTTCTCAGCCAGAAGGTCAGGGTTCTAGTCCTGATTTTGTACTCAATAGCTGTGAATCCTAATAATTAATGCTTAAGTATCCTAATTCAAGTTCTTACTCCTAATTTCTAATGTAAAAACATACCAACGCAAGGTCATAGTCCTTCCATATTTTTGAGTGTGTATGTTTGTTGGGGGGAGGGTGAAAGGAGAGGAAGGGAAAGAATGTGTGTGTGTACATGTTCTCTTTAATGATGGTCCTCTTTTTCACATTGGGATTTCTAATAGAATATAATTTCCCCAATTTTAAAATATAATTTATGTAGTAAGTTCCCTCTCTAATATTAAAAACATACTAATTTAATCATGTACCTATAGTTTCATACTGTAATTGGTTAACTGTATCATTTAGAAAACAAATCCATGTTAATTGTACTTTTTCTATCCATTTGTGGTCAGAGGTACAAATGTACGTTTTTAGTAAATAATAATATATTTATATTTTAGAAAAGTCATCACTACACTTTCAAGAAAGCTACTTTTCAAATTTATTTCTGAATAAGGAAAGCTATTGGATTATCTAAGACATTTACCCTTTCCCAAATTTAATTTAAAGCTAAGTAATTTTAGAAACCACAACTATCACCAGTATGCAAGTACTTCTACTTGAAAAATCTGTATAATTTGAACATGGAAAACCAATTGTCTTAAATTTAATAAAGCATTTTCCTCTCAGGCTCAAACACTAGAAGCAGTCCAGAGTAGAACTTAATGTGTGGATTATAAACTTCTGAAAACAGAGGCTTATAATCAAGATAATACAGGATTTTTCTTTACAGTGTATTCTCTAATAATTTAGCCAATGTATTTCTCAGTGTCCCAAGAGACTACTTTCTGAGCTTCTTCTCTTCACCAACCTAATACCTCAAAGCATAAGAATAATTTTCTCGAATCTCAGCAAAATGTTTTCTTTGGAAATTTCACTTGAAGTGACACTTCATAAGAGCCTGAATTTTGTCCTAATACTGACTGCCTGGATAATCCAAATTGTAGGGGCCAGTTGCAGCTCAAGCCTCTTTCTGCTTGCAGATTCTGATAAATAAATACATGGGCTTTCCGTCCACATGGCCCCCCGCCATTCCTTTCCATCTGTACCATCTTCCTGATCAGGCAAACTCAGCCATAGTTTGAGCAAGTGAAAGCTCACAGTCAGAGCTGTTCAGAGGAGACATTACCCATCCTCTGTGCAGTTGGATCTAACAGTATGGACTTTAGAGACACATAAACCCAGGTTCAAATCCCAGCTCTGCCAATTTCTCACTATGGAACTTTTGAGGAAGGTGCTTCACTTTTCTGAGGCTCAGTCTCCTCACCTGTAAAATGGGGATAATAACGTCCCAGGGTTGTACTTAAGATGTATTTTGATAAACTACACAGAGCAAATGGCAGGGGGCAGGGAATATGATGCATAGAAAGTTCGAGTCGGTCGCTGTCATTGTTCCTTGAATCACTATTCTCCCCTGTGCTACATGGTCTTTGAAGGGATGTCCAGCATGTTAAGTACAGGTTAATTCTCTTTTGAGCCTAGGACTTAGCTTTTCAGTATACCGGAATATATAATTATCAATTTTGTGCCATTTGGAGAGGATTAAATCTTAGAGTCTTCATTTTACAGCCCTAAAAACTGAGCTCTGGTGAGGCCCAGACTTCTTCCTGGGGCTCTGGTCTGAGGCACTCCCAAGGGTTCCCTGGACACTCTGCTCTCAGAGAAGGGCCAGTGCAGAACCACAAACCCAGCCCTCAAACCCTGTTAGAGCCATGTCTGCCTTGAATTCAGAATTCTTTCCTAGAGGAGACCATAGAGGGCAGCAGAAACCAGGAGGGCGGCACAGAATAGTTCAAAACAGACAAAACTCCCCCAAGAATGAGCAGCATGTCTCTGGTGTCACTTCTAGCCACAAAGCAATTCCTTCCCCAAGCAGGAGGCACTTGGTCCTAAAGGAGAGCCTGGAAACTACAGGTGGCCAAGTGAAGACTGGAACTGGGCAATTGCTGGGATCTAGCTTTTATCAAGTAGCAGGTATAGGACTGATATAGGGATAAATCCACCAGTTTCTGCCAAGCTTTACCGCTGCCTAGTTCTCATCTCACACCCTTAAAGATATGGCTGCCATTTTGCCCACAGACTAGCTGGGTTCAAAGTATTTTGAATTGCAATTATTCCCCATCAGTTCTGGGGTGGGGAAGCTTGGAGTTTCAGATCAGGATGGCATTGGTAAGGGGTAAAATAAGTCCATGTTCCTCTAATGCTTCTGTCTGTGCCCTGTATAATTAGAAATGTTTGCAAACAAATCTCTCAAAAATAAGAGAAAGGGCTTTCACAAAAATGGCAGCTATATTAAACTGAAAGTCTGATGTTTATTCACTAACAGGAGCTGGTCATCTACAGTGCACTCCGTCCTTGGCCTTGGCATCAACCTGCTAAAAACGTTGAAAATTTCTTTGTAAATGTATACTTGCACTTTCCTGACTCCAAAATTAGTATCTGATTCTATGTAATTATTTCTCTTACAGTCAATTGTTTATTTCACCCCCACAGTTCTTTTTTAGGCATAAAAACTCAAAACTTAACATACACCTAACATGAGGACACTATCTTTCGCTTAGACATTTAAGCAAGTCGAATAAAATACTTCATTTAATTTAGACAATTAAATTTAAGATTATAAAACAGAAGATCTAGGAGGGGGAAAACAATCATACTTTAAAAGATGCATAGTTTTAAAAAACTATCATTATCATGCATGATATTTTTATTCAAAAATATCAAGAATGATGCACCAAATCTGCAAATTAATCAAATGTTTCTCAAAGGATGTATATCTCCAAGATTTTGGAAAGGAACACATTATTTATTTATCTAAGCAGAGGTGCAGAAGCTTTGGAATGAGTTTGTCATTTTAGAGAAGACTTAAGCACTTGAGAAATGCTTGGATAATATAAACCTTGAGTATAAAATTTCAGTTGCAATAAGTGATAGATCAGGGACTGGCACACTTAAATCACTTCAGAAATAGGGGACTCTCAGGAAAAAAAAATCTCCAGAAACGTGTATGTACAGGAATTTCTAAGCTGGCTGCAGATTCCTCCCGAGACCCAGTTTAAGTCTTTGCCCCAGAGGAAGCCCTTTCCCACTTAATTATCCCTATCAGAAACTAAGCACAGATGATTGCTCTTCTCTGCAGAAAAACCATTCACATATTTTGAAATATAAAATATCTCACCCTTGAACCCTGCAGTCTAAAAATCCTCATTCCTCTATCATTACTTCCTAGGTGGTGTTCATTACATAAGAAATTCACCAAAGGCTCCTCTCCCTTCCAGTTCTCTCCCACAGTCTCCACCTCCTGTCTCTAAACTGTGGGCTCAGAGCCTCGCTCAGAGCTGGGGCTCACATCACAATTTCTACCAGAGATTGAGCTCAAAACTCCTGAAGCTTCGAGTGCACCAAGCAAAAAGGTAAAATGCTACAATTTTTATCAATCACAACAAAAACTGAATCAAGAATTGCAACATGTTTGAGTGCCATTTTTAACCAAGCTGTAAAATTCAAGGCAATTCACCTATTATTTTAGGGTTTTCTCCATTTCCATCGCAATATCCATGCACCATTGTCAACAGTTTTTCTAACGCATCAGTAGGAAATTCAAACCTTCACGTGTTGTAAAAATTTTGGTTGTCAACTTCAAAAAATAATGGGGGAAGGAAAGTCGGTTAAAACAGTTCAAGGCCATACATCCTTTTTTCTTTTAAAAGAAATGTTAACCCTGAGGTCGCAACAGGATGACAAACAGCCTTTTAATCTATCGAAAGTTTCCATTAGTCACAAATTCCATTTCAAAATGGGAAAAATGTATTGAACATAATTTCAAAAAAATTATGTATCAAGTAACCCGCACGAGGCTTTTCAAATCTGCAGACCTGCAGAAAGTACTTAAAACAAAATGTTGTAAGTCCGCCAACCATACCCTCACGCCCGCAGAGTCCGTGGCGCTGAACCTCCGCGCGCCCCTTCGTGATCAGAACACCAACAGCACTGAAAACAAAGATTTCGACCAAATATGGTTTGCCTCTCGCCGAATTTTCAGCATGACCAGTAAAAATAAGTTCACAAAAATCCTGCCAAGCACTTTTTCCCCCACAGTGCTTCTCTGGAAGTTCGGCCTGACCAAACAAATATGGTACTAGGAGGAGAGACCTGGAAGGCGAACACAAAAGTCTCATTTACATTCCTGGAAAGCACGGCTTCTCGCTGCAGGCTCTGGAAGGCACCACTTGTTCGAGCCGCGACGTTAACTTCACTCGGTCCCCCAGCACCGTCAAATCGGAACGCGACGGATGTTGCAATTCGTACCCAAAGAATGCATCACATATCCTCTTTTTACGCGGTGGAAAGTAAAACGGATCAAAAGCAGTTCTCCCCCGTACAAGTGCATAAGAATTAACCCTCGGTATTTAGGATTCTCAAGGTCCCTTCTGTCTCTAATTATAGCTACCGAAAACTAGAAATCAATAGAATACACTTTAAGCTTTACGAAGTGCGGGTGGAGAAAGACAATTAAAAATCTCGGATTATTTTCCAGAGCCAAAATAAAATAAAGATCACCATGACTGAGCCACAGGGGCACAACTGTGTCCACCTCTTCCCAAAGCGCAAGCTCTCCTGTTCTGTCGTCCTCAAGAATTTCCTTGTTTCTCCCCGCAAAACCACCTTCAGTGTCCCCAATACACAGGTCAGTCTCCCCGTAGCCGAGTCTAACTCCGTACGAGCAGCTCACAAGCTCTGGCGACACCGAGGAAAACGCCGCCCCGCCGCGCGACCCCCGTACCCTCCCTCACCAACCTTCTCCGCACTCCGAGCCTGGAAGCGCCCGACACGGCGGTGCTCGGCGCCCTCCGGCCGCACGGCGCTGGAGTCGGGGACGTGCGTGTCACATTTTATTCTCCGGCAGCCGCTCGGGTGCGCGCGCCACGCGCTCCCACACTCACACGGACGCCTTCTGGAGCGGGAACCCAGGGCCGGGGGCGCACGCCGCGTGCCTCGGAACTTGGGGGCTGCGGACGCCCAGAGCGCAGCTCAGATCCTCCTGCTTGTGTCCACCCGTGGTTCCTCCGAGCAGCCTCCTAGTGCCACCGCGGGAGCCAGCAGCGATCCGCGCTCGCGTCCTGGGAGGCCTGCGGGATCACCTCTCCCGGGCCAGAGCTGCTCGGCACCGGGCGGCAGCTGCAGGCGCGGGGGGTGGCGCGGCCTCGGGGCGGCTCGGGGATACGGTCGGCTCCGCGCCGCGCGCCTCATTGTTCCCGGCGGCGCGCCTGCGGCGCGGGAGGCGGGAGGGACCGCGGCCTCTGGCCGCGAGATTAGGCGGAGGTTCCTGGCCCCCGCACAGGGCCTGCACTGCGCCCCACCCCCGAGCTCCGCGTGCCCCCTCCGCCTACTCCTTGCCCCTTCTTCCTGCGCCATTGCCTCCCAACCTCCCCCACCGGGCCTGGGCTCACCTAGCGGGCGGGCGCCGGGTACTGGGAAGTTGCACTGTCCGCGCCCCCGGCGGGGCTGACCAGCCCGCCGGCCAGCGCAGGCGGGGTGCACGGCGGGACGCTCCCCAGCTGCGCGACGACCCCTGACTCTAGCAAAGAGTGACTGCAGATGGGCTGCGTGGGGCGGTGCGGTTACATAAAAAGGAATGCCTCTCCCCAGCCACTGCCTCCAGCCAGCCAGCCCCAGCTTCACGAGGGTTACCTGTACGGGCTCCGCCTGGCACTCAGCGGACATACAAGTCCCTGAAGGCGCAGGGATGCAGGAATGTGATGGGGCTGTGGATGGCGAAAGGGGAGTCCAGGTGCCTGACTCCACGGGAGTCAGTCTTTGTGTATCCCACTCGAACACACCCTCCTGGCAGCGCCCAACACCGGGCTACCTGCGCGCGAGGCAGCGCCTGCGAGCCAGCCGGGTGGGGCACGGAGGAGCGCAGCATCCTCGCTGGCCCGCTGGCTCCCTTTGTTCCTCCAGTTCGGCCGGCTCCGCGCTGCCCCCTGGCCCTTGGTCCAGAGAGCTTCTCCGAGGCACCCGAGGGTCAGGGCTGTCCTTGAGAGGGGGCCACCTTCCACTTGGGAAGGACCTCTGGCCAAATCTAGTGAAATAAATCACCAGAGACCTCCACCTGCCCGCCCTTTTTCGCGAGAGGGATGGGGAAAGTTCTTGGGACTGGCGCCCGAGGCTGCTCTCGCGGAGCGTGGAGAACCGAATGTGAGCAGCTGGAGTCGGCGGGCGGGGCCACACGGAGCAGCAGATCGGGTGTCCGTCTGCTAGCGTGCGGAATGTCCATTTGTCACTGCGGCTCTCTTGCTCTTCTGAGGCAGCCGCAGCTGGTCCTGGGACTGAGACCGCGCCTCGCTTTGTTTGCTAGTAAACACACTCCTTGGAAGTTCAAGGGGGCTCCCCGCGAAGGTGCGCGAAGGTGGTGGCGGGACTCGGTTCTCTATTCAGTGGTCCTCTCCAGGACACAGGAAGCTGTTCAGGTGTGGAGGTTTAGTTGGGCGAATTACCACATAGTTCCTGCCGGTCTCACAGGGACAAGAAGTTACCCTCCCGTCCCCCTACCCTGTCTTTCCACTCGCCTCATCCCTGGTCTCTGGAGGGGCTCACATTTTGGAGACATAAACCCTCACTAAATTTACTATTTTAAAATTCGTATGTAAGTTCATTTCACCAATTGATCCATTTTAAAGAAAACAACTGGATAACTAATTCATTAGCTATTTGAGTGCCAATTACAGTGCTGAGGACTCTGGGTTCAACAGAAGATATGTGAATGAGTTCGGAACCAACATCCCCAAGATGTGCCACTTTGGCACATGTATTATGTCAGCTGAAGGCTATTGATACCCCACAGGCTCAAGAGAAATGTTTTCTTCTCCCATAAAGAATTTATGAGGGTCTTTGCCCATAATAAGCATTATCACCAGAAATCAGTTTTTATGACCTATCTACAGGGCAGGGCAAACATCAACTTACTGAACATCTGCTCTTCTTATCCTCCTGCAGTGGCCATCCTCCCCTCTGAAACTCCAAGGTACCTTACCTTATTCTTAGCTCAGAATGCCATGTATTCCTCATTTTTCCTTTCTGGCTAGAAACCTCTCATATCGGTGGGGTTCCCATACATATGTATGTAATTAAATGTGGTCATTTTGTCTTGTCAATCTGTGTCATGCAGATTTGTTAGACCAGCTGAAAGAACTTTGAAGGGTAGAGGAAAGTTTCTTCCTTCCCCATATATGCAATAATATCACTTTCCTACCCTCAAGAAGCTTGCACGAGTTTAAAACATCAGAGGGGTTTAACTAAAACCTACTGGGAAAAAAAGCATTGCACTCAGTCATAGTGTAGGGTAGAAATACTCAATATTTCCCCAATTATGGTAACTGCTTCTGACACCTGGAATTCAGCACAACTGCATGGAGGGACAATGTGTTATATGGGTCTTTTAAAAAAAACAAACTATACTCCATAAATGTGAAATATGTTCTGTGTAGCTAAAAGTAAGTTTTTTGTTTGTTTGTTTGTTTGTTTGTTTTAAATGACATGATAGAGTCTTGTGCTAGTGAGGGTGAGGGAAGGAAGTTATGTAGAAAAATCCACCTACCCCCTTATCAGCTGAGGGCCCTGAGCAGTCCAAAAACTCAATCAGTGTTGGTTTTCTCCTGAAGAACGCATATAACAGGCTTGTTTGTAAGAAGTAGAGATCTTGTGTTAAAAGTGTCTCCCCTAGTGCCTGGAATGTGATACTTAATAAATTGTAATAATTAATAGATAATAGTAGCCAGTGTTGAACACTCTGTGTGAAACAGTAGCATAATTTTAGAAACTTCTTATAGTGTATTTATTTGCATTTTATATATTTTCTGTTCCTTTATCTTAAATGCTGCAAAAGTTGATGTCTTGACTACCTCAAAGAAATTTTCAGGAGAAACTAGAGTGGGCAAATAACAATTAACTTTATGCTTGTAAAAAAAATTAGCACCTGAAGGCAAATATGAAAATCATCGCTATAAAATTTTAAGTGGGTTGAGTTTATTATTTATGGTTGGGGTAGTAAACAAATGGGGCTAAACTAATTTAATCTATTGCTTCCTAAAGAAATAAGAGAACAAGTTGATATGCATAAAGCTATTAACTGATGATTGTTTCTCTCAAAGTATATGGTAAATAAAATATTTGACATCCCTTAGTTTAATTGCTTAGAGGCACTCCAAATAGGAGCAAATTATTTAATTTTTTTATTAGTCTACAGATTCGTAAAACCTTCCCCAGGCACTTCTGGCACGTTCCTTAAACAAAACAAAACAAAACAAAACAAAACAAAACACAATAAACTTATTCCTACAAATAGGGGGCATTAAAGCAATGTTTGCTGTTATCCATTTGCTCATAATAACCTGAATTTCCTTTTCTGTTTTTAAACTCAAGGTTCATCCCATGTCCTTTCTCATATGAACTATTGATGGATGGGCTGTGTTTTACAAGGGAACATTCCTTCCATTTTCAGGAATTTCTCATAAGTGGTCAAATCAAGAAGCTCAGCAAGTCTTCCAGCTGAGAATTATTTGGTTCAGGTAGGGAATGAAGAATAAACATATTCCAATGATACCGTTGCAGAATCTGGGGTATTTGTTTCCTTTAACTATGGTTTATAAAAAATATTTCTCTTCTATTTATTATGCCATTCAACCCTCACAATAAACCCATAGAATTTTTACAGATGGGGAAACTGAGACCAAAAGAAATAATTAGGTTAGGACCATTTTCTCTAAGCATAATGTCTTCGGGTTCTATTTACTTGAGATTGCCTTGCCATAGATGAAATTAGTACTTCATGAAGGACATCACTCATCGATGTGTTTTTTATACTTAATCAGTGAAACAAATTAGTATGTGGTTATTATAAAAAATAAATTTTGGATACTCACATTTTTGGAACTCATTATAGTGCTAAGATCAGGAAGACGTGTTTTTCCTAGCTAACTCATAGATTTAAAAAAAAAATTAACTTATTTAGTTTTTAGAAATGTTGATAAGGAAACAGACCACTACTAAGAAACAATAACCTCAGCTACTTAAATGTGTATAGACACCAGAATCTTAGGCCAGAACCTCCCTTATCCCCATTATTTCCTTCAATATTTTCAGATGGAGAGAAAAAAAATTGTTTTTAGCATCTGATATAAGAAAGATGCCTTTTTAGCATCAGACATAGAAAAGAACACACTGAGATGCATTGGGCTGCCCTCTGGCTTGTTGAGATCCACAGTCTGCCCTGGTCACGGAAACACAGCCACCTCAAGGTGGAGTCAGGGGCTCACAGCCTGACCAGTTGGCAACCAGCACCTTCTAGACATAGCAGGATAAAAACATGTACGGGTGCGAAAGAAATTTTCTTCCCTAATCTCTTCCTTGTAGCTCATAATCTAATGTTAAAAGGCTAGAACTGAAGTCTGGGATACCTGGGATTTAGTTCTGACCTTGTTGCCTTGGTGAAGTTTTATATGGAATAAATACATTTTATTCTGAGCTCATGTCACAAGATCATAAACATTCACAAGGGCACAATATTTCACAGTTTACGTAAAGGCTTGCCTGTCCATTATCTCATTGGATTTTTCCCAACTCCGAATCATGAAATGAAGGTGTGAGGGTATTAAGGGCCAAAAAGAAGTAGCCCTCTCACTTCTTAATTGTGTGGCATAAATGATAATATCTAACACTAATATTTTAAGGCCTAAATTCTAAATCCTTTATAAGTATCAACTCATTTAATCCTTATAATGAGGTTTTAAAAATCTTTTTATTTTGAAATATTTTCAAACTTACAGAAAAATTGGATAAATAATACCTTCATCCAGATTCTCCAAACATTGACACTTCACTGTGTTTGTTTTATCATTCCTTTACCTTCCATTTATGATTTTTTTTTCTGTTGGAGAATAAGTTGTATACATCATGTTCTTCACCCTCTAAATACTCTGTTTTATTTTCCTAAGAACAAGGACATTCTCTTACATAATCAGAACACAGTTATTATAATTAGTATATAGTATAATCGTGATTATACTATAAAATCTTAGACTTTATTCAAATTTCACCAGTTGTCCCATCAATGTCCTTCATACCAAATAATAATAAACAGCAGAGCCCAGGATCCAATCCCAGATCATCTGTTACATTTAATTGTTGTGTTTCTTTGGTCTCTTTAATCTGGACTGGCTCCTCAGTTTCTTTAACCTTAACATTTTCCACTGAGTTCAGACTATTTATTTTGTTAAACGTCCACAATTTGGGCTTGTCTGTTGTTTCCTCACTATTAAATTCAGATTAGATTCAGGCTATGCTTTTTTTCTTTTGTCTTTTTGGCCAGGAATATCATAGCTTTATGTTTTTCTTAGAGCATCATTTCAAAATAATGTGTTATGTTTTTTTGTTCCAATACTGGCAAACTTAACTTTTATTACTTGGTTAAAGTGGTGTCTGCCAATTTCTCCATAATGAAGTTACTATTCCTTTCTTTATAATTAAAAAGTAATTTCTGTGGAGATACTTTGAAGCCATGCAAATATTCTGTTTCTCCCCAAATCTTTACTCACCAGTTGTAGCCTCCATTCATGATTCTTGCCTGTAATAATAATGATTTTCTAGTTCCTTTATTCTTTGACACTTAGTGGTTGGCATTTTGCCATTAGAAAGAGCTCCCCCACCCCCCCACCCCCCACCCCCCGCACTTGCTTTTGATGCAAGTGTTTCTGTCACTGCTTTTCTAAAGAAGAGGAAACTGTAGGGTCACAGAGAAAGGAAGCGAATTGTTGTGGAACACACATCTGGTAATTGTAAATAACTTGGACAAGATAATAACTCGGAATCTATTTCCTCAACTGTAAAATGAGAGTAATAATCCATGTTATAGGGCTATTTAGAGGATTAAATGAGATAGTTACTTTAAGGTGCCTATTCCAATTGAACATACAAATAATGACGTTTCAGTCAATAATGGACTATATATGTGATGGTCGTCTCATAGATTATAATGGAGCTGAAAAACTCCTATCGCCTGTGTTGTAGCCTTCCTAATGTTGTAGTACAATGCATTACTCATCTATTTATGGCAATGCTGGTATAAACAATTCTACAGCACCGTACATAGTACTTGATAATAACCATAAATGACTATGTTACTGTTCTATATATTTACTATACCATACTTTTTATTGTTATTTTAGAGTGTACTCTTTCTATACACATTTTTTTTTTGCTATAAAACAGTATGCTATATTAATTATACTGGCAGCAGCCTCATACATCTCATGTTTACTATGTCTTTTGATTGCATCATTTTTTCTTGTGCTTGATTTACTCTTATGTTGTTTTGTACATTAACATGATGTATAGGCTTGTAGCCTAGGAGCAATAGGCTGTACCAAATAGCCTAGGTGTGTAGTAGGCTACATCATCTAGGTTTGTGTAAGTGCATTCTATGATAGTCACACAATGACGAAATCACTTAAGGATGCATTTCTCAAAAGTTTCTCCATCGTTAAGCAGCGCATGACCATAGTAATTGCTCAATAAATAATAGCTGTTATATAAAAGGATGAAAGTATGTCCGTTTTGTAGGTAAGAAAATCTGGTCATAGATGGTGTAAGAGCTGCATAAGACTGTTTGTTATTGAGGAGCATTTTGACCTCAAATTCCTTCCTTCAGCAACTATTTGTTGAGTACAACCATCTGCCAGATTCAGTTCTAGGATCTGAAGATATAGAAGTCAGTGACAGAATAGGTCCTTGCTGTTGCTACCTTCAATTTTTTTTTTCCAGATGAGACTGAATATACAAACCAATAAAAGCCAGACCATATGTAACAATAAAACTCTGATCCACAACCTGTAGCAACCAGACTAGGAAGCCAGATCGCAGTCTCTATACAATAATAGGTCCGAAACCGTCAGGGCTTAATAACTGCCAGCTTCTCAAAATTTTGGCCCCCTCTAACTTAAGACCATACATAGAAAGCCAAATATGGTCCCCTAAGCAATCATATGGGATGTCCCATTTCTAGTTAGTGCATGATTTTTGGCAGAATTTTGCCCCCCTAAAATTCATATGTTGAAGCCCTAACACCTTGTACCTCAGAATATGACTATATTCAGAGTTAGGACTTTTCAAGGGGTGATTAAGTTAAAATGAAGTCATCGGAGTGGGCTCTAACCCAATATAACCAATGTCCTTATAAGAAGAAGAGATTAGGACACACAGAGAGACAGCAGGAATGCTCTCTCATGGAGAAAAGACAGTATGAGGCCACAGCCAGAAATCAGTCATCTGTAAGCCAGGAAGAGAGACTTCAGAAGGAAGCAACCCTGCCGACACCTTCATCTTAGATTTCTGCCTCCAGAACTGTGAGAAATAAATTTCTATTGTTTAAACCACCCACTGAGGTACTTTGTTACGGCAGTCCTAGCAAGTGAATACACCTACCTATAGCTTCCTTTCGCCAACAGTCTCTGATCAGGACATACCTGAGCTTTCCCTTTTTCCCACTATAAAGCTTTCCCATCGCTCTGCCCTTCTCTGAGTCTCTGCCAAATGCAAGTGGTGGTGGCTGATTCTTTTGCTAAAGCCAGCTCTGAATACATTGCCTTTGCCCATTCTCGTTTGGGTGCTCTGTGTTCATCTCCACATAGGGAGAGCAAGAGTGGTCAGAAAGTTGCCAGAGGATATCTAATTCCAGTCCTGACCCTTGGAAGAATTTGGACATGGATTGAAGACTAGTCAAGACATTTCCTTTTTAAACATAGTTCTACAAGAACAAACAGTCCGTATGTGATGTTGCTTTGATTACTGTTTCAAAGACCTGTCTCTAAGTAGCTGATGATAGAATTAATTAAAACTTACCTCAACTGCTGGGTAATTTTCCATTGATTAGCCCTGCAATTTGTTATACATGTCTCAGAAAACCCTAGTCATTTTGAGGTGAAGTAGCCTGTACCAGCACACAATTACAATAGTTGAAAACACTATTCCATTTCAAAAGTCTAAATCCTATAGCAATTTAACTTTTTTTCAGTCAGTGATAGAAATGGTAGAAAATAGCTTTAGTAATATAAGTGAATAAATAATGGCACAACTTAAGAGACATCAGAAACATGAATGCAAAGTGAAAACTTTGGACCAAATTAAAAAAAAATCTTACATGGTAATTTTTGAAAAGAAGAACTAAGTCATGTGATATTTCTTTTGTTCAGCTCAAGTTATTCTCCTCAACAAATATACATATTTCTAGGTCTCATCTCACAAAATTCAAAAATCAATACATGCTTCCGAGAGAATTCTTACATAATTGGAATTGATTATAAGTTATACATGAAATAGCACAACATAGATAGCCATAAATTTCTTAATTCGAAAGCTAGAAAAAATCAACAAAGTAAACTGTATTATATTACATGCAAGAAATAATTTTAAAACTTTCGAGTGACTTGGCAAAGAGGAAATAATTATCCTGTGACATGTAAAAATATTACAGGGACAGAACTGATAGCTTTTGCCCTTTAAGTTCAGCTGTAACTTATAGTGGCAGCATTAATGAGATATGATGAATAATTTGTTCTCCTGGAAAGGTTAGAACTTTTGAAATTTTACCTTTTTTTTCTTTCTAGTTTACGTAGGTTGTGAAAGATGCTTCTATCCATTAAGTCATTGAGAAATGATAA
The DNA here is from genome assembly GCA_028627145.1 of Eidolon dupreanum. Classification (NCBI taxonomy): domain Eukaryota; kingdom Metazoa; phylum Chordata; class Mammalia; order Chiroptera; family Pteropodidae; genus Eidolon; species Eidolon dupreanum. Next base: position 45,091,701 of record CM053515.1, on the reverse strand, counting down.
AGAAAATACATACACATTCATGGTTTTACTTTTTTTTAGAATAATAATATCCACTTACGGACATGCTTGAAGGAAGAGTTCAAAGATGTCAGCATGGGCTATCCTCATGAAGATGAGTGAATTCCACAGGCATCTTGCTGAATGAGAGAGGAGCAGACCTCGAAGTGTGGCCCAGACGCCTTGGGCCTCCTCAAAACCCTCTCAATAAGGGTTCCTCAAGTCAAAACTATTTCTATAATATTACTACATATTTTCTTCCTTTTTTATTCTTATTCTCTCATGAGTGGACACTGTAGTTTTCTAGAGGCTATGTGACATGTGATATTGCAACAGATTTATTGCAGAAGCAGCTATGAGAATTCACCTGTATTTCAAGATAGGCATTAAAGCAATTTGCAAAAAGGTGAAGCGATGTGATCCTTTCTAGATTATTTTTGTTTTGTTTTGGAAAATATAGTTACTTTTTCACAAAAACATGTGACATATTAACACACAATAGCTTATTATTATTTTTAAAAGAATCAAATATTTCTGTTTTAATTTTAGTAAATATGCAACAGCTATAACCCACCTAAATAAAATATAGTATATATGCATAGCTATAACCTGCAAAACTAAAAGCATTTTGGGGTCCTCAGTAGTTTTTGAATGGAAAGAGGTGCCAAGAAGGACAAGTTTGAGAATCACTATGGTAGAGGATTGGAACACATATGACCCTAAAAACACTCTAAAATGTGGTGAGGCTCTATGGTGAGCTGACAATAGCCTGAGCTCCACCAGTCTGGCTTCTGCTTAAACTCTATCAATAACTGTCAAGTGGTATGCCATTGTCCCCAGGGCTTGTGTGATGTGGCTCTCTTGCCTTGTCCCTCTTCCTAAGACTACCACTTCTCCTCTCCTTTTGCTCAGGGGCCTTCACGCCTATGGGCCTTTGCTCTCTTTTTTTCTTCCTGGTGTCAGCCCTCTGCCTCCTCCAGCTCAATTCTTCTCACCCTGTACATTTCAGCTTAAATCTCAATTTCTCAGAGAAAAATGTATTGATAGCCTGGATTGTGTTGTCTTTTTAAAATATAACTTCATGGCACAGAGTGCTTTTCTCTCATTGAATATAACTAAACTGTAATTACATTCAACAGTTTATTGAGTGTTTTCTGTATTCCAGGACCTGTTCTAGGTTCTGGGAAAAGAATCTTAACCTCTCATAGAATTACATTCAGTGCAAGAGTTGGGGAGGGGGAGGCAGGGGAAGAGACAGACAATAAGCAAATAAATACATTTGTCATATATAATATGTCAGGTGATTATAAGAGCTACAGTGAAAAGAAAAACAGGGAAGGAAGATAGAGGGTGGAGATTGCTATTTTTAAAAAGCTGATTGGAGAAAGCCCCACTGAGAAGGTAATGAGGCAAAACCCAATCGGAGCAGGCCAGGGATGGTAAAAGGAGAAACAGCAAAGAATCAGAGATTTTATCCATTATTAAATATTATAAAGAAGTATATACTTTTAAAGTATAAAGGTACACTTTCTGTGGCATCTCTTTCCCCTGCTTGAATCAATAAAAACGAGAATGTCATCTATTGTGTTCAGTGTTCTGTAAATATTTGTTGGGTGAATCCTGAATGAACATACTAAATCTGTCTTCACTTCACCTCACATTCATTTTTCAGGCTGGCACAACTAGTTGCCTTCTTTCTTCTAAAATCTGGGCCCTTTCCCTCAACTCATCCTGTTCTGGAGGCTTTCCTCAGGAGGTCAGCTCAGCGTCTCTAGCAATCACCCTCAGGACACCAGTAAGATGATGTCCCTCAGTGTGAGACATCCACCTACTTCAGCCCCAGGCCAGCCCCAGGCATGCTTCTGCCTGTCGGTCACCTAGAACTCTTCAGACCTACAGGTAAATGCATCATACTTGCCTTAGCTTGGGCTGCCATAATGCAGATACCACCAACTAGCCTGCTAAAGCAACAGAAATGTATTTCTCATTGTTCTGGAGGCTAAAAGTCTAAGGTCGGGGTGCTGGAAGATTTGATTCCTGGTGAGGACTCACTTCCTGGCTTACAGACAGTGGGCTTCTTCCTGTGTCCTTACCTGGCAGAGAGAAGAAGCTTTGGTCTCTCCTTCTCTTATAAGGACACTAATCCCTTCATGGGGCTCTACCCTCATTACCTCATTGAAACCTAATTACATCCAAAAGATCCTACCTCCAAACTTTATCACATCGGGAAATAAGGCTTTGACATACGGGTTTGAGGGTGACACAGACATTCAGTGCATAGCAATCATCCCCCACAAAGCCTCATCTATGTTTTTAATGGGCCCTATTTGTTGTCCTGAGAGAAGATGGGAATAATTGTTACCTTTGTATGTTAATCTTAGAACTGTTGCCTGGGTAGGTTTATCAAGCATCATACATCGGACTTAGTAAAGCTTGATTTGAAAATAAAATCTGAAAATAGCCTGGAATGTACAGATTTAGGCCTCTCAAACTCTAAATCAGTAATATTTCAGGCCATCAGTACTGAACGTGGTTTAGCATTGACAGAAATATGAAACAGTGATGAATACCAGCAGCTGTGTTAAGGATTAACTGGCATAGGGACTAAAATTTAGCTTTAATTTATTCTTCTTGTCCAACACTAGTGAAAAAAATTCTAAACTCATATCTGAGCATAACTTGGTTAATGGAGTCTACCTGTTTACACAAGCTGGGAAGCAGAAAGTGAAACAGGATACACACTCCTCTTGACCTCTAATTGTTAATCAAATTATTTAACTCTTATATTTGCACTATCTCTTAAAAATATTTCTTTCCATTTCTATTTCTTTGAGTCCAATTCTTATCATCTCTCACCAAAAGCATTGTACAGTCTGGTCTTTCTATTTCTAATTTCTGCTTGATTTAAGTAATCTTTTATGGCAAACATATTGTGTCCCTAAAATAAATACATAAATAAATAAATATATATAAAAATTTTTATTTATATATGTATTTATTTATATATTTATATTTATTTGCATATAATATATATTATTCATACATATGAGTTTATCTCTATGTGTACATATATCTACATATCATACAAATATATCTATATACAGATTTTTCAGTAGGCCTTTCCCTCTTTAAAATCTTCTTTGGCTGTAATACCTTAAGAATAAAAACTAAATACTTTAAAATGGTATTAAAGTCTTCATCTGCTGGTTCAAACTTCATTTTCCAGCCTTATTTTCTGCAAAAATATGTATGTTTTTCCATATTGGAAAAATTACCAAACAGTTTATTTCTTTAAAAAATATTCTGTTTCACAGTGCCCTTATTTCTTTAAGTAGATCCATGGTTCTCACCTTGTGTGTGCAGAGATGCCCAAGATGCCACAGCAAACTGAGATGATACAGGATATTCTAAATTTTCAAGAGAAATCAGTGCCTGCCGCTTGATACCTGCGGGATCATGTAGTTCATTTGACAGTCTCAACATCAGATTGTGCCACGTAGTTATTGATGGTATCAGAGCTCTTCCAAACTGTGTTTCTGACAGCTGTTGTGATTAAAAGTAAGTATCATGTGAAAATCAGAGAGGAACCAGAAATGAAGGCAGCAGTGTTTGATTTGAGTCCAAGTTTGAGAAACCATGCAGTGTATAATTTTGGGTATTTTGCAACGAAGTAAAAGCATTTTTTATCTTCCATTAATATATATCATATTAAAAATCACCACAGTTGATTTTTGTTATTTGCAGTTGTTATGTTCTAGAATGTTCCCACTGACAGTGAATTAACAGATACTGAATCATTGCTCTGAGGGGAAATACCTGCAAGTTCCTGACCACAGCAGTTTACCAGTTCACAACTTTATTTAATTAGTGTTTCTGTTTAAAGACATCTTAATATATACTGTTGACTCATTAACACTGAACTCAAAGCTGGTAGCATTATAACAAGTGCCTGAAGGAAGCTTATCTAGCACATGTCTTTTCTTCATAAGGCACCTCATAAGTTTCCTGTGCTTAGGAAACAGACAGTATTCCATCACCATGCTTCAGGGTGTTCTAAACAGTGAAATCACCAGCAAAAAGCATAAAAATAAATATGGCACTTAATAGATCACGGAAAGACTTGTTTACCGTATAGGACTGAAACCAGAAAGTAGAGGGTCCTCTTGTTTGAACTCAACTGGAAACGTGTTCATCTTGTGAAAATTTCAACACTCTGCATGTGTCTGCAAATGACCATGAAAGTGCCATAGGTATCAATTTTGGTGTTACAAATACATTTTAGCAAGTAGGAGAACTCCCAAAATAGAATCCACAAGTGTGTGTGTGTATATATATGTATACATATATATACATTTATATACATTTAAAGTTATTTGGATCCAACTAATTAATAAATGGAACTAAACTATTAGATATTTTTCTTAGCCTAGAGGCCCTTGAAAAATTTCTGAGATACTGAGGACACTAAACAAAAGTTTGAGAGCCTTTGGTTTCTACTCTCCTTCTCTCCTCCCCAAATTATTGATACCTCAGTCTTCTTTCCTAACCCAGTTTAGCAGTCCCTTCTTATCTGATACCTTTTCTGTGTCTTCAGTTAACATTAGCCATTTCCTCTTTTGGCTCCTGAATCCTAAGTGGTAAGTGACCCCTTGATGCCACTTATCACCGTACAAAGGGATCCACCTCTATCGTGAGATTGGTTATTCTGAAACCCAGGAAATATTTCATTCTCTGCTCACCATTTTTTGTCAGGCCACAATATCCTTGTTCCACCAGGAATAACAACAAAAATTTTGCTAGTTCTTTTTCTACTTCTCCGTTGCTAGACACTCTAAATTATCTCACAGTCTTTTGCGTTATATTTCCAGGATCCTTAGATCTGGAGGAATGGAGGAAGGATTAAGATCTCATTTGTGTTTAAAAGTAAATCTTTCCTGTACTTCAGTCTTTGCTGAGTATAGTACTATCTACATCTCAAGCACTTGGTGACTGCCGTGGGTACCAGGGCTGGCACCACAATTTGAGAGCACTGCTTGCTATGCTCCTGTGTACCAAAGCTGTACCATCACAGCATCCTAACCTGTCTTGTGGACTTCATCCATCTTCTCCTCAATGAGGCCTTTGTTATGGAAACAAGACAGCATATTGGCATATCTCTGACTTTGGAGTAGGAAATTTCTCCATACAGTATTAAAAGAGGTTCATTTAAAGACATTTTAAAGAGAATAAAAGTGCATTCACAGTATGAGAGAAGAAACTTGCAATACTTACAAATCAATAAGAAATAGCAACCACATAGAAAATAAGAAAATCAACAGATATTTTGTAAAAGAGGACATATAAATGAGCAATAAAGCTGAAAAGGTATTTAACCTCTTCTGTAATCAAAGAAATGCAAATTAAATCTGTAATTATTCTCTAAAACAGAACAACTTAAATTTAATAAAAGACTGACAATACCAATAAGTTAAGGATTTTAGTAGCATTATTACTTCTATTATCCCAAGTATTACTTCTATTATCTGGAAGCATTCCAAAGTTCTCAACCATACTAATATAATAATATTAGTATAAAATACTAATTACATATACTCACATATACTAAATCTAATAATAATTATAAGTATCATAATAATGACATAAATAGTTTAGACACAAAAAAATACATGTTATTTGAGGACCGCTGCACCACTTTACATTCTCACCAGCAACGTATGAGTGATCCAGTTTTTCTATATTCTTGCCAACATGCTCGTCATTTTTTATTTTAGTTGCTTGAATACACGTGTAAGGAGTATTGCATCTTGGTCTTAATTTGCGTTTTCCTGGCAATTAATGATATGAACAATTTTTGTGTGCTTATTTGCCATCTATATATCTTTTCAAATCTTTAGCGGTTTTTTAAACAGATTATATTTTCAATGTTGATTTTTGAGAGTTCTTTATGCAGTCTAGAGTTGAGTCCTTTCTAATATGTGTGATTTGCAAATATCACCTTGTCTTTTTATCATCTTAACAGGATCTTTTGCAGAGCAAAAGTTTCAAATTTTGATTTACTTGAATTTATCTTAGAACTCATCACTGAATCATATAGGCCCTGAAGATTTTCTCTTATGTTATTTTTTAAAAGTTTAACAATTTTATACTTTATATTTAAATCTATTTTAATGTTTATATAAAGTGTTAAGTTTAGGTCTAGGTTCATGTTTTTGATTATAGATAAGTATTTCCTCCAGCACAATTTGTTGAAAAGACTACCTTTCCTCTATCGAATTGTTTTCTCACTTTGTCAAGTATTAGTTGATCAGTTGATCTGTTGTATGGGGCTATTTCTGGGTTTTCTATTTTGAACCATTGATCTATGTCTCTTTACTATCCCCAATATCACAGAGTTTTAACTACTGTAGCTATATAATAAGTCTTGAAATTGGGTTGGGTGATTCCTCCAGTTTTAGTCTTCCTTTTCAGGATTATTTTACTTAATCTAGTTCCTTTACTTTTACATATAAATTTTAGAATAATCTTATTTATATCTTAAAAATTATCCCTGAAATTTTGGTAGGAATTTTGTTAAAGCTGTGTATCAATTTGAAAGGAATTGACTTCTTTACTATATTTAGACTTTCATGAACCTACGAATCTGTTATAGCTCTCCATTTTTTTAATATCTTCTTTTGATTTCTTTCAACAGTATTTTGTAGTATTCAGTACAGGTTTTATTTTAGGTTTATTTCTAAGAATTTTATTTTGTAAATATCAGTTTCCATGTGTTCATTGCTAATATATAGAAATACAATAGATGTTTGGATGTTGATCTTGTCTATGCTAATGTATGTAGTCAGTGGTATAAATTTCTCTCCTGCCACTGCTTTAGCTGCATGTCATGAATTTTGATATGTCATATATTCATTTCCATTCAGTTCAATGTATTTTTTATTTTTTCTAAAAATTTCCTCTTTGACTAATGGATTATTTAGAAGTGTGTTGTTTAGTTTCTAGGTTTCGATGATATCTCTATTATGTTTGATTCCATTGTGGTCAGAGAATGTGGTCTTTATGATTTTAATACTTTTTAAATTTGTCGCAGTTGGTTTTATGGCCCAGAATATAATCTGTCTTGGTATATATTCCTTTGGGTGCTTGAAAATAGTGTGGGTTTTTTTTTTTCTTTTTGCTATTGTTAGATGAAGTGTTCTATAAATGTCAATTAGATTTTGTTGGTTACTGGAGTAGTTGAGTTCTTCACAATCCATTTGACTTTCTGTTTAACAATTTATCAATACCAGAGAGAGATGGAGAAGTGTTGAAGTTTCTGACAGTAATTGTGGATTTGTCTATTTCACCTTTTATTTAAGCTCCCTTATTTCGCAGCTTTTTTGCTTGGTGCACATACACATAGAATTGTTATGTCTTCTTTATGGGATGACCCTTTTTATTATTATGTAATGTCTCTCTCTGTCTCTGATAATTTGCTTTGAAAGTCACTTTTTCTGACACTAATTTAGCCATCCCTGCTTTTGATTAATGTTTGCAGGGTATATACTCTTTCATCTTGTTCCTTTCTAACTATGTACATCATTATATTTGAAGTGAGTTTCTTGTAGACAATGTATTCTTGGATTACATTTGAATCCGCTTTGTCAACCTCTGACTTTTAAATGGTGTATTTAGGCTATTTGCATTTAATTTAATTATTGATATATTAAGGCTAAGTCTGCCATTTTATATTTTGTTTCCTTTTTACTCATTTGTTTTTCATTTATGTTTCTCTTTTCTTAATTTTTGTGGACTACTAACATTTTTTAGAATTTTATTTCATTTGTGTATAGTGTTTTTGAGTATATCTTATTTACCGTTTATTTAGTGATTGCTTTAGAAATTATGTTTCAGGTATATATTAATCAAATTCTACTATCAGTATTTTATCAGTCTGAGTGAAGTGTAGAAATCTTATGTCCCTTTACATTCATGTATTTACTAATTTATAATTGTCTTTCCTCCCTGTATGTCCTGTATGTCCTGTATGTCCTTCCTGTATGTATTTCCTTTACATATATTGAATTCCACACTAGACATTGTTACAATTTTGGCTTCCATTAGCACATATAATTTAGAAAACATAAGAAAAGAAATGTTGTCTATGGCCATGCCACCCTGAACAAGCCCAATCCTGTCTGATTTTGGGAGCTAAGCAAGGTCGGGCCTGGTTAGTACTTGGATGGGAGACCACCTAGGAAGACCAGGTGCTGTAGGCATAAAAAATACAAAAATAAGAGATTGTAAACTGACAAGGTCCTTGCAATCTGTGAGGTCAACCAAGGGTTGCCTTGCTGAAAAGAAAAGAAAAGAAAAGAAATGCAATTCTATTTACTCATAATTTGCTCTTATGTTTTCTTTTATCTTTGCTGATGTTCCAAAATTATTTTTTACAAATAATTTTCTTTTAATTTAGAGAATTTCTGTTAGCCATATGTTTTCCCCAGGGTAGATCTGTTGGTGATAAATTCTCTTAATCTGCCTTCACCTGAGAATGTCTGAATTTCATCTACATTCCTGAAGTACATTTTAATTAGATATAGAACTATGGGTTCACAATTATTTTCTTTAAGCCCTTGAAAAGTGTCTCACTTTTTTCTGCCTTCCATTGTTTCTGGACAGAAATTTTGTCATTTTGTAGTATTTGTCCTCTCTTGGTAATGTGTCATTTTTCTTTGGGTGCTTCTAAGACTTTCATTTGTTTTTAGTTTTCAAAAGTTTATCTATAATGTGTCTTAGCATGGATTTCTTTGGTTTTATTCCATTTTAAGATTGCTCACTTTTTGATCTGAAGGTTTATGCATTTTGCCAAGTTTAAACAATGTTCAATTTTTATTTCTTTGAATATTTTTTTAATTCCCATCCTCTCTGATCTCCTGAAGTTCTGATGACACAAATGTTAGATATTTTGTTATAATCCCACATGTCCCTAGGACTCCATTCAATTTTTTCAACCTTTTTTCTTTCTGTTGTTCAGATTTAGTAATTTTTATTGTTTTAGCTTCAAGTTCACTGATTCATTCTTTCCTCTCCACTCTGTAGTAGGTGCCTTCATCAAGTTTTTTAACTTGGCTATTATATTTTTTAGTTCTAAACTTTTAATTTGATTTTTCTTTATATTTTCTATATCTCTTTTGAGATTTTCTATTTTTTTAAGTTTGTTTCAAGTCGTTTCATATTTGGTCATTAAATTATTTTTTATGATGCCTGCTTTAAATCCTTGTCAGATAATTTTAACATTTGTGTCATTTTGGCATCAATGTCTATTGATTGCCTTTTTTTTCATTTAGTTTGAGATCTTGGTGTTTTGTACAAGTGATTTTCTAATTTAAACATGGATACCTTGGATATTACAAGAATCTTGTGTTTTGGTAGGGCTCCTCTAACACCACTCCAGTGGGGGAAAAGGGATGCCACCTTTTTATTCCCAGGTGGTAGCAGAAGTCTCAGTTCTCCACTTGGCCTCTGTGGGGACAGGATAAGACCCTTTGGTATTGCTGGGCAGGGGTGAGAGTTTAGGTATGCCTTTAGGCCTCTGCTGGTACCACCTTGAGAACCTGGCATACTTTTCTTTGTTGATGCATTAAAAATAACAGATCTAAAAGTATTTCTGTGTTAAAAATAAAATCATAAGCCAAGAAAGAAACTATGTATTTAGACCAGATAACTATTTTGGCTGATTCTTTCTTAAGAGGATAAGATAGCAATATTGACAAAGAAAACCTTTGTGAATATGAGGCCAGCAGTTGTTTAAGCATAGGAAAGGTTCTGGTTACAGATAACTTTGCCAATTGTTTTAGTTTGGTTTTCCAAGAAGTAGACCTTGAGACAAGTGTAAGTTTGTTTGGAGGTGATCCCAGAAAACATCAATAGGAGGGAGAGCAGGGAAGGAAGACCTGTGAGCAGAGACAGCGAATAAAGGGTACATTGTGAAGCAAATAACCAGTGTGGGACTCAGAGGTCATTTGTGTTTGGGTACTATGGACACCACTATAGTACAGAGCTTGGGAGTATGTTGGAGTCAGGGTTTTATGCACTAGTTCCTGTCAATCTCTGTTCAAGGGCTGCCTGGGAGATGCGAGCAGTGGAAGGTGGTGTTAATTCTTTGATGTTAACAGGACTCCAGCTGCCAGAGAGAGTCTCCAGGCAGAGAGATGAAATGATGGCAGTTAAAAGTCAGCCTGGCATGTTACTACGGCCAGACCTGGTGGAGAATGAGCAGAGCACTAACAACATCATCAACACTAATCAAACAGATATCTACTAGATACCTATAATGCTCTACTGGCAGATATTGGTACATGATCTAAAATATTTGTTTAAAAAAAATGCCTTGTTTATCTGCAGCCTTTCCTTCACGCTACTTGCTTTTCTATGTGTTTTGCAGAAGGGGTGCTAACTTCTCTGGGTCTTGTTTCAGCATCTTCACTGACCTTTTTGAAATCTCTATTTCAATATTCTTCAAGAGCAGTCCCCAGTGCTCTTGAGGAACTCCATGGCTCGTCTCTCTAAGACAGCACTGAACAAATCCACAATGAGATGTTAGTTATTGATTGTGTTACCACTCCAGGCTGAGTTACATTCTAAGAGGGAAATGAGCGAGTGTCTAATGGGCAATTTTAGGCAACTGAGCCTCTGAGTAGCTGCCTGTTATCGGATTGGTGGGGGGGGGGCGGGTAGCCGAGGGAAATATCAGCTTTGTTTTTCTCTGGTCTTCATAACACACAACTGCAAATGGGTTGCCACCTACACATGTTCTGGAGTGAGCTCACATCTGGCTTTGGTTAAAGAGAAAGCTGCATCCCTCTGAAGATTTGATTTGGCAAGTGAGCCATGTGGATGAGTAAATTAATGCTAAGACCTGATATTTTAATGCAGGTTCCTGGGAGGCAGAAATCCGACATTTTCTGAGCCACAATGCTTTGGGGAAAACAATTTAACACCTTGGTTCCTCATATGTCAAGAGACTGGAAATAATATTGAGCTAGCACACTGGGGCATTGTAAGAATTCAACTGGAAATATAATTGTTTAATTTTTCTACAATTGCATAAGATGCTTTCCTTGCTGGGACCCTGTGATGCCTTATAAGAGGGAAATGCTATTTCTGCTCCTGGTTGCTGCAAGACTGAGAGAAATGTAAAAATATGAAGAAACCAATTTAAATGTATTGAAGGGACTGTGTCCTCTATTTCCTGAAGGATAATAGCAATTTCACCCTTTCTTCATAGTTTATGTTGGCCTGAAATGTAAAAATACGGAACCAAACAATGAAAATCTTTTAAATGCCTTAAATGTGCCTGTCAAAATACTCACATGGTTAGAAACATTCCATATAAGCATTCTGAAATATATTTGAAGATAATGCTTCCCTTTTAAATTAACTTTCTCTGCTACCACTAGTGGCAGTCAAAAGTGACATTGCTCTTGACTTAAGAAATAGGATTCAAAGCCAGTGTGAAACCAGGCCAGGTCTTTCTCAAAACCTGGCTTGGTTTGAAAAAAAAATACTTTTGGATAAACACCAAGCATTTTGTTTAATATTTTTTTTTAACGTGAGACCAAGAATTATTACAAATAACAAAAAAAAAAATGATTTTAAGTATATCCCTCCTACAGCCAAAGTATCGAATGAGTCAGCAAATTATGTTTTGATTTAACATTTGTATTAGATTCCTAGGGCTACTGTAACAAATTACCACAAATGTAGTGGCTTACAACAAAAGTAACTTATTCTTTCCCAGTTCTGGAGGCCAGAAGTCTAAAATCAAGGTTTTAGTAGGGCCAAATGTGTGAATCCTTCCTCACCTCTTTCAGCTTCTAGTAGCTCCAGGTATTCTTTGATTTGTGGCCGCATCACTTCAATCTTTTTACCTTTGTCTTCACATAGCCTGCTTCTCTGTATCTCTGCTTCGTGACACTGGTCATTGGATTTAGAGCCCACCTCTATAATCCAGGATGATCTCCTCTTCAGATCCTTAACTTAATTACATCTACAAAGACCTCTTTTCCAAATAAGGTCACATTCACAGGTTCTGAGGGTTAAGACGCAGACATATTTCTTTAAGGACCACTATTCAATCCACTATGGAAACTTTTTCATTTCTTAAGGTATATTTCACAGGATTAAAATTGTATATAATGAAAGCTATATCAGAAAAGCAAAAACTTTTTCATTCTTCATTCATATTTTCTCTTTCCAGCATGTCTGTTCTTTGAGAAGAAAACATTACTTAAGGTTTACAAATCCACCTAAATGTTTACAAATCCTTCTAAAGGTTTCCAAATGGCTGCTATTCTCTACTAATGCAAAAGAGCATCCTTCACAAGGCAGGGGACAGGACTTCAAGGACTAAAACTTTTCACATTCAGTTAGCTCCATGATCTCAGAGATTAGAGGCCTCTGGTCACCCCCTTAGACCCTGGCAAGGTCTGGCCATGCGACCACTGAGAAGTCAGCTTCTGTAAGAGAGTGTGGGTGGTAGAGTGAGCAAGCGTTCTGAGCAGGCGAGAGCAGAAGCTGCTCAATTTCTGAAAACGGTTTTCAGTTAGGAATTCTAGGAGAAGGGAGTGAGTGTATTGCTTACCCTGGAAAGAGTCCAGGAGACTATTTCCTCAGCTGATCCAAAACCAGATTTTAATGTTGACTTGCTGCTCTTTTCTGTGTGTCGAGGCCTGTTTCATCACTGTGCCTAGACACCCTGGCCAGTAATTCCTTTTTGTGATCATAGACACCTCGGGCAACCCTGGGTTTGCTGCCACCTCATGTCCAGGTGGAATAACTGGTGCCATGTGCACAACTGAACTTTTGATGCCTGGGCTTCCCATGTAGCTCATCTACCAGGACAGAACTCATCAGTGGGGCTGAAATAATTTTCTGATCCATTTGGTTGTGAATATAAGTGTTGCATTCTGGTTGCATACTTCTACACCTTGTGTGCTTTCCAAGGGAGACCTAAAATTCCCAGTTTTGGTCAAATTTCAGGACTTATTGTTGTGGAAAAATCCCAAACCAGTCCAATGAAATACCAAGCAGTAACTCAGAGAGAAAGGAGAACTCAGGTTTATTACACATGGTCCCAGAGGAACTAGTGCTCTGAAGATTTGGGCAGTGGGCTCAGATGCAACATTGCTTATAGACCAGAATTTTTATAAGAGCTAACTGGTCACTTTGAACTCAAACTGCTACAAACAGCAGGAGTTGCTATGGAGACTACAAGTAGTAACATTGATAAGGCTGAGAGTTGTCACAGGTTGCCGACAGATACAAATTGTTACAGAAAGCGGGAGCTGCTAGGAGTACAAACAGTACAAACAGTTACATTTGTTGAGCAAAAGGCAGTAGGACAAGGTACAAAAGAGCTCTGCAGTGAGCTCTTGCATGCAGCAAGCATATTTATAGAAGCAGAACAAAAAAGCTGATTAGCTTTTAATGAAAATCCTGAAATTTCCTCTTCATATGCTTCTCACTTCTAGTTTAATTCAAGTTCTTCCATGTTCTACTAACAATGGCAAAAGTCTGGGGTCACTTTTTGGCAGTTCTGGATCAATTCCTGTATCTGGTGACTGGTAGAAGAGTAACTTTTTGTAGGGTGGACAAATATCTTAAAAAGATGTCTCTTTTATGCCATTACTGCTTGTTACCTATGCCTATAAACATTTTAAGTATCTGGAAGTACCGTTTTAATACCTAAGGGGAAAAATTGGCCTGAAATATTTGAAAAAGTGAATTGTTAAAAAAAAAAAGTGGATCATGATACCTTTTACCTATGAAGTTTTTGTGTAATGAATATGTTATGTTATAATTGTGTATTCATATGTTATGTTTCTTTAGCTGCATAGGAAACTTTGTGAGGGCAGGACTGTGTCCTAATAATCTCTGTCTTCAGTTTCCAGCAAAAGAACAAACTGAACTCTGCTAAATTTGTTATGCTAGATTAGTGCTGCCCAGAAGTCTTTCTGCGAAGATGGAAATATCCTTTGTCTATGCTGCCTGACACGGCAGTTATTAGCCATAGGTGGTTAACTTGGAAAGTGGATAGTGTGATTAAGAAATTGAATGTTCAATTTTATTCCTTTATAATATAAATTTAAATTTAAATGACCATATATAAAACATGGATGATAGAGGATATTAATGAATAATAAAAATAATTAGGAAAAAATTTATTTTTAACTTTGTGGCTGAGACAATAGGTTCCTAATCCTAAACTCATTGCTGCAGTACCCCAACTTGCTTCTTTCTTGTTAATCTTAATTTTGTTCAGGCATCAAGAGGACCTGAGCTTCCATGTCTCTTCCCTAGCCCCAAGGATGTAAATCCTAATTGATCTAACCAAGAGGCTCTTGACTTTGGCAGCACAATAGAATCATTTGGGAGACATTTAAATACCTAGATGATTAGAACTCATGTTAGACCAATGAAATCAAAATCATTAAGGATGAGACTCAAGTATCAGTATTTTGTAAATCTCCCCAGATAGCTAATTTTATGAGCCAACTTGGAGGGTGGTTTTTGGATGAGATTAACATTTAAATTGGAGAACTTTGAATAAGCAGATTGCCCCCTACCCCCAAACTATAAGTGGACCTCATTAAATCAGTTGAAGATCTAAAAAGAACAAAGGAACTTGCCTCCTCAAGCAAGAGGGAATGCTCCAGAAGACTGCCCTCAGACTGGGGCTGCACCAGCGGTCCTCCTCTGTCTTCAATCTGCCAGCCTACACTGCGGATTTTGGACTCGCCAGTTTCCATAACCATGTGAGCCAATTCCTTATAATAAATCTCCATATATTCAATGGATATCAAAATCACACATATCTTATTGGTTCTGTTTCCCTAGAGAGCACTGACTGACACAGATTTTGATGCTGAGCATGCTTTTAGAGGAACAGAATCTTAAAGGCGAATCTTCAGAATTTATTCTGGGTTTTCTGGCAATCTAACCTAATTAGATTTAAAGATACTAATGACAATGTTCAGTAGTAAAGAGAGCACAGATGGTCCATGGTTTGATTTTGCAATAGAGATACTCTAAATATCATCACTGGCTATTCCTAATCAAACACTACAAGGAGCAAGAATCTGGGTCACCACAATGGGAAGAACCTGATGAAGCTGTGAACTTGAAGTCCCTAAATTCTGATGAAACATTTTTGCCAGTAGAAGCAGCCTTTTCATACATCCATCTGAAGAAATTAAGTCTGCATTGCCTGAGGAAACTGTATGGCCTCCCTTGAGGCAGTTACATGCAAGACACTGGTGATTTTCTCTAGGACACATCTGCACTACCCTTCTTTGCTTCTAGCCCTATAACTAAATTCAAGTCCCAGCAGGTCCTTAAAGGTGGGATACAAAGCGTGCCTGATAAGAAGGTATGCTACATTCTAAAAGTTGAGTTTTCTAATTTATACAGACACAAGTCCGAGGAATATATGTGGGAATGTATAGGGGTGTGGGATAATAGTGGAAGAAACATAAATTTGGATTGGGCTGATTTTATAGTTATTTGTCTTTTTTATGATTGGTTTATTTAACTTAGCATAATGTCCTCAAGGTTTATGCATGTTGCAGCATGTGATAGGATTAACTTTTTTTAAGGTTGAATAATATTCCATTGTGTGTATATAACACGTGGATTATTCATTTATTTATCCGTGCACATTTTATTTTTCTCTACCTGTTGGCTATTTTAAGTAGTGCTGATATAAATGTGGGTATTCAAATATCTCTTTGAGACCCTGTTGTTAATTTTTTTGAAAGAATACCCAGAAGTGGGATTGCTGGATCATATGATAGTTTTTTTTTTTTCATTTTTTTCAGGAATTGTTATACTGTTTGCCAGGTAGTTGCACCATTTTATAATCACACCAACCGTGCACAAAGATGTACCTTCTCCACACCCACCAACACTTTTCTTTCTTTTATGACAGGAGTCATCCTAATGGGTGTGGTAACTCATCATGGCTTTGATTTGTATTTTGCTGATTATTAGTGATGTGAAGCATCTTTTCATATGCTTGTTGGCCATTTGTATATCATCTTTGGAGAAATGCCTATTCAAGTCATTTAGAAAATTAGTTTATTTTTTAGGATATGGAAAGTTTGAAAGTAAAAGGAAGGAAAAATAAAGAAAGCTGGTGTATCTATAATTAATTCAAAACAAAGTAAGTACTAAAGCAACATGTATTACCAGAGAAAAAGAAGGAAATTTCATAATGATAAAATGATCAAATTACTAGGGAGACAAAAGTATTTTAATTTGTAGGCACTTAATTAAATAGCACCAACTATATTCTGCAAATATCCACAAAATTAAAAGAAATAGAAATCCACAATTACAATGGGAAATTTTAATATCCCTCTTATTGCATAATAGAACAAAATCAGAGGAAAAAAAAATCAATAAGTATACAAAAGATTTTAAGTGAACCATTAACCAACTTGACCTTACAATTTCCCATTGTAATTGACATACATAGAAGACTGTACAAAACTACTACAAAATACACATTTTTTATTCCCACCAGTAACAAAAAGCATTCCTGTTGCTTCACATTCTTGCCAGCATTTTGGTGTTTTCAGTGTTTCAGATTTTAGCTGTTCTAACAGGTACTCCGTGGTATCTTATTGTTATTTTAATTGGCAATTTCCTAATGACATACTGTGTCTAATGTTTTTTCATATGCATATTTGCCACCTGTATATCTTTGTTGCAGAGTATGTTAAATATCTTTTGCCCATTTTAATTGGGTTGTTTTTTTTTTTTTATTGTTGAGTTACATATTTGGATGCAAGTTCTTTATTAGATATATATTTTGCCAAGATTCTTTCCAAGGCTGTGACTTGTCTTTTCATTCTCTTTAACAATGTCCTTCATAGAGCCAGTGTTTTTCATTTTAATGTATTATCAATTTTTTTATGGATTGTCATTTTGGTGTTGTATTATGTCTATCATTAACTTTGGACAATTCTCAGCCATTCTAAATTCAAATATTTCTTCTTCTGATATTCCTATTACTTACAAACTACTCCTTTATAATTGTTCTTCAGTTCCTGGATATTCTGTTCTTTTTATTTCATCCTTTCTTTTTCCTCTTTACTTTTCAGGTTACACAATTTCTACTGATATATCTTCAAGTTCACTGATTCTCTTTTCAGCCATAGTCAATTAACTGATGAGCTCATTAAGGGCATTTTCCATTTCTATTACAGTGTCTTTGATTTCTTTTTGATTCTTTCTAAATTCCCATCTCTTGGTTTATATTAATCATCTGTTATCACATGTTGTCTGCTTTTTTTTCCATTCGATTCTTAGCATATCAATCATAGTTACTTTAAATTCCCAGTCTGATAATTCTAAAAATATCTGTCATACATGAGTCTGGTTGTGATGTCTGCTTTGTTTCTGCAAATGTGTTTTTTGCCTGTTAGCATACTTTGCAATTTTTTTGTTGAACATGAGAAATGTTATATTGGATAAAAGAAACTGAGATAAATAGGACTTTAGTATGAAGGTTTATGTTTTCTGTCTAGGAATTTACTCTGGTTATTGTGTCAGTGGCTAAAATTTCTTTTAATGTTTCCATTTTTGTCTTTCTTATTGTCTTTGGGTTCTCCTGGAGACTTTTTCTGAAAAAGGGTCTGAGTCTCACACTTCTTTGACCTGTAACCCATTGTTATTATACATGAGCTTTATTGTTTTAACTTTGTTAAATAAATATTTATTAAGTAGAGCACAGAGTGCTGGGTGGTGAGCTATGGTTTGACAATAGACCACAGAGAAGTTGAAATAGAATAGTTTATTACTCACAGTTCCTGGAGAAAGTAAATGACATGCCATGAGGGGCTACACAGAGGGTAGAGAGAAAAAAAGAGAGGCATGACCTAGAACACATGCTTTTATTGGGGTCCGTGGTTGGAGTTATTTGGGGTTCATGGCAGGGCTGGATTGGTAAAATTAAAGAAAAAGAGTTAGGTTTGGGTAAGCCCCATGGGGTTTTATTTAAGGTGTGCCAAAAGGCATACAGGCACTAGGAAATAGAGGAGACTGTTGATCACTAGGACTGGTGGAGAAGTCATATCAGGGACTATATGCTTGTGACTCTGAGACTGCTATCTAGGGAGTGTACTTGCATGAAGGAGCTAGTGTCAGTTTGAGGTCCCCGCAGGCCACTTTGATCAAACAAAATGAATGCCAAGGCAGCAATATCATGGAGTGGCTGAGATGAACTCTTGATACCTATAGATATGGTGTTGGTGACCAGAGGAGGGAAAGCATCCTATAGTTCTATGATTAGGTCTCAGTATTTTAGTGAGCCTGTGTCAGTGGGCCGTGACCTTCATGAGTGCTTCTCAGTTTCCTCTCCCACTTAGGTGGAATAGGAAGGCTAGAGGGGATTGGATTTGAGTATTTCCCTTCCTTTAGGTTCTAGTAAACTTAAAGTCATTTAGGCTCTGACTTTAAAATAGTCCCCCACCTCCACCAGGCAGGCCTTTATTAAATATAACAAACCTCTGGGCATAGTCCAAAATGGTTACTTTCCTCTTCCCCTGCTAGAAGAAGGAGGGGATTTTTCTCTGATCCTTATTGTGAAAACATGATGAAGATCTTGGAGCTAAAACTGATAAATGTATGGGAGTCCTCTGCATTTATCTCTCAAGCTTGTCTACACAGAACCTCTAGCAATTCTTTTAATTATAGTTTAAGTTTTTCTATCAGTTTGTGGCTCCAGAAAACTTCCACTCCCAATAAGCTGTGATTCTGTATTTACTTGAGCTGGTATTTTGCCCTATGACTTTAAATCTCTAGTTGATCTAAACAGAATTGTTGATTTTTTCAGTTTGTAGTTTTTTTTTTTTTTTGATTGTTATGTGAATGGGAGTGATAACTTTTAAACTCTTTATACGTTAGACCAGATATTAGAAGCCCCTTTACTTTTTTGCTTGCTCATATCTTAAGTTGCATCTGAAAGGCTTTTGAGAGGGAGAAGAGCTTTTCTAGCTTAGGAAAAGTCAAGCCAAGTCTAACCTCAAAGGTGGGAGTCTGAAGAAGGAGTCAGGTATGAAGATCTGGCATGGATCTTTGGTTCCTGGGATAGGCACTCAGTATAACACATAATACCTTGATTTCGATCACTTAGATGGTTCACATTTTGATCACTGATATTGTAATCACTGTATTGTTCACTATTTCCCTCATATCTCCTTACCACTGCCTTAACGACTATCATTTTAATATATAACCTTAAGTTTTTGCAAAGAAATCCTAGCTGATTTTCTGTGAAGGAAATGATTAAATCTCACTCAAAAGACTTAAGTTGGAGTTCCAGTCCTTTGATTTAATAGCTCTTTATTCATGGGTCATCAGTTTAATCAGTCTCTGCTTGATTTGGGGACAATGTATTGTGATAGATCAAAAACTATACCAGAAAGCTAAAAACCTAAATCTTTGCTCTGACTCTTACCTACTAGTTATGTGTTTGGGGGCAAGTTTAACTTCTCAGTCCATGAGAAGACGGGATCCATCCTTAACCAAAGCTTCCTCTTAACCACTTATTCAGTGGCTGCAAGGCACTAGCTTGAGAGAGACCTAGGGACTTAGGCAATGAAAATATGAGTACACAATCCAGTAGAAGAGATGGAGATGGGAAGAGATTATAATGTAGTAAGATAAAAGCTACTTGAAAAGAAGCTGTGACTTAAATCTGCCTTAGGAATACTAAGTATTAAAGCTACGTAGAAACTAAAGATAGTTGTGATGAAAAGGTACAGAGGGAGAAAGGGACATTCTAAGCCATAATATGGTGCAAGTCCAAGCAAAAGATTCTGGTTCTACAGTGAAATACTATTTGCATGTTATATAAGTCTCTCACAGCTAGATTCCTCTTTGTTTGTAGACTGACATCACTCTGCCAGTTAACTTCCCATGTATCCCTCAAATGGCAGGTCAAATGCTATGCCCTATGTGAAGTGCTTTCCTGATGCACATTCATTTAATTAAAACAATCATTTTAAGAGAGTTTGGTTGTTGGCCTGTGTATGTCTTCTTTAAGGAGTCCTTAGCTTCTCCCTGGCAAAGACTCTGTCTTTCCCTCTATCATATGCAATATCTAACCCAGACTTTGTCATGGAATGTGATCAAAATTGCTCATGTAGGTGATACTTACTGCAGTATTTAATTCAGAGCTTCAATTTCATGATATGGATCCAAATTCCTCTTTTCAATAGCTGTTGACTTTGGGCAAGTTAATTAAACTTCCTGGATTTCAGTTTTCTAAGAAAAAAGTAATAAAATATAGAGATGTAGTGCATGTAAAGTACTTAGCATAGTGTCTTACATGATAAGCATTTCATAAAGAATAGCTACTTGTAATAATAATTTCTTGAGTGGAAGAAAAGAGATCCCTAGACAACACTTTGGACTGAGACTGTCCCAGATTTCAGAGACATATGGATAGGTTGCACATTGTGATACTCTCTAGGACTACTCTCTACACAGATTGTGACTTCCCCAGGTACTTTGATTAGGCAAGTTGACTTTTGTGGGTCTTGAATATCTCATCTATTAAATTGAACTAATTATGAGTAACATTAGTGTAATAATAATAGCAGTACAAATTACATCCCAGGGTTGTTTTGAGGCTTAAAATGAGGTGATGCATATGAAGTACTTGGCCTTATCCCTCGTACAGGGATAAGTAAATGGATATTATTCCATTTCTTAAGAACTTTCTCTTGTAGAATCTCTCCATTTCCTGTCTTCTTTGCTAGAGGACATGCTAGGCTCTAGAATAGTCTCTCCAATGCCCTCTAATTTCTCTCACTCTGTATCATTCTGTGACACAAGACACTGATTCTTATGTAAGAACACAAAGCGGTCTTCATAGGATTGTGGCTTCAAAGCAGGATACATTCATCAAAAGGTTGTTTGATGTTTCCAAAGACCTGAGTGTTTCACTTCATGACTATTCATTCAATGATAGATAATTTGCTTGATTCTTCTTTTTCAGTTTTCATCCAGATGTTTGGCATTACTTGACAAGAAGAGTACCTGAGTGTTGCTCTTTTGTCACTGTTGAAAGCTATTTGTGAATATACTTGAAATCAAATAACAAAGATATATTTCTCCTTAGTTTTTCTATTCACTACACAATCATATTAGTATTCTTGAATTACAAAACAAAGCACTAAAGTTATCCAGATGGTAACTAACATCACATGAAT
The DNA here is from genome assembly GCA_028627145.1 of Eidolon dupreanum. Taxonomy (NCBI): domain Eukaryota; kingdom Metazoa; phylum Chordata; class Mammalia; order Chiroptera; family Pteropodidae; genus Eidolon; species Eidolon dupreanum. Next base: position 45,070,444 of record CM053515.1, on the reverse strand, counting down.
CACAAGTCCAAGGCAAATATGATCCACTGCATTCTAATCTTATCTGCAAACATACCTGAGAACTATTATCCAGAAATATTATTTTCCTACCTCTACTCTCTCTATGTGTGAGCCATGATATAAGATTATGAAGGAAGAGAAAAAGGAGATGAGTAAAAATATAAATAAAAAAAGAAGACTGAATGAGATAGTAGAGTTGAAACAGAATATTTATCTACAAAATGGTAATAAAACAAGTAGACAATGATTTTTTTTTCTCTCTTTCTCATGTTCAAGATTGTGTCTCTATTTGGGATAGTGAGGCAACATCATGGTTAAAAGTAAATGTAAATCTCACGTTTCCTGACTTCATTTAGCCTCACTGCATTTATTAAAGCTTATATTTAACATCTTGCCTATCCAAAATATAACATATGGACCACGTGGGTGAAAGTGCTATAAGAACCTTTACTTGTGCAGCCTTTGATTGTGAAGGCTTCAAAATAACCTAAATGTGAAGTTGCTATATATAAAAAAAGATTTTGTCTTTTAAAACCATTGTAAGAGGAGGTAAGAATTTTCTAAAGTCCCCAGGATAGGCTCAAAGGGCAAAGAGGCCTCTGAAGAGCAGGGGGATTTTGAGATGCTCTAGCACAGGAAGGGCTCCCTGGGGGTGGGGCTGGTGCGGTCAAGTGGAAAGACTTCCTCAACTGGAGAGCTAAGGCTTAGAAGTCTTTGAACTCTAACAAGTTTAAACTGTTGGAGTGCTGAAGTGTGTGTGTGGGGGTGGGTGGGTGGGGGGAGGGTTAAAACCAGGCAAACAAACACGAATGACCTCTTTAGCAGCATCTCAAAAAGAAAAATTCTATTGCTACACCTGATAATCTAGCTATTTTTTCTGCATTGCCTCTACAAAGTCTGTATCATTTGAAAGGAGATAGGTAATGCGTTTAGGTCATAATCCAGTGAAGAACAAATCAACATAATCTTTTTAGTGCATATTTTGAGCCAGTTACATTGCAGGCCAGTTTTTAGTAATACTTCTCTCCCTCAAAAAAATCCACATGCTTCCTTTTAATGAAATCTGTGTAAAGGAAGACTGTCAATAAGAGATAAGAAAAGTCTGCCAGAAGTAGAGTACACAGCCAGTTGTATGTTATAGGTCAATGTTACATTTTGAAAGTTCAATCTCATGTTAGGAAGAACTGGAAAACCAGAATTTTAAACACTTTTAAAATCTGTTTAAGTAAAAATAGTCTCTATTTTCTATTTTTGAAATAGCTAGAACTATTTTATTTTTATTTTATATTCTTGTCTCTTCTTTCATTTAGCTAGAACTGCTTTAATATAAAAACTTTTTTCTTTAAAAATGTACAATTTGTTGCTTTTTGCTTAGATAATAAAGATAATTACAATGCAGTTCTTAGTCCAAGATGTTAAATCCCATCATATGGGGTTCCTCCTAATACTTAAGTGACAAATTTCAAGAGCTAAAAATATGTCAAACACTGTATTTAGAATAAAAGCTAAGTTTGCTTGGTCACACAGGTCATTGTTATAAGACACACACAACGCACCTCGCAACATTGGTTTCTCTCGCCCCCTCCATGGAGCCTGAAGAGCATGCAGCTTCTGTAGCTGGGTAGACCTGGGCTTAACATTGTTTTGTCCTCATACAAGCCTCATGTTCTCAAGAAAGATACTTTACTAACTTACATCACTGTTTCTTTAGGAATAAAATAGAAATGATGATGCCTACTTTGTAGTATTCTTTGAGGACTGAATAAAATGATGTATGTTAAATGTTTAGCCTATGGTATGTAATCCCTCATGAATGATGTTGTTATGGAGACCAATGATGGAAAGTAGATCTATTTCTCCTAGGGCAGGGTTCTTCACTTTGGCCCACTTTTGTCTTCACTAGCCTCTGACTGAAATTTAACATTTTCTTCCATTATAAATGTAGACAATATCACATCACTTGAGATTGGTCCAGAGTCTAATCCTTTGGCTGTTATGAAGTACTGTTTGGATTTGTTGAATATTTCTAATTTCCACTTCTTTTTGAAGCCTTGAAATTCTATGTCAAAGGCACACATGCATGGGTCTCAGGCTTGATCCAGCTCTCTGTCTATTTTTGTGGGAAAAGTGGTACCAACACTGATACACTTATTTGCTTACTGTTGTCCAGGGCTTCTTTGGCTGACAAGAATATAGTCGAGTGGTTGTCACAGAGATCCTATACCATGTAAGCTTAAAATTTACCATCAGCTCATTTAAAGAAAACTTTGCTACCCCCTGATATGTTAAATTAACCAGTTGCAACCAAGTCAGATCACTACTGGTTCATACATTGTTCTTTCTCAGACAGAAGTGGACAGTTAACAAAACATTCAATATCAAGGCCCTGTTATAAGCCAGTTACTATACTAAGTACAGAGAATATAAAGATGAAAAGAAAACCCAGACATTGCCCTAAAGGTTTTCTGGTTAGATGGTGGACACAGATATGAAAACAACCCACTGCAATGCACTATGGGGAGAGCTATGATGTGGGAAGTCATAGTTACTTCGGGAAGACATGTGACTGTGGTTCCTCCTGAAATCAACCTTCCTGGTCAGTCCAACTGAGTTACTACAGTGAGTACTCCAGGAAATGCACATTCTATGCTTCTGCCCTTGGAAAATTAACATTCGCTTGAGGGAGCTGAGGTTGAATTATGAAGCATAGGAAGACCAGGAGATAGTATTACTTAATTATTCATCATGTACAGCATGGAGTTTAAGGTCATGGGTGATCACCATCTATGAAGGCAATGTGTGATGGCAGGCAAAGCACTAGGTGTGCTCAAAAGATCTACACCAGCTTCATGAAGGAGGTAGAATTGGAATTGGACTTGACCCTCAAATATCTCTATTTCTGCATCTTACTGTATATTTATTACTGGCCTCTAGGTCAAATTTTTGACTGGCAGATATTGGAAGAAATAGAGATAACACTGTGTATAGCAATATCAACTTTAGAAATAATTTAAGATGGGTACCTTTATGATTATGATATGTTTACTTAGTAATGATCATTTTCATAGGGGACATTTTCTGACCTTGGCTTTAAGGTTAGATAACATTGAGAAACTTGCTTTGTTCTCAAAGGATAATATTTATTGATAAATCTCTGCTTGCCCTATGCATATCTTTCCATATTTTATAGATACTTCTCACCTGAACTCTTAAACTTTTTTTTTTTAAGCAAAAATAAATGAAGTTCATTAAATGAAAATAAATAGACTATTCATAGCTGGGAGTCAGGCACCATCACTTATATTTTGGCTGACTCAGAGGCAGGTTGAGGAGTAGAAAAGCTTTATAGTGGAATAAAATGGAAGGCTTCACGTGTGCTCTGATTGGAGACTATTGGCAGGGAGAATCCTGTGTGACTGGTTTAGGAGCATATTTGGCTTTCTCTGGTTGGTCCCTAGTTAGAAGCAAAGGCAAAAAAAAAAAAAGGAAACTGTCAGTCATTGACTAAGCCCTGACCATCCGGGCCAAATGCTGCAGGAGTTGAGGTTTGGTTTCCCAGAACAATTGCTACAGATTTTGGATCAGAGTTTTATTCTTGTAAAATGTCAGGCTATTGTGTATATGTTTAGCCTTTCCAATCTGAGTAGTTTTAATTGTTTGGCCCAACTCATCCTCTTAAAAATTTCGATTGCTCTTATTTTGATAAATCTTTAGTTTATTCTCTTTTTCTTGAAGTACAGGGAGAAGTGCTGACCATCTATTACAAATGTAGATTTTTCCATGGTTCATAGGTTGGAAAGATAATGTTTTTGTTTTCGTTTTTTTATTGGAACAGGGTTTGTTTTCATTTATCCTGATAATACACTGTATTATCTTAGATGTGTTGGATTATTTATTTTTTTCCAGTTTTATTGTGATATAACTGACATATGACATTGTATACATTTAAGGTGTACAATGTAATTATTTGATCTACGTATATATTGTAAAATGACTAAAAAGAGCAGATTAAATTTAACTCTGTTTTGGATATGTAATTCATTGCTAAAAATATGTTAAAAACATAACTTTATAACTATAGATTTAAGAATTCAACCATTTTTTTATGCCAAAAAATGCCTGTCACATTCCAGGCAATATAACCAAAGGCAGTAGAAATTGCCAAAACTCTCATAGTGGGAGTGTGGAATGATTAATGGAATTAATTTATATTTCTGTCACTCAGACAGTGAATATTTATCTGTCAAAAGTTCTGTTTGACTTTCAAGAGAAACCGTTTAACTTTCAGCAAAACACAATTCAAGTCGGATAAAAATTAAACTATATATTTAACCACAGGAAATGCAGACAAAACCCTAATATCATCTGATATGTTTCAAAATATGCTATTGATCCTAAAGCTGTTCGATGTGTAAAGAACATACACAAGTATGAATTGTCAAAGACAATGTATTATCATAATTTTATCCATGGCTACTAATGACCAAAATCTTTAAAAATAATATTTAGTTTTAAAACTAAGTAGCTTTTTATAATAACAGAAGGAAAGGATGATGAATTAGCATGTGATATTATGTTATTTTTGTTGAGTTAAAGTAAAACAACAAAAACATACATATGCACATTCTTTTTCTCCAAAAGCCTGTTAGATTGATGATGCACCTTCTAATTGATGATGTCATAGCATCAAGAAAATAGTTTTTATTTTCTAGTTATTTTACTTATAAACATTTTCTTCTATACTCATATCCTAATGTTTTGATCTGTTGACTGCGTTGATTAAAAGGCTCCATGGCTCACCTATCACAATTCTCTCTTTTGTGCTTCAGCAAAGAGCTTTTTTGGCAGTTTACAGCTAATGTTTCTCTTGGTACCCTTTTTCTTGCTGGTGTCGTGATCAAACCTTTTGGAAATTTATTTTTGTGCTTTCAAATGCAAATTGAAGTCTGTAGGAGAGAAACATTTTGAAAAATCTTGCCCCTTGCTTTGTGATTTTCATATTAGAATGACTTATGATCTACATATGGGATGCTTGCCATCCACTGCTCACAAGACATGTTCTGGACGCTTCGTGGTTAAAATGAATCGTTTTTATCTCTGGCGTTTCATTGAGATTTTCAACATATTCAATTAGATTTTACCTTTGAAGCCAAAGTTACAATGAGCAGAACAGTACATTGGATACTATGTTTGGGTTGTTTGAAAATATTTAGAGACTGTTTAGGAAAAAAAATTTTCTTGATAATGCTCTTTCTAGACTTGGCTAAATTTAGCACCCTGTAACAATTTCAAAATTACATGCATTTTCTTGAAGTAGTTGGGAGCAGAGACCCTTGTTAATAGTACATATGGGCCAGTTAATTATACTTGTTCAATGAATGTCCATTAAAATGATACTGAAAGTCGATAATTTGGGGGTTGAATGTTACACTTCACACACATTTATTTTTCTAAAGTTGTATTGGATATCAACTCTGCACAAACATCTCATCATCTACTTATGAGCTATCAGGTCAGCACAACCTCTCTCCAACTTGTATTTTGCCATTTTATTTGTATGAACATCTGAAGATATTAACAGAAAAATGGTGAAAAGAGTTAGGTCCCCAGAACATCAAGGTTACCATTTCTGAACAAAGGAAAAAGCCATTCTCATTCTCTTAGAGTGATTGACTTACTAGATAGCACACTTGAAGGTAGGACACATCCAGAAAAATGTTCTGGACTGTGCATCAAACACCTTTTATATGTCACTGTAGATCTGCTCAGACTCACCTGTCTCCGGTAATCTTGGCCAGTTGTTCTAGAATCAGCCATATAACCATACATTTTTTCATCCAATCCAAATAGTTTTTAGAGGAAAAGGAGATGATTTTAATAGTTACACTGCGGCCATACAAAGAATGGGAGAATGTCTGGTGAACCAGAACATATAGCCAAACTAAGTCTGAACAAGTGACTTCCAGTGGCCACCATCTGACAGTGAGTTCTGTTTGCTCACCTGCAATTATTATAATGGCTTTCCTTTTGACTCTGGGCTGCAAGAATCGTGGTCTCAGCTTTGTGCCTATGTATGCTGCAACTTGGAAGTATGAGAAAATTAATACCCTGTGGAGTAAACATTTGATCAATGAGACATGGGAGCCAGTGGATTATTTTTTTCTCCTTTCCTTCTCTTAACAGACTGTAATAAGAGATAGTGGCATAAAGGGTCTTTCCAAACACTATAATGGACAAACAAACATCTATTCTTGATGTGAAGGATGGTTAGCTCTGCCATACTCTCCTGCCTAGCCTCTTCTCATTCCCTGCTTTCTTCTCCTTTTCTCTCACTCTTGATCCATGAGATCTCAACTCTTAATAAAGCAGTGTCACTTATGTCTATGCTTTCGAGTAACAAGGCTAAACAATTTGGAACACTTACATCCATAAAAACATACTTGATACAGTCTTCGATGAATCCATTGAATGCATTTCAATTAGTTCCCTGGGAAAATAACTACTAGCTCTTGGCAGGAGGCAGTTGTAAAAATTAGAGGTCAGAGCCTTAAGAGAATATAATTTTTATTAGACTAAATCTGTAGATGTAACAACTTTTTGTGAAAGTTCTAAACAACAACCCACTGGCAGGAGATCTTCCAAAGTAATAGCAAATGTAAAATCTGAGAATGTCTGGTTCCCATGTGATGGAATATTTGTGAAAAAATTGTATGGAAATGGGATGGCACAGTGAAGAAAAGCAGAGGAGGTGGACAGCATTTAAAACTTCACAGAAACAACAATTCTGCAGGAAGCGTGTGGAGGCTGAGGAAAGAGAGCATGTGCTTTGTGGAATGAAGCCAATCTAAAAACTTTTGCAAGCTTCCTTACTTCTACAAAAATCTCTTGCAGATAACTATCTCCAAAATACCTAATCTTATGACTTGTGTGGTAGAAAAGGAGCTAGAACCTTTTATAAACAATATCCATAAAAAGATACTACAAAAGAAAGGGGAGAAAGGAGAAAAAAATTAACAATAGAGGAAGGAAATTCCCCAGGAGTTTATTGTTTTAGGGGAGATGAAAATTCTAAAAAATAAAATTTGTGTTAATTTAAAAGAAATACCATTTAAAAAGGTATATAATGAAGCAGAAATGCAAGAACTCAGGAATGAGATGTAAATCCGCAAGGGAATATTAAACATAGGCTGATAGAACTCAGGGTAGAAATATGATGAAACAACAAACCATCATCAAAATGAGGTTGAAGCTGAATGAAATCCAAAGGCAAATAAACACTAATAAAAAAATTGGTGATGTGAAGAGAAGAGATGAAAAAGCTCAAAAGAACATGAGGAAAAAATGCTAAAATATTACAGAATATGTGTGCATGAGAGAAACTAGCCCAAATATCTTTTGAACATGGTATTTTGACTATGTACCTCAGACTAAAGATAAAAATAGTATATACATATTGAATTCTAATTAGTGACTTTGTTTTTCATAGTCATATTGGTTAGTAATTCTGACACTATGCTGAGTATCTTAGAATTGAACAAATAAATAGATACATTGAGAATAATTGACCTCAAGTTTCTTGTACTTTCCTTTGCCAGAGTGCTAGAATCAGTTTTCTTGGTCGAGACCTGACTTACAAGTACAGAGAAGATAAAGAGAAAATGAACCCTGTGATATGTAATGGGATTGGAAGTATCTGCATAATTTCATGATTACATGCACATATGCACATACACACACACACACACACACACACACACACACACACACACACATGAATTCATATATTTCCTAGCCCTTTTTACTGAAGGAGCACTATGCCTCAGCACCAATGAGTACTCAGAACTTGGTTCTAATACCATTCTCTAATAAATAGACTTGAAGAAATGGTTTTCTTGGAGAAATGACTGATTTTTGCATTGTGCCAAGGAAAGCACAAGATAAATAATAAAACATTCTTTTGCATTGGGAAATAAAAAAGCAATCAAAGAATGACGGAGACATGCCAGATGTCTCCAGGAGCCAACTGACAAAGATATTTCCAACAGTCAATTCTGGAACAATCTGAGCATCAAAATAAATAATGATAGAAAGGAATTACTGGCCATTGAGTAAAATGGGAATCAACTAATCCTTACTGATATAAATAAATAAATAAAGAAATAAAGAAATAAGAAAAAACTCTCTCTTAATGTAAAAGTTAACAAAGAAAAGTTAGAGAGAAGAATGGAGTTAGGAAATTAATGTCAGACAACTGTTAAAGAAATAATTGATTCAGGCCAAAACCAGTGGGTGGAAGTTTGAGGCTATGTAAATATCCTGTTTCCCATCAAAGTGTCTCCCCATAAGATACTTATTAGTTACAAATGGGAAGAAAACAGTAGCTTTACAGCAGAGAAAACTTGCAGACACCATATCGTCATGTGCCATGTAATGACATTTCAATAACTAAGGACTGCATATAAACATTGTTCCCATAAAATAAACCTCCACTGATAAGCCCTGCAGCTTTTGCAAGCTCAACAACCTTGCATCCTGAATATGTGTAGATCCTGTACTCACTTGACCAGACAATTTTTGTTACAGGTTTTCTTCTGTATTTTCACCTGTCTTTGAATTTACCTGAGATAACTTATTAAAAGTGCTAGCCTGGTGACTGGAATACAGCAAACACTTAAAAAAAAAGATTATAAAGGAGTCAAAAAATTGTTATTGTCTAGTGATGTTGTAGCCATTCTAGGATAGCACAATGCATTACGTATGTGTTTGTGGTGATGCTGGTGTAAACCTATTCTGTTGCCAGTTGTATAGAAGTATAGCCATACAATTATGTACACTGCATAATACTTGATAATGATAACAAAATATGGTTACTGGTTTATCTATGCACTATATTATAATTTTTATTGTTATTTTATATTGTACTTTTTCTACTTATTAAAAAAATATTTGTTGGCAGCAACCTCATACATCTTGTATTTACCATGTTTCTTGATTGCATTCTCACTTTTACTTGACTTAATCTTGTGCTGTTTTACAAATTTAGTGTAGCCTAAGTGTACACTGTTTATAAAATTTATAGTCCTATACAGTCACATCCTAGGCCTTCACATTCTCTCACCACTCACTCATTGACTCATCCAGAGCAATTTCCAGTCCTGCAAACTCCATTCATGGTAAATACTTCTATATAGGTGTACTATTTTTTATCTTTTATATTGTATTTTAACTGTACTTTTTCCATATTTTGATACATTTAGATACACAAATATTTACCATGGTGTTACAATTACCTATATAGTATTAGGTAGAATAACGTGCTGTACAGGATTGTAACCTAGGAGCAGTAGGCTATATTACATGCCCAGGTGCGCAGTAGGCTAGATCATTTCAGTTTGTGTAAGCAACTCTGTGATGTTTGCACAATAGCAAAATTGCCTAATAACACATTTCTTAGAATGTATCCCTGTTAATGTTAAGTGACGCATGACTGTATGTTTTAAGTGATTGAAGTTAAGTCTGTGACACACCAAGATCAAGTACCTCTTGAGTAGATCACAACATTACTTCTTGTGGTATTTCCGCCCCAAACGCACAACCTGCAACTAATCATGACAAAACATCCAATTACATACATTAAGTGATATTTTACAAAATAACTGGGACAAGTCATTACAAAAAAACAAAAAAACAAAAAAACTCCAAACTGTAAAGAATGCTTCAGATTAAAAAAACTAAAGAGACATGATAATTAAATATAATGTGTGACCCATTATTGAATCCTGGACTGAAGGTAGGAGGCTGGGGAGCTCACTATGACGGACATTGTTGAGACATTTGAAATTTGAATAGAGACTGTGAGTTAGATAATAGTATTTTATCAATATTAAATTTCATAAATCTGAAAAATTTTCTGTGGCTATATAAAAAAAAGCTTATTGTTAGGGAATATACTAATATGTTTAAGGTATAAGGGTATAATATCTGTAACCTACTCTTAATTGGTTAAAAATTATATATATGTGTGAATAAGTGTATGTGTATGCATAGAGATAGATATAGAGAGAATGCATGCTCATATCAAAGGGCAAATGGAGGAAAATATAAACAATTGATGAATCTAGGTAAAGGGAAAAGGAGAGTATTTTCTACCATTCTTACAACTATGCTTGAAATTTTATTGAAATAAAAGAAAAAGATCAGGAAGAGATCTAACTTGTGAGCTGCTGAAGAAGAAAACCAAAATAACAAACCTGATAAATTTACTTAAATATATAATACATCAAAAATTTCCATTGAATTGATAGACAACTTAAATCTGTATTTAAAAAGTATATCAAATCCCAGATTATATTTAGTCCAAATAATCAACCTGAGACATTTTCTAGTAAAACTATTAGACCTCAAGAGTAAAGAAGGACATTTCAATGCACCTGGGAAAAATGAGACATGGGGGGTAAATCAAGCTTTTTTTTTTTTTTCACAGCTACTTTTGTAATATGACAAAGATATCTAAAAGACAAAAAGTGAGCTAAGGATTTTATAATCAGTCAAAATGTCTTCAACGATAAGGGCTACAGGCAAATCATTTTGAATTTGCACAAACTTAGGAAAATACTGTTCCTATGAGGTTATCTGAGGAAGTTATTAGAAATTGCTTTTTAGATAATTAAGAGATGTTAAAAGAAACCACAATGAAAGGACTTAAGTAAGTGTTACATATTTAACAGTAAAACCAAGACTCATACAAATGTGGGTACTAAATAACCTGGTAATACAAAAATGAGGCAAATCTGATTAAAAGGGAAAAAAAGAAAGAGATTGAGGAAAAAAAAAAAACCTCAATTTTATTTGAAATAGTTGGAGTCAAAGAATAAATTTTAATAGTGACACATTTAGTGATAAATGTGTAACACTGAGAAAGATGAAAATGCATATGAAAAAATTTTAAGAAAGAATAGAGAAGAAAACTGTAATAGAAGGGCAATGGACAAGAAATACTCTTAGCAGGTACAAAAAGATACTATATAACCAGATAAGTAAGATTTTGTTGTATGACTAGGCAGACCAATGGAAAACAAAGAAAATAGAAAAAAGGTCCAGAAATTGACCCTAATTTAAATTTGCATATGACAAATGAAAAAAGACAAAATATCTAACAATTTGAGATATTACTACTGGGCAGGCATCTGGGGGAAAAAATGAGGTTAAATCCGACATCAGAAATAGAGTTTAGGTCATGCTGCAATAAAAAGAACTCTTAAATTTCAGTGGCTTAATATAATCTAATAAAGTTTATTTCTCATTAATGTTACTTACTCATTATGGGAAGGTCTGCGCACTGCTCCAGTCATCATCACTCTCATTCTGGAATAACAGACTCTGTCTGATACATTGTTATTGCCTTGCTGAAGAGAAAAGAGAGAACAGGACAAAGTATGCATCATCTCTTAAAACTCCTGCTCAGAAGTGACATATACTACTTCAGCTCACATTTTATTGGCCAAAGCAGGTCACATGGTCTAAGCTGAGATCCAGAGAGTGAGGAAATATAATTTTCCCAAAGAAAAGACACAAAATATTTCATAAGAGTCATATAGTCTTAGTTCAAGGATACATCCCAAATGAACCAAAGACTTAAATATAAAAATGTGAAATTATAAAATATTTTAGAAGATTCATGAAAAAACCCTTGGATTACTCTAGAAAAGGCAAATGTCCTCTATTAGCCACATTCCAAAGCCATTAAGGAAATTAACAGTTTACTATATAAAATTAAAAAAAAACCTTTTTCTTAGAAAAATCATTCTGTCAAAAGACAAACTGCAAAATGGCTAAAAAATATTTGCAATTTATAACATGATCAAATCCTTAATATTTCTGATATATAAAGAGTTTCTGTAATTCAATAAGACAAAGGACCAACAGAGTATTTAGACAAATTATTGAACAGATTGTTCACAGAAAGGGAATACAAAAAACTCCTAAATACAGAATAAGATGTTCCACCTCATTAATAATAAGGTAATGTAAGTGTGACTAAACTGAAATGTCGTTTTCACTAATCTGATTGTCAATATTCTAAAACTTTGATGACACAATGTTTTGAAAAGACTCATCATTTGTTTGTGTGAATGTAAACTGAAACTACCCTTTTTTAGGCAAAACTATCACTACATATCAAAATTACAAACTCATATGTACCTGGTCCTCACAATTCAAGGCATTTACCTTGCAGATAAATTTGAGCACCTGTGAAGTGAAGGAGCTAGCTGTATAGTAGATCCACAGTGAGTAAGCATTGCTGAGAGAAATAGCACTGCCTGAATGGAAAATCTGTTATTGTAGACACAGAGACCACTGGTTGAACAGAGAACAGACTAGAAATGATTACTTGGCCTGAGACTGTACAAACTAGATACTCTTTAATAGTTTACACTCTTCCCTGTATACACCAAACACTAACCTCCATTAATATATATTAGACGATTCTTCTCTAAAGGAGTTGGATTGACTCTGGAGGAAATCAGGACAGCTAGTAGGGGTGCTAGTACTCATATTTAGAGGTTTCATCTCATTAAGAGCTACGTGCTTCTGAAATGTAAAATCAAGCCTGAAGATGGAAAGCCTTGTTCACATGCAAAGAGCTTTCAAGTATTTTTCCTATTTCTACATTCTAAAATATGAGCAAAAGATTTGAAGGAGCAATTAATGCTAAATAAAATTACATCAAAACCCAGAAAAAAGATCCTATAAAAACAGAAGTAAATCAAGTAATGAACAGAACTTTAAAAGCTCTAATAAGTATTCCTAGAGAGATTGAAGGAAATTGCATTTATAAAATAAGAAACAGAAACTAGATGCCATGCGAGAGGAACAGATTGCATATTTATTAGAAAGGCAGAGAGATGAGAAAGAAATCTCCTTCAGTATAGAACAGAAAGATAAGAAAATAAAAAAAGATAAAAGATTTGAAACTCAAGAGGATCAATCCAGAATGCTATCCAACTAATAAGAGTTCCAGAAAGAGAACACAAAGAATATGTGGGTATAATATTTATCAAACACATTAAAGAAAAATTTCCCCAGAGTTGAAAAGAGACATATCTTTAAGACTCTGAGAATAAGTAACAGGTAGCCAGATCACAGCCTTGGGGCTAAGGCAATTAAATAGCAATCTCATCTATTGCTCCCAGATAGCTAAATAAAATCGAAAATATCTAAGTGTAAACATTATCTGAATAATTTCAAAGTTAACCAGAATAAAGAGCTAAGGAGTAAAATGTTAGCCAAAATCCAAATTCCAGAAAATTAGGAAGTTCTTAAAAACAAAACAAAACTAAACACCCCACAATGATGGTGGTATGTCAAAGGGACACAGAAGCTAACTGAGAGAGCTATCAGTGGCCCAAGATGAAATAATTTGAGCAAGAAAATAAAATAGTATTAGGTTATAGCTCAAAGTATAAAGTAAATATTCATGTGTCATATTAATATAAATAATTGGAACAATTAATGGGAGAGAAGAGACAATCTATGCAGAGTATTACAAAAAATCACATAGATACTTATTCAAAGAGAAAGAGCTGAACTCCCTGCCCTTAAGCATACATAGTAACTCCTTCCAAAGATTATAGCATTACTATAAAAAGGAGAAAAAGAGTAACTTCACAGTAGAGAAATCAGACAGATATTCAGTGAACACCAAGGTTAAGGTTAACAGTGATAAATCAGGTTGACAACATGTATTCTTGACACAACATGACGAGAAGAGCACTGTTTCTTTATCTTCCTCCCAAATCCATAACTCCACTCTGACCACTGAAAAAACATAAGATTGTGTCCTGGCTTTTTGGTTAACACTAAGTGTAGTATCCAATTTATATTCTTAGCAGTTTAATATCTGATACATCCTCTATCCGAAGACAAAAATAAAAAAAAAAACAAAAAAACATTAGATAAAACCCAACTGATGGACAGTCTACAAAATACCTAACTAGTACTTCTCAAAACTGTCAAGTCATCATAAAACAGGAAAAAGTGAGGAACTGTCAGCTAGAAGGAGCCTAAGAAAACATGGACTAAATATAATATGGTCTTCTGGATGAGGCCTTCGAACAGAAAAAAATGACAGTAGATAAAACTAAGGGTATTCGAATAAAGTTTGGATTTTAGTTAATAATAATGTATAAGTATTGGGTCATTAATTGTGGCAAAAGTACCACAGTAATGCATGATGTTATAATAGGTAAACTGGGTGGAAGTCTATGAGAAATTGCTGTACTATCTTTGTAATTTTAATGTAAATCTGAAATTATTTTAAAATAAAAGGAGTTCATTTAAAAAATCCAAATTCCGTATCCTACCCTGAGGTGGGCGAGGTATGTTCTCTGAATGCCTCTCCACTTGGGACAGGCACTGCTCCCCATTGTTTTGTCTCCCACACAGGTCCTTATTCAGCAGGAAATTTGAGGGCACTAGGATTAGGTGCATTTCTGTGTGTTTATTACTGTTCCTAAAACCGGAAGCCTTTCCTCAAATCACTAGAGATCTATTTAGTCTTAACCTGCTGCTGGCCAGCCAGGCCTCTCACTTTCTTTAAATGTAATCACCAAGTTCTTGGCCTCCGCTTTGACCTTCTTTCTGCCTCTCACATTCTGATTTATTTCTAAAGAAGAATCAAAGCTTGTTAAATTATACAGTCAGATTTTTTTTGAGTTATATATAAAATGAAAACGAGATCCAGAGAGAAATGGAGAGCTCACTGTTAGTCTCGACCTCATGGGTAAATTGATCCCTGAAGACCAGGATATCTAGTCTTTCTTGGCCAACTGGACAATCTTGACAGCAGATCTGTTTTAGATTTCATGTTGTATGTATACACACAAAACCACAAATGTGTGTGTGGAGAAGTGTGTACACGGTGGTGTGTACATGTGAAGTTTTAGTTTAAAATCAATTTATATATCCTTTTTTTTAACCACACAACATTTTTTTTTAAGATATCAAAAGGGAAAACTTTAGCTTCCAGATTAAAGGAACAGCTATTGGTTAAAAAGACACTTCTAGTTTGTTGAATGTTCTAAACTATTTTTTCAAATCTAAAAGATAAAATATTTACCCAGTTTCTGACTCCTTGGCCATAGAAACTCCTAAAACTCTTAAAAAAATTAAAAAGATAGCCTGTGTTTGATTCATTAGTGAATGCAGCGGAGTATACAAAATGAATTAATTTTGACTTTTAATCCTTGGTCTATATTTGCCTTTAGAAACCGAGGTCTCATTTTTCTTTGCATAAATGAACTTGAGAATGTTATGTATTTGAATGAATTGCTGACCATGTTAAGTTACCCTCATTCGGGTGATATGAAATTTGTAGAAGCAATCTTCAAGAAAGCAAACTAAATTTAGAGTTGTGCTTTGGGTGAGATGTTGTAGGCTCTCAAAATAATATATTTACTTTACAGCTTCTGCAAATTATCCCTTGGCAAACCCAACAATAATAATAATAATAGGCATTACCAAACTTGAAAAACCAGGTTCTTCAGTCTCAGTGTCATAGAACGAACACTGAACTCAGGGTAAATTTTAGTAAATAGAATTTATCAGAGAGAGGGACATGCTCCCTGAAGGCTTTTTGTGGCAAGATTATATAGGCCTTCAAAAAGTGGGAAAGGGTTCAGGAACGAAGAATAGCTCCTCATCCTATGATGTCTGCCATGTAATTGGTTTCAAGGAGGTCACAAAATGCTTATTTTACATGGTTAATAGTCCCTGCTGAGGTTCTGCAAAAAAAAGGCTTACATGAACATGTTGGTTAGTCTTTTGTTTTTTAAATGATCAATCCTAAATTGCAGACTTAAGATATTATCATTTTTTTTCCTCAGAGGCTATGGGTGCTCAGTTAAATCTTAATTGGAAAGTCGAGCAAGAAGGGAAGGGGTCAGATCACCATTAAAAATGAAGTCTTGATATTAGTCAAAATAAAGTCTCCCTTCTTTCAGTTATTTTGTACTGGCTCATGGGGATGTTTTTGAAAATATACCATGGTATAGAAACATAGCACTTTTTGCCTCTTCTGACTGGTTACATATTTGAAAATATTAATGCCAGCAATGTGTTATTTGTTTCTCCCAAATTATTTTAAACCTTTTAGACATGAAAAAAAGGAAGATGAAATCAATTAGTGCCTTCCTAAAACAATTCACCAAATCTCGGGATGGGTTTCAAAAAATATTTAGGAATTGAAATGTGTTGTACACAAAAAGTTAGGGTGCTTTTAAAAAACACCATTTTCAATGCTTTTTAGTACTCAAAGGCAATCGTGTCTGATATTTACCCTAACTTCCTTCCAAGCAATAAAACAGGGGTAAGATCACTCAGATTTTCAAGAAAAAAGACAGCTATACTTCCAAGCTCACTGTTATCCCTTTTGAAGTTCAACATTGTAAAAAGTTATTTTGAAAATTGTAACAATTTCCTAGACTTGAACATGTTAAAGTGGATCCAGATATTTTGAATGAAATGGTGGGTAAAATTATATACAGGGAAGAGAACGAACAACCTGTCATTACAAGCAACAGCATGGATGAATCTCACAAACATAAAGTTGAACTAAATGAGCCAGACACACAATACATTGTGTGATTCCATTCATGTAAAGCTCACAAACAGGCAGAACTAATCTGTGGAGTCAGAGTATTGTTGTCACTGTGGGATAGTGACTGGTAGGAGCATGAAGGTGCCTTTGTAGTTCTTGTAGTTCTGTTTCTTGATCTTGGTGCCAGTTACACAGGTGTGTTATTTCAGTGAAAATTAATTGAACTGATTACACTTATGATATGGGTGCTTCTTTCTCTCTGAGTATAACATGCTTCAAAAAAGTTTATATAAGATAATCAGTCTGACCTCAAGACAGATGACTCTTAGCCAAAGGTTCCTAGTGAAGCCAATCCACATTTAATTAAAAAAACCTAATTATAATTATAAACAATCTGAATGTTTGCCTGGATTTTAAGGTTGTTCCTTTAGACACTAGTGAGGTCTTTAATAGGCAGTGATCTTAAGAAGCTACTTGTTTCAAATTCCAGCAGTTTTAAGCATCTCACTGTGGTTTTGTTTTTGTTTTTGTTTTTTGTTTTTTTCCTAACATTGGGTGTCAAAAGACTTTTAGATGTATTGAAGTCAAGGGTATTTTGCATAAAACTATGATAGAGAATTGAATCTTGATAGCCTAGAGATGCTAGGGCATTATTCATTCCTATTTCAACCAAAATGAAATTGCTTTCTAGATACAATATTTTCTTAAGGGAATGAGTCAAATATATACAGCAAATGAAGGCCAAAAGCATTTTACTGTGTTTTCACCGTGCTGATTTCTTAGCCCCTATCCAACTCCTGGTATTAAAGTCACCTCAGAAAGAAGTTACTGTTATCTAGGGGGCACTATACTTTTTCATTAATCCAATCCAATCTTCTTTAAAACAAATAAGTAGAGCTGTGCGAAGAGTGGAAGTTTTGACTTGGCTTATTAGTGAATAAAACTGGTATTAGCATAAATGGTTATTTAGAACTAAAAATAGTTGAGCTTGTCTATCATTTCAATTTTAAGAGAAAGGCATTGAAAATTGATCTTGAAATATAGCATTTATTATCATTACACAGCGTGCATATTTTAGAAGTTTTGAAAATACTTAGTGGCTATCCTGGAAGCTCTTATCACAGTAGAACACTGAACATTCAAAAATCTGTCCATCATTTGGTTGTTGCTATAGCAACAGCCTAGTTCCTGCTGGAGAGAACGGGGATGACTTGTGCTGGCTCACAGGAACTCTAAGCTTGTTTTCCCTCATTGTTCAACTACAAATCACCATCGTGGTGTGTGTGTGTGTGTGTGTGTGTGTGTGTGTGTGTGTGTGCACGCGTGTGAGGGGTGAGGGTCAGGAGAATAGCATCATACCAGGAAATAATGGTTTGGTGGCCATGAATGGAGGGCAGTGCATTTTGCTGCCTGTTTATTTTCCTATAAGTAATGTAATGGTGCCTTACCAGGTAGATGCCTTATAATTACTTCTGATACTTTGGTTTTTAATCAAGATTATACATTATAAAAGCAAATTTACATAATTAAACATAATTTCACTCTTTCTCTGCTGCTGAAAATCTTGCTACCATTTCTTGGCAGTCATCGGG
The DNA here is from genome assembly GCA_028627145.1 of Eidolon dupreanum. Classification (NCBI taxonomy): domain Eukaryota; kingdom Metazoa; phylum Chordata; class Mammalia; order Chiroptera; family Pteropodidae; genus Eidolon; species Eidolon dupreanum. The sequence continues at coordinate 45,052,255 of CM053515.1, read as the reverse complement.
CCCATTTATACCTGAAGCAGGGTTGATGCTATCAATGGAAATTCTTGCTAATGCTCTCCAGATGGGACCAGCTGATGAAACTTTGCTCTGAGTAGTTAGGAAGAGGTCTTTCTGTGGCTTGTTTGATACCTGCCTACTGCCCTTCCATGTTTCAACATGTAGATTTAATTCTGACTTATGATTATCTGGTGCCCTCCATATGAGCTCAAGGTCATAACATATATTTGAATAAACACAGGAGACATTACACATTTCTCTTTAGACCTGCATAACTTCTTGCCTTTAAATATATTAATTTAAAAATATTCCTTAAAAAGCTAAACAATAGAAATGTGTCATTTGTACGATGTACCTATGGGTTGTGATATTTTTCTTTTCCCCTTTTCAATTATCTAAAACATGGCAATTATCTAAAACATGGCATATTAATATAATAACATAAAATAATTTTTAACTTTTCATCTTGAAATAATTTAAAATGTACAGAAAGTTGCCAAATAGAACAAAGAATTCCTGAATTCCTTCATCAAAATGTCATCTAACATTGAAATTTTATATAACCACAGTATATAACTGTTATTAAAAGCTCATTCTTTAATTGGAATTCTACAGTAAGGAGAAGCTTCCCTTCTCCTTTATATATCATCTATCTATCTATCTATCTATCTAGTCTATCATCTATCTAATCTATAATCAACGATCTATCGATCTATCATCTAAATTTATATCAGTATAGACTCATGCATATGTTTCATTTTTTGGTATATAATTCATTTTTATAATTATTTTCTTGCCAAAATTGTCCTAAATTTGGCTTTTGGGAGCCATTTTAAGATACCTCCTGTGCCTTTTTGCCATGGCAGCATCTTTCTTTGAACATGACCTTACTCTTTGGCATTGTAAGGAGACTTCTAGTTCATCAGGGAAGGCGACATAGAAAAAAAGAGCTTTTTATCTGAGCCTTGGAAAGAGCTGGGATTAGGATCAACAAAAAGGGGAAAGGGCCATGAGCAAGGCACTACTTCCTTATGTAACGCTGGTGAACTTAAGAACAAAAACAACTATGTGCAAAGTAAAAATATAAATAAAAATGATGTTCAAAGTTCATCTTGATCTTACCCTGACCCAGTAATGACATTCCATTACTACTTCTAAAAATCCCTGGTTTCTGTTTTCAGAGAAGAGTATTTAGAAAACAAAATCAGCGTACTTGGTGAATTATAGTTTATGATTAAAAAATCTCAGAGAAACTTTTATTAGTTCACCATCTTTCTTGCTTTTAATAAAAATTATGCTTTAGAACAAGAATTTTATTTACAAACTGTTTTTCCAGCACAAAGTCTCATTTTTGGGGAGGAAAAAAAAGTTTACTATTTCCTTTTTCCTTTTTTTGTTACAAAAGTAATTTAAGTGTACTGTGGAAAATGTTTTAAATAGAAAAGCATACACATAAGGAAGTAAAACAACTTAGTTCTCATTTCCAAGTGCTAATCTCAGTTAACACTTAAAAATTTTTTCTTTTTTGCTTTGAATTTTTACACATTAAAATAAATAAGAAACCATGCTATACATAATGCATAATTACTTTTAAAAATTTAGAATGATGTCAGAAACATGGCGGAGAGAGAGATGGCCCAGGATCTCTCCCCTTGAAACAACAATAAGCTGAACATCTAAAACACAAACAAAAAACACCCAAACATGCACATCAGCATGTGGGATCTGCACATAAGAGGTACCACAGGTCTGAACCACGAGTGTTGGGTGGTGGACTGGGAGAAACAAAGAAGCTGCCTCTCGCAGCCTCCAGAGCTCTCTGCAAGGGGATGAGGAGGGGAGAAAAGACAGTGAGTTCCCTGAACAGCCCTGCATGGGAAAGCTGTGAGCTTCCCGTGGCTGGTAGCAGTGCCCAGTCATAAGGGCAGAAAACAGAAAAGTGGGAATAGCAGAGACACAACAGTTGCTTTTTACCAGCCGCGGTTGCAAAAACGAGGTTGAGCCACAGTCCTAATCCTCCAACCCAGAGGGCCCCTCTCCGCATACCCTCCAAGATGGAATGCATGGAGCTGCAGGGGAATCTGAGCAAACATTACCAAAACTGTCACTAACACTGACAGGAACTGAGACTTAGGGTATTGAGTGTGATTAAACATCTATAAGGAAAAAAAAAAAGACATTATTAAGACTTTGTATAAAGCAGAGATTCAAGAGGCTTAGATGCCACCTCCTGGAAACCAAAAGAAAAACTCCTTATTTGCAACAGGCTAGGGATCATTATATAATCTTCTTTATGGAAAAAATATCAGAAGATACTTCCATTAATTCCCAGGCAGAGAAATAGTCCATTAAACACTATGAACAACCAAAGTGACAAGGCATCTCAGAAAGAAAGAGAAAAATCTCAAGAAAATAAACTTACAGACATAGAAATATGCAGCTTCAATGACAGAGAATTCAGGATGGTACTTTTGAAAAAACTCAATGAGATCTGAAAGGAATCACACCAAGAATTTCAGGAATTGAAAAAACAACTAGATGAGCAGAATGATTTCTTTAGCAAGGAAATTGACCCCTTGAAAAGAACCAAATAGACCTTTCTGAGATAAAGAATACACTGCAAGAGTTGAAAAATGAAATAATAAGCTTGAGAAATAGAGTCGACCAAATGGAAGAAAGGATCAGTGATACCAAACGTAGAAATCTAGAAATAAATCAGAAGGAAGAAGAGAGAAACCAAAGAATGAAAAATAATGAAAGAGAAATACAAGATTTGGCTGATACCTTCAAGAGAAGAAACATAAGAATAATGAGCATTATCGAAGGGGAGGAAAAGGAGCAGGGATTAGAAAGCATTTTCAGACAAATAGTGGACAAAAATTTCCCTAATCTAAAGAATGAGCTGGAGCTTGGAATTCAAGAAGTCACTAGAACACTCAATTATCTCAATCCAAAAAGGCTTTCACCAAGACATATTGTATTAAAATTATCAAAAATCAATGACAAAGACAGAATTCTCAGGGCAACCAGGGAAAAGAAGACGGTAATCTATAAAGGAAAACCCATTAGATTATTGTCAGCCTTCTCAGCACAAATCTTACAAATTAGAAAAGAGTGGAATCAAATATTTATACTATTAAATTAAAGGAACTACTAGCAAAGAATAATGTATCCAGCTAAGCTCTTCTTTAGATATGAAGGAGAAATAAAGACCTTTCCAGACATACAAATTGAGGGAATTCTCTACGATGAGGCCTGCACCACAGGAAATATTGAAAGGGGTCAGCTTACCTAAAACAAAATGACAACAACAACAAAAAAACATAATTAGGAGTAAGGTGACTAGCAGGCTGATAGAAGCAAAAGAGTGAAACCCTTACTAAGAATAGAGCATTATAAGCTTAAAAATAAGAAGAGATTTGCTATAGCAAGATAGTAATGAATGTTCAGCATATATAGGGACAAATTGAGACAACAATGACTGAAAAAGGGAGGATTCAAAGATTCAAATTCGCAAAAAGAAATGGGGATAAGGCACACACAGAAGAAAATGGATGACTGTATATATATAACTATCCTTTTCATATTTGTAATGATGACCACATGCCAAAGATTCAAAACTGCAGTATATAACATAAAACAAGAAGGACCAGAGGGAAAATTCACAAAAGTCAACCAAAATAAAGAAAACAGACACATAAGGACAAGGAAGCAATGGAAACACCAAGACATCAGAAAGCAAAAGGTAAAATAGCTATAAGAAGACTTATATTTCAGTAATCACCCTAAATGTAAATGGACTGAACTCACCAATAAAAAGGCACAGAGTTGCAGATTGTATCAAAAAACAAAATACAACCATATGATATGCTGCCTCCAGGAGACACATCTCAGTTCCAAAGACAAATATAGACTCAAAGTAAAAAGGTGGAAAATGATATTTCAAACAAATGGCATTCTGAGAAATGCAGGAGTAACGGTACTAATATTGGATGAAAGAGACTTCAAAATAAAAAAAGGTAAAGAAAGATACTGAGGGATATTTCTTAAAGATAAAGGGAATTATGGACCAAGAAGACATAACACTTATTAATATCTATGCTCCCAATCAGAAAGCCCTGAAATATGTAAAGCAATTACTAACAGAACTAAAGGGAGAAACAGACCAAAACACTATGGTAGTAGGGGAACTAAATACCCCACTGTCGGATATGGACAGATCATCCAAACAGAAAATCAATAAGGAAATCACATCTTTAAATGACACATTAGACCAACTGGACATAATTGACATTTATAGAGCCTTTCATCCAAAACAGCTGCTTATACATTCTTCTCTAGTGCACATGGAACATTCTCAAGATTTGACCACATACTGGGACACAGAGATAGCCTCAACAAATATAAGAAGGTTGAAATCATACCAACCGTATTCTCTGATCATAATGCTTTGAAACTAGAGATCAACTGTAAAAAGAAATCAAGAGAACCACAAATACATGGAGTTTAAACAACATGCTACTGAAGAATAACGGTCAGAGAAGAAATAAAAAGAGAGATCAAGAAATATATAGAAACAAATGATAATGATAGTACAACACATCAAAAATTTTGGGACATGGCAAGAGTGATCATAAGAAGAAAGTTCATATTATTACAGGTCTATCTCCAAAAACAAGAATGAGCCCAAATAAACAATCTAACACTTCATCTAAAAAAACTAGAAATGGAAGAACAAATGAAGCCTAAATTCAACAGAAGGAAAGAAATTATCAAAATTAGAACAGACATAAATGAAATTGAAAATAAAACAAAACAAAAAAATAGAAAAAGTAAATGCAACAAAAAGCTGGTTCTTTGAGAAGCTTAATAAAATTGAAAAACCCCTGGCTAGACTCACTAAAGAAAAAAGAGAAAGGACACAAATAAAAAAATCAGGGACCAAAGAGGGGAAGTTATGACAGACACTGCAGAAATACAAAGGATCATACAAGAATACTATGAAAAAGTATATAACACCAAATATAACAACTTAGAAGAAATGGACCAGTACTTAGAAAAATACAAACTTCCCAGACTGAATCAAAAAGAACTGGAAAATCTAAATAGACCAATCAGTAGTATGGAAATTGAAACAATTATCAAGAACCTACTAAAAGTAAAAGTCTAGGACCAGATGGTTTCACCAGTGAATTCTACTAAACATTCAAAGATTTAATACCTATTCTCCTCAAACTCTTCCAAAAAATCGAAGAGGAGGCAATAATTCCCAACTCATTTTCTGAGGTCAATATCACCCTGATACCAAAACCTGGTAAAGATAATGCAAAAAAAGAAAACTGCAGACCAATATCTCTCCTGAACACAGAAGCAGAAATCCTAAATAAGATACTAGCAAACCAAATACAGAAACATATTGAAAAAATTATACACCACGATCAAGCAGTATTCATCTCAGAGGCACAGGGATGGTTCAACATATGCAAATTGATTAATGTGATACACCACATAAACAAATTAAAAAATAAGAATCATAGGGTCATATCAATAGATACAGAAAAAGCCTTTGACAAGATACAACACCCATTTATGCTCAAAACACTTAACAAAATAGAAATAGAAGGAAAATACCTTAATATAATAAAGGCAATATAATAAAGGCCACATATGGCAATCCCTCAGCCAACATTATACTTAATGGTGAAAAATTAAAACCTTCCCTCTAAGATCAGGAACAACGCAAGGCTGTCCACTATTGCCACTGTTATTCAATATAACATTGGAGGTCCTAGTGATTATAATCAAGTAAGAGAAGATATAAAAGAAGTCACTGTTTGTGGATGATGTGATTCTCTATATAGAAAACCCTAAAGTCTCCATAAGAACATTACTAGAAACAATAAGAAAATACAGTAATGTTTCTGGATACAAAATCAATGTTCAAGAATTAATACCATTCCTATACTCTAATAATGAAGTGTTAGAAAAAGAAGTTGAAAAAACAATTCCTTTTGCAATTGCAACAAAAATAATAAAATACTTAGGAATAAATTTAATGAAACATGTGAAAGACCTATATAATGAAAACTATAAGACTATATTAAAAGAAATCAAAGAATATACAAATAAATAAAAAGATATAAGATATTCCATGTTTTTGGGCTGGAAGAACCAACATAGTTAAAATAACCTTGTTTCCTAAAGTATTATACAGATTTAATGCAATCACTATCAAAATCCCATTGGCATTTTTTAAGGAAATGGAACAAAAAAAATCATCAGATTTGTATGGAAGCACAAAAGACCCAAATTACCAAAGCCGTCCTGAGAAAAAAGAATGAGGCTGGAGGCATCACTCTGTTCAACTTCAAATTATACTACAAAGTGAAAATAATCAAAATAACATGGTATTGGCAGCAAAACAGATACACAGACCAGTGGAACAGAATCGAGAGTCCAGAAGTAAACTCATATTTATATGAGCAAATAATTTTTAACAAAAAAAGCCAAAACATACGGTGAAGAAAGAAAATTCTCTTTAATAAATGGTGCTGGGAAAATGGAAAGCTACCTGCAAAAGAATGAAACTAGACTATTGTCTATGACCACACACCAAAATTAACTCAAAATGGATTAAGGACCTGAATATAAGACCTGAAACAATAAAATGCATAGAAAAAAAACATAGGAACTAAATTGAAGGACCTTGGACTTAAAGAGGATTTTATGAATTTTACCTCAAAAGCAAGGGAAGTGCCTATGGCCATGCCACCCTGAACATACCTGATCTTGTCTGATCTTGGAAGCTAAGCAGGGTTGGGCCTACTTAATACTTGAATGAGAGACCACCTAGGAATACCAGGTGCTGTAAGTGTTAAAAACAAAAAAACAAAAAAACAAAAAAACAAAACAAGGGAAGTAAAAGCTAAAATAAATAATGGGACTAAACTAAAAAGCTTCTGCTCAGCAAAAGAGACCATCAACAAGATAAAGAGACAACCATCCAAATTGGAAAATATATTTGCAAACAACACCTTTGACAAGGGCCTAATATACAAAATATACAAAGAATTCATATGACTCAATATCAACAGAAAAACAAATGATCCAATCAAAAAATGGGCAGAGGACCTGAACTAACACTTCTCCCTAGAGGACATACAAATGGTCAACAAATATATGAAAAGATGTTAAACATTGCTAGCTATTAGGGAAATGCAAAACAAAACCACAATGAGATACCATCTCACACCTTTTAGAATGGCTATAGTCAACAGGACAAGTAATAACAAATGTTGGAGAGGATGTGGAGAATAGGAACCCTCATTCACTGCTGGGGGACTGCAAATTGGTACAGCCACTGTGGAAAACAGTATTGAGGTTCCTCAAAAAACTAAGACTTGATCTACCATATGATCCAGCAATCCCTCTACTGGGTATTTACCCCAAAGACTTGAAAACTCATATCCAAAAAGATATTTGCACACCGATGTTCATAGCAGCATTATTCACAGTGGCCAGGACATGGAAGCAACCAAAGTGTCCACGATAAATGATTGACTAAAGAAGCTGTGATAAATATATACAATGGAATATTACTCAGCCATAAGAGGAGATGAAATACTGCCATTTGCAACAACATGGATAGACCTTGAAATAATTGTACTAAGCGAAATAAGCCAGATAGAAGAAGTTGAAAATCACATGACATCACTTATATATGGGATATAAACCTAAAAGCAACAAATGAACAGGACAAACAGAGACTCGTGGACATGGACAATGGACTAGAGTTTACTACAGGGTAGGGGGAGGAAGAATGGGGGGGGTAGATGAGGGAAAAAAATTAAATCATTTCTTAAATAAAAAAAAATAACAGTATGTTTTGAACATTTACCATGTCATTAAAAATTCTCCTAAAATGCTCTTAATGAGTGTATAATATTGCATTGTATTGACTCTATTGGTAATTTATGATATTTCTAAGTTTTTAATCTTACATGTAATCTGACAACAAATATTCTTTTACATAAATCTTTGAGCTCATCTCTGTTTATGGCATTTTAAAATAAAAGCATATTTATTTCTCATTTTTCCATAAGCTGGTTTGTAATTATCATGTTTTAATAACCTTTAAATGAGGGATATATAAATAGATTACTACTTCTCAGTAGTCTGTCAAACTTAGAATCTTAGTCTCTATCCTGTGCTTTACTAAACAATACTAAAACAATGCTTTTAGATAAAATAGCAATTCAACTTTGGTCAGTACAATAAATATTCATATCTATTATGATAAGAATTTTATAATTGTTATTCATAAAATAAATTTATTTCGTGGTGGAATTTATTCTTGATTGTTGATACATTTGAGTGGTCAGAAATGTATTTATCATTATTTAAGTATGTCTGGAATGGAAATTCCAAAGCTAGGAGGTCAGTCTTCAAGAGATAAACAAATGGGTTGGACTGATGGTACCCACGCTTGAAACCAAGTTTTATACAATTTAATATTTAAAGGACTGTTATGAACTTTGGGTTTAGTAAGAATTTTAAAGAGAGAGTGGTGTATAGATTGTATATTCCTGGATGGCTTCCTGGAGGCAGTTGAATGTCTGTCATTCTTGAAAGACAACTCAACTTTTCTAAGGCAATACTTATATCATGACAGTGAAAGGGAGCCAGGGAGATTTTGTGAATGGGAAAGAGCAGGAGTTTCTTAAGTGATGAGCCTGGTAATGATCATCTTTTGTGCATAATTTTCTAAACAATCTTACTTAGATCTGAAGAACTTTCTCCAAAGTCAGAACTAAATGTCATATCCTAGCCTAAAGCAAAGTTCTCTTTTTTAACAATGAAAAATTATTAGTCTGAATTTTTAAGAGACTAGACGTCCCATATTGTCATGAATTTTTGCAATGTGATTGATTACGTAGACACTGTTAATAGTATATCATAGTCAGTTTGTATGATGAGTTAATACTTTGTCCCCTTTATGTTTTCTTAAAATATATGTTATTGGGAGGGAAACATCTAAAAGATTTTTAATGACATTGTTAATATTCTATGAAAATTGACACACGAAATTGGTAATAGCTTGTGAAATTCAATGATAATGCACCTAAATATATTTTCAGACCATTGTTATTCCAAATATTGCTGAGGCAAAAATAGATGCAGGCTGTGGTATGGAAGTCGTATGTCACACTGGAGTGAGCTCATTCTTCCTAACTCGCAATAAAATGGGTCTCAGTATTAACTTCCTATAATCATATGGCAAAGTAAATGAAGCTACTATCTTCTTCCACACTTCTGACAAAGTCAGGTAGCTCACTTGGCAGGGAAGCATGAAGAGCTGAAAATACCATTTCTCTCTGGGAGCTTGGAATTATTTTTGCATGGTTTCCAAGGTGAGCGACTTCTGAAGTTGATGAAGCCCCTGAAAGTATATAAAATTTTTGAAAAGTTCAGTGTGCATGGTGGAGGGGAAAGGAAAGAGTCAAATTAGGAATGTTGTGTGTGATTTCAAATAGGTGAAGAGCCACAGTTTCTACCAACATGATCATTGGGAGACGATTTTAAGTACAGAGTTGTCACTATATTTTTTTTACTTACAGTGAAAATATTTTCCTATTTTCTGAACCAAAAATAGAAGCATCAGTGACATATGGTCTAACAAAAGTACAGTGTTCTGCTCTATTTGATTTAATTGAGGCTCTCTGACAAAATCTTGGACAGATGGTGGGTGTGAGGTTTCTAACAAACGCCTTCCTTTCTCTTCTCAAGTGTGTCTGTGATCACATCAAAGTCCCGGCCCCAGTTCCTGAGCTTACATAGTCAGGACAGAGACAAGGCCGTGGCTTCTGTCCTCCAGGCACTTATAAGTCTAGGGTAGAAACGGCTAACAATAAAAGTTTTGTGTGGGGGTCAAATTCCCAAAAGAAAACAGGACCTGTTAAAAAACATTTCCTTTTTTACAAATTATGCCAGCTTTCATTTACATTTTTTTCCTGACTTTATTGAAATATAATAGACACTTAATTTCTCATATTTACATCATATAATTCAATAAGTATTTTTTTCAATTATAGTTGGCATACAGTAATATATTAGTCAGGTGTACAGCAGCATGATTAGAGATTTATATAACTCACAAAGTAATCACCCCACTAAATTTAGTACTCCTCTTCCCCCTTACATATTTATTACATTATTAACTATTCATCTTATGCTATGTTTTATATCTCATGTCTGTTTTGTAACTATCCATTCATACTTCTTAATCCCTTTGCCTTTTTTCACCATCACCCCCAACCCCCTTTCATCTAGTAGCCCTCAAAATATTTCTGTTTCTGTGAGTTTGTTTCCTTTTTTTTTTTTTTGCTGTTGTTGTTTATTATGTTCTTTAGATTCCATATGTACTTGAAATCATATGGTATTTGTTTTTATCTGACTTACTGAAGTCAGTGCAATACCCTCTAGGTCCATCAAGGCCATATCTTTTTCCATTCCCTTCCTTTTTTTAGTCTTCTAATCTGAAGTAAGTCTCTTATAGGTTGCATATGTAGGTGTCTTCTTTTCTTATCCATTCAGCCACCCTATATTTTGGATGTAATATTTAATTCTTTTCCATTTGACATACTTGTTGATAGGTATGTACTTATTACCATTTTTTATTTATGTTTTTGATACTTGTTTTTCTTCTTAAAGAAGTCCTTCCAACATTTCCTGTAATATTGGCTTGTTGTTGATAAATTATTTTTGCTTATGTTTGTCTGAGAAGCTCTTTATCTACCCTTCAACTCCAAGTGATAGCTTTGTTGGATAAAGTATTCTTGGCTGTAGATCCTTGACTCTGGCCCTTGCTCCAACAACTCAGTGTTCCCCTGTAAGTCCCTGGTGCCCCTCAAGCAGTTGACATGATGCTAGTGCTCAGATCAAGTGAATCCGTCACCGCAAAAGTCTGCTCATGGACATGGCCCTTTTAAGAGATATCTGCAGCTGTGGGCTGCTGCTGCCTTAGCGTCTGTCCCACTCAGCTGCTCAGGACCAGGCAGCCTCAAGTCTTCACCCTTCCTACCTCCTACTGTTGCAGGGTGATTTCTTATTTCTCTCCTTAGTCATAAGGCTTCTGTTCCTCTAGATCTCCCAAGCGACTCTGCTTACTGTTTGCTCTGTGTTTCCGTCACAACTTTGATGAATGATGAACAAAACCTCTATCTTCTACATCTTTTTGCTCCATCAATCTTACATTTTTTAACCTGTAGATGACTAATGAGAATCAGACTTCATATTTGAAAATATTTAAAATTTTTCTTTCTAGTATTTCTACTGCTATACCCTTTTAAGATTACAAGTCTTAGAAATAAGTGATTTTAAAGGATCTAAGTCTTACATAGCAGACATTCAGTGTCCCACTAGGTTTGTCAGTATAGTGGACAGTCTGCCTAGTGGTAGGCTGGGCCCACATCATTTGACAGGGTGCAGGGTACAGGGGGAGATTCTGAGCAGCTTTCTAGTTGAGTCCTGATAGGAACTCAATGAGTGTTGAATAAATGAAAGGTGATTACTTAATAGATGCATACACCAGAAAGTTTTCAGAGGATGGAACTTCTAGGTTTCTGAGGGGTCAGTTTTGATTGGATTAATGACAGGCAGTCTGTTTTCAGCCTGAAGGCCCCAGCTCCCATGGCTGGGAGAGCAGAGCTGGTCAAAGATGATAAGTGCGAATTTCTGCTCTGTCATTTGTCATTCTGAACAGAACTAAAAAGACTAGGTTGCACACCCTGAAACCTTCTCTTCATCTGTAATTAGGTCTTCACGAGAAGAGTCCTATCAGAGCCAGAAAATCAATTGCTGAGTCTTTCATGCTGACTCCTCTGTGCAGATCCAGGGAGGGCAACTTCACAGATGATGTATTTATGAGAACAAATAGTGCTCCAGTGGAATAGAGAAAGACACATCAGGTAGCACTAGGTCTGTGCACAACAGGCTTTAGAAAGGATAATATGTCATTTGACTCAATAAATGTTCCTTTTCAGGTGTTTAGAAACTGTGGTTTGCAGTTAAGCTTCAGTAGTGACATTTGGTAACATTTACGGAATGAGAAATATTCTATTGATATTGAGGTCCTAGTCCTGTGACAATTAGATGCTGTAGTGAATGCTGTGGTATGCCATCCAGGACCTGGAATATCGACTGCTGGAAGCTCCCATCCCAGTCCTCTTCGAATTGCCTCACTGATGGAAGTTGCCTCAATTTAATTATGCCCAACAGAATGTACAATGGCCTGTCAATTGGAGGTGACAATGGGCCTTTGCCTCAATTGATACTACTCCTTAGAGTCATGCAATCTCATAGCATTCTGTTTCAACAGTGTCTCAGTTCAACTTCTTCCTCTTCCCATTCTTGCCTTCCTCATCCCTCACAGAAGTTGTTCCTGTGTGTACTCCCTAATAAACCTCCTGAATATCAATCTCAAAGTCTGTCCCCAGGGAGCTCATCTACAACAAATAGTTTAGGATCAAACTATTGAAAATAGGACGCTGCTACCAATTTTTGATGTTGGTAAGCTTGGCTTTTCACAATGTAAGGCTGTTCTTGTCTTCTAGGTATTGTCTAAAGAAGTGATTCTCAACCAGGGACAATTTTGTTCTCCAAGGGACACGTCTGGAAATATTTTTGGTAGGTCACAAAAATTTGTGGTGGTTTGAGGGCATGAAAGGTGTGGGATACTACTGGCATCTAGAGGATGCTAGTCAGGGATGCTGCTAAACATTCTACGATGCCCAGGATAGCACATGATGTCAATAGCACTGCGATTGAGAACCTCTGGTCTAAGGGATTCCAATGAAACAATTTACTGCAAGGGTATCCTAGATGAAAACCCCTCAGCAAGAGCTATCATCTGGGCCAGTGGGTCTCAAAGTCATGTTGTACATCAGAAACCCTGGAGGGCTTTATAAAGTACACATTGCTGGGCCCACCACCAGAGTTTCTGATTTAGTAAATCTGGGGACTGTAGTGGAACCTGTTCATTTGCATTTCTAACATTTCCTGGGTGAAATTTCTGCTGTTGATCTAAGGACCTCACTTTGAAAACCACTAGGCAAGGCTCAGCTATCTTGTACCTGAATTAGTACCATCAAAGACGTATGCCTTTGGGATGACAAGAGCCATGCTTCTGCCGTTGCTTTTCTCAAATGCTCATATCCCACATTGAGCTTTATTTTTGTCTATCAGATATTCTGCTTTGATTTGAGTTATTGTTGTCCAACTGCATTTCTGAGTAAATGGGCAGAGTAGCCACCACGCAGTTCCTCTTTGATAGGAGGGAGGTGTCGAGGAGAAGGCTGATGGGTCCCCGCTATTGTGCACTTGGGCTGCCTAGGCAGGTGGATAAGAACATTTGTGTCTGGGAGGAGACTAGCAACCACAAATTAAAAGACATTGAGGAACACACTTTCATGGCTTCACAGTAGACACAGTCACATTAAAGAGTGAGAACAGGCTAGTGAGGTGGCTCTTTGTCTACCAGGTTTCTGGTCAGAGGATAAGGGTCTAGATGGACAGGTGCCACACTGGTTAACTGACTGGTCACTGGCAAATTGGAGAGTGAGGATTCAAGCTCAGGCCCCCGACACTAAGTCTAGGTCTTAAGAGGCTTCAGCAGACACAGGAGGATGAAAAGACAGCAAGAAAAACTGACAAATAATGACTGAGCATCTACTGGGAGTTAGGCACCATCTTGGGAGAAGGGCAGAAAGATTCAGGCCTGTCTGGGAGTTTACATGCTAGGGAACAGACAGGAAAGAAAGAAGGCAGAGTAGTCCATGCTGAGAAGAAGAATGAAAGGAAGAAGAGAATATGGAGTCCAGTGTTGGGGGAATTTTTACAAAATATGAAACTCCAAAGGAAAGATCACTGAGGCAGCCAGTTTGAGTCAAGACCTGAAGGAAAGGAGTCACTTCCTAGACTGAAGTGAGATAAACTTGAAGGCCCCAGAGAAAGACATCCCAGCATATCTGACAAAGAGTGAGGAGGCCAGAGTGACCAGCATGGGGCGAGAAAGCTAGAGGAGGGGCAGGATATCAATTGTACCCACTGAGTCACAAACGATAGAAGCTTCTTGTTAACTTCCAGTTGAAACATAGTTGGCACAATGTCTTCTTCATGACTTTCCTTGCAACACTGTCAAGAACACTACTGGTGTTTTTAGCTGTTAGGGAAATTTATCATCAGGTAACCGGTTTTATACATAATGTGCCAAAACTTGTTTGATGCCTCTAGGAACAATGAAATGATGTGTGGAAGGTAGATTAATTAATGCGATTTGCTAGTATCGCAGTAATTTACAAATAAATTGCACCTTTCTTTCTAAAGGCAATGATCGGCTATCTCCTTCAAGAAATGTAATTTTCTTCCTTAATCAATAAAGGGTCATTATATGAACTAGATTATATAGAAATGGAAAATGAGGATTATTATAGCTATTATACACCTTCCCAAATCAAGACATTCACAGAAAAAAAAAAAAAAAAGAAAAAAAACTCTTAAAAGTAAAAAGAAAAATATCTGGTAGCTGCTGACGTTTAAGTGTAGAGTAATTTGGGGTTTATTTTCAAAAAAAGGAAAGCACACAACATGTTCCTATTGCCTATATTTCTCTTCCTTTGGCTAAGAGACCCCCTCCCCCAAGCTTAGTCTTTTTTCCTAAAGACAGATTTCATTGAGATAAGTTACAGTTTCTTTTCATTGACTTAAAAATAGTATAAGGATGCCATGATAAACCTTGTGTAACTAACTTTTATGACTATTGCTGGCAAATGTTCAGAAACTGGAGTTTTCTGGTTTGATCTCTGAGGTTCGCAGTTCTTTTTACTTCACTCCACACTATAAGAACATGTCCCTGACATCCACTAGCCCGTTTCTTATGAAAGGGCAAGGAGGGTAGTGGCCAGAAAAAGAAGATAAGGTATCTGAGCAAAATTCTCATGGAAAGAAAATGTAACATTGGCAAGTTACTGATAAATTGATTAATTCAATAAATCTTTATTGAATCTCTACCCTATGCCAGACTGTGCTGAGCAAGGATGAATGAGAGACAGGTGCTACTTATAGTTCTAAAGAGAGGATAAAAAAAATGGACAAGTACCATGCTCTATATTTAAAAGCTTTAACTCTATCCAGAGGGCAATGAGGAGACTCTGAAATCTTAGAGAGTCTGGGAAAGTTTCCTGGAGAAAGTGCTTCCTAATCTGAGTTTTGAAGGAGGAGGAGAAAGAGCCTTCAGGACTTCCAAGTAGAGGATGCAGCATGTGAACAGGCTTGAGGGCAGGAGGCATTGGTTAACACTAGCCCAGTAAAGCCATTTTCTTGTGATGTGATTTGGGTTGGCAGCTGGCAGGCTTAGACTGCTGGTTAACTCAGGTTATTATAAAAAAGGACATATGTACCTTCAACTTTTTAGTTTACATTAAAACACATAAATATATTTATATTTGTCCAATTTTTTTATAAACTGTCAATACCTTTTCTTGATTATATACTGTTTCACATTTTTTTGCATGAGCTCTGCCCTTAATGTATCATCTGAATTTTTTTTTTCTTTCAAGTAGAGTGAGAAATTGAAGTCACTTGGAAACAACTTTTTTGAGAACATTTCTAGAGTTTTACATCCCTTCCCGATCTTTTACTATGATTTAACCCAAATCAGAGAAAAATTGTTTTATAAACTAACCTTTATCAAGTCTTTCTAAAACATTCAATTTAATTTTCATAGAAAAAAATATTTTTTGCCTTTATAGTTTGCTGATTTACATAGTTTTTAATTAAACTATATTATGACAGTAAGTGCTAGCACAAGTAATTCTGAGAAGAGCTATCTCCAGGTAAGCTCTAACACAATGATGAAACACAATTTTGTGGGTCTGCTCATCAGTAGCCCTCCTTCAGCAAATAGTCAGACTGTTTTACAGAGGTATGAAATGTCACCAGCTATCCAAGCCAATCAACTAAATGAAGGAATTCAAGGACTTTAAAATGTAATTCAAAATGGCAGAAGTATAAGGTTCGATGACTATACAAATTGATATTAAAGAACTAGATAGCAAGCATATGATGACCTTGTCTGCATAGATATTTGAATTTTATCCTGCCAGTCATTGAAAAATGTCTAAGACTGCACATGAAGGAGAGTAAAAGGAGATATGCAAGAGGAGGTTTCTTGGGGATTGCTTTTGCAGATCAACACTTGTAGAGAGTTGAAGGGAGAACTTTAGCTGTAAAGGAAAGTTACAGCTGATCCACAGGGGCTCTGGAATGCCTTCATACCAAACTTCCATCTCCTTCATCTACTGGTCATTGCAGACAGGCTGCCCTCAAGTAGAGAATGACACCCTGTGTGGTATAGTACATATATCTGGTCTATGTTCCTAGTTTATGGCACAGAATTTCAAACTCTTAGAATTTCCTGAGTAATAGGACTGTCTTTGTTATTCTAATTAGGTAATACATGGTGGCTTCCTTGATAGTTTCAGGATGGAAGGTTTGTTACCTGAAAGAGCAACCATGTAATTAGAGGGTTGGAACTTTGTGGAGGGAGAGAGACTGAAGATTTGAGTTCAAGCACATGGGTGATAATTTAATCAAGCATGCCAAATAAAACATTATTAAATTCCACTAGCAAAGATACCACATGTGGCACAACTGGGATTACTTTTTCACTGAGATTGTGGTTAGTTCGTTGTCATTCTCTACTATCTGTCTGGAGTTTTAGGGACTAGCCTGGTGATTTATTGTAGTTATGTTGGGGACCAGCATTGCTACATTCTATTTGGTTTTAAGGGTAATACTAATCTCTGAAATTCCCCAGAATGCAAAGCTGTTCTCAATTTACTATATTAGTGGGTGGACATATGTGAAGTGTTCAAAGACTTCTATTTGGCTTTCTTTACTATAATAGCTCTTACATCACATATTAAGGAGTTAATGCATAAGTTCTGCCAACTCTTACATATGTCCTTCAAAATATAATTTGGGTGGCAGAAGAAATGACCACTGGGTTGGTCATGGACGCAGTGGATCCTCTATAAGCCAGATCTGAATCAAGACTCCAGTTACTACCTGACTTTCATATATCCCTACTCAGACAGGCAGGCCAAGATGATGCTTTGGGTCTCTAGGTACCTTATCAGCTCAGACACTGCATACCACAGTCATTGAAATATTTAGGTATTTTATTTTTCCCAGTGTATTACTACTCAAGTGAAGGACCACTTGTCCTTTTATAAAAGGACTGGAGATGTCACTAGTGAACATACTTGCTGTAGTATTACAGGCTTCTCCTGCCTAGGGACCTGGTCTCTCCTTCAGTCTGTGGTATCTAGGTCTGAACACAGGTGTAGAAACTGGAAAAGCGATTATGCCATTTTGCCGGAGCAGCTCTTCTCAGTCCTCTGATTGTCCATCTTTGTTTCATCTTGATTATGTAGACTGGACATTACTTTTGCTGTCTATCCATCTGTTTTATTTGTAAGTATAACATGTTCTATTACTTCCATTGCTTTTTGGTTACCACATGACCTTGCATTTATTATAAAAATGTCCCCTCTTGCTTCTGATGTTTAACTGCAGCACCCAAATGCTATTTTGGGGGGATTTTATCATCCTTATTGCTATCAAGGAACCTAGGCCTGTATCATCATCTCCTGCTTTCAGACCTGGCTTACAGAGAACAGTCACCTCTGAGATTCTCAGTGACACAGTTGCCCTGTAACAGGTGTATTTTTTATTGTTTGGTAAATGGTATCTCCCATGCAGCCAAGAGAATATAGTTAGCTGGTTAGTTTTCTGGCCTTGAGTAGTACATTCCCTGAAGCATAACTATTTCTCTGAGTCTTTGATCCCATAGTCTATTGTCCGTCATGGTCCTTCTGGCAATTTCACTTCATATACATGGACTGTTGCCATCTCCAATGTTCTAAGAATCATTCAAGCATGGCAATTAACTCTGTCTTTGGGGAGATTTGCCATGATATTCAATCCTATATCATGCAAGAGTACTTCCATGTAAATAAACTTTTATACAGCTATTCTGCCTCACTTGATCCAGACCTCCAAAATACAGTCCTATACATTAATTTCTGCCGGTTCATGTTAACTTGGTCTTATGGCTTCTTTGGGGGGATTGTGCTTTCCCCTCTTATTAATCCTGGTACCTTCCTAGTATCTGGAAAGTTTATGTTATGACTTAACCTGAGTTTTTGGTTTGTGTCTAGGAGAGGATTTGAGGGTAGGTCCTAAAGGAGGTGTGTGTTATCTTGCAATGCAGGGACCAATTTATCATCTTTAAGCAAGAAAAGATCACTCTTTTGTTAACAAGAAAGAGTAGGCAACTCTAGCAGGCCAAGAGATTTCAAAGATATCTAGAATTCCAAATGTTCAAGTGCATGAGCCCAAATATTCCCATCATGTGTCTCAGGGACCTACTCCTTTCCAAGGGCCTTGACCTTGTCATAGAAGACTTTCGAGTGTTGAGGATTCAACCTCTCATGAAGCTTGCCTACTCATAAATATGTCCTAGATTTGATCTTAAACTTTTCTTCCTTTCAGCTGCTGAAGATAAGAGTTACTCTATATCATGCCAAAGAAGCCCTCTGATTCTTAGACTTACCCAGATTACTCATTATCAACCTTTTATTGTTTTCCTCAGTGCATTTCTAAAAGTGGCTTTCCGTATTCCTCCATTTCTACTTTGCTGAAATTTCTCACCACTGAGATAGTCTCCATTCCAGTGCATTTCTTTCCATTGGTATCCTATCCCAATTCGCTATTGGTGAAAATTAATTTCACTACTACAGAGTACCTGGGACCATTCACGTTCATCTACCACCAGTGATATGATTTTTATAGCCAGCTCACTAGGGTTAATCTACTTCCAAAACTTCATTTTAGAGTTATCTTCCTCAGATTGCTCCTGGCACCACATCTTAGATTAGGCCCTCAGGTGCAGACACTGTGACAGAGATTATTATTTGTGTGTGTGTAGAAGTATTTATTAGGAAGTGTTCTCAGGACTAACATCTGTAAGGACATGATGGAAATAGAAATGAGAAGAGGGAAGAAGTGAACTGCAAAGCAAACCCCCTGAAAATCTCTAGACCTGAGGTGACCCTCAAATTTGATTAGACGAAAGGTGGACAAGCCTTTATATCACTGCAGTGGGTCATTACTGGAGGGGATGACTTTGGGTAAATCTGCTGCCTTTGGCTGAGGACAACTCCCAGAGGGTCATTCCATTGATAGCCATGAGCCCCCAATATTACCGACAACTGGGGAAATGAATATTCAGTTCTGAAGGCAGATCTAGGTAGCACACAGCAGCCACTAAAAGAATTTCAAACTGGGAAATTAACATAATCAAATTCCTTCTTTAGAATAATCATTCTGTTGGAAGTGAGAATAAAGGGTTGAAAAGAGCTCATAAAAAATTTATAATGCCATACTAATAAATACCTTTGTATTTGTATATATATTTATTCTTATATTTATTTCTATTTCCATTTGTATTTCTATTATTTCTATATTTCTGTTAGAGAAACAGCTTATTTCTACCATGGAAAAACTACATGGTAGGAATTGCAATATACATATAGTAAAATATAGTTTATAAGTTACAGTAATTCAGCCAGATTATTTCTAATTCTAGTTCTTATAAATCTTAATATGATTCTGCTGTTAGTCAATTTTCTATTTACTAAAAGTGCTTTATCCCAGTGCCACTATTCAGTTGAAGCAAAGAGGCAAGTGCATTCTTATTTAGGGATAACAGGTTAAACAAGTTGAGATTCTTATGTAAGTTTCATCAGCTTCAAGATATGGATAAAGGTATAATGGATGTAATAGTAATGAGAAATAAGTCTAAAGCTAATTAATAAGAGAGGATAATAGACTTTGTGAGCACTTAGTAACTATTTAACATATAGCTCTGGTGGAAAGCAAAGGAAGAAAGAAGAAGTCAAATAGAAAGGGGGGCAAAATGTTAAAAATTCTATTCTTTTGCTTCATAGCATTAACATATAAATATGCTTCTTATAAAATGTTTTGGAAATATGAAAATTAAAAGATAAAAAATAAAAATAATTTCTAATTCTATCATTAAAAGATAATAATTGCTAAGATATCCATTATTTCTTTTATGAGACTATTTTAAACACAATTAGTTATATTATGTATTATGTATTCAAGGCTTATTTAACTTAATGTTATATCATAAAAACAAATTATTTGAAAATTCTTACTTTAATTTTCTGTAGTACTCCATTATATGAATATGCCATATCCTCTTTTATTGGGCATTGAGGTTGCTTCACAATTTTTTTACTATTTTAATTAATGTTGGGAAGAACATTGTTTTATAGAAAAATTTTAATATAGCCTTTAATATTTTCTGAAGAAAATTTTCTAAAATCAGGCATACTGTCAAATTATATAGCTTTTTTTTTTTAAGGCCCTTGATTAAATCATCCAAGTTATTTCCAGAACTGTGGTTCCATTTTTCATTCCCCTCAGCAATGCATGGGTGTGTTCCTCTAACCACATTTTTTTTCAGAGTGGAGTATCATTTTAACTTTCTGTCAATGTTATAAAAGTAAATGTGATTTTGTTGTGGTCATCTTGTTTCACATCTTTTAATTACTAGTACTGATTCTTAGCTGTTTGAGTCAGCTTGTAAATGGTCTTCCCAGAGCCACACCTGGAGAGCAGATTAGTGCCCATATAACCCCTCACTCTGTCATGAATTTCTGATGGGTATCCACTTAACAAGCCCTAGATGTGCCAAGAGAGTATGCCACTGTGAGACAATAGGACATTAAATACACTTTCCAAGTATGTGCTATGTGTCTATGCATTTGGAACAACAGTTTTATGGAGAGAATTATGTCCCCCTCCTCCACAATGTTATACATTGAGGTCTTAATCCCCCAAAACTCAGAGTATGATTTTATTTGGAGTTAGAATCTCTACTGAGATAATCAAGTTAATGTGAATCTATTAATCCATCAAGAAAAAGAAAAGGCAGCCCACTAAATGGGAGAAAATTCTTACAAATCACGTATTTGATAAAGGGTGAATCTCCAAAAAACACAAATAACTCATACAATTCAATAGAAAAAAAAAAAAAAGAAAAAAAAAGAAATCAATTAAAAAATGGGCAGAGAATCTGAATAGGTATTTTTCCTAAGAAGACATACAGATAATAAAAAAGTACATGAAAAGGTGGTCAACATCACTACATTACTAATCATCAGGGAAATCAAATCAAATGCAAATCAAAACCATGAGATATTACTTCACACTCATTAGCATGACTGTCATCAAAAAGAAGAAATAACGAGTGTTGACAAGAATGTGGAGAAAAGGAAACTCTCATGCACTGTCAGTGAGAATGTAAACTGGTACAGCCACTATGGAAAAAAGTATGGACGTTCCTCAAAAAATTAAAAATAGAACTACAATATGACCCAGTTCTTCTACTTCTGGGTATTTATCCATAGAAAGTGAAAACACTAACTAAAAAAGATATCTACACCCCCATGTTCATTTCGGTATTATTTACAATAGCCAAGGTATGAAAATGTCCTAAGTGTTTGTCAGTGGATGGTGGATAAAGAAAATGTTATATACATATGCATACAATAGAATATTATTCAATCTTTAGAAAAAAGAAAATCCTGCCATTGGTCCATTGGATGGACCTTGAGGGCATTATGCTAAGACAGAGAAAGACAAATAATATATAATCTCACATGTGGAATCTGAAAAAACAAAACAAACAAAACTAAAACCAAAAATGAACTCACAGTGGATACATTGGTGGTTACCTGTTTTCCAGCAGTGAAGGTGGTAGGGAGAGGCATGGGAGATGTGGAAAATAGGTGAAGGGCATTAAAATGTACAAACTTCCAGTGATAAAATAAGCAAGTTACGAAGATGTACAGCATGGAGACTACAGTTAATAATACTGCCTTGTATATTTGCAGTTTGCCAAAAACAGTTAATCTTAAAAATTCTGATTACAAGAAAAAAATTGTAATAATGTATGCTGTTTAATGTTGACAGACTTATTGTGGTGATCATTTTGCAATATATGCAAATATTAAATCATTATATCAAACACCTGACACTAATATATGTCAATTATATTTTAATTAAAAAATTAGTCCATTATGGTGTGCCCTAATCTAATATGACAATGGTACTCATAAAAAGAGGAATTTTGGTCATGGAGATGTATATAGAGGAAAGATAATGTCAAAAGACCTAAGGAAAAGATGATCATCCAAAAGCCAAGCAGATCTTTGATTCACAGCTCTTAAAAGGACCCAGTCTCGCTGATCACTTGATCTTGGACTTCTAGCCTCCAGAATTGTGAGATAGTAAATCTCTGGGTTTCAGCCATCTAGTCTATGGTTGTTTGTTACAACAGCCCTAGCTCACTAATACATATACATGTCAGAATCTGATGTGTCCCATCCATCTTTCTATCCTGCACAATTGTTTTTCTAGAAGATGGAAGTAGAGTACTTCTGAGGAGCTTGACCAGGCCTGTGTCCTGCCATATCAGGAATGAGTATGTGATGTGCTCTGCAACCCCATTTTCTCTACCATGCTATGGGCCCCAATCAACACTGGGCTGCTCAGAGCTTGCATCCTAGAAGTACAGAAACAGGATCTAGAGTCAGATTCTGTAAGCTCTGACTGGGAGTCGTAGTCATCATAGTCCATGTATATGGAGTCTGGTGGAAGTGAAGGAGATGAAGAGAAAAGCAGAACTGTAACAGTGTAGCTTCTGAGCTATGGAAGTAAAAGTTAATTTTTGAGCTTTTCCATTCAGCTTTAACACCTGAAAGGCTGTTCTTCCTTCCACTGGGCTCTATGGTCTCCATCTATTATTCCTTTACTTAAGTGAGCTTAAGTGGACTTCTTTGCCTTGCAATTAAATGATCCTAGACTAAGCTTCAGATTCTGAATCTGTGAGGTATGGCTCTAGGTGTCAGTTGGGCGTAGGTGGAGGGTGGCATGGACTGAGTGAGGGTAGACTGGGACAAAGATGGCTGCAGCATCACAGTATGGATAGGCCTCTCATTAGTGCTCTACATTCAGTGACATTAGCGAATCTGGAATTTTCCCCATATTTTTCTATTAAGACCGTCAATCCTAGATCTTGGAGAGTAGTACAGTTTTATGATTTTTCTTTGTATTCTTATTGCACTAAAGAATAAAGAAATTTTCCTAGATTTTTCTATTAAGACCGTCAAACACCTGACACTAATACATGTCAATTATATTTTAAGTTCTAGATCTTGGAGAGTAATAGTTTTATGCCTTTTCTGTGTATTCTTATTGCAGTAAAGAGAAGGGATGTGCTATACCAGAGATGGCTTCTCAGAAACCATTTTAAACTAGATGCCACAGACTCAGTCTTGAAACAGAAAAGTCTTTTAACTAAAACCACACAATCAATCACCTTTATGCTTTTATTTTGCAATGATTAGTGAGAATTTAAAAACTTTCCTCTTCTTTCAGAAGTCTCTATTTTAAAAGTATTACGAATGGCTATAATAATAGCCCTAATCATATAGTAGCATCTTATCCACATAAAAACATGTTGAAGATTCTGTTTAAATGCATGCGTGTGCAGCTATAATTACACATCTACTCTGGCTTCATTACAACAAATTCCTTCCTCCTCTTTATTCCTTCATCTATCAGCCTCCAAAGATGAATAAAACGTGAGATAAAGTCCTTGTCCTCATATAAGTCATAACTTTGTTGCGATTTTTTTTAGGGGAATGAGAAGTGGAGAAAGACAGGCAAACAAATAATTATGATGCAGTGTTTTAAGTGTTATAATAAAATAAATACAAAGTCCCTTAGAGGCCAGAAATGGCTCTGCCTCTGTCTGAGGTGTCTGGGAAGGCTTCTGAAGAAAGTAACCTTTAACCTTCTTCTTGAAAGAGGAAAAAATTTTCAGTTGTTTTAAACAATAGAGCCTAATGGCGAGGTCTAAGAGCCTGGCCAAGGCACTGTGAAGAGAGATTGGAATTCTGGAGTGACTTGGTGACAGAAGATATGCATGGAATTCAGGGGGGAGTTTGAAGACTTCTTCCAGATCTAAAATCCTATGGTCCCATGTTCCAACCTCTGCTCCAGGAAAGTATGAGGATCAACTGTCACTGAGTTTTAAATAACAATTTTGCCCAAGAGTTCAGAAAAAGCAGTCATTTGCTCTAGGTAAATGGGGAGAATGATAGTATAAGCCATTTCATTATCTCTGTCCTGTGGCCAGGAAGGATGAACCACACAAATCTGTGGGCTGGTGAAATATTTTCTTTGTCTGCAAGATCTTCCTAACTGGAGTATTGTCAGGTGATTTGAGAAACTCTGTTTCCTCTAAAGTGCTTTCCTGTGCACCCATTTGTGACTAAAGTATGTGTAATCCCACAGACAACAACAGGTCGTGATTACTCCGGTTACACAAACCACACCAGCATCTGCTGGGACTTTCCAGCCTGCCTGAGACTTTGCTCGGGCTTCTGAGGTTGCCTTCCCACATGTGGGTTGCTAACAGCCACGGCAGCAGACGTCAGGCCTCTTGCTCTGCTGAAAGTTACTCTTTATGACTTTTCTTTATTACATGGCAAACCCTCAATTGTGGGAGGACACAGCACTCATGCTGGTAGGAATTCTAGATTAGAGTTTTAGTGATGCTTCATAGATTTCCACTCATTTCTTGAAATCTGAATGGGGTAGGACTGGGTCTTCTGTTGCTTTAACATCATCCAAGTGCACATGGCAAATTTATTTTCCCTGCTGTTTTTTTTCCTGCTAAAATATTAATATTTTAGTGATGGTAGTGGTGGTGGTAGTAGGTAGGTTAGCTATTGCAGGGCAATAGATGGGTAGATAAGAACAGGGAGAAATATCTCAGTGACATCTTCCCCAGCCTGTGTTTGCAGTCCCCCAACTTTTTGGCATCAGGGACCAGTGCTCCTATGAGAATCTAATGCCTGATGATCTGAGGTGGAGCTGAGGCAGTGATGCTTGCACTGGAGAGTGGCTGCAAATACAGATGAAACTTCATTTGCTCGCCTGCCATCGCTTACCTCTTGCTGTGCGGCCTGGTTCCTAACAGGCCACGGGCCAGTACCTAAAATAGAGAAAAAAGGCTCCAGAGACAAGACTAATAGGATTTAGACACCTGAGTTGACTCCTATTAAAATGCTGAGCCTCATGTTATGTTGTAAGTGCACATTTACTGGGTCTTTTAAAAAGATTGGAGTTTGAAGTAAGAACAAGAACTAGTCTATCTGAGATTTAAATTAACTTTTTATAAATAAGCTGTAATTCCTTTTCTGTATTCACGCCCACCTTCTATAAGAGGTTCACGCATTTAAGAAAAAAGTGCTAACTCAGAGAAGAAAATTGCTTCTTATCCATACCCCCTCCTCAGCTACACACTTACCTATGTCTCATGCAGTGTAGAAGAGAACCCTGAGTCCAAGGTCAGGCTTCCTGACTGTGGATCTGGCTCTGTGCCTCTAAACTGATCATTGAGCTTGTTTTGGGCATCAGTTTTCTCAGCTCAACA
This sequence comes from Eidolon dupreanum, assembly GCA_028627145.1. Lineage (NCBI taxonomy): Eukaryota > Metazoa > Chordata > Mammalia > Chiroptera > Pteropodidae > Eidolon > Eidolon dupreanum. The sequence goes on along the minus strand of CM053515.1, from coordinate 45,026,604 downwards.
GTGATGGCAAGTGAGTAGGCTGGACCTTGGGAATTAGAGGACTCAATGATGAAAACTTACTTTAGACTTACTTTGGACAATAAGGAAAAACTGTCTCAGGGCCAGTGATAGAAAATGGAAAAGTGATCATATTACCTTAGAAACTATAAAAGCATACTTATATAAATATTTTGTACAACTATGGATTTTCTTTACTTCAAAATGGTCAGAGAAGAGCCAAAGAGTAAAAAGCTACACTCTGAAGGAAATGGGGCTGTAGAAGAATGGGTGACTCTGAAGCAGGTTGTTCTCATACAATTATGAGGCATCCCAGTGAGAAAAAGAGGAGGAATTGGCAGAGAAGTGACATTTTAAAAAACGAATGTGGTTTGTATGATCTTAAAAGTATAGCTCTAAGATAGACAGAGTTGCCATAATTAACAATAAAAACAATGAATGAGTTATCTTTTAAAATTCAGACTTGATAATATTACAACCCTTTAAAAAGTCTCATTCTCTGTAGAAAACATGAACCCCAAACTAGTTAATTTAGTACAAAGATGATATTGACCATCATTCCTCAGTCTCCAACTCCTGCTCTATGTGTTAGATGTATTGGGAACATGAAGGCTGCTAGATGTGACATTAAAAAAGCTATTCCCAATCTACACCACCCTTTGATTTTTAAATGGTGTGATACTTGCTCCTCTTATTAGATTATTTCTTCAGTCTGTACAATGTTTATATTAAGAAATCAAACATTAAGGGAATAAAAAGAATACAAAAGTGTGCATTATCCTTCCTTATCTGGACAATTATTAACAGTTTATTGTATATTTTGCTAGGTTTCTATCTATACACCAGCAAATACTATTATTATGTGTGTATATATATGTGTAATTATATGTGTATGTCCTTGCAATTTTCTGTTTTTGTTTATCTTACCTAATATGATATTTTAGGCATCTTTTCATATTCATATATAAAACTTTTTTCTCATTTTCATAGCTGTGCTATAGATATATGCCATCCCTTACAAATGTCATTTAGAAATTTTGAAATTATCTATATAATAAACATAAGTGTGCTTATGTAAATACTGTGTACAACTGTGGGTTTACTTTACCTATTTATTTTTTATTTATTTATTCAACAACTGCTTATTTAGCACATACTAATTGTTAGAATGTGCTTAAAGTTCACTGGTGCTTTAGAGCCTAAAACTCCCCAATCCCTGCACTAAGGCAAAATCACCCTCACCCATGTTTCATCTCTTTGTTCGAACATTTTTATTTGTGATTTTATCCTTCCAGACTGTATCATAAAAGCTATTACCATTGTTTCAATTTTCAGAAAATATAATAAAGGTACACCTTGATATTATAGATTAGAAAACTGAGTACTGTTCCCTAACAAACTCTATATCATAATCATTTCACAGAAAGAGAATCTTTACAAGTCAGAATAGATTATGTAAGACCAGGCCATTCTACACTAATCACATATTCTTTGAAGGTTTCCTATGTGACAAATATAGATTAGGGAATGTTGTAGATAGAGACTATCTTGATTTCAACAAGACATTTGAAATAAAGAAAAATCTAACAAACAAACCTGACATGCTTGCAGTTATAGAGAAAAACTGGATTCAATTATTGTAAGAATGGGTAAATTTCAATTGGTTGCATGATTTTGTCTAAAGAGCAGAGAGTAATAAGTGGACATCCACTGAGGTATATTAGAGACATGCTGTAGGATTCTGGCTCCATCTGACATAGAGCGAAGCAGTAAATGTTTTCCATAAGGCTCATACAGCAGGTCAACAACAAAATTATACAGATGCTTTGATAGTAGAGCTTCCATTTGTTGAGCCTCTCGTCTCTGGGATATATTGCTATGACATGACAGAATTGTCTAGATTATATAGGTGTTCTATTTCATACATACACATATATATGCATACATACATACATACATACATATAAATACACACACATACACACACACACACATATATATAATTGAATTGATTAGATAAAGCTAGGTGGTCATGATTCAACTATTTCAATATTGAAAAATATTGTCTATGTGTGTGTATATTTAGTTCTATGAAACTTTATCACATCTCCAGGTTCATGTGATCACCATCACAGACAATAGACAGAAAGATCTGCTCTATCACAAGGATTCCTTGTGCTATCCTTTATGGCTAGGATCCCTGTCTGCCCCTGACTCCTCAGCCTCCACCAACCACTAATCTGTTTTCATTTCTATAATTTCGTCATGTCACAAATGCTGTATAGAATCTATATAAATAGAATCATACAGTACATAACCTTTTGAGACTGGCATTTTCCACTCAGCATCTCAATTTTTTTGTGATCCATCCAGGTTGTTTCCTGTATTAATAGCTCATTCTTTTTTATTACTGGATGGTATTCAATGGTATCCAGTTGTATGGATGTACCACAGTTTGTTTAACCATTCTCTCAATGAAAGATACTTCAGTTGTTTCCAGGTTTTTGGTAATTATTAATAAGGCTGCTATGATAATTTGTTTATGAATTTTTGGGTGACTATAATTTTTCACTTTTTTTTGTGTAATACCTAAGAGAGCAATCACTGGGTCAAATGGTAAGTGCATGTTTATTTTGTGAGAAATTATCCTTCTCCTTTCCAGAGTGATTTTACTATTTTACATTTCCACTAGCAACGTATGAAAGATTCAGTTTTTCTATATTCTCACTAGCATTTGGTGTGGTGTTATTTTTTATTTTCGCTGCTCTAATAGGTATATAGTAATAGCTCATTGTGGTTTTAATTTTTATTTCTCTAATGGTTATTGATGCGAAATCTTTTCATTTGTCATCTGTGTATTCTCTTTGATGAGATGTCTCTTCATGTTTTTTGCCCATTTTTTAAAACTGGATTGTTTGATTTTTTTTTTATTGTTGAGTTTTGAGAGTTCTTTATATGTTGTAAATATGAGTCCACTGTCATATATGTGGTTTGCAAATATTTTCTCCCAGTCTGTAGCTTGTCTTTTCATATTTTCTATAGGATGTTTCACAAAGCAAAGTTTTATATTTTGGTAAGATCCAGTTTATCAATTTTCCTGTTATGTATAGTGCTTTCAATATATATGCTTCACTTAAAAAAAAAAAACTTAATTTTAAAATAGTTTTAGATTTATAGAAAGGTTTCAAAGAAAATACAAAGTTTCCATATACCTTTCATCCAGTTTCTCTTATTGTTAACATCTTACATTACTATAGTAAATTATTATGACTGGAAAACCAAAAAGGGTTTCATTCATATTACTATGAACTAAACTCCACACTTTATTTGGTTTTATGTTTTTTCCTAACTTCCTTTTTCTGGCCCAGGTTTTAAACCAGGATACTACACTGAATTTAGTCAGTACATCTTTTCAGCCTTGTCTGGTGTATGATAGTCTCTCAGATTTTTCTTGTTTCCAATGACCTTGACAGTTTTGAGGAGAGCTGGTCAGGTGTTTTATAGATATCCTTCTGTCTGTGTTTGTTTGCTCTTTCTCCTGATTAAACTGGTATTACAAGTTTTTGAGAAAATGATCAGAGATGAAGTGTCACTCTTATCGCATAATATTAAAAGTACATGTTCTTAACATCACTTTTCATTGATGATGTTAACCTCGATCACCTGGCCAAAGTAGTGTTTGTCAGCTGGCTTCATTGGTAGGTCCCCATCCCCTCTTTCCCTACTCTACTCTTTGGAAGCTAGTCACTAAGCACAACTTCTTGAAAGGAGAAGGGGTGGGAGTAACATCTACATTAATTATATGGAATTCTTTTGCATAAAAGATGTCTCTCTTTCTCCATTATTTACTTATTATTGATTTCAAAGGATTGAAAAGGGGAAATTTTGTGAAGGAGTTGGAGTTTGTTGAGTATGAATTCTATTGGCAAGGAAAAGAAGAGAAGGAAATTCTAGGCTGAAAGAAAGGCAAGAACAAACTGGAAATGAAAATATAATCTTTATATTTTTGGAGAAGGGCAAGCAGTGAGCTGTAGCTAGAGAATGGTGAGGAATGGGCTTCCGCAGGAAAGAAGGTTGTCAGTGTTAGATGAGACCCAACTATGGAGGGCTCTGCATACCAGGCTAAGGATTTTGGATTTCAGTTATGATACAAACCTCTGTAACAAATAAAAATTATCTACCTTTCATAAGGGTATATTTTACTCTTTAAAAAAGATTGTGTGTCTGTCTGTGTAAACAAAGGGCAAGTATATAATGAATTCCTGTGAAAGAATATTTCTTTTTAAAATTTTTTTTATTTTTTAGGTGAGGCAACCCTTGCTTGACCTCACAGATTGCAAGGACCTTGTTAGTTTACAATCCCTTGTTTTCTTTATTTTTTACACCTACAGCACCTGGTCTTCCTAGGTGGTCTCCCATTCAAGTACTAACCAGGTCCGACCCTGCTTAGCTCCCAAGATTAGACAGGATCGGGCTTGTTTAAGGTAGCATGGCTGCAGACCAAAAGAATATTTTAAAAAGATCCCGTTATAGGTTCTTTTGAAAGTGAGATACTCTTTTTTCTCTTTTTTTCTTCTTCTTCTTCCTTCTTTTATGCAAATCTGAGTTTTGATATGCTGGCTTTATTTGAACTTTTTGTTTTAATTTAAAAACATTGGATGTACCCCCAAGTTCATTACAGTGTTGCTTACAATAACAAAATATAGAAACACCTGAAGTGTTTATGAATAAATGAAAATATGATACACACACAGAATAGAGTATTATTCTGCCATAAAAAAAGTAGGATATCTTGCCATTTGTAACAACATAAATGGACCATGAAGAAATTACGCTAAGTTTAATAAGCTGGGCAGAGAGAGACAAACATCATATAATCTCATTTGTATGTGAAATATAAAATCAAAATGAACAAACAAACCAAAACAAACAGCTTATAGATACAGACAACAGACTGATGGTTGCCAGAGGCAGGTTGTGGGTGGTGGGCAAAATGGGTGAAGGAGGTCAAAATGTACAAGCTTTCAGTTATCAAATAAATAAGACATGGTGATGTAGTGTCCACTGGTGACTATAATTCATAATATTGTATTGCATATTTGAAAGTTGCTTAAAGAGTAGGTTTTAAAAATCTCAACATAAGAAATAATCTGTAAAATGACATATATAAAAAACAAACAAAAAACAGCAGATATTTAACTTATTTTTACATGAGTTCAAACACATAATACAATTGGAAAATATTTTCTCTCTAGGAGACAATTATTTGATATATAAAACCACAAGTGGATTTATATAGCTATCAGTTCTTTAGATTTAAGGTACAATTTCCTGTGTAAAATGTATTTAGTGATGCTACCATTGCCTTTTTAAAAATTATACATGAAATTATGTTAACAACAGTTTTCTTCAAATAGAACATGTGGGGACACTAGCAAACCAGATGGAGGCTGGTTCCTTGATAGACATGCTACCTAGGGCAAAACTGGGAGAGCTTCTTAGGATTTGTTTTGTTCTGTAAATCTTAATGTCATTTTAGTGTCGTTGTTGGTTTAACTTCTTTTTTATTGGGTAATAAAAACAAGGAGAAATGGTTTAGTGGGACTTTAAAAATAATCTATACTTCCACTAACATGGTTAGCAACTTATAACATCTTTTTTATATTTTGTTGAATAGGGACATACAGATTAAATGTATGGAAATATGCTGGCAGCAATGTGGGTCAAGTAAATGCTAAAATAGTACAGTGTTGTGTACGACATCATCTCACTTTTTTTTTTTTACTTCTTTTCATCACCTTTGCTCTTTACCAGTGAAATCTCAATCATTTTTTAAACATTTCTATGATATATTAAGTCTCTGGCACATGCATCAACTTTAATTGTTTAGTTGATGCCAATTCCTAGTGGAATGCAATGTTATTGAGTTCTTGCACAATTAGACAATAATTGGGATTTGAGAATTTTTGACATAGGCTATTTTAAATATGTTTTTTTTTAGATCAGTTCTTTACTCTGTAAGTTAAATTTGATTTCTCAAATTCAGATTAGGCAAGTAAATTTTAGAAATGAGAATTCCAAGAGCATCTTGGCTCTCGTGTTTGAGCCTGGTAACTGCTCTTGTGGGTGGTTTCTGGACAATGTCTTGAAGATATTTAGAGAATAAAACAATGTAGCTTGGAGATACCTATTGGAAACCATATTCACTTACAGAATTTAAAGAGAATGACAAGCCCTGGGACAATACAAATGAAATCCAGAGCCAAGGAGTAAAGTCAATATCATAGAGTTTGGAAAAAATGTGACAGACACTGAATTCTGTAGAAAGTACAAGTTCAGGGAGATAATGACAAAGAAAGAGCTTGAATATTCTTGCCTCTTGCATAGATATCCAGATCCAGGCAGAATGAAAGCCAATCGCAGTTCTGTTTATTTGTTGTTTGTTTGTTTTCTGGGTAAACTTTTTATTACAAATTCTGCTACCTCATTTGGCAGATGAAATAACTCAAGGAGACCATGACCTACTCTTGTTATGTAACTGGAGCGAAACCAAAAAACAGGTTTTCCGTTTTATTACTTTCCTTCTATCAACACTTCTAAGGGCACTGGGGGTCATGACAGGGGAAAGCGATGAAATTATGAAGACAGATTGGATTTTAGTAGTGGTACTGCCATGTCAGCTATAATCTCTCTTTTGTAAAAATGAGAATAATAGTAGCTTTTTTTGGGGGGGAGGTGATAAAGTTGTAAAATGAAATGAAGTAATAGATATAGAATGTCTGGCACAGGATGTAACACAGGTAGGGCACAATAAATGACAATGTTATTAATAAGTGCCTAGACTTTGAGACCTTATGATCCAAGGTGGGGGTGAAGAGTCTGACAGACATGTCAAGAGACACTGGGTCAATGACGTTCTTGGTCTAGTGTCAAGAGAGACCTGTGGGGGTGTATGGGGCACCTTACACGGAGCATAAAAAACGCTTCTTCTCTAAACATCTCTCATCTGGAGTTGCAAATTATGAACCTTTTTACATAGAGTATCGAACCTCCAGGAAATAAACCCTTCTTATGCATGTTCAGATGGGAAGAGTAATCAAATAAAATATAGAATTGGGCTTGGAACAGCAGAGACGAAGGGACAACTGGAAACACTGCAGACTCTGAAGTACTGGATGGAAAAGCATTCTGGAGCTTGAACAAGCAGAGTTGAGCACTTCTCTTAACTACATTTATTTATTAACAAGGTATAATTGACATAGAATATATATTAGTTTCATGTATACGATATAATGATTTGATACATGTATACACTGTGAAATGATCACAATAAGTCTGATTAACTTCCATCGGTCTCTTAACTTTAAATCCTTATTAAAGGTAATCATTTATTGTCACTAGAAGAAACCAGAAAAGAAAGTCAATCTGTGGGTCTATTGTTTACCCCATCTCAGGTCATTGGAAGCAAGTATTATATCTAAAAGGATTCAGTTGACGTTCTATTGATAATTGTGCTGATGCCCTGCATATTCAAATGTACCAGAGAGATAAAGCCTTGGCCATTCTCTCTGCAGGAAACCCATGGTGTCTGCTATTTCAAAAGGAAAGTTTTACCTGCATTTCTAAAGGATTGCAAAAACAGTTTTCTGATTTTGACTTGCTCTCCCATCCTTCCCATATTTTTCCTCATCCTCATTTTAACTGCAGGAATCTTGCTGAGAAATTTCTACATAAAGAAGTATGCTTCCACTCAATCCTCTACTAAGGGTAATATTAATTAAGAGCAGATTGCTGAGATAAGTAGGTGGTTAAACCATCGGCTCAAAGCCTTATTCCTTCCACTCCTGATACACAAACCCTTCTTTTCTCTCCAACTTCAATTTTCCTCTATGTTTTCTCAAGTTATCCTCTGAGATCTGAACTATCTTTCTCATAATCAAGAGTAGGAGAATTGTAGTATTTATCTTCAGTTGAACTATACTTGAGTGGTAGGTTTTTGATTTCCTGATGAGGGAGATGAAGACAAAGCTGTTCTGAGGTATCTATTTTCCATTCGAATTCAGATTTTGCCCATAGTCTTACAGGGTGTCCATATTATAGTCCCAATTACTTGAGCTCTTCCATATATGAAAGAAGATAAGCTTTTTTTGTTTAGTTGCATGTTTTGTATTTAGAGGATTCAGTGGATTTGTACTGTAGGAAATACAAACACCATTACCATTTTTTTCATTTGCCACAAAGTACTAGGGGGTGGTTAACTTGTGCCTTAGGGTTCAAAAACTGAAAATCAGGATGACAAAGTAATTTGCTATTTCTCAAAGAGGGTGGAAATTCATCATAAGTATTTTAAATAGATGAAAAAAATCATTTAAAATGAATCATTCAGCTAAAAATGGTTCCTTTCTTGCTATAAATCCATATATAAATATCAAAAACTGTCATAAATACCAGCAGCACTTTTTGAGTTTATAATAATCTCAAATTATATGATGTTCATTTTTTTTGGAATTGACATTATTTGACACTTGTGCAGCTGTTGACTTTAACAAATTGGTAACTATAGCCAATATTAAAAATAGCCATTTAAAACTGATGGAATGAAGACATTTAAAGTTATGTTAAGTAAAACTTTTTGAGGGTTCTATGGAACTCATTTAAAAATTAACATTTTATAAGCATCTAATTTTTACATTTGGCTAAAGCAATTAAAAAACATAAACAATTTTTTTTTCTCATCTGAGACCTTAAACAGAATCGGTTCTGAATGTCATAAACTGATTGAGGTATATATCGTTGCAAAGCGATGATTAGAATAAGCACTATGGTAACTCAGTTTTAACAGCCTAGTCATAAGCCAGGTACATAATGGGGTCTGGTGTTTCACAACTCTGTTAGTATATCTTAGTAGAGGTTTTTGAATATTCTGAAAAATGTCATGTACCCAACTTTAGCATTCAGTTTACAACTTTTATGTTAAAAATGTATCTCTGATCTGGGAAGTTAACCTTTCCTCTTTTCCTAGTAATAGCAGTGGTCTCTGACATTTATGTTGGCAGTCATGTTACAGGCTGATGTACTCTATATTTCATTCTGTAGATGTGCTAGGTAACTCGTTCTAGACATTTAAAGCTAAATTGAACTATTCCATTATGCTATTTGAAGTTATCAATTGAGAAATAGTTTCTAGCTTTTAGATATATAATGTAACTTATAGGTCAATTAATACCTTAGGAGGTTGTACTCATTGTCACATCATCCACAGTTGCCTGTTATAGTTTTTCTTTGTGACAGTATTAGTCAAAACTAGCCCAGACACTGATCATGTCTGTGAAAAGGATGGTTAGACAGGTCAGATGGAATCAAATCACAGTTTTCCATCTGCTGTCTGATGCATTCTGTGAAGCTGCTGGAAAGAGACAGGGTCTACAGATGACTGTTACTAAAACAGGATCATAAGTATGCATTTTCTATGAAAGGATGTCAATGTGAACAGGGACATTGCCCGTGGCTCCACTCCATGTTTGTGAAGGAGCCCAATATAAATGCCTGTGGTCTAACATTTCTTTATGGCAAAAATTGTCAAATATTGGCACACAGTATAGGACATGGCAGTGTGCTGTAAGACTAGACACACATATTTATGAGAGGGTTTAGAAACTGTCATGGAGACAGAGATTCTAGACTAAGCTGAAAGAATCCCTAGAGATCCTTTGTCTTAGTCTGCTCAGGCTGTTATAACAAAAATACTGTAGACTAGGTGACTTACAAACAACAGAAATTTACCACTCACAGTTCTGGAGGCTGGAAGCCTAAGATCAAGGCACCGGCAAATTCAGTGCCTGGTTCACAGTGTCCTTCCATGGCAGAAAGGATAAGTAAGCTCTCCAGCCCCTCCATAAACGAGTGCTAATCCCATCCACGAAGGTTTCACCCTCATGACTTAATCACCTCCCAAAAGCCTCATCTCCAAATACCATCCCTTGTGGCGTTAGATTTCAACATATAATTTTTGGGGTGGACACAGACATACAGTTGATAGCATCCTTAAAACCATGACTGTCAAAACTTAGAGATGGTAAGTACCCCTACCCCGCCAATAAAAATGCCTCCTAGTCATGGCAAACCCATGTGTTCAGTGACTCTCTACCCCTGAATTATGCTGCCTGTAATCCAGATATCCTCTGAAGCCTCTGTAAATTATAGAACTCTGTTTCTGCTGATTGTAACCTAGTCCCCAACTCCCAGGAAAATCCTTTATAGTTTGACCTGTTGAAAGTTAGTTATACTTATCCTATTGAGTGAACTAACTAATGAATGATAAGTGTAGTTTTGAGGTCAATAAACACGCAAAAAGATTCTCAATATCACTAATAATTAGGGAAATAAAAATCTAAGCCACAATGAGATACCGCCTCACACCCTCATGTTAAAAAGATATTTTATAAAAGTTTCCTAAATTTGACAACAATTCTGAAAATTTCCATGACATTACTAATACTGAGTTGTAAAGATAAAAGTTTCAAAACCATCAACGGTAAAAACAAATTTGTTAATTTATGCTAAGAACAACATGTAAAATTATATTTCTATTCTTTCGATAGAAAATCAAGATTATGGTTATCCAAAGGAAAGGTTAATGAATATATGGATAAAAAATAGAGGAAAAGAGTATTAATAATGTTCTCAGACAGTTAATTCATGAAAACATGTTATTTTACTATATTTTATGATCTTTGTGATATTTGCTTTTAAAGTTGCAATTTCTTTTTTCATCCTGAATAAACGTACTTTTGTATTTGTAATTTTGTATTACAGAGTGCTTAAAAATTGTAAAAAGCTTCAGACCCCACAAAACCTGGATCTACTCTCTAGCATGGGGCTTAGGATAATTTTCTCTGGACATAGTTTTTATAGGCATAAAAGTGGGTAATTGAACCACCTAAAGGAGTAATTGTGAGGCTAAAATTAGACAGTGTGAGTGAATTTTTGGCACACAGCAGGGTTTCAATAAATGCTCATATATATATTTTTTATCATATCTGAACTCTGATGGTGTAAATTTCTCATCTCAACTTTGACCTTCCTATCCTTTTTACCTAGTTAATTATCTTTCTATAGCCTCAGATAAGTTCTGAGTTCATTACACTCCCACCCAGCCTCTGCCTCTGGTCTTTTTCTCTTTTAATCCATCTTTGTTCTTCTGTTACAGTGATTTTTCAGAAAGTCAGATCTGATCTGAGTTAAAAATTTGAACTACTTAAAAATCTTTAATGGTTTCTTTTGATTAGAAGATAAAGTTGAAATGCCTCAGTATGAAATTTAAATCTTTAAAATGACTCCTGCCTACCTTCCTACACTTAAATCATGCCTTCTTTAAATCCTATGCTCTAGGCAGCCAGGTAAGGAAGAAACGTACTTCCATGCTTCCTGTCTTTTCAAGCTCAGGCAAGGATGTGCTCTTCCAGCTTGTAATTCATTCATTCTTTCTTTCATTCACCCATTCATTACTGTAATATTTACTGAGTCTGTGTTTCATTTGTGCAAGACATTGTACCAAAAATGAGTATGTGGAAATGTGTTGAGTGGGAAATTAGCCTGATGCAATGGTTACCCCAAAGCACCCCTACCAGAAAAATTCACCTAGAGGTCGTGAGACAAGTATCTCACAGACTAACTCCCAGCGAGAATAAAGGAAGATAGATTGGGCTGGTCAACACATGAAGGTTGGGTGTCAGCAGAGGAAGGGCTATGCCTCCTCAGTTGTGTGGTGCTCCCAGGTCCCATTGTTTCTCCACCACTTTAGCCCTGCTTATTGATGATGTGGTTGTGAGGACCAGAGTTGAGGCTGCGATAAGGGAGCCCACAGATCAGAAGTGCCAGGAACCAGAACACATTCTTGCTGTATTGAGGAGACCCAGGCACATTGCTGGCCCCGGATGTAGCTCAACCTGAACTTCAGCTGTGGACTATATTTGTGGTTCTTGGATAGAGTGTATATGGGGCTAAGATGGGATCACACTGGGGTAACCCACGTGTGGCTGGTTTAGGGATGACAGCTGTCAGGCCACATGCGGCATGCTCATGACTTGGTTTTTGTAATTCTTTTGATCTATAAGTAACACTTCTGTATGTCCCATCATACTTTCTATTAATTCTATGTAGCTTTGGCATGTCTTAGAGATTACTGACTTATTTAACACATCTTGTGATTATTGCCTGTGTCCCATAAAGTACTTGCTTACTTATTATGTTTATTTACCACATAAGTTTCACTTCTATCTTATAAGCTGTTAGTTATTATACTGTTCTTGCCACATGTGCTGTAGGGTAGACCTGTGCAGGCTCACTCCTGACTTGACCACAGAGCAAAGGAGGGTCCCATGGGGAGGGTTCTGGAGTCATAGGATGGCAGGGTAATCCAGGCTGGTAGGGGCTGGTTAAAGTCATAGATCCCCTTTGGGGAGCTGTGAGTCATTGACACTGGCTGGTGCACAAATCCCATCCACAGGGAAGAGTGAAATCATGTGGCTTAAGAGAGATTGCCAAGGAGTTTCAGTGATTGGCCTGTATTGCCTTGCGAATGAACTTAGAGGTTATCATGAAGACCAGGAGGAGCTAAGAAAGAATTTTCAGTCTTTCTTCTCTTCTTTTGACGTTCAAAGTCTTATCGCTACTTGTGATGGTTAATTTATGTGTCAGTTAGACTGAGTCACAGTATTCAGATATTTGACCACAGAAACTCTGGATGTTTCCGTGAAGGTGATTTTTTCTTCCTTTCTTTCTTAATTTTTTTTTTTTTGGTTGGGATAAACATTTAACCCATTTTCCATTTTTTTTAAAGTGCAATTTGCTGCCAGCATTAATTTAATTTTACATAAACATGCTCTTTTAGGCTGAAGCAAATTTACCTGGTTTTCAATGTGAAAATAAAATATAAAAACTGTTCTTGTAATTACTTCTAAAAAAAACTTGTCTCTGATCCTAATGTAACAAAAACATATACATAAATCAGATTCATCAAATGGATGTTCAGCTAACAACTGTTCAAGAATGATGTTAACATCATGCATAAGAATATTATGTTTTCTAGGATTTGACATTTTAAGGATCAAGAATTATTATATTTTGTAAATGGAAACACCACTACTAAAAACAGAATGCTAAATTAGAATGACATCATTTGTTTCCAAAGACTATTGTCATACTAAACAATGAGAAAATAATATTAAAAGCGAGATATTTCGTGGCATACTTTGGGGGTTAGGTTAGGACTATAATCCGTGAGTTATCTCAGGGTAAACACTGCAGCCACAAGTGCTGCTGGCAAGTATTCTTGGGGCAAATGGGAAATGGGTTAAAATGATAGACTGAATAAAGAAGATTAATTTCCACAATGTGGGCGAGTCTTATCCAATCAGAGAAGTCCTTAGGAAAAAGATTGACCTCCCTGAAGAGGAAAGGATTCTGTCAGCAGACAGCATTTGAATGGGAACTACAGCTCTTTCCTGAGTCTCCAGGCTGGGGGCCTACCCTACAGATTTTGGACTTGCTAGCCTCCACAATCATGTAAGGCTATTCCTTAAAATAAATCTCTCTCTACATATACGTACACATTATATATCTATATTTGTAAAAATATATCCATCTCCACATTAGTCATTCTCTACCTAGCCATGCCTGTAACACGTTGTACATAATGCTGTTTAGGACTCAACACATGATTCATACTTATTTATTTATATCTGTCTCTCTCACAAAACTGTGAGTAACTTGGGGATCAGGTCTTATCCATCACTGAAGTTCTTGAGACTAACAGTGGCTGATGTTAAAAAAGGTACCCAGTAAGTATTTATTGAATGAATGAAAACAAATGAATAGATGAAGTACTGTGTGCAGTTGCAATTTTCACAGTGATTATAATGCATGGTGTACAGCAGGCAATGAATGAATATCCATGATAGTGATGCTAATACTGCAGGCACTTATTTACCAGATTACTATGAGCCAGACACTAGTCTGGGCTCTAAAAATACCATAGAACCTGAATGAGCTCACACAAATTTATTTTTTATTAAATTAAGGAGTTCTGCCAAGATTTCTAGAAGTAGGCATGTCTCAAGTTACCTCCTCTACCATAAACCCCTACTCATACCCCCCAAACCTTGAACTCTCTTTAGCCCTAAGACAATGCAGGATTTGTAACTGGGCAGAAAATGCAATGCAATAAGCTGAATCAGAAGGTAGTAGGGTCATTTATGGAGACACAAGGTCACTACTTGACACCCCTGTCAAATGCAGCAGCTTCCATTACTCTGATCCCTTCCCAGCTCCCTGTATCCCTTAAGCTCCCATTTGAGGAAACACCTGGGAACATGTGGGCTAATCAAGCCCTAAAACAGGCCTTGGAGGGAGGCTCAGGGAAATATAATAGGCTGAGAGAAAACAGGGTAATAAATCATAAATTTGTGACACTGTACAGTTGAGAGAAATGACTAAAGTATGTTTGTAATTTATTTTCCCCTTTAAAAGAAAAAGTGTTACTTCTTGCACTGTCAACACCAGATCTCTAAAAATAAGTTACTGGCTTATTTGTCAGTGAAAATATAGGCACATCAACATCTACAGGAAATTCCAGTCTCCCGGCGTGGGTGCCTTCTAAGAGAAGACAATACAAGTCAAAACAAAGACAAATTGCTCTTCATTGGGCTTTCCAGCAAAGCAGATCCAGAGAGACAAAGCCGGTGAAGGTAATTTCCGGTTTCAGCTTTCCATTTCTTCTTAAAGTTATTCTGGGTGTCCAGAGCGCATGTGCCCTCTGCCCAGTAGTGGAAAGGCTCAGTCTGTTTTGGGTAGTTTTCCCTCTTCACATTTTCTTACATGCTCTTATCACATTTCTTTCTATCCAATGTGACTTTTTCACACTGTGAGCCAGTTGGAGGTTAGTAGGAGAGAGGGGAGGGGCTACCACAAGACAAATTAACTAACTAACTAACTAACTAACAAACAAACAAACAAGCCAAACCCCTTCCTTCCTGAAAGCCTGGCAGGTAGCTGCAAGATAATAAAACCCACTGTAAACATTTCCATTTGTAAATTTGACCACTAAAGATAAACCCATGGAAGCGGGGTTTATTTTCCTGCACATGGCCCTTCCTGCCTATTAAAGCACTCAAGAAGTATGTGGGAAACATGAGGGATGCAGAAGTGGAGCCATTCAGTTATTCAGTCCCTGGACAGGATGCTAATGGCTGATTTAACCTCCTCAGTGCCTACACAGATGCACTACAGCTGTCACACAGTTATCAGCCTCTAGATCTTTAGGGCACTTATTTTGGGAAGCTTACTCTATATACAAAAACACTCATGATGAAGAGAGTCAGCCAGATGGCAGAAACTCTGTCACCAGCCCCTACGAAATCTCACTGTACCTGGTGGCGCCTGAGGAGACAGAGGCCCCAGCCTTCTGTGCGTTTGATCAATTATGACAAACCCAGGCTTGACATTTTTCCTGCTTCCCCATCACTGTGCTTGCCCCTACCACCACCCTCCCTGCCCTCTGAAAACAAAGCTAAATTTGGCTCAAGGAATTTTTTTAAACTCTCAAAACAAACTTTTACTCATTTGAAAGGAAGGAAAGTGCAACCAAGATGAAGCAGGTTTATGGATGGCACACACCTTCTCTTTGGATAAGGAATATTCAGCCAGCTGCTCTTCTCCTCATCAGTCCTGAGCTGCTCAGACCTGTCTTTCCACTGAAAGAGCCTCCTTTTTTTTTCCAGTACAGAGTGAGGCAGTTTCCCAACCTTGGCTTTCTCTTTTCTGGTTCTATGTAGCTGAGAGTCAATAACCTACAGAGCCCTTCAGTTCAGATTCTACCTCTGCACTGAAAGAAAGAGATGGAGAATCTCCACTAAGGGTCTGAAAGTCCCTCATTTTACTATATGTTACATGGTCACAGCAACACTGACTTGGAAAAATTTTATTAATAATCGAGACAAAAGTGGTCTATAAAATATATATAGGTATGTTATTAGAGAATAGAGGAGGAAATTAATCCAGCTTGGAACTGAGTAGTTCATATATTTCATGACTTCAAAAGCTTAAGTCTTGAAACACAGATACCTTGAGAGAAGTTTGGTTTTCTAGTGGCAATAAATTCTACAAATATTTTTTGAGCCATATGATATACAGGTATGTACTAGGTACAGTTTTTGTCCTCAAGTAGCTCCCTGTCTAGTAGAGGATATGGACTTTGGGCATGGAGTAGAGATCAAAGTCATCATAATGCTGGGCCCAGGTGATACGGGAGCATTTGAAGGGCTGGCTAACTTCCTCATGGTGACTTGGCCATGGAAAGCTTTGAGAAGGAGAAGGATTTGGACTTGACTCTGTAGCTTTTAAAGAGCCACTGAGGTCTCATAAAAAGGAAAATAACATAACCACACACATTTTCAACAGGTAAGTGGCAGCCGTGTGTGAGGCGGCAAGTGGAGAGAAGACTGTAAGATTAGAGACAGAGCAATTTAAATATTCGTCAAACATCTACAGCACTGGCTATGAGTGAGAGGAAGCTGGGCAGGAAAAAGAAGAAATCCACTGAGTCTGGTCACTAGCTGGTGTGCTTGCTGAGGGAGGGGAATTCCAGTTTGACTACAGGTGCTTGGTTTGCTTCCAGGAGGGTGATGGCACATTCACTGAGAAGAGGGCACATAACTTTAGATGTGGAGTTTGAGATGTTTGTGGAGTGCAGGACAACACTTTGATAGTAGTTGAAAATTCAGAACTAGAGTTTAAAAATGGAGAGATTTTAGGCATTGCAATATGGGAGATAATACTCATACAAATGATATTTATATCCAGTGATTGCTCAAAGAAAGAATGCAGAGAGATAAAGTGTGAAGACTAAGTGTGGGATGATTTAGACAATGGATTCTTGAGAAAAGAGGCCATAAGAAGAAGCAATGATGTGCTAAGCATTAGAAAAGCACTAGGGAGGGCATTGATAAAGAGGCACCTCAAAGGTGATAAAAGGAAATATAGGGCAGGCTGGAGTGCCAAGAAAAATTCAACTTCCACCTTTGCCTAGCTAATCACGATGAAGAACATTGAATAGTGCTTTCAATCTGTTCCCAGGTTAAATCTAGTCCAATTACATATATAAATTCAAATTGTGAAGATGGCCAACTAGTTCTTATCTGTATGAGGGTCTTATTTTATTGTAATGAATAACTACTCTAAGACTTTAGTTAAAGTACCCTTTAGTCCCAACTTCAAATTGTTTTTGACACAAAGCAACTCATTTTAATCTTCTCAAGCATTCTATGAGCTGGACACTAAAACTGCCCCATTTAATAGATGAGAAAACTGAGTAGAGAGATTCAGCAATTTGCCTAAAGTCATACAGCTAGTAAGTACGGAGAAGTGAATCCTAGCCTTGTTAATTTACTTAGCAGCTGTGTGACCCTGAGCAAAAGTCTCAGATTTACATATTACTTCTTTTTTAAAAAACGGCGAGAATTACTGTGCTACCTGAATCTTTCTCGGTGATTTTACAATCACTGGGATGGTTTGACTTCATCTGAGATAAAGTTTTTAAAATCTATCTTTTTATGCATCTTCCAAACAGTAAAGTCTAATCCCTGTGATTGTCATACTGGTTACCACTCTTTTTACTAGAGTGATCTCTTCCATTAGCATGACTCAGAGTAAGTAAGTTTCTTGTTTGTCTAGATCAATGGTTTTCATCCCTGGCCATGCAGCATAATCACCTGGGAAGCTTTAAAAAGTCCTGATGCCCAGGCCATAAAAATCATATCAGAATCTCTGGGTGTGGGGTTTCAGATCAGGATTTTATTTTTAATTTTTATTTTTTTATGGTACATTGGTTGATAATCCAATAAGTTTCAGCTGTACAGTTTAACAGTAAGGCACATATATATTTACACTGTATGTTCACCTCCCATATTTAGATTTCTTTCTGTCATCACATATTTGACCCCCTCTATCTCATCTACCTCCCCACTCCTGCTCCCCCCCTACCCTCTGGTAACCACTAGTCTATAGTCCATGTCCATGAGTCTCTGTTTGTTTTTCTGTTCATTTGTTGCTTTTAGGTTTATATCTCACATATAAGTGATATCATGTGATTTTCAACCTCAGATCAGGATTTTTCAAAGCTCCAGATGACTCCAATGTGCAGCCATAATTGAGAACTACTGGTCTTGACCTATCTTCAGGTAGAACCTGCCCAACTCTATTACCAGTGCTATTCATTTATCATCAAAGCTCACAGGCTTTAGGAAATGTTGAATTCTGTGGTGGAGGAAAATCCTGAGACAGTCTCCAACATTCCCGCCCTCAATATACACCCCTGTATAAATCTTTTCCCTTGAGTGTCGGGGGAATCTGTGAATATCATGGATTTCACTCCTTTGATTAGGTTACTTACATGGCAAAACTGATAGAATTTTGCAGATGTAAATAAGGTTTCAAATCAATTGATTTTGAGTTCATTAAAAAGGAGATTTTCCTGGAGACACCTGACCTAATAGACCCATTAAAAGAAGCAGTGAGATTAAAGCAGAGAGACTGTTTGTTCTGTGACCTTGAAGAAAGTGAGCCACTATGAATTTTATAGCTGATCAACAACCACATATGCTTGGAAGAACCTGAACTTCAGATGAGACTCCAGACCCATTGATACCTCAATGGTAGCCTTATAAGTCTAAGCTGGACTAGCTCTGCTGTTTCAGACTGTTAATGCGTGGGAACTGTGAGATAATAAATGATGTTGCTTTAAGTCTCTAAATTTGTGTTGATTTGTTATATAGCATAGAAGACTGGTCCAGCCCTGGACTAACCTGCGGTCTGAACAACTTCACACAACCTGAGAGAGGGTGCTTATGAGTAAATCACTCTCTTTGTGGTATGGCCAGAGCTGGTGGCAGCTCAGAAAGTAGCAGGGAACCAGGGAGGGACAGCACCAACTGTCATTGGGTCACTGGAAAGTGACAAGTAAATGACAGGCACATTTTTATAATAAAATTAATATTTAGTCTAAATGGCACACAGAAATTCAAAATTATAATTTTCCCAGAAAATTGTGGACATAAATAATGTATATTGCTTACCTAGGATCTGATGCAAGTAGGCCTTTTGGTTCATCGAGTTCCCAGAGGAGAGAAATCATTGAAATATCAATGCTAACCAAAGTCTAACCCATAAAAATTTTGGAATAACGTTTATTTTTTTCTTTTTGTATTATTTACAATTGAAGGTGTCTTGAATTCTGCCTTCCCTGTATTTTACCTTAGCAAAGAAGAAATGAGTATTGCATGAACTTCCAATTATCATAGGCTCCTGAAACTTCTCTTAGGTCTGGGAGTTTAGATTAACATTGGGTTGGCAGATGTAATTTTCTGCTTATAAGAAGGATTTAGTAAGTCTGAGCCAAACCATCTGGGGCATCTTATGACTCCTTAAGAGAAATCCTACATTTTTTCTATTTTTAAAACCAAGTGAAACTGAAATATGTGTAACCAGTTTTGCTCAAGATATGTAAAGGTATAAGCATTGGAGTGAAAAAATGATTTGATAAAATAATTCATTTTTGTAGCTAGGAAATCTACTAACTTTATCAGGCATGGGAACTGCAATATTTTAAGTCTTTATTATAGAACATTTCAAAAATGGCAAAGTAGAGAGAATAATATAATAAGCCTGATGACTATAAGACACCATCTACCAGCTTTGACAGTCATCTCCATGGTCAGTCTTGCTTCATTTAGCTCCCTTCTCTTTTTTCTACCCTATTCTACAAGAAAGAATCTAGCTTTACAACAAAAAGAAGACAGCAAAGAGGCAGCATCTAGTATTTTGATTCATTCTTGATGATGACCTCAAGTGACCCACGCTTGCACTTGGCTCCCAGACCAACTAGGTAAGCTGGTCAGTTGGTTCAGACTTGAGAGGAGGAAATATCTCTGGACTTTAGGGAAAATTACTTCCTCCCTTACAGCTTCTTCTTGTTTTCTGAGTCACTGTATACACCAGTTCCAGAAGATGAGGATTACATATGTCTACCAGAGATATTATAAAAGGAATGGGAGAACACTCTCATTATTATTCTATAAGCAGTCACATGAGCTCCTTACTGCCTCTTTTGTTCATTCCTCTTGGGGAGGGTGCAGTCTTCTCTAGGGCCAAATGAAAGGAAATAATGAGCCTCATTCTTTATCATAGAGTCACAAGCAAGAAGAGTAGGAAGGGGACATGGATTCCATCTCTCTGCCTTTGGGTAAGCCCTCGAGATAAGAAACCATCCTCACTTTCAAAGAATTTAACAGGGAAACACCAGGTCATGTTATAATGCTTAGTCATTCTCAGAAAATTTTATCTCTTATTGCCAAACTTCCTTACCTTATTTCATCATTTTCTTTTGATCCAGTCCTTATATTTTTTAGAGAAAAGTCATGCACCTTACTTGCAGGACTTTTTATACCCTTGGTAAACACTACATTCTGCCCAGGCTTCTGCAATATCTTTCTTAATCCTTATTTAAGGATTTTTGGTTTCCTAAATCAACTATATAGCCATCTTTATAAATCTCTTTGGATCTCCTTTATACATACACATCTCTAAAATGAGAAAGATACTCCAGAAGGAACTGAGAATGGAAACACAATAAAAAGCTTATGTTTTTTTTTTTCATTTGGGAGTCATGAGTTATCACTGTCTATGGAGATCAACCTGTTTTTTGAAAATTGGACACTGTAAATGTCATAGCAAAGAAGAAGGTGGTATCTGTCAGGGTGGATCTTGGTTCTCATTGAGAGCGTTTTAAAAAATAAGTCCACCAAGCACTTTCAAAAGTTCCAAATATTTAGGAGCATGCACAGATAGACTGCGGGAATGTCTCTCTTCACCATCGACATCATTAGATCTCAGAATCCGCTAGCACAGGGTTGACACAACTTTTCTGTCAAGGGCCAGGTAACAAATATTTAGACTTTATGGGCTCTCTGGTCCCTGTTGCAGCTTTCAACTCCACTGCTATAGTCTGAATTGGCCATGAACCAGAAGTAGAAGAATGGGCTGGGCTGCTCCAATACAGTTTTATACATGGACACTGAAATTTGAAGTTTATAAGTTTCATGTGTCATTAAACTCTTATTTAGATTTTTTTCAACCATTTAAAATTTTCTACAAAAATTGTAAAATTACAAAAAAATTACAAAAAAATGTAAAAACATTCTTATTTTGCAGGCCATGCAAAAAACAGGTGGCTTGGCTTGTGGGTCACAGATTGCCTATCCTTGATCCAGCATCTTCCAAAGAGCTCCAGTGAAAAGGAAAGGTGAGATAACTAGAGAGATAACCTGTACCGCTCTGATTTCCTTACAGAAATGACATTTTAAAAAAGAAATGGCAAGTTAACATTCTTTGTGTTGAGTGTATAACTATGGAGGGAACATAAAAGTTATGTAGGAAATTTTAACAGGACAGGGTTGGGTGGGGCCTGTAGCATTTTTGCCTGTCCTGTGATGTTAAGGGTCCTGTTATATAAATACTGACTGTATTCTGAGGATCCATAATCAAGACTTATACTTTAATAGAAATTTATTTATTAGATTTATAAATTTATTTACATGAAACATCATGAAATTATAAACACTAATTAATTACATAATTTATTACTTCAATGAAAAGAGCTGGAAATTCTCTGGAAGCTTTAGAACGTATGGCATATATGAGGAGATTCATTAAAGTATAACTTTTTAAGAGATCTTCCTCTAAGTATGTGTGAGCCTGGACTCACTCTGTCCTACTGCTCAGAACCTGGCCTCACCTGTCTGAATTTGAAACTTGCACATTTTTTTTGTGGAAAAGAATTGGAAATCTTGTGGCAGCTGTATATTATTTCTTGCCTAGTTCACTGATGATTTACTGATTTAAAGCATTTTATGGCTTTAAAATATGACTGAGAATAATAGTACGTGACATGCTTTAAATAAGCTCGTATCATTTAATCTTTCAATCCGTAGTTCAGAACAAACTGTAAAGCCATTTTGTTCTTGCAAATGTAATCGACTTTGACTGAATGAAGCTAATACCATGTATTAATTTTGTAAATGTTGAGGCTGAATAGTGAGTTTCTAGATAAGTCTACAAAAATAATTGCGGTAAAGACTTTTCTTATAATTAATAGTAGTCTCAGAACAATAAATTTATGTTAGGCAGAATCCATACAGACTTTAATGATGTCAAAACTGGGTCAAAATGAATAATCTTTCAATTAGGGAGAAGATCATTATCTTATGGTTAGTAATTCAAATATTTGGCTACCACATAATACTTCCAGATTCAAAATTTGACAGGCTGCATCTAATAAGGGATTAATATCCAAAATTCATAAAGAACTCATACAATTTAACACCAAAAAAATCCAATTAAAAAATGGGCAGAGGACCTAAACAGGCATTTCACCAAAGAGAACATACAGATGTCCATAAGACATATGAAAAGATGCTCAATGTCACTAATCATCAGAGAAATGCAAATTAAAACCACAATAAGATATCCCCTCACACCTGTTAGAATGGCTATCAACAAAAAATCATTAAACAATTGTTAGCCAGGATGTGGAGAAAAGATAATCCTCATGCACTATTGATGGGATTGCAAATTGGTGCAGCCATTATGGAAAACAGTATGGAGGTTCCTCAAAAAATTAAAAATAGAACTACCTTATGACTCAGCAATTCTACTTCTGGGTATTTATATGAAGAGAACCAAAACCCTGGTTAGAAAAGATATATGCACCCCTGAAGCACTATTTACAATAGCCAAGATATGGAAGCAATCATCAATAGACAATTGAATAAAGGAGATGTTGTACACATATACAATGGAATATTACTTGACCATAAATAAAATGAAATCCTACTATTTGTGACCACATGGATGGACCTAGAGGGTATGATGCCAAGTGAAATGTTAGACAGAGAAAGATAAATACCATATAATCTCATATGTGGAATCTAAAGAACAAAATAAACGAACAAACAAAACAGAGATAAACTCGCAGATACAGAGAACAAGCTGGTGATTGCTAGATGAGGCTGATGAAACAAATGAAGGGATTAAGGTGTGCAAATTGGCAGTCACAGGAATATGAAATATAGCATATGCAATGTAGAAAATTATACTGCAATAACTATGTATATTGCCAGGAGGTTACTAGACTAATCAAGAGGATCATTTCATAAATTATATAAATGTCTAACCACTATCTTGTACACATGATATTTATATATTGAATGTCAATTGTAATTGAAAAATAAAAAGTTGAGAGAATTCATAATTGTTTTCAAAAGATGTATCTACTTAAAAGATACTTTTTTGTTTGGAAGGCTATCATGTACTAACACATTTAATACAATTCAGTGTATTAAACGATGAATCATGTTAAATATTGAGTCATATGAAAGAACTGCTTAACACTGATGCCTTATGCCAATTAGAGTAAGAGCCTGGGGTGGGCACCTAAGAGATGACCTTCAGAGCCTGGATCTGGGCTGACTGCTGATACCCTGAGGACTACTACGTTGTTGTTGGAGAGAATCTCAACATATCCAGTAGGTGCTTCCTTATTGCCTTCTCCCCTTGCTCTCTAGGCATTTGAGGAGAAGAATGTTCCAGACTCTGGTCTTAAGGAAACACATTATGGACTGGATGTATAAGAAAAAGTTACCGTTTAGAATAGTTTCTAGCACTTTCATCTGTACGCCAAGTTGAAGTCAGTTCTCTGTATCACTCTATCTTGGTGAATATTTCAAATAGGAGAAGGTCCACAGCTCCAACAACCACAAGGTCAAACACTGTCAGATCCTAGCAAAGAGAGAAAATTTTCTTTTCCTTTGGAAGTATAGCAGAAACTGGAAGTCTCGGAGAGGAAGATCCGGAGAGGACTCCAGATGTTCAGGATAACACCAATTCTTGATATCACACATTTGGAGATGGTTTAAGCTTCTTGTTTTTCTTGCTCTATCTTCACTGTTCATTAGTAGCTGAAACAGAAATAAAACAAACTCCAGCGTGTCAAGTTTGGTGACGAAAACTGTTTGCTAAAATTGGACTTCTGGGAGTTCATTTGTCTATGAGGGTCATTAATTAAACCTAACCCTCTCTTCTTACACCACAGTCAATTGAAATTTTACTGTATTATTATTTCTTAATCTGTAACCAATTTCATTTTCTCCTTTCCTCTTTTCCTCCCTATTGTCTCCCTCCCTCTGACTCTCCTTTTCTTCCTTTGCTAATAATGCACATGGTCATTGTTAATGGGTTTTATACTTTAGGAGCAAAAAGTGTTAAAATAGTAACAAGCTTCTAGACTGTCAGGAAACTGTGATAACTGTGAGGTAACTTTTAGCTCCATGTTGTATGCCATCTATTTCTATTTGCAATAGCTAGCGTGCAGTTGGTTGTTCAAAAAATGCTTCAAAGTGTGCTGATAGAGGACAAATATTAAAAAAAAAAAAGCAAAAGTACTGCAGGAGAAGTAAACATCTCAGGTTTGGTGAGCACAGAAGAGGCAGCAATTATTATGCCTTATGAGCTTAGCAAAAACTACACAGATAAGGGCACCTGCATCTGACCTAGAAGGAAAAAATAGGATGTAGGCTTGTATAGTTGTGACTGAGAGATGAATGTGAGGGAGAGAATAATCTTCTAGTCTTGTAATTTTCAAAAATTTTAATATCAAGTTTCCTTTACTATCTTTAAAATAATGGAGGACCTGAAAGAACTTTCATTTATCTATATTCTATAGACTGATATGAAAACTATTAGAGATTAAAATAAAACATTTTTTGTTTTAAAAATATTTGTTAATTCATTTAAGAACTATAGCAAACTCTTTACATGTTGTCATAAATAACATATTTTATAAGAAATAAATTTGTTTTCCAAAACAAAAAAATGTAGTGAAATGAGTTGCACTGTTTGACGTTGTGAAAAGTTTCTTTTCTATCCAGCTTAAAAGAAGACAGCTCCATTTTCACATCTGCTTATGCATTCAATTTTTTTGTGATATCATATGTTATAAAGCTTTTGGAAAACTCCATTGTGTCTTTAGGGAAGAATGAGAGTAAAAGAGGCAGATAATATCCTAACATTATGAGCAAATGGCTTTGATGTTTTAAACCATCTGAAAGGTTCTCAGAGACTTTCAAAGGAAACCCAGGAGTCCTCAGACCATGCTTTGAGAACAGCTGTTCAAGGTAGAAGGAATAGCATGAGCAGAATACCAGATACTTCTCTTGAAAATGTACTTTCTAGGATTCTTCCCTAAATTTCCTCTCTAAACATCTAAACAGCTAGCACACACCCAAGTTCTTGTCTGGCCTTTGAGATGTCAAATGTCTGTTTTGCATAGGCCTCTCACCTGAGCCCTCACCCATTGGGTCCACTGCCCAAGGCCATTTCCAGTAGGATGTCCACAGGTGCCTCAGGATTTCTATAGCTGGCCTCTTTCATTTCCTATATTCCATATTTTGTCTAACCCAGAAAATGAAAGTCACCTTGGCTTCTTCTCCTTCTTCCATCTTTGTTATCAATTAGTCTCTTGGTTCTGAGTATTCTTTCAACTTAACACTGCACCATTTCCAGCTCTACCCTTTAGTTCAGGCCCCTCAACTATTTCCCTTGAATAACTAGATGGCTTTCAAACTGATATTTGAGTCTCTGGGGGTGTCTCCCTTGACTCCATTCACTCACTTTTACCACGCAGATCTTTATAAAATGTGAGCCTTGCTATGCCAGCCACTCAGTTTATAATTCTTGAATAGTTCCCTAGTGCCTTCAAGATTAAATTAAACTTTTTCCTATGTCTTAGAGTAGTGATTGTCAAAATGCCACGAGTAACAGTTATGTGGGTCATAGATTCACATTAGTCGGTAGAGACCAGCATCTGATAAAAAAGATGATAAACTAAAATAGGAAATATTAGAACATATTGTAAGTAAGACTATTCATACATATTGTGTTATTGTGTGTGTGTGTGTGTGTGTGTGTGTGTGTGTGTACACAGGGTATCAGTGCAAAACGTATTTCTTATAGTGAATCATGGTTAAATAAGTTTGAAAAACACTCTTAAAACCCTCTGCCTATTTTCTCTGTTGTCAAAAACAGCTTCTCCAGTAACCAAACTTCTCTGCAGACAGGTCTAACTACTTGCAGCCTTCCAAAAGCTTTGGAATATTTTTCTTCCCTTTGGGACTCCGCTCATGCTTTTCATGTCTACAGTGATCCTGCTTTGCTTTCCTTTACTCAGAAAATTAGGATTCATCATTCAAGATTCAACTCATAGATTGCCTTCTGGAAAGTTTTTCTGTCTCTCTACCTGCCACACCCTGCCATAACCTCCTCCAGTGTTACCCCAACATCTTAGCAAGGGGTGATACAGAATTCAAAGAACTAAATTATACACTGTTTTCCTGTTAGATCCTCTCATTGGCTGTTCACTCCTTGAAGATGAGTACGCTGCCTTTGTGTGTGGTTCAAGTGCAAACCTGACACAGAATAAAATACACTTGTGATAATTAAAGTCATCAATTATGGTCCGCAAAACTCTAGAAGGCATTTTTGGTGCCTCTCTATTTCTCATCCTCCATATTGAATAAAACAATGCTACTCCAGGGTAGGAAGAGAGAACTTAAAAACACTCTTAAAGATGACTCTTGTAACTTTTTAAACATTAATATGTGAGAGATTGCCATGAGATTTTAAAGATGCCGATGGCATCAGTAAGAAAGGAAGAACATAAGGCACAGTCTAGCCTACTTACACTCTATCCTAGCACCATTCAAGCACCTCTCCTTCAAGGAAACTTTCCTTCAATTACCAGATCTGATCAAATTTATAGTTTAATGCCTTCTATTACTTTTTACTACCAGTTGATAACAGCTTTCATCATTCCAATTTTACTTTCATTTTTGTGTTTATTTGATTAAAGTCTCTCTAGAGTCATTATGTGTTCCTCATTAGAATATGCGTTCCATGAAGTCAGGAATTGAATTTATTTTTGTTCTATTAGATATGCAATAAATGTTAAAGGAATAAATAATGAGGAGAGAAACAAGCAAGCCAAAGACGTAGCAGTTAGACCAGGTGGTACAAATATTTGATTAGTTAATTTTATATGTCACTTTGTCTGGGCCTTGGTGCCCACATAGTCAATCATTATTTTAAATATGACAATGAGAATTTTTGGATGAGGTTACTATTTAATTGGTATACTTTGAGTAAAGCAGATGCTCTCCATAATGTGAGTAGGCCTCAACCAACAGGTTGAAGGTCTGAATAGAACAAAAGATTGACCTTCTCTGATCAAAAAAGAATTCTTCCAGCAAACAGCTTTTTGACTTGAACTCCAATATTGGCTCTTCCTGGATCTCCAGCCTGATGGTTCACTCTGAAGATTTTGGACTTGTCTATCTCCATAGTTGCTTGAGTTTATTCCTTAAAATAAATCTCTTTCTATATATACATATCCAAATGGTACTGTTCTCTAGAGAACACTGACTAACATAACTGTGAAGCATTTGCCTGTTGTCCTGAGTCCTTGGGTTTCCTTCTTTTGCTGTGGCTTTCACTCTGAGGGGTTGGTGTCCATTCATAGAGCTGTGAGAAATAACCATATTAGCATGACTCGTGTTCCTGGAGTTACAAATTTATTCAACAATTTGAGAGAAAATTATTAATATATAAAAACAAACATAGGCATAGTATAAACTAGATTTCAAATATATATATGTTGGAAAAACAAAGCAGGGGACTTCAGAAACAAGTTGTAGAAGCAGTTGGCAGGTTGGCCTTTGGCCAGTAAACACCCTTGAGGTTTTGGATTCTTCATCTGTAGTGTTAGATTTTTTTTTTTTATTATAATATTACAAAAAGCAGTAATGAGCAGTTGAAGAGAAGGAGTTTTTTGGGTGAATTTCAATGATATCACTATGTAGGTTATGTGGGGGATTCACTGGTAGAGGCTGGTGCGGAGCCTGGAAAAGAGGTCTTGGTTATAGTCAGGAAAGGAATGTTGGGCTCCACGTGGAGGCAGAAAAAATTTTCAACTCATTATTTAAGGGTTAACTCAGGGTCATTTTCTCTAGGAATCCTTTTCTGACTCTCTCCTGAAGGTACATTTATCTGCCCTTCCTCTAGATTATCAAATACCTGTTGTCTTGATTATAGCAATGTGTTATAGTTATTTGTTCCAACAATGTGTTATAGTTATTTGTTCAAAAGTGTGTAACAGTAGACTGTGTAGACTTTTGGGTGCTTATTCTGGGTCTTATTTAATCTTTAATTCCCCATGTCTAAGCCTACAGCTGAGCACAGACAGGTCTCAGTAAATATTTGTTGCATGAAAGACTAAATGACTAACATTGAATGGATGCCCCTGCCATTAGCTGAAATAAGGACTACAAGACAGAAAATGAGTGTGAAAGAAAAAATACTAAATTTACACATATTCTCTATCATTTTGTTATTGTTTCTTGTTATTTATTATTATTTTGAGCAAGCAATTTGTTTTCAAAGATTATCAAATAGGTAAAGGTAGCTTCGTTATGCACAATCTAAATCAGCAGTAATTTTGACTTAGCAAATTCTTAAATAATGAGGATTCACTTTAAATTTAGTTAGTTCTCATATATTAGATCATATATATATATATATATATATATATATCCATATATGTGTATATATATATTTATAGCAGAAAAAAAAAGCTTTATTAGAAAGGAAACTATACTTTTAGACATGGAAGTGGGCCTGAGCAAAAGAAGTGTGGCTCAAAAGGCTGATTATATTTAATTTTTAAAATAATATTTCCCTAGAAATAATAGCTCACTGTAGTAGATTTATAATATATCTTTTTAGTGTAATTGCTTAAAATGTTGTGACCACTTAATTTAAATATTTAGTTGCATTATCTTTAATCTGGGGGCAATCCACAAAACTGAAGCAGAAATGTTATAAGATTTTGTGTCAAAAGGAAAGATTACATTCCAGTTTCAAAAAAAAAAGGGGGGACACATCATCTCTACAATAATACATCTAATTGCCATAGACATATGTTTTCAGCATTATCATAGGCTAAGATTTTAGGGAAGGGGGGAATGTTTATTCCCAGCATTCTTATTTCATTGTTTTAGTCTTGGATATTTAATCTAGCTAGATTTTTAAATATGAATGAGAAAGTTGTGTTTATCAGGTTTCCAGATATTCTAAAAGTTACAAAGACTATTGTACAAGCACAAGGTGATGGTTCAGTTGTCTCATGTATGACTCAGTAATTCTGGACTCTTGTGTCCTTACCTTGTCATCTTCTTAAAGACATTCTGGGAGGTGTGGTGAGTAGAAAAATTCATGGCACTTTTAAAAAGATTTTCTTCTTGTTGTTTCTCAGATTTAAAAATATTTCTACACAATTATGATAGAAATATTGAACTATCTTATCAGGATGTACCTTTATAACATAAGACATATAATCGTGTTATGTTTCTTTTTCCTCTGATATTATACAGTAAAATGTAGTCTGAATTTAATTGTAAAATGTATATCTAACAGCATAAAAAGCTTTTAAAATGTAAAACAGCCTCGCAATTTCACACATCAGCTATTTCCACAGAGTGCTTGCATGTTCATCCACATACAGTTTCCGACATAGTCAAAATCATGATATGAATATAATTTTTAGATTTAATTTCTTAAACTTACAAAACATCCAGGTAATATGAAAGAGAGAGAAATTAAGAGCACTTAATTTGATGAGAGTCAGGAAAAGAGGTCCATAGTGCAAATGAATGGAAATAGATTGACATGGTAGAGGGAGCGGGAGACCATTTCAGACAGGGAGTCATTCAAAGATGGCAAAAGGCACAAATATTATAACACTCTGTTACATTTTCCTAGGGACCTTATCTCCAGAAGTCAACTTCAGAGTGTCTGGTGGGGAATCTGTGCTCAAAGACTCCTAGCTCCAAGCTGTCTCAAGGAAATTTAGTGACTGGATCCCGGGCCAACTCAGTGATCCCAGCCATGAGGCCTCCTAGTGTTAGAACAGGGCTTCACATGGGTGCTCTCATAACAGTCACTTCTTACTCCTGAGGCCCCTAACATCGAAAAAAGCCCTGCCATTTATTGAGTTCTTCCTGTGTACTAGGCATGATGTTGATCTCTCAACAGTCACTTTTCCATTATTAAGATATATCGCTATACATCACTTTGAAAAAGACAGATGGATACTAATAAAAAAGGGCAGGATAAAATCCTCAAATCCTTTAATAACTATAGTGTGTAATACTGCTGGTAGAAGAAAATAGGGCTTTTCAATTGTTTTACCATATTTGAGATTTTCATTTGCATTTTAGACAATACCTCCAACATACACATTCATATTCACAAACACCAACACTCACATACCATCTAACTAGGTCAGTTCTCAGTATCATTCTCACTTTCAACATGATGTAGCTCTAATTTAATAGCATCCTTTAAAGTTGTTATTTTATAAATGCAGATTTTTTAATATTAATATCCATTTCTCCCAAATTTAAAATTCTGTGTGTTCTTTCCTCTCTTCCTCTTTTCTCCATCTCTCGTTTCCTCCTCCCTCTCTCTTTTCCTCCCTCCCTCCCTCCCTCCTCTTTCCCCTCTCACCGTGTTATGCCTCAGCATCTAGCACATAGTGCCTGGGATGAAGCATTAACACTTACTACATATAAGTTGAAAGTTGCCTGAGACAATGAATGAGTTTTGGCAGAGAGAAGCCTTCATATCCTCATGTCCTTGGGGAGGAGAAGCTGTGTAGCTGTCTATACACGTTGGGCTTTCCTACATTAGGGAGAGCAGATGGGATCTTTATAATAATTATTCCTTATGACTGATGATTAGCATGGCCCCAGCATATCTCATACATAGGTAGTAGAATTGTTGGCTTGGTGTGAGCCAGTCAACAGAGGTCTTCAGTTGTGATGGAAGACTCAGAGATAGTATGAGTTGCCTCTGGATCCCAGGCATCATATACACAGATTTGTGCAGACTTGATATAGAACCAAATGATACTGACAAGGTCTTGTAAATACACATATCCAGTGGATACTACACTAAGAATCACCCCCTGACCCATTATGATGATTGCTATTCACCAGGTTTGCCACACTTTTGTACTTAGCTTTCAGTAAGCAGAAGGTAGCCCTCATACATCAAACTGCATATGACAAGATAGAAAGGAAAATGACATGATTTGCTTTATCTACTGGGAAAGATTGTAGAAAGGAGCTTACTTAAAAACTGAGAGTGACCGGTAGACAACACTTTTTTTGTTGTTATTTTATTATTGTCAACCCCAATTTTTCCTCTTATATGTGGGAGCACACAACAAGCAAGATACCTTAAAATTGCCAAAAGCCCCTAGTTGATGAGTGCTTGGGGCCAGTGAAAGGAAGATGAAGGCAAGAAGATAATTTGCTATTTCTTTTGCGAGTAACTGCTGGATGGCCTTATATAAATATTTATGGGTGTCAACCACAGCTGGAAAGGGTGAAGAGGACTCTGGGCTATGACTGGGTGAAACAGTCATGGGGTATTTATAAAAATACAAAGCAAAACTCTGTTTATTATTGAACTCTACTCTCTCCAAAAGAAATGAAGATAAAAATACATTAATCCCCTGTACAATAGAATATTCTTTAATAAGATAGGAAGGAGGAAGAGCAGGTTTATATTATAGAAATAACCTTCAAAAACCCAGATTGTTATAAATATGGTTTCCAATAGTACCATCAAGGAATATGCAAATATTTGTCTGTGATAGACTTCAAAGGAATTATGAGGGTTTGTTTTCTGGGAAGCTGTTGGGCAGTAGGTAATTCAAGCAGTATCAGGGTGGTAAAGTCTGCACATGCACAAAGCGAGGAGAAACAGAGCTCCCCGAAATCAGTGGTATTTCACTAAAGACACTTACTGAGATCAACATAATGTGACACTTGCAAATTCAAAAACAAATTCAGTTACTAAGGAACCCTCAAATCTCAGTTGATAATAAACCAATAAATGTTGACAATTGTGCTAAAAAAGGTAAAAGAAATAGGGTGAAGGAAACATGCCTGGAGGAGTGGCTCTATTTTGAGAGTTCTGGCCACTCTACGAAACTGCTGGCATGGCCTGTGGGACCTTCAGTTAATACAAACACAGCCAGTCCATAGCATCACAGCTTGGCTTTGAATTTCCAGGTTTTAAAACCTGATCTCATTAAAGGCAAAGCAGGGGACAAAAAGGTTAAGAGATAACAGCAAGGCTGAGGATGTGGTGGTTTGCCACCTTTGTCTCAGTGTTGTTTGCTTGAAGTGAAAATGCAATTTGAGACTGAAGGTGGATCTCTCTGAGGCCCCAGTGGAAACATGTTGTGAATAAGGTAGGTCTAATCCAAAGAGGCGTGAACACTAACCATGGCTAATTCAGGTGGCGTTGCTGAGTGCAGTTGGTGGGCTCCTTTATCAGCAGATAACAGCTGAAAATTCCATTATTTTTTCATCAGTTGTCAAATATGTGTACAGACACACACATCTCCATATTATGTGGATTTATGCATGAAAGTGTATAGTCAAAGAAAAGAATTGGATGAATCAGAATCAGAAGGAATGATAGAAGCTGGATATGTGCTTCTTTTAAAACAAAAGTGTGTGGGTGTGCTTATGCATGCATGTGTGTGTGTGTGCCTGTGAGTGCATGTACATATGTGTGTGTGTTGTTTAGCTATGTCTAGTGAAGTGGAGCAAACACTGGACTTTTAATCTTGGAAGATTTAGTTTTTTTTTTTTTTCTCAGCTTGATATCTAGGTGTATATTTATTGGTAAATTACTTAAATGTTTTCACTCCGATTTTCTTTTTGGGAGGTTAAGTTTTTGTAAAGCACAGGTTGAAAACCTTTGTTTGAATATAATAAAAAATGAAATACCTTCTCCTTCTCCCCCCATTGTTTTCCTTTTATTTCTCAACCATGGGATTACTTGCCTTCTGTCTGATTAAGAAAGTTCAGCATCGTCGAAGATTGTTTATACTGCCTTGTAATTTGGGGATGAGGAACCTCTATCTTATAATCTAGCCTTCAGTTTAATTTCATCTAGCCCACATAGCTAACAAATAAATTTCTCCTTTCATATTTTACAGAAGTATACTCTTCTAAATTCTTTTAAGTGATTTTTAAAACTGTGGTAAAATATGCATAACAACTACCATTTTTCTTCTAGCTTTATTGAAATGTAATAGACAATTAGTTGCTTATATTTATATTTTACAATTCAATGAACTTTTTTTCAATTATAGTTGGGATATAATGATATATTAGTTTCAGTTGTACAGTGTAGTGATTAGAGATCTATATAACTCCCAGAGGGATCATCCACTAAATTTTTTTATGGCCATTTGTATGTCTTTTTTGGAAAAATTTCTGTTCAAGTTGTTTGCCCAGGTTTTGAGTTGGGTTCTTTGTTTTTTTCTGTTGTTGAATTGTAGGATTTTTTTTATATGTTCTTAATATTAATCTCTGATTGGGTATATGTTTTGCACATATTTTCTCCCATTCTGTGGGTTGTGTTTTTACTCTCTTGATGTATCCTTTGATGTATAAATGTTTTTAATTTTGATTAAATTCACTTTAATTTTTTTCTTTTGTTGCCTGTGCTGTTTACGTGATTTTTTAAATAAGTATCTAGTAAGTGCTTTGGATGTAGTTCAAGAAAACAAAACTTCCTTACCCCCAGTGTGGTTGATTATAAGGACTCAACAGCGCAGATGGGTCTGGCTGATATTGCTACTACTCCTGGCATTTACTTTTGTGCACTTGGCATCTTTATGTGATACTACTAGTCAAGTTCAGTTGAAAAGCAAAAACCACAATTATCATGTAATTTGTGTTTCTAGTAACCAAAACATCCTGAGAAAATTCTCCCAATGATTCAGTAATTTGATTTAATAATACATCTCATTTCATTCAAACGAAGTATGTATAATGGCAAAAGTAATAAAATTTAGGAATATATGACATGTGTTGATTATTATTCACTTAATCATTTTTTAAATCTCACCCAATTTTTTTTTATTGATGTATAATTGACATATAACATTATATTAGTCTCAGGTCTACCCTATAATGAGTCAGCATTTGAATATATTGTGAAATGATCACCACAGTAAGTCTAACATCTATCACCATACATAATTAGAAAAATTTTTTTATCTTATGATGAGAACTTTTAAGATCTACTCTCTTAGCAACTTTTAAATGCGCAATACAGTACTATTAACTATAGTCACCATACTGTCCCTTACATCCCCATGACTTATGTATTTTATAACTGGAAGTTTGTACCTTTTGACTTCCTCCATCCATTCCTTACTCCACACCTCAGGCAAACATCAATCTGTTCTATATGTCTATGAGCTCATTTTTGTTTTAGATTCTACATGTAAGTGAGATCATATAGTATTTGTCTTAATCTGTCTGACTTATTTCACTTAGCATAATGCCCTTAAGTTCCATTCATGTTGTCACAAATGACAAGATTTCATTTTTTTTTCTTTTGGCTGAATAATATTTCATATATATACTACATTTTTCATGTCTTGGCTACTGTAAGCAATTGCTGCAATGAACATGGGGGTGCATGTATCTTTTCAAGTTAGCGTTGTTTTTGCTGTTATTGTTGTTGTTGTTTTCAGCTAAATACTCAGAAGCAGAATGGTTGGATCATATGGTAGTTTTAAAAAATTTTTTTGAGGAATTTCCGTACTGTTTTCCATGGTGGCTGCAACAATTTACATTTTTACAACAATGCGCAAGTGTTTTCTTTTCTCTACATTCTCACCAAATCATGTCGTTTCTTGTCTTTTTGATAATAGTCATTCTAGCAGATGTGAGGTGATAGCTCATTGTGGTATTAATTAGCATTTTCTTGATAATTAGTGATGTTGAACATCTTTTCATGTACCTGTTGGCCATCTGTGTGTCTTCTTTGGGAAAATGTCCATTTAGATCCTCTGCTTATTTTTAAATTGGGTTGTTTGTTTATTCTGCTATTGCCTTGTATGAGTCTTTATATACAGTAGTACCCCCTTATCTTAGGGAGATACATTCCAAGACCCCAGCAGATGCCTGAAAGTGTAGATAGTACTTATACTCTATTTTTTCCTATATATACATACAAATGATAAAAATTAATTTATAAACTAGACACAGTAAGAGATTAACAACAATAACTAAAAATAAAATAGAACAATTATAAAGTATACTGTAATAAAAGTTGTGTGAATGTAGTCTCTCTCTATTCCTCTCATAACAGATCTGATAACTGAGTTGACTATTAAGTGACTAACAGACAGGTTGCATATATAGTTTGGATATGCTGGATAGAGGGATGATTCATGATCAAGATGAGAGGTAATGAAATGCGGCAAGATTTCATTACATAACTCAGAACAGTACACAATTTAAAACTTATGAGTTGTTTATTTCTGGAACTTTCCATTTAATATTTTGTTTCCATTTAATATTTCATTTCCATTTAATTGCTTCCATTTAACATTTTCAGTTACAAGGGTAACTGAGACCTGAAAGAGAAACTGCAGATCAGGGGGAAACTACTTTATTTTGGATATTAGTTCCTTATACAGAGGTCTCCAATCTTTTTGGCACCAGGGACCAGTTTTGTGGAAGACAATTTTCCACGAACTGCGGTGGGGGAGGGTGGTTTCAGAATGATTCAAGCGCATTACATTTATTGTGCACTTTATTTCCATTATTATTACATTATAATAATAATGGAAATAATTATATAACTCACCATAATGCAGAATCAGTGGGAGCCCTGAGCTCGTTTTCCTGCAACTAGATGGTCCCATCTGGGGGTGATGTGAGACAGTGACACCCGAGGTGTGATGCTTATGTCTAGTCTCCTCTGTAATCTTGGTTTGGTTGCTGTCACTGCAGAAAACCCTGCTTCACAATGATAGGGTATTGGAAATGGAAGCAGGTTTTTCAGTGCTTTTGTGGTAATCTCAGAATATTCCGCCTTGACTTTAATCCAGAATGCATGGAGATTTGAAATTGTCTCAAACATACTGTTAAAGCCACTGTTATTTACAATCTCAAGCAGTTGATCCTCTTCTAGAACGGATAAAGTCGATTCACCTGGCTTATTTACAAATGGGTCACACATCCATTCCTTCCCAGTTCAGGGGTCTTTTGTGGTTGGGAAGTAATGCTCAAACTCTTCAAATGCCGAGATAGGTGATAGTGTACTAACTGGAAGAAAGAAGGCCCTGGCTCAGTCTCTTTCAAAATTTCTGTTAATGTTTGAAACATGTCAAAAATCCCAATGTTCACTTGTCGCCCCCATAATTCCAGTTTGTCTTTGAATGCAGCCATTTTATCTGCCGACATAAACACAGTTGTTCTCCCCTGAAGTGACAGATTGAGTTGGGTAAGTGGGTTGAATATGTCACATGAGTAAGCAAGTTTTGCAACCCATTCTGTGTCATTGAAATGTGCTGCCAATGGTGACTCTTTTTCTAAAAGAAATCTCTGGGGCAGCTCTCCTAACTCAAAAACTCTGGCCAGTGATCTACCTTTAGAAAGCCATCTCACTTCCATGTATAAGAGAAGACATCTGTGCTCTGTATCTATCTCCTCACAGAGCTGCACAAACAGACGTGAGTTAAGGGCATATACTTTAATGTGGTTGATCACATCCTGCAAAACATTGTTAAGTTTAGGTGACATTTTTCAGTTAGCCAGCATTTCCTATGGATGACATAGTGCGTAGACTCACATTCAGAAGTGACCTCTTTGACCTGTGTAGTGAAACCAGAAAGTCATCCAGTCATGGTAGCCACTCCATCCATGCATATACCAACACAATAGGACCAATTCAGTTTTCTTGATATGTAATTATTCAAAGACTTGAATAGTTCTTCAGCTGTGGTGTTGACAACAAAATTGCACATAACATGTCCTCATGCACATCCTCCTAACCAAAAACAACCATTGTTGCCTTGTTGTTAACATCAGTAGACTCGGCAACCTGGACTGCATACCACAGTGACTCGTGAATCCTCTCTAACAATTGTTCCTCAATATCCTCTGCCATTTCATCAATTTGTCTAGTTATGGTACTAGCTGAAAGAGGAACACCACTTTTTGAACTGCAGCCTCTCCTAAAAGTTTATGACAGATGTCTTTAGCAGCAGGCAGGATTGACTTCATCAATAGTAAAGGGCTTAGCTTTAGCAGTGTGGTTAGCCACTAAAAATGATGTTCTCAATACAGACACATTTGATGAAGTGATGGCCTTCAATAATTGCTTCTGTTCTTTGTGTTCACATTTTTTTTCTTTTGAAAAAACTCCAAAGACTTGTCTTCTAATGCAGGGTGCTTGGTTTCCATGTAGCAAAGTAGTTTTGAAGGTTTCATGGCTTCACTGGATGACCAGTAACCACATATACAAAGTGGGCTCAGAGAATGTGAATCATCTGTTGCAAGGAACTTATATTTTAAGTTGGATTCTTGGTATTTCTTTTAAATGCAGCTTTCTTTTAGTTGGCAGTCTTAGAGTCTTCTGCTGTCTCATCATTGGGTCTTTTCCCTTTTTCAAAGTAGCTTTCCAGTGATTTTTTTTTTTTTTACTCATTTTGGCTAGGTTTAGCTTATGGGCTTACCAAAACTGCAACTGAGACAAATGCGCAGTGCGAGAAAGGGGCACAAATGGAAATGGTAAATAATAGGTGGGCCATGCATAGACTGAAATAAGTGTTGGATTCTGACTTAAAGCCCACCACCAGATGCAGGGCAATTGTCACTTGCCACTCACTGATAGGGTTTTGATAGGAGTCTGCAAGCAATTGATTTTTTATGGTCTCTGTGCAGTCAAACCTCTCTGCTAATGTTAATATGTATTTGCAGCCACTCCCCAGCACTAGCATCACCGTCTCAACTCCACTTCGGATCATCAGGCATTAGATTCTCATAAAGAGCGCGCAACCTAGATCTCTCATGTGCGCAGTTCACAGTAGGGTTCATGCTCCTATGAGACCTCTGCCTTATCAGATATGTGATTTGGAAGTATTTTCTTCAGTTCAGTAAGTTGCTTTTTCAGTTTATTGATGCTTATCTTTGTTGTGCAGAAGCTTTTTAGTTTGGTGTTATTCCACTTATTTATTTTCCTTTTCTTGCTTTTGCTTTTGGTGTTGTATGTAAAAAATCATCTCTAAGACTATTGTCAAAGAACTTACCTCAAGGAGGTAATTTTTTTGTATGATGTCAGGAAGTTGACCGGTTTCATTCTTTTCCATGTGGTTGTCTAGTTTTCCAAACACCATTTATCGAACATGCTCTCCTTTCCCTTTAGTATAGTCTTGCGCCTTTGTTGTAAATTAAATGATCATATCTGCATGGGTTTATTTATGGTATCTCCATTCTGTTCAATTGATCTATTTGCCTTTTTATTTATGCTAATCCCACACTATTTTGATTACTATAACTCTGCAATACAATCTGAAATCAGGTAGCATGATGCCTCCAACTTTGTTCTTCTTTCTCAAGAATGTTTCAGCTATTTGAGGTCTTTTGTAGTTCCATACAAATTTTAGAATTATTTTTCCTGTTTCTGTGAAAAATGCCATTGAAATTTTAATAGGAATTGCATTGAACCTATAGATTGCTTTGAGTAGTATGGACATTTTAACAATATTAAATCTTCCAATCCTTGAGCACTTAATATGCTTTCATTTAATTGTGTCTTCTCATTTTCTTTCATTAATGTCTTATAGTTTTCAGTGTTTAAGGTCTTTCACCTTCTTGGTGAAGCGTATTCTATTTTTTTTTAAATCTAAACTTTGTTAGGTATTCTACAAGGAAAAAAAAGTCTTGATACCCTCTGGCTGCCATAAATTTTAATGCTTATGTGCTTTCCTGGGACAAGAAGCATTCAATTTCTCCTACCACCACCAACAACAAATAAAAAATTTCTCATACTTTTAAGTAACTAGGGTTGGATTACCTAACTTCCACCATATGTATTCTTCAGCTTCCCCTTTTCATGCTCTGAGACCTCCGAGAAACTTATAAAATGTTTTTTTGCTAGATTTGACAAAGTAAGTACTTTGATCGAAGATCTTCCCCAGGCAGGGCCAGTTTTACTTCAAGATCGCTGATTGAATTATCCAATAACTATAAATTCTGAATATCAAACTCTTTATATGTTTGAAACTCTTATCAAAAGTATACCAGTAGTTGTTCTAGAATTCTACCTCTATACCACAAGAAGGTCAAGGAGACAGTTTCCAAAGTTGAGCTGTGGTTCTCCATGTTAGGGGCTGTGTATGCAGGTACTTATGTACACGTATCACCTATGAATAATAAACACAAATTAAAACCTTCATTAAAAAAGAACAATCTGAGAATCTATGAGTTAAATTTTAATTTAGAAATTTACGGCCAAGTATCTGTTTTCTTATAACTATTAGTAATTGAGTATTGTATTGTCCTACAAATGTGCTTGGATTATGTTTATGTTTTATACTGGTTGGTTAGGCTCAGCAAATCACTATAATTTTATAATAATTATTTTAATAACATATGGCTTTATGATAATAAAAAATTAAGCTTAGAA
Source organism: Eidolon dupreanum (assembly GCA_028627145.1). Classification (NCBI taxonomy): domain Eukaryota; kingdom Metazoa; phylum Chordata; class Mammalia; order Chiroptera; family Pteropodidae; genus Eidolon; species Eidolon dupreanum. The sequence continues at coordinate 44,986,872 of CM053515.1, read as the reverse complement.
GTAAAAACTAAAAACAAAAAGCAATGGTTTCAAATTGTATTTATTTGACTTTCCTTGTTATACATGAGAGATAGCACAGGAAAGAGAGGTTTTGTGCACAGGCTGTGTAAATTGGTGGAGATTTTGAGAATTTATTGAGATAATGCACATAAGGGTGTCAGCACAGGGCCCAATGGAGAAGATGGAAGAGAAGACTGACATGAGGCTGAGGAAGAAGGGTGAATCTAGGTCATTCAGGGCCATGTAGGGGATTTTGGTTTTGCCAAAACATTGTGAAATAACTGCAGAAGTTTTGGCAGAGAGGGACACAATCTGATCAGACTGGATACTTCATAGAGTTGTGAGTGGGTTGGAAGGGAGGAAGACCAGGGAGACCAGAGTAGGGGCTATCGGACATGGAGAGAAAGCAAAGGTATGAGTCTGAGAGGTAGTAATGATATAGGATACCAATGTGGGTGAAGGAGAGTGAAGGGTCAGTTTCTGGTTTTCTCACTGGGTAGATCCTGGTACCAGCTGCAAAGACAGGCAACATTAAAATAACATCATTAGGAGAAGCTTCAGTGGATCACAAATTTAGTTTAATCATGTTGTGTTTGATGTGTTGCATGAGGCAGATGGAGAGGCTGGCTCTGAGAGAGGTTTCACTCCTAAGACCTGGGTTCAAGAACTAACTATATGGCTTCTGGGAAGTGACCTGAACTTTCAGTGTCTAATTTATCTTTCCTGTAAAACATAGATAATGATAATTATGAAGAATTAATATTTATTGTTGTGAGGTCAAGTTACGTAATGAATAAGTCATTGTGGAGAACGGTATGGAGGTTTTTAAAAAATTAAGAATAAAATTACCATATGAACCAGCAATTCTTCTTTTAGATATCTACCAAAAGAATTTGAAACCATTTATCCATAAAGATATGTGCACCTCGATTTTCATTGCAGCATTATTCATGGTGACCAGGACATGGAAACAATTGAGGTGTCCTTCAAAGGATGATTGGTTAAAGAAGATGTGGTACAATAGAATACAATACAATAGAATACTACTCAGTCATATGAAAAGATGAAATATTGTCATTTGTGACAATATGGATGGATCTTGAGATTATCATGATAAGCAAAATAAGTCAGATAGAAAGAGTTGAGAACCATGTGATTTTACTTATATGTGGGATATAAAAAAGAAGCGACAAACAAACAAGGCAAAGAAAATCTCATAGACAGAGACAACAGTTTAGTGATTACCAGAAGGAAAGGCAGGGAGAAAGGTAGTAAAGAGTAAATGGTGTCAAATAAATAGTGAAGGAAGATTTGACTTTGGGTGGTAAACACACAATGCAATATGCACATGACATATTATTGAATTGTACACTTAAAACCTATATGATTGTATTAATCAATGTCACCCCAATAAATTTAATTAAAAAAAAGAACACCAAAAATTTTTTAAAAAGTGATTTAAAACTCTCACATGTAATATAAGTATTGTTATTATCTTCATAATTATAAATTTTGAATTATCATCACATACCTAAAGGAAATGATAAATGATCCATAATCTTTTATTCAGGCCCTCCTGTGAACAGTGACCTAGATTTGTAATGCTGATGATCTGAACTGGGGATGTGGTTAATTTATTTAGTAAAGTTTTCTTTGAGTAATGCAAAAGGAAATTCATAGGGTTAAATCCATGAAGATATAGGTTTCACTTTATTCATTTCAAGCTTTACCAGGATAAATTATATTATATACTTCACAGCAGCATCATATATTTATAACATATAAATTACATAGTATTTATAGCATAGATACATTTTTTAGATTAAATTTTGAAGGTTTTGAGCTGTTTTTATCCCATTTGCTTTTTGAGTTTAAAATACATAAATTTGAAATTTTGCTAAAGTTAATTGACATGGAATTGTGATATATGTACATAAACATTCATTTTGATGTGTTGTTCCTGAGAAAGACTTTTTGGTTTGATTCTTCTTCAATATTTGGAAGGTTTACTGCTCTATAAGCTTATTTCTTACATTTTTCTTCCCAGTCTTCAATTACGTGGCGATTTTTATCTTGTGTAAGGCATTTGGAATGAAATGTTGGAGGCCTTACTCTATATCTCTTGATGAGTGGGGTCTGCTTCACAAATTAATCAGAAGCTGGTGATTTGTTTACAGTCAATGGCAGTGAATCATGTGTGTTATAGCATTTGGGAGAAGAAGGAAGCATTCTAGTTCTACCCATTTGTCTCTGTGTTTTCTTACTCTCTTCCTCTGAGTGACTCACCCAAGCCACTTCTCAGTCCCCTCATTTGTCTGTTGAAATTTACATTGAAGCTTTTTGTTGTAGCTGCTGTTTTTGTCTGTTATCACCTAAAGTTGTAATAATTCTTTTATCGCCAGGACATCCATTATTAATGATATTGGAAATCCAGTATAAGGCACTGATTGATTAAAAGAACAGGCTTTGGAATTAGACAGCTTTGTCTCTTCTCACCTACTAGCTACATGACCTGAGTGAGCAACAGTACTTGCCTGGCAAAAATAATATGTGTTTGCATGGGCTCCAACAGCCTTGTAAATAAAGACTTTGCAAACCTGTTCCAGGCACAAGATATTAAAGTATGTACTAACTGTTATAACAGATAAAGCCACAAATCTTATGGATTAATTAACATAGTAGAATTTATTTCTCACTCATTAAAATTCTAAGTGCTGGCTTAGATTCTGCTCTGTGCAGTTGTTTGGGCGCCCAGGGTGACAAAAAAAAATCTGTCATCTTCAACATGGTCTCCCAAGGTTATCCTGGGTATTGGCATGCAGCCAGAATATAGAAAGAGAGAGGAAGATCATTTGGGAGATTCTCATGGGATAGGCCTGGAAATGTTATATACCACCTCCATTCACTTTTCTTTGGTTGTTGTTCAATTAACAGCCAAGAAGACTGGGAAATATAGTCTAGCTGTGTGTCAAAAAAAAAAAAAGAGAATTAAATTTGGCGAACTCCACTTCAGTATTTGTCAGAATGGATAATAGGGAGAAATGGACGGGTGGTACTTGTTCGCAAGTTATAATCTAGTGAAAGAGGTAAGGATAACACATATGAAGCCATCTAAAAATAATTATGTGCTCAAATGGTACAGCTCTAACTCGAGCTGCTAGGGGAAGTGTGAGCAAAGAGATTATGGTGGTCTGGATTTACTAGAAAAGATCTTTCTGGAAGAGGTGAGATTTGACATCAGATATAAAATTTGAATTTGTTTTAAAGAGCAGTAGTATTTGAACTCATGGTGAGGAGGGGAAGGATGTTGGGATTCATTTGCCAGGATAAGAAAAAAATTTATCCTAATGATTTTATTTATTTTTTTTAGTATGTGAAAAAATGTAGATAAAGAGAGAAAAACCAACAAAACACTGATGGGCTGACAATAATTTTTTAAGTTGGTATAAGTAGGTATACCCAAGTCCTACTTGATATATATTCCTATGGTAAATATTAATTCGTGTGACCACAAAAAATGCAGACACTAAACTTTAATCTGTTCCCATCCCAAAAATATTATAGATATGACTTTGTGAGCATAAACTACCACTTATTTGACATCTCCACTTTTATGTCTGAGAGACGTCAAAACTTCAGTGTGTTCAAAAGGATACCTCTTGATTTTGCCCAACTAAACCTATTGCCCATCTCAGTAAATGACACAACTAGGCAATCAGTTACTTAGGTCAAAATCTAACAGTTCTCTGATTGCTCTCTTTCCATCATGCTTCATATACAACTCAGTTTTAAGTTTGCCTGCTGTACCTTTAAGAGACATTCTGGATCTGATTATACTTCACCCTCTTTACAACTAAAACCTAGTCCAGGACTCCATCAATAGATCTTCCTCCTCCTTCTTGTCCCCCTACAGAGAATTTTTTTTTGTGTGTGTAGCAACTAGAGTGAGCTTTTTAAATCTTAAATTAGATCTTTTATTCCCCTGCTCAAAACTCTTCAAGGATTTCCTATAATTTTCAAAATAAAATCTAAAGTTCTAATGTACAAAGAGCTAATCTCCTGTTATTCTCTCTTGGGGTCAATATGATCATTGCCAATAAAAAGAACTTGGGGTTTTTGAATTTGTGGTTCTTTCCTCCTGGAACTGTCTTCTCCCAGCAACTCATAGCACTTGGCTCCTCACTTCAATTGGCTGTATATTCAAATCTTAGCTCTTGAAATTTAAGACCCTCTATAGTAACCTCTACAGCCTCGCTATTTTTATTTTTCTTCCTGGAAATTATTTCTATATAAAATATGTACATATTTACTTGTCCCCTTTTGTCTTCCCAAGAGTCCATGAGAACAAGAGCCTTATCCATCACATTCATCTCTGTATTCTCAACATGTAGAACAGTGTCTGCACATGCACATAACAGATACTCAATAAATATTTCTTTAGTTAATAAATAAATGAATGATATATTTTGGGAGAGATTCTGAATGTTTTTAGTTCAAACTTTGAAGATTAAATTGTATCATAATTTTTCTCCCTCTAATACTGGATTGAATGCTTTTGAAACGCTAATGGTCTCAAAAGTGTTTAAATGAATATAAACAAGTAATAGTCTCAGAAGTAATTTAAAGTAATTTAAAGTAATTTTAAATAATTTTAGAAACTCTGATTTTTCATCATATTAGGTCTTCCATAGTAGATCATGGGAATGAGTCAGAATGGCTGAGTTCTGGTCCCTGCTCTGCTTCCAAATGTTTCTGCACTACCTGAGTTTCAGTTTCTTCATACTTGAAATGAGGGGTTGATCTTCATGACCATTTTCTAAGATTTCTACCAAATTTAATATCTATAAAACATTTTTAAAAGAAGAATTTATGATAACATTCCATTTTAAAAGTATTGAATTAAGCATGTATAACTAGCATTCAATAAGAAAACCACTAGGAACCAGTGGAATGTACAAAACATATACAAAGGGACTTGTTACAGAGACTTGACTTTGAGAAATTGGGTGAATGAGTTAAGAAGCCTCTGTAAGCCTGTTGCCTTTGTAACTGATGCCAGACCTTGAATTTCCCAAAGCAGGCAGATGAAAGCAAAGACGGATGGAAAGCTTAGGAAAGAAAAGACAAGCTGGAGCTCATGAGGATACATTCAACCTGCTGGTTCTTATTACCCCAATCCTGATGGTTCAGCCCTGCAGAGGCTGGCATCCTTGTCATGTAGCTAAGCACACACCAGGCTTAGGAGTCAGAGCAACTGTGGAGGTTCCATGGTAAGTTTCAGTCCTGTCTGCTACCCCATGACAATGAGGCAAGCCAGCAGATAAAGGACAATATGTACCAGTTTCCAAATGGCTGCCACTTCATTTCCACCCACCAGATCCTGCACTAGAAGGTCTCTTGTGTCCTACCTTGCCTGGAAACATACAGGGGAGGGAGTTCTGGGAAGTGTAGTCCAGCTGAGCCAAGTGACATATTGACAAAACTTCCATGATTCAGGTTTGTAATTTCATGAAGTAATAGTTTTCAATCATATACAAAAAGGAAAAATAGCCCTTTTCTAGGTCTTTTGAACTTCAGTGGTGTCTTATTAATGTTGTAATGAAACCATGAATGAGCAGAGAGAAGTGAGTGTAGTTCTACCTTCTCTTCGTTATTTAAAAAATTTCTTGAGCATCCTAGCATATGGATCCAGAAGAAGCTAGAAGTCATCCAGTCCACCCCTTGTGTTTTATTGATGAAAAATCTAAGGCCTAGCAAAGTTCCATATCTTGTCCATGGTTATACTCCCACATAGTTGCACCTGTGGAAATAGAACACAGAACTCTTGTGTACAATCCTAATTTCTATTATCTTATCCTTATCCTCTAAGAACACAGGGTGGGTGTATTCTTTACCAGATAATAGCAGGAAGTTGGGAATACTTCATATAACCAAAGGTATACATTAACTCAAAGGACTTGCTGCAAGGAAGTGGCTGTGGGAGACAGCTTCCAGCAATACTCTTACCCACCTTTCTTCTGACCTACAAGGGCCTGGTGTTCTCGTAGCCTTGGAGAGGTGGGATTGGGATGTGGCTAGAAGAGGGGAACACAAAACCCGTTTGAGTTCTCTTTACCCAAGGCACTGAAGATAGATCCTGCCTGAGTCCACAGGACCTAGATTTTATTTCCAAACCCTCAGTTCAAACAGGTTAATCAGACAGGTTTAAAGAGTGAACACAGTTAGTAGCAGCTATTATCAAAAGCATCCTCTATATACTGCAACAAGTCAAGACTCTTTGAAGAAGTGGTTACAAATAGTAAATACAGAATGTTTTTCTTTTTTAAATTCACAAAGAGAATCTCCACAAAGAAAGTGTAATTAGTTTGTCTCAGTGTGATATTTTAGTTGTATTGGTATTTATGTACCATGATTATTGACTTGATTTTTATAACTATAGTTTTTTTGTAGCTTCCTTTGTATGTAAGCACATAATCTAAAACATTAGCCAAAATTCATAGAATAGAAAGTGATATGGGATGGACAGAAACTACTTTCTTCCCATCATACCCTGAGGCTCAGGAAGTTCTCTTGACTGATGGAGGCTGGGACTTACAGGGAGAGGGTATCTTTGAGTTGTGCAGTGAATCATTGTGTCCAGTGTAGTGAGTGTGGGACTTAGGAGCTGTAAGCTGGATGTATTTACTCATCTAAACTGTCATAAAGAGTTGTAAAACGTGCTCTTTAATGTAGCTCTGAAAGTATGTAGTCAGCCAGGAATCTCAGCAAATGCAAAGAAGGGACATAATTTCTCAACAGTGCATTCCTCCTTTTAAGAAAATTCTTGAACACAAACTCCAGTTAAATGAATTAATGCAGAATAAATCCCTCAGATAAGGACAAGGCCTACTAATAAGTTGTCTATTCTGCAGGTAGTTTTCTAGAATCTTAACAACATTCAAAACAACACAGAACAAAGCAAGACCCAACACATCTGTCCCTAGCTCATTGTTAACTTTGTGCTGCATTTTCAGGTGTGATATTGGGCATGTTTTGAAACATCCACGTTCATTCACTAGGTTCCAATTATAACCAAGAATATACCTGGTAAGATGTTTGTTAAGATTTAAGCTATAATTGAGAGACATAGATCATACACTTTCTTCATGCAAAGTTAAGAGACTTGCTAGGAATATCTACATAAGAACAGACATGTCAAAAAAAAAAAAAAAAAAAAGGAAGAAGGAAAGAAAGAAAGAAAAGGAACAACTGAAGAAACACAGATCTTTTAACCAAATTTGAGTAGAATGAAGATAGAACAAGATAGAACCAATCTTTAAAGAGTTAGAGATCTATTATGTAGAAAAATAATTCAATTTTATTGGCAGTGTTAAGAACTATAGTTAGGACACTAGAGTAGAAGCTTTGAGAAACATTTAAGAAGGCAAATGTCAGCTTAGTATAATAGAGCCATATCTCCTAACCAGAATTTCTCAAATATCCATGAAAAAAATAGCTCATTAGTTTCTTCCACCTGTGTCCCTGGAGCTGCCTTGGTTTCTGATTTGAGACCTAATTCTTCAGCTTTTCTTGCAATACTGTGAACTACTTGAACTTCAATATATATTTTTCTCAAAGAACAAGGTTGATGGGAAAATGGTGAATTTCCATCATAGCACCCTGTCAACCATGGTTCTTGGATTGCCAGTAATTGAAACAGTCTCTAAATAATTGAAAAATACAAAATATATTCATTTAAATAATACGTGTATCTGTGTGTGTGTGTGTGTGTGTATTGGAGTTCAAGATTCCACCTTTGGACTGAATGAGTTAACTTGGCTCAGTTTAAATTTCCAGTTTTAAGCAGAAGTATCCGACTACCTCCTAAAGCATGGTGCCACAACAAGGCAAGAGAAGGCCGAGGGCTGCGCGTGCAGTTATATGGGTTGTGCACTACTCAGCTTAGGGGTTGTCATTCTCATGTGTTGAAAGGGCTGGTTCCCAAAATCAGAATTATTTTTGAACATGGACTTTCACATATGCTATTCTACTAAGACATTTTGAGGTTTTTCTTTTCTGCATTTCGACATGGTTAAAGAAAGGTTGAAAATTTTACAAGATATGTAATTCCAGCATTATATGTCGTGAAATACAAACAACTAATTTTTTTCCCAAGAGCTTTCCTAAGATGTAATTTATATGCTGCAAAATTTATTGTACAATTCAATGACTTTTTCAAGTTCACAGAGATGGGCAGCCACCATCATAATTATTAAAAAAAAAATTTATTTTAGTTCCTTCCAATCAAAACTTTTAAGCTCCTTTCTTTTGTTTTGTGAGCAAACATTGAAACATATCAAGTTACCTAAAACTCTCTTCTTCAGTTAAATTCTCTTCTAATGATCAAATTATTTTATTACATAATATTCTGCAAGGACTTATTTTCCAAAGTCCTTACAGATTAATTAATGATTTTCTGAATTTATACCTAATTTTTGTAAGTATATTTGGTTTTATTTTTTCCACTTCAGACTGATCTGCCTCTGAAAGGACCATTTGTGGTGATTTTTAAAGATTCTAGAACAATATTCTCCCTAAGCTAACACATGCGGAGCTCATATAATGTCTATAAAATATCCTAGTGTTCATTTTTAAGACCTTTGCCCAGAGGATGTGGATAAAAGAGTTGGCAGGGAGCCAAAGTTTTGTCCCTCCATTCAAGCAAGGTCAGAGCCAATTCACAGATCAAAGGAGAAAGAAAACTGGCTAAGGCTTTGTTTTGAACTACCCATCTCTGAATAAAACTAGCTTCTCTTGAAGATCATTGGCTTTCTATGAAAGGATTTAAAAGAGATAATTAGTGCTAAGTGGCACTCCTTACCCCTGCAAACAGTATGGTTTTCCCTTGGTCTTATGTATTATTCTACCCTTGTGATCCTCAAAGACCTTTATCCATATTGTACGGGGTCCTGAAAAAAGCAGATTAGAAAATCTAAATCTTCTTTTAGAGTCTGCTTGCATGTGTTTGTGTCTGTGTATCTATATATACATATACATTGTTGTATATACAATATACATATATGCATTTTTAGTATACACATGTATATTTATTAAAAATCTATTAAAGAGCAGAGGAAAGAGTGATAATTACAAAATTCAGAGGCATTAGTGAAACAGTAGAGAAGAGTACACAATTAGATGGAATGATTCCTAAAATATAGGTTTTTGAGTATTCAATTTATTATAATGTTTCATAATCTAACTATATGACCTACTTTTCTCTTTCTATCTCTCTTAGCTCTATCTCTATCTCTTTTTCTCTAGATACATTCACATTTCAATATTAAAACACTTATCTATATAAATCACATTACTTATTAAAGCATTTAAAAAAATCATGATTTTTCAACTGATACCAAATAATCAGTGATCAAGCTCTACTATTTCTGATAGAAATGCTTAGCAAATTTAAAGGAGGAAATTTCCTTAACTTTGCAAAGACTATTAGAAAACTGCAGGGAATGTATTTAATGGTGAAACACAAGAGTCCTTCCCACTGGAGCCTGGAATAATGTATTCGATTATCATGTAATGTTATGTAACTATTTTTTTAAAAGTGAATAGTGATATTTAGAAAGATATTTATGATCTATTGCAAAGTAAAAATGTAAGTTGAAGAATTATATATATTACAGATTTATTTTTTAACACATATGTAAGCAACTTTTAAAATCCATTTAATGACTTATATTTACATAATTTTGTTTTTATTCTTGATTTATATTGCTTAATTTAGTAATTTGATAGATATGTTATAAATATTAGTACCGTTATCTTAATAACACTATTTTATCTTTTTATTTTATACGAATTCTCTTTTCTGCAAACTTATACTCGCCAGTTATTCACACCTGAGGGATTCCTGGGAAACCCATGCAGCATTACTGGAAGCATCTTTATTTGGCAGATGGAAGCTTTCTAAATTAGAATGATAGTGCTTAGAATAGAATAAACATGGCCAATATAGAACTGGCCCTGCAAATGCAATATCATGTACAATTAGCTTAATAAAACAAGGACATGAATAGCAAATATTATAATAACATAAACAGAATTAGTTAATGTTTACAAAGAGCTTTCGTGATTATAGGGCTAAGCTTTAGTTATGTAATAATTTACCCTTTCCCTGACAATATGCTGTGTTTTATATGGCTTAGTTTTCTTTTTGGAAAAAAGAGCTGTATCAGAAGAAAAAAAAACATCACATTGTCTTCAGTAGAGGAAGAAAACAATTTTTAAAATTTAGGAATAAACTTATTGTATAACTTTATAATAATTGAGTCAATAGATTAATATTCGCTAACATGATGTTTTATTTCTAGTGTTAGCATACATTTGGGAAAAATATATAAGTGGGAAAGTTCTCATTATAATTTTAATTTTTGAGAAAAAGACATATTCTTTTGGAATATGTTATACATATTGGAAATATAAAATAATTTAAAATTATGTCACTTTAGAATGTAGAAATAATTTGAAGATGTTGTGACAGGTTTTTAAAGGAATATCTTAATTATTGTTCACAAAAATAAATATTTAGTACCTGCCACGTGCACATAAATTTTGTGTATTTAGCTATATGCACTTAGATAAAAAATTTCTTTAAAAAATATTTCATTCTTTCCAAAAAGTTTGTAAAGTGAACGTGATGAAGATACATGAATCTATTGTTAACTAAGTCTACATTCTCAAGAGTTTTTTATATTATCTCTTTGATATAAATGTGATTCTAGTGTTTAAATCTGAATTTTTGTGAGGATACTAATAAGACCCCTGAATGCAAATCAGTGTGAGTCATTTCATGTTAGCAGAAGTCCTGGAAGTGTTGAACTTATTTAGCCTCATGAGATGTTGATCTTCAAACTAATGCATTTCTAAAGAAATCTTATGCTAAATTTTGTCTCTTGTTATTTTTGCTGTAAATATTCACATTAAAGCATACACATAACCCCATCATGTGAGTCTAGTCACTACGATCAATATTTGTGACTACATTGAAATTTCATCTCCAGGATCATAAAATAAATAAAATTTCCATTATTAACATTAATAGTTAGTGAGACTTTATTCTGTGCCAGACATTGTTCTAAGAGACTTACATAAATTAATTTATTCAAACTTCTCAACACATTACCAAGACAATCCATTTTTTCTCTAGTTGAAACAAACGGAAATAAAAGATAAAGAGATGTTGAGAGGGAAATAATAGTCACAACACTAAAATGAGAAATTATGAAATAAAGTAGTCAAATATGAATAAATTACACTATTGATAAAAAATGTGCTCTTTAAAAGAAAAACTTAAATTTAATTAAGTCACAACTGGACAATTAAAGAGGGACTTAGGAAATTAGAATATTATGTTGAGGAATTTACACTATAAGCATCCTAGAGAGATAAAGAGACAAAAATATGTTTAAGATGTTAAGGGGCATAGAGGCATATTTAGAGTATCCAAGATATATCCAAATTTTCTGAATAGGGAAATTTGAGAAGCAAAATATGCAGAATTAATGGCTAAACAATTTTAAGAATTAAAAAGCAGATTTCTTAATTAAAACATATCTTAGAAATGTATCCTGACATAAAAATATAAATCATAGATTTTTAGATCTTCACTTAGATCTCACATAGTGGAACTACAAAATACTAAGAATTAAAGTCACATGTTAAAAGGCAGAAAACAAAACAGCAACACAATCACATTGATAACAGGAACAAAATCAGTTACAAAGAGGCAAAAGGTTGGAATAAAAATGTCAGAAAAATATGTGTTAGTCAAAAGAAAGTCAAAGGGAAGTTGACTTATTAAACAAAATGGAATTTAAGATAAAAGGTAAATAATGATAAAATAAAAAGCCATCAGAAAATAAAACAATTACAAACTAGTTATGAACCCAAGAACATAGCTTCAAATTAAGGAAGTAAAACCAGATCAAATTACAAGCAGAAACTGAAAAGTTCATTAACACAGTGGATGACTTACACTTATCTCAGGAAATAGAAGATCAAATAATAGGAAACATAGAAGCATATCGATGATTTTAACAGCACACATATTCTACTAGACACATACAGGCTTGTAATCAACCAGAGGAAATAAAAAGAATATGCATTCAAAATTTACAATAGACATCATAATTAAAGATAAAATTTCAGAGGTGTTTTTTAATTAAACCCAGAGCAAAGTAAGGCTACCCCTTCTTTACCACTATAATTTAATGTTCTACAAAAGGTATTAGGCAATATAATAAAACAAAAGAGAGATAAAAAGCTTCAAGAATGAGGGAAAAAAAGATGTTCATTTTTGCAGATACTAATATTATATACATAAATATCTATAGAGAAATATTTAAAACAAATTATAAAGTTTAACAAGATGCTGGATAAAGGATAAATTTATAAAATTAATATTGTTACTATAAAATCAATTAGAAAATGAAGTATTACAAATTAACATTCACAATACTAACAAAAATACAAGATATCTAGAAAATGTCTTTAAAAAAAATACAGTTTCTTTATGGGAAAAAATACAAAATAATACCAAAGAATATTAAATAAGATCTAAATTATTGGCAATATGTACTTTGTTCATGAATGGGAAAGTCTGTATTATAATAATGGTATTGATTCTCTGAATTAATTCATAAATTCAAGCAATTTAAAGAAATTCTTAAACTTGGTTATTGGTAGAACTTGATCAGTAGTTCCTAAAACTTATTTATGAGACTAAATTTCAAAAAAATCTTAATAAGGAACAAAAAGGGAATTTTCCCCATTATACACTGAGATGTATTATAACATTATCATTTATAGGTCAATTAGTACAGATATGCAGAGTAGATATACTGATACAGTGAAGTAGAGTGTCAGGAAACATACCTAAGCATTTAAATGACCTTGATATATGATAGAGGAGGTATTATAATTTTTGAAAATAGAATTTACTATTTAACAAGTGGTATTTCAAATGGAAAAAATAGATCATTTTTTACACCATACGTAAACACAAATGGATCAAAATTTAATTGTTAAAAACCCTTTTAAATTAGCAAAATAAAATACAGAGAAATATCACAATGGACACACAATGTAAATCTTTAAGGTAAATATTTATATATTTGTATAAAGTTTTAAAAATATATATAACAAAAACAGCACACAAAGTTTAAGGGGGATAAACCGGATGAAGATATAATAGTCTAAGGAGTAATACTTAGAATTGTAAATAATTCATACAAATCAAAAAATAGAAAATTGAATAAAAATGATCAATGGATATAAACAGATAATTCACATAAGGAAAATCTAGAATGACAAATAAAAGTGTGAAAAAATAGTCAGCATTAAAAGCAAACAGAACTCTCAGAATTTAACATTAAGAGGACAAAAAGCAATCAAGAATATAAATAAATTAAAGCAACAATGCTCAATCACATCTATATGAAATGTTGCATTTATAAATAGAATGTAAGACATACTGTATATTTATTGGTTTCTTAAGCAAATATTGGGTCATAAATAAAACTTAAATGCAGAACTTCCCAACAAATGCTCAATGAATGAATGGCTTACAGATCTGCTGAAATGTAGCTCCTCTTGGTTATCCAGAAAGTTAGCCAATGCCTGGGTGAGTCAGAAGCCCTATCCTTGGGTAATCTCATTCATTTATCCAGTGAGCCTTATAAGTATTATCATTTCCATGTATACCATTATGTAAAAATCATATTGGATGTATTGCTTTCATATTTCCAAAATGTTGAGATTTTACAGGGCATATTTTCTCACCATAAGAACAAACAGAAATCAACAGTAAACTATGTTACAAGTAAAAGGAAATCAAAAATAGAATAAGACACCTCTCTCCCTCCCATAAACAAACAACAACAAAACTGCATAAAAATTTAGGAACATCCTTCTAAATAACCCCTGTATCAAAGATGTAATAAAAACAAAATAGACAAAGTATTTAAAAAAGAAACTACTTCATATGGATGCTTAGGGAATGCAGTCAATACTAAAATTAGCAAAACAAAACAAAACAAAACAAAACCAGCCTTAGAAGTTTCTATTAAATAGAAGTCTCTCTCTGGATTATGAAGAACTGGTTTCTAGTCAGATAATTAATTTAATGTAATCGCTCAGTGCCAAACACAATGAATGAAAAACAATAACAATGCTCATCATCATAATATTTCATCTCACCAGGAATAGAAAACATTTAAATATCTTTAGCAACCGAAACAAAAGAATAAGCATACTCCTTAAAGACAACACTAAGTTAAAGAATGCTTTAAATACTGAAAAAGATGATTTTCCACCAGAATTTGATACCTGGCTTAACTACCGATCGACTGAAAAAGCAGATTAAAACTTTTTTATATGCTAGGATTCAAAGTTTATATCTCGTGTGCCCTTTCTAAGAAAGACATTGGAAGATATTTTTCAGCTAAACAAATGCTTAATAATATATATTTTTAAAAGCAGAAGACAAAAAATCCAGGCAACAGTGCTTTTAATAGGAGAGTACTGAAGCCTAGTCACTGGACTGCCACAGATTTAGAAAGCAACTAGTCCAGCCTACAATAACAGAGAAGACAGCAAAAGTTCTCCAAGGTAAGGTAGTCCTTATGGTTTAGATGACATGTTAGCTGACATAATAGAACAACTAGAAAAAAAAATAAATAGATTAATAGAACATTAAAATGAAAAGGGATAATTATTAAATCAAAGAAAAACTATATGAGACATAAAGGAAGGTATGTCGAGGGTCCAAAAAGTAAAATCTTTAACCTGTTTGAATTCAATAAAAAGTACTCAAAATTAATAAATCTAAATGACCATAATAAACTTAATACTTAAAAATATAGATGCAACTATCAGAATAAGTAGCTAAATATTTAAAAATGATTGGCGATAGGGTTTAGTAATAGGAGCTAGAAAGTAAATGGACCAAAACTACTCTTGATACTGTTTTTGGCATTATCTGATGTTCTAAACTTTAAAGGCTCATTTGATAATATAATTTTCAATTACAAAAAATGTTTTTACTGATTTTCATTTACCCCAAAAAGTAACTGAGGCAATAATTAACATTGTAAAAACTTGTAAATAGGTTATTTTAGGCAAGTGGTCCTCAACTGGTATATAACTGTCTTATGTCCTCCCCACTCTACATGACATTTTCTAAATTTCTGGGGAAATTTTTAATTTTCACCATGATTGAAGTAGTACCATTGGCATTTAGTGATGGTGGACAGGGAGGGAAGACTAGGAACCATAGATAGTGAATTTTCAACCTTCAAATGTTGTACCAGACATAAGTTACTCGAAATATATCGATCATGTACATTAAGGGAAGTTAATAGTTGTTTACTATGTGGGGAAAAAGTACATCAATGAAGGGCAGAAACCCTTGTGCTAAAAGAATTGCAAAAATACACAGAACATACACACCTCTATAAAAGCGGGACCTGACTATTTTACATTTTCTGGTACAGTTATCTGTAAGAATGTATAATTTGAAATACAAGTTAATTCTATAAAAGCATTTAAGAGCTGGTCTGTAATCCTTCCTTTAGCTAGCCTCAGGGATGCTTAAGAAAAATTTGACCCTTAGTCAACATTTTTGCAATATCAATTCAAAGAGTATATCTAGGATCTTGCTGGATTGCTAATATTGATTACTGAACTGAGAATGTTCCTAAGCATGCCATTCTTGGTTGTCAATTATTTTTTGCCTACAATTTACTGTCAGCTGCATTAAATAATGGAATGCAGGCACTTACCCATCCAAGAGCTACACAACTAGCAAGGTATTTAAACTGATAAACCTCAGGTCTGGGAGTTACCTGTGCTGATGTGATCTGCGTTAGTGTCAGTGCTCATCTCTCAAGTTCAATATATAGGCTGTGGGTGGACATTGGAAATCTTGTCTGAGTATCTAAGGCCTTCATAAGGCTTTGTCTTGTGGAGGCTGTTGTGCAACCTGTTCTGTTTCTTTTCTAAAGTTTAGTTTGTGCTGGATAAGCCTACTGTGTCATGTAAATTTTAGTGACAATTCAACTTGAATACCACTGATGTAGTCCTTTAGGGCTATATAATAGTCTCAGAATAGTAAAGTATGAATAACAAAATATTTGTCATAAAAGGCAGAATTGTCTTTGGAGAGTTTAAAACCATGGTTATAGGTCATTAGACATTAATTATCATGGAGTTTTTGGTTCTACAGATTAATAAAAATATTAAGTTAAATAATTTATTCACATCCAGTATATGCTTAGTCTGTATATATAACAATATTTATGTCTAATTCTCAATTTATGTATTTGGATCCCAAAGAATATTCTATAGTTAACGAATTATATAGACACATAAAAACTCAAATCAGTACTCATATCCCTTTATTTTACACATTTAGACCTCTCTCTAAGATTATATAATTTCAAGATAATAACAGAAATACATAAAATTGATCTAGCCAGAGGAAGAATTTTAATAAAAATATAAGGAACTAGTAGGCAAGTTCATGAAAATGAAAATGTTACATGGAATTTTTCCGAAAGTTCCACCAAAGGAAATAATTCAAATGGAAGGAATATCCCTTGTCCTACCCTTCCTTTTCCCATCTGGTAGTTCTTGTTGTCTGGAAAGAGTATGTGATGTCTGGCATCAAAGTAAATATTTTGTGACCTTGAGGTTGGTAACAGTGTGCTGGGAAGAGCAGAGCAGAAAAACAGAAGCAGCCTGATAAATTGATAAAGTTATAAAACTTCTTAACAGCCTTGAAATGACAGCTCTAGACTTATTTTACCTGAGGGGGAAAAATCCTTATTTGTTAAAGCTATCGTTCAGGTGAAATTGCATTTTTGGTGATGATTGTTTTGATAGGGTTTGACCAAAAGTCAATTCTCCATATAGCTCTTATTAACATACATATACATTACCATTATTGACTACTTTTGATCAATGGAGAGAATATTTATCTTTCTATTATGCATAAAAGAAAAGCTTTCATTGAAGTGATCTGCTAGATGATTTTAAAAATTAAAGCTCTCTGGTTCTACATCTGAATATAGATTCCTCCTTGCACTTGATAGAGCTTCCATACGCTAGGAAGGGAGAAAGCAAAGTCTAACATCAATGCTTTAAAAATAGGATAAGAGCAATAAATGTACATAATGACCGGATTCAAATGATACCAAATGTATGAAATGAAAAGAAATAATTTTATTCTATTTTTTAGAATCCTACTTCTACTTCCTGCAATAACAAAATTTAATTTTGAGTTTGTTTTATGTTATTTTATAGTTATTACTATACTTAAAAATAATACTTTTGTGCTATTGATTCTCAATTTAACAACTTTGGATTTGGCTCTCTACTATAAAGGATGAGAAACTGTGCCTTAAAATTCCTTTGGAAGTATTTTTTTTTGGGGGAGGGGGTTATGATTTGTGCTTTTTGAACTTTGTTTAAGAAAAAAAAATGTCCTTCTTAAGGACTTCTCTTAAGTCTTTCTCCTCTCCTAATACACAATGATATCATCCTACACTTCCTTCTATTTATTTTATATTTTTATGTTTCTTCTTTAGGTGCTTATTCACCTCGGATCTACTTTGTGTTGTGAAGTAGATGTTGGATGGAGGTACAGTATCCTTTTTCTCCATGTTTTCTACCACCATATACTGAATAGACTTTATTCTCCTATTTGTTTTTGCACTGCCACCTTTATGATATATTTCTTAGATTTATATATGTGTATATTTTATGTATGCATATATATATGCAAATGGGTCTATCTCTGAGCTAATCTATTTCACTGGTCTCTTTTGTTTTGGTCTAATTGTGTGTTCTTGCACTAGCATTGTGCTCTTATTGTAACTTATACTATCACGGCTGTATAGTGCGCTTTACTACCTAGATAGATAAGGGTCATTTATTTGATCTTCTTTTTCAAAATTGAATTAGTTATTTTAACATATGAATTTAAGCTGGAATTTTTATTGAAATCATGTTAATTTTATAGATTAATTTAATAAAAACTCACATCATAACATCCCATCTAAGAATATTAAATAGTTTTTTTTTTTTTTGTCATTAATGGAATTTAATGTTCATTTTCTGTAAAGCCCTGGGCCTTGACATTGTAAAATTTTATTTCTCGATGTTTTATAGTTTTGTGGCAATCATCACTAAGATCTTATTTTTAATTATGTTTTCAAGTTAGCTATTGCTCTTAGAGAACAATGCTGTCAATTTTCATAAGGTAATACTTTTACCTGGTAACTTGCTAAAATCACTTAGAATTTCTAATAGTTTAATTTTATTACATTCTATAAAATGACAATTTTATCTCTTTTCTTCCTCTCCTTCTGTAGGGTTAACTCAGAACATAGCCCCTCTGTGTACTCAGAAGGCAGATGGCTGCCTGTCCTGCAGCCATCAGGAGGGCAATGCACAGAGCTCTGGGCAGCGCTTGCTCCCAGGGGTGTTTTCTGCTGTTCCTGTGGACATTATCTGCTTGATCCACTTGAGAAGGCTATTGGTCCGCCGTTCTCGTGGATGCTATCTATAACTAAGCAGCACATTTTGCTCAAAAACTCCTGAGAAGGCGACCACTCCCTTAATGAGGTGATTCTTCCACTTCTGCTCCTGTATAAGAATGTTGCTCACCCTTGGCTGAGTGCTTTTTCCTGCAGCTCCCACTGGCTGCTGCTGAAGCTTCCCTGCTTGTGAATAATAAACAAGCATGGCTCACCCCTCTGTTCCTCCTGTTGGTTTTTTCAGACTATGCAAAGCCCAGGTGCAAATTCCTGTCCTGGGGCTCCTATGTTACAACTTTCACTTCTTATTTTTTTTTCTTTCTTTACAGTATTGGCTAGGCCTACTGGTTTTAAACCCTAATATTAATGGTATGATAAGGTATTAAAGGATATTAAAATATGTTTCTAAAGTTTCTCTATTAAGTATGGTGATTATTGTAGGTGTTGCTAAAAAATATATTTATTTAGAAATGTTTTATACTATTCCTAATTGGTAAGGTTTCTAGTTTTAAATCACAATAAATGCTGGTTTTTAATCAAAGGTTATCCACATACCTTATGAACTATCTCTATTGCCCCCCAACATAAAATAATGAAAATATCACTCCTTTACTACTTTCCATTTCACTCACTCTCCTTTTAGCTCTGTCATCATATTACTTTTGCACTGTCAAAGTTTCCTATTTAAATTATGTTTGGTAACTAAAATTAAATCATATTTTTGCTTTTGGTAGATTATAAATTTGAAAACAATAATAACCCTTAAAATATTATGATTACAAAATAATATTCACTCTAGAACCAAGTTTTATGATTGAGTCCTAATATAAATGAATGTAATTTCATGTCACTAAACTCTGCTCAAATGTGAAGTCTCAAGAGTAAGGTAAAATTATTTCTATATTCTTTAGTTATTAGTAGTGTCAATCTATGATCATTGGTGCCAATTCAATGTGAACAGAAATCCCCAGTTTGGGATGTGCTGAAGAGGGAAACTTTATTCAGTGCAAACACCTTCATTGTGATATAGCACAGCTGTGAGAATAGCACAGCCATGGAGCAGCTGAGTAGTGTTACAGCTCAATTATAAAGCAGCACAGCAGAGCTGTTAGGTGGCCCTGATGTGGAGACCCTTTCCAGTGAGACTCCTCTGCTCTGCTCACCTTGCTCTTGCAAACTCCACTCCACTCTATTCCTGTGAGATATATCTGGTATTTCAGTTCAAGCCTGGGAAACACAGTCTTTAGTGGAAAGGAAAGTGCATTCTTTAAGACAAAAGGAAACTGATTTATAGAGTAAGAAGTCCTGCCCTTGGTCCCTGATTGGTCTGTGCAATGAGCACTCCAAATCCTAGAAGTTTGATTGGCCCAAAAGGCATTTTCCTGATTGACCGACCAGAATGGAGCTGCTCTGATTGATTGGTGAAGGTAATGATCTAGCTGCACAGCTCCAATTGGACATGGAAAGCCTCTGTCCTATAAATACGGTTCTAGGAACTCCTGTATAAAGATTGACTCAGATGGCAGGAACACAGTGCAGTCATGCAGTTCAGTTCAGGCTTCTCTCTGATGTGTGGTTTGCGTGAGAGGCCCCTATTTAGAAAGGGTTGTTAGGCACTGCTTTTAAATGAGCTGTTAGCCACCAGGAGCCCTTTTTTTGGTAGGTAGGTATCTTTTTTCTCTGTGTCCACAATAGTATTCTACCTTTTAGACTTCTCCATGTTTATATGATGCTTTTTTTTGCAAAGTGCTTTGTTTTTCTTGATTTTTAATTGCATTTAAAATTTTTCTTCTTAACAGGAGATACATAGCATTCTTACCAAACAATATTATCTTCCACATCTTAATTGTGTTTTTAGGTAGCTAGTCAGACATAAGTGACAGGGGAACAGAAGAATAGAGGCCCAGTCTAGAGATCACCCAAGAACATCCTATTGGTAATTAGAGAATCCCTACTGCATCCTCAGAGACAAAGGATGGGGGCTGGGTAGAGGCGTAATCTATAGTTGGTTTAATCTAGCCACAGGTGCATGAGCAGTAGGTACTTCCCTAACCTGCCCACAACCTCATCCTTATCATACCATCATCATAATACTGTGTTTATGCTCAGAAGTTCATGAATCTAATTATAACAGACTGAATTCTGGGTAAGTGCATGTACACTAGGCAGAGTTATATAGCAGCCAAGTGTCAATCAAAATAATCTCACATGCTAATCACCTAGGAATACATTGATAACTATCCATCATGGCCTGAATATATCCCACTTCTGTATAGTTACGGTTCTCTTTGCTGAAAACTCATTCCTCCCTTGGAGCATGCTCTTTCTTTCTAAAATATACTTTAACAAATCTTTTCTAAATCTCGCTGACCTGTGATTTTTCACGATGTCAGTGGAGAAGAACTGAGGAAAATGCTAATTACACTTCTGCATCATTACCCAACCTGTGCGGCTAGGGCAACACTGAAGTTCAAATTGCCCCCAAATGGTAACTGTGGTGTCACTTTGATGAAATCCATATTTTTTCCTTGCAAATATTTTCTCAGATCTCTCTGATTTGCTACTAATTTGGACTAATGACTTTCTTTACCCCCAACGCCACATTCAGTGTCATTCTGATATGTTTGATTATATACTCGTGTTTCTTGAATTCCTCAAGATCTTTCTTAAACTATATTTTTGTTATAATGAAATATATCTTAAATAAAACTAGTAAAACATGCTTATATTTTGCATGTCTGAAATTGCCTTTGTTTTGTCTTTATAGTCTTATTAACAGTTTGATTTGGTTTAGATTTCTGCGTTAAAATATTTTTCCTTAAAACTTTGGAGGTATTACTCAATATTTTTCTAGAATTAAAGACTGCTGAAGAAATTCTGATAACTTTCTCATTATCATTCCCTTGGAGAAAAGATTTCAGTGCTAGTTAATGTGCATATTCTTTTTATAAGGCAGCCTAATATTCATAGCAAAATGAAGCTCCACTGATATTCAATTAGAGAAAACATCACATGATGTAGAAATGATTGAGACAAGAAGGGTTTTATTTTTTATTTTTTATTTTTCAGCTTTAAATGCATTCTACTCTTTCCAAAACTCGGCAGCTTGTGAGAAATGACAAAGTCGAATTTTATTTTGCAGTATAGGCAATTGTTGCAGAACATAATCAACACAAAAACTTCTTTAGCGAGCAGTCATTAAGTACCAGCCACTCTTCTAAACATATACTATCTCATTCAATCCTCAGGATGGCACTGGGAGATAGGTACTTTTATTACATCCATTTTACAGAGGAGAAAACCAAAGCTTAGAGAGGATGAGCAATATGCCCCATACCATCCACAGGTCAGTGGTGTGGGAGGGGTGTGACGCTGGGCAACCTGGCTGTGGCCTCTGAACCACTACATGGAAGGGGAAGTGTCAGATTCATGGCACACAGAGTTAGATTTCCAGGTGTATCTCCTCTATAGTTCAGATGCTTTCTGCTCAGGGCTCATGTACCACTATAGCAAGTGCAATGCACTCTGCGTGAAAGCTGGTGGATATGCTTATGCAAAGGAGCCCCACAGTAGTGCTTGAAGGCCTTTATTGTTGGTACTTGATTTTCTTCTGTACTTGTTTTTTCTCGCCTGGAAAATCTATAGCTGTTTATGACATCTGTCTTGTATTCTTTCTTATTAACATTGGGAAAAGTAATTTGCATCAGTTATTAATGACACAAATTGGTTAACTTCTCTATAGACTTCTACCCTGAAAAATTATATTCGACAATAAAAATATATCTTGTTATATATGTCCATGTTATTTCTGGACACTTTAGAGTTGCCTTATATTTTTCCTTGTTTTGTGAATCACTTATTTCTATTTTTCTTATTGGACCTAGTAAATTCATTACAAATATTGTTAACAAGTAAAATATGTAAATGATTTTTGTATGTAGAAAGTAGCAATTTCCAAAAACTACTTATGATATTAATTAATAGTGTATTGATAAAGAACCTCTTGGTAAATCTGACTAGAATGGCTTTTGTGACATTTAAATCATATTTGCTTATTTTTATATAATTACATAATAACAAAAAGTTACATTGCACTTTTAATTTTTGACCTAAAGTTAACATTTTTTTTTTAGGCGAGGCAACCGTTGGTTGACCTCACAGATTACAAGGACCTTATCTGCTTACAATCCCTTATTTTTTATTTTTATTTTTTATGCCTACAACACCTGCTCCTCCTAGGTGGTCTCCCATCCGAGTGCTAACTAAGCCTGACTCTGCTTAGCTTCTAAGATCAGACGGGATTGGGCTTGTTCAGGGTAGCATGGCTATAGACTTAGAGTTTAAATATATATATATATATATATATATATATATATATATATATATATATACTCTATAGTCAAACAGAATTGCTTATAAAGATTTTAATTAGTTTCATCTCAGGAGCAGACTGCTTACATAATTTTAGTGTCCTCTTTACTGTCTCCATCTCTTCAACTTCGACTAGTACATAAAGCTGGGATTCTATAATGTTTATGAAACTGAAAATCTAGATTCCTTCTTAGCTGGTGAGAAGCACTGTTCCCTTTTTTATGTTATGTTCATGGAGGGGCCATAGCAGAGTAACAGCCCTAGGTGTTGGATACATCAAAAGACTCCCAGATTGCTAGGGGGTTGGGGGAAGCTGCCTTCTGGGTGCTGAACTGAAGAAATACCTCTGTCCCCACTTAAGAACTTACCTCAACATCCCCCTCAACAGTCAGGTACACTTTCTACTTTCTTGTGATTTTTTCCCCCACAAGGACCTTGTGCTTTCTTGCACACTAACCTTGGTCAAGAGTATCTCAGCTCATAAGGAGCGTTTCAAAAAACATTTAAATAGGCAATGTCTTACCTCACACACAAATTGTGAATGCAAAAAGATACCTAGCTATTATTTGACTTGGATGCAGGTTACTTAGGAATGTTAACTTTATCATAATTCATCAATCTGTGCATTGATTTGTGTACTTTCCTATATTGATGTAACACATTAACAAATATGTTTACAAAAAATACATGAGAAAAGAAATGTCATGTAACATCAACTAGCAACATCCACATACATTTAGTGGGGAAGGTGTAAGAGTGTTGGGGCCCTACTCAGTTAAAACACCCAAGTGTCTGTTTACACACAGACTTGGTGAAGAACTCTCTCCTTGTGTTGTTCACTTCTGACTCTACAATTATTCAACTCAACCCCAGGATTCGTCCTGCTGCCCCCAAATTCTGAACATGGCCGATATAAATAAATTTGAAATCTTATCTTTTAAACCAGAATTTGTTCTTCAAATTAGAACATTATGAATGACACTTTTTAGGGAGCTTGTTTCAAAATTGAAGAAAAGTGTCTAAACAGAACTTTGAGATTTCTATCACTGCTTGTGAGATATACTGATGAAGTTAATTTAAGCTGAGCAGGTTATGTTCTTTCGAATTTCAGTTTTAAATGAAAACCAATGGATTTAGGCAAAAAAAAGTGGCTGGATTCCTGAGCTATTATTAAAACCAAATGAAGGCAGAAACAATTTTAGTGACTTGCTCTGAATGGATCTTAGATAAAAAATAATATTAAAAAAGTAATATGAGACATGGCATCCAAAGAAATAAACAATATAATCTCAACAGATCTGAGATAAAAAATGTTCATTTTCCTTCTTGGCTTTGGGCAAAGTTTAAGTTGCAAGGGAGAATCGTATGGAAATTGAATCTTTTGATCTTTTGTTCTTCTCTCTTCCCCCTTCTTCTTTCGTTTCATTCTATTTTTCTCTACCTTCCTTTTTCTTAGAAGACTACTGTAATTATGAAACTCACGTGAGTTAATAGCTAAGATGAATTCATGAACTGTTTACTAGCTTTGCCCTATCTGATGGGATCTGCTTTACTTTAAGTAAGTGAAGGGATATTTCCTGAAGGAGAGAAAAATGAAAAATGACCTGGTGAGGTCCGAGGAGGCCACCCCCATGCTGCTAAAGCTGCCTGGGAGAACTTATGATTTTACAGTTGTGTGGTGTCCTCTGCCTGTCCTCTGCCTTGAACTTAGCTGTCCTGATTCGTCTAACAATTTCAGGGATTCTCTGTTGCACTCAAGCCTCTTGTTATCTTCCCTCCTCTGAAGAAAAAGCACATCATGAGAAGTAAATTCCTTGCATGTTTGTTCTAGTTTCTGAGTGTGTTTAGAATTTAGCCTGCAATTTTATGCCTCCCTGTTTGGGGATTTTCTGCACAAATGGAGAAGTATCGAGGAGATCATGGAATTGTTTATAATGCCTGAGGCCATCACTTGTCCTCTTTCTATCTGAAGGAAATAGGGCACAACGGCCAGGAACCATGACGATGGGATGCAGGTCAGGTCAATGATCTTGGGAAGTTGGTTAAGTAGTCTAAGACCCCATATGCGCATTAGTAAAAATAGAGACAATGAATCCTTCTTTCATAAGATTGTTGTGAGACATAAAAACTGTGTAGCCTGGCCACATCATTAGTAATCAGCTAGTGCATTTGTTATTACAATCAAGACACTGCATCTCTTCTGCACTTAGATCGTGAATCCCTTTAAGCTTAGAGAAAAATCAGGATTTAAATTAATAATACTACATTCTTCTGGCTTCTATACATCAATATATTCTGTTCCTATATACATTTTGCTTGTGTGTTTGCCTCACCTCCTCCTTCAATTTTTTTTTGCTCAAATGTCATCTTCATAGTGAGGTCTGACTATTTTATTTAAAATTGAAGTCTTACTCCCTCATCAAAGCCCATTATGGTTCTGCCCTATGTCATATCTTGTTTTATTTTTCTCAAGGGCATTTATCATTGTTTAAAGGATACCATAAAACTTATTTGTTAGATTGTTATCTATCTTGCATCATTAGAATGTAAGCTCCATGAAACCAGGGTATTTGTTTTTTTACTGCTAAATCTCCACTTCCCTGAAATAGTAGCTGACAAGTAGTAGGAACTCAGTAAATATTTGCTGAGGGAAAGAAAGAAATAAGGTATGTCTTTATGATAAAGTCCCGTTATATAATAAAGCTAAGACACTCAGGAAATGATTTAAAAATTTTGCCCACCTCACTTGGACAGAATTTGGGTTTTAAAGAAGACCCAAATTCAAATCCTGACTCCTCTACCAATAGTGTAACCTTGAGCAAATTACTTTACTTCATTGAGCCTCAGCTATTTCATCTCTAAAATGGGGACAATAATACCCACCAACAGGCAAACCAGGATTAAGTGAGAAAATAGATTTGAAAGTGCTTGACATAGAAGGGTACTGCTAAAAGTTTAAATTTTTATCCTTTTATCCTAAAGATGTCAATATACTTTGAATCAAAATACAAAGATTTCTTATGATAACTCTGATGGTGGACAGTCCACATGCATGGTTGGTTCATGAAAGCTAAAGCTTCCCCACTAATCAGATTTTTTGCTGGTTGAATGAAATAAAACTGCAGTATGTTGAATGGTAACACAGAGATGTTCCTGCCAGCTGTGAGTAGTTACATTACATGGCAAAAGTGACTTTGCGGAAGCCATTAAAGTATAAACTTTAAAATGGGGAGATTATCCTGCATTAATTATCCAGATGGGCCCATTTCTAATAACATGAACCCTTAAAAGCAGAGAATGTTCTCTGACTTGAATCAGAGAGATGAGGCAGAAAGGGAAGATTCAAAGGGTGAGAGGAACTGGACCTACCACTGCCAGAGCAGGAGCCATATGGAAAGTGTGAGAAGGAATGCAGAGAGCAGGAAATGGGAACCTCAGTCCTACAACCACAAGGGACTAAATTTGGCTAATGACTTGCTTAAGCTTGTGAGCCGCATTTTGCTTCCAGCGATGAATGGAGCCCTGCAGATGCCTTGATTTCAACCTTGTGAAGCCCTAAGCAGAGGACGCAGCTAAAGCCAGCCAGACTTTTGAGCTACATAAATTGTCAGATAATATATTTGTGTTATTTTAAGCTAACTGTATGGCAATTTGTTATGGAAGCAATAGAAGTCTAATACAAATATCAGTGCAGTACACTTAAAATGAGTGAATCCTATGGTATGTAAATGATTCCTCAGTAAAGCTGTTAAGAAATGTCAATACAGTAAAAATGTAAGATGTTAGTGAACTAGAATAGGTAAACAGGAATGCCACAGAGGTAAACAATCCTACCCAAGAAGGAATCCTGGAGTTACTAAGATAGGCTGAGGTGATTTAAATTCTAGTTTCTCTAATTAAGTTTCATGTGTAAACTTACACTGTGTCCTGGACAGAGTATGTATATCGAGGGATACATTTAGAGGAAAACGAGGTTCATTATAGAATAACACAAAAGAATTGTCTTATATTTATGAGTTAAGCTAGAAAAACTTAAGGCTGTAGAAGAGAAAAAAAAATCAGAAATAGCGTAGTAGATTTCAGGTAACGAAAAGAAAATATAAAAGTTTATTAAATCGCTCTCTTGGCATGAGAAATGCTTGCCTGAGTATTCAGAGCCAGAGATGTTGAAAGAAGCTGATTTAGCATGATTGTCAGGAGTGGTGTCTTTCTCTGCACAGTCCCCAGAGCCACCTGCCATATGCTATTTTGAATTAAGACTCAGCAGGATATTGCTTGAATCTGAAAATATAGGCTGGTACGGTGATGAAAAGAAAGTTTAGCTGCTATTGGGGAGAGATCGAATTGTTCTTTTAGTGCCTTTAATTGGTAGATTTTCATGTTTCTAATTTCAGAAGGGGTCAGTAGCTAAATTTGACTTTTTGTTTAATTATTTTTATGATTTATATAATTAGGTAAAGTCAAAGAGCCATTTTTATTTTAGAAAAGTCTATACTAATTTTTCTCCTCCAGATAATGATTTAAATGGTGTTATTCAAATTTGGAGACTTAATGTCTTGGATATTAAGATCATATCTATATCAACAAGAAAATATTTTTCTGACTCACCTGTAACCTGTAATCACCATATAGATTTAGTGCAACTTGAAAACCAGCAGGGACTTTTCTATACAACTTTCTATCATCTCTTTCTCCACTGTTGAATCGAGGTGACTCTGATTCCCAAATTCTTCCAATATGAAAGCAATGTCTTAATTTTCTGGTTGCATTTAAATCCTTTTGCATTGAAGTCTGTAATACTTTGTCAGCTAGCTGGCTTTTGAAGCATTCTTCGAAATACATAATTTTTAAAATATAGCAATAGCTTTTATGATAAGATTTGACTTTAGTTCAAGGATGACTTTGAAAACCAAATAAGCCAAGAATAAGAAACAGTAGACCTCAAGCCACCTCTATACTGTCTATATTCTACCGTTGGTGTATGGGAAACATTACTTTTCCAGTTTTAAGTATTTTACTGCAAAGATCACAGGTTTAGAGAGATGCAGGGGAGGGTTAGAATTCTTCCTATGCTATTTAATAACTAGATGTTTCTTAGCAAGATAATTAGTTCCCCCAAGTTCAAGTTTATTGATCTGCACCAAGGATATTCATGTGAGCACAAATGAATAACACCTGAAGAGCATATTTAGTTCCTCTTGTGGTTTCCCCTGCTGTGTCGCATCATAATCTGGCCTAAACTATACTTACATTGAAGTTAAGTCATCTGTCATTTTACTCACTCTCTTATCTTTTGCTTTTGCATCTTTTGGGGGTGATTCAAATTTTCTCAGAAAATTATGTACTGTAAAATTGACTATTTTTGTATGCATGCAGTTCTTTGAGTTTTAACACGTGGGGACATTTGTGTAATTACTTTTATATCATCCAAACAAATTCCCTCAGGCTGGCTTTTTGAAGTCATACTCTCCCCCCAACCATTCTTTGACAACCACTCATTTGTTCTCAGCCATTTCTTATAGTTCTTTTCTCCTTTTGTTGTTTTGTTTATTTGAGAATGTTATATAAATGGAATTATACAGTATGCAACCTTTTGAGATTGGTGTCTTTAGCTCAGCATAATCTCTTTGGTGTTCATTTATGTTGTTGAATGTATCAGCTATTTGTCTCTTTCTATTAACCACTTCATCAGTAGATCGTGGTTTGTTTATTCTTTTACCTCTCAAAGGTTGTTTGGGTGGCCACAGGAGTTTGTATTACATGAGTTTGTACTAAACAGACCCTTTCTCTTTCCTCCTCTAGTCCTTTGTTTATAACAGTTTCAAAACAAAACTTCCTGTTCTGTCTCTATTTCTACCCTTTCCATAGGCCTTGTACTTAGAACCACATAGCGAAAATGGGCAAAGATTATTTTTCATGTAATAACCTCCACTGATCCTTTTCTGAAGTGTCTCAATTAGAATTGGTCACCTTTCTGTTCTTACTTTGTTCATGACTCTGTTATGTAAGTCAGTTTTAGGTGTATCTACTATACCTGGTACAATACTGGGTCCTTGATGTGCTGGCTTTGTATCTCTTGGCATTCACTTCAGAGTTCACTATGTTTCGTCCACAAATCGAATGGAATTGAGCATGGTTGTGAAAAAAGTTGAGTTTATAAAAATCATGAAGTAGCAGGAAACCTTTTCCTAACCTATTCATACCTATTACCCTGACATTTTCTGCACTGTCTAGTGGCCCTACCACGTCTCACTCACAGATAATTTACATCGAATTATAAATAACTGATGTCTTAAAATGTTACCCAGGTGGATTTCTAATTTTAAAGGAACCAGAGTCCTTTAGTATAGGGACAGACATATGAAATTTGAATTTCATATATCATTCAGAGTGTGAGAGGAGGATATAGGAAAAGGAAGTAGATCTCGGAGCATTGTTTCAATCCCACTATATGGGTTAATCTATGTCACCTTCTCATGAATTCAAGGTTACATATCTGTTATATTATATTCTCAAATTAGATTTTATATTATTATGGCAGCTTCCTGCAGAGGTTCCTTGTCGTAAATTGTTGCTATTATAAGAAAATGTGACAGTATATCCAATAGCATAGAATTGCTAGGCCTGACTGAATATTCCTGCTGGGTCTAGATCAGGACATGGGTGGAAAAATCCTTACTACAAGGAGTTAGTTGTTAGTCTAGTGTTGGAATTTGTGTTTGGAATGTTTTAGTAAAAAAGAAGGGAGCGGACCATGAGTTCTACAGATGGATGTTTTCTTAAAGTTTTCATACCCTGTTTGCTTATTTGCTTGAATCTTATTTTAATCTTGGCTTACTTTAAAGGAATCAGTTAAAAGAGATAATATACATAGCAAGTATTGAGCAGTATACATTTCAAAATTTCTAAGCCAAGTTAGAAGTATATGATATTTCATACTGACCTTGCTGGATCAGTAGGTCAACAATGGCAGTGTCCCTCTTATTTATCTTCTGGCTTAGCTCTTCCATTCACCCATCCCTCCATGCAGATACATGCTATCTTATTTTAAAAGAACATGAAGCAGACATATGACAATAGCTCAATTAATTTTAACAAATTAGCGTGAGACTTCGTTGTTCAGAAGACTAGGCCTTTATATCATGGCCATTAATTCTGATCTGAGTGCTTTTTCCTGACCTTTGATACTTAACAAAATCCTTTTCAGGTTGATATCTATATTTAGGCTTTACAAAAGGGCTACTGGCATATTCTAAGCCTTTCCCAATTAATTCTGCTGGCAATTTCCTCTGCCTCCTTGAATGTACACATACATATTCTACAATCCTATAAATGTCTTTGGCTGTTCCAGGTGTTTCAAGTCTATTCAAGAATGCTCATTTCAAGTCTATTCAAGTCTGTTCTGCTCAAGGAAAATCTAATCCTCTCATTCTTTGTTTTTAGTAGTGCTTATGGTGTTGCAGATCTGGAGTATATGAGAAAATAAAATAGTATTTACTGAGCACCTGACATGTGCGAGGCACTGAGCTAGAAAGATCATATATGCTATCTATTTCATGCTCACAATAAATATTAGAGGAAAATATAAATACAGATGCTCAGAGAAGGCAATTCTGATTGCTGATAAGTACAAGATTAGGATTTGGATCCAGAACACTTTGACTACTAAGATGTGACCCTGTCTTTGGAAGTTCTGAGTAGGATTCTGCTTGTTGTGACAGGCATGTCGCAAATAAGGAATATGTGGAATGTCACTAAGATCTTGTCTTTGGCACAGAATATTTCCTTTTTAGGGGATATTTGCAACACATGTGAGAGTGGTATCGGGAAGGGTCCCTTGCCCACTAAACCTCAATTCACCGTCATAGATGACTTTGCCTTTGTTCCCTTACTCAGCTCATCCTCGTGTATACTCTATCACTATTTAGGTTGCTAATTTCTGTGAATACTCTCACTTATTTTCCTATTAGTAATGCAAGGCACAGGGCCAGAAAGGATGATGGAGACTTAGTTCCAGTTCTTCACTGATAGTGGCCAAACGAGGAAAAGCCTGGGCTGAACCAAGTTCAGAGAAGGTCCAAGTCAGCAGGAGCTTAAATTCTGTCCCTGCAACATTAGTCAAGAGCTCTGTTTATTACCTTATTATGTATTGATTATTAGTGTGATTAAGTGGGCGGGAAAGAGAGTAAGAAAATAACTAGGAAGAAATTTACTGATGGCAATCATATTTACAGCTTTCATAAATTAAATTTTTCTTGCTTCAGTCTATCTACTTGTTTGTGATAGTGGGCCTTGTTCATAGAGTGTGAATATTATATATAGAGTTTAATTTTCTATCAAGGAATCTCAGAAAAAAATACTTTCCATTGATTGGCAGTTCTTGGTAAGATGCAGGCCTGCTTTAATAGGAAAAAAAAGAGTTTCTTTCCTGGTGTTATTCAAAACATGATTTTAAATAAGGCATATATTGAGCCTGGGTCTTCACCTAAAATAAATTTCAGAAACCCCACACATGACATCCCTTTTTTGGAGGATCCCATTACATATTAAAGTCTTTGAGAAAACCCGCAGTAAAGAAATTAGTTAGCTTCCTTAACATGACTTTCTCCAAATTTATATGATATGTAACTTTTCTGTAGGAAAGGCCAGTTGACATCTTGAAAGTCCAGTTGTAGGTGAGAGTTTGAAAACACATCTTGTGAGATTAAAAAAAAAAGTCATCACTTTTGTGTGGGCTGAATCAATTATTCAGGGAGTGAAGATGTAGTAGGGGAAGCAGCTTGGTGCCCTCAGAGTCAGTCATGGTCTAGGATCCAGGTTCTTCCTGAGAGAGAAAACCAACATATACTTAACGCCAAATTCTTTTCCAACTTAAATACTCAAAATATTTTTTTCCTATTGATAAATTTATAGGACTTAGAAAGCAGTTTTCAATAACTCGAAGTCCTAAAATCAAACATAGGCATTGAACTTCTGGATGGAGAATGAGACTCAGGATAAACTACCTCCTAGGAAGCACATTATCTATATTCTCAACACCAATAACTTTACGAAAATTGTTATGAAAGCATGGTGGAAGGAGAACCTTAAAATTTCAAAAAGGAATTAATTGTGGATGGCCCATTACTGCTCATGTGAGAAACAAAATTATGTCAAGTAGAAAACACACATAAATCGCATTGCCTTTATTTTGAAATGAGAGTTTACATAGGGTTTTTATAGGTGAATATGATTTTAGTCTCCCAACATTTTTTTCCATAAAGCCTTTTTAGAATTATGAGCATTTCCATTATCAGTATTTTTTGAAACAGAAACTACTATGTATTCACTTCCTTAGATGTTCACTTGGCAGAAAAACCCTGTGGATGGTGGAGTAGAGGAACCCCTGATGTCTGACGTGAGTGATGTGAAGGAGGCACCTAGTGCTGTCTTACACTTCTGCTTATCTTTTCCATCCATCCATCCAATTCTCCTTTCTGCCTGCACAATGAAGTCTTGTGCAGAGCTGGGTATGGAATTTGTCAACATCTGGCCTGGTCAGATGCATTTTATTTTTTAACATCGGGGACAATTTTATTGAATACATTAAGTGGGGAGAAGATAGAAAAGATGTTTAAATGAACTAGGTAATAAACTTTTCTAGTCTATCAAATTCTCCTGATATAAATGTAGATTTCCTCTCATTGTATCTCAAATAAGAAAATACCAAAATATAAAGTACTGATTGACTTCTTAAACTGAGCTAGATGTATCACTTGATGTCCTAACAAAAAGGAAGAGACAAGAAAGGATAAATATGGCATATGTTCTTCCTGAGATATTTTTATATGATGTTGGGTGACTTAAAACATTTTTTTTAAGTTGAAATATGCATGAATATGTTATGGGCCCAGTAAAAAGTCAGGCAATTGCAATAACACACGTGCTTATGTGCACACAGGTTAGTCATTCCCGTTCTTCTTGGCCTTGACCCTGGAGCATCGGGCGAGGCCCTGTCTTCTGAGCTCTTACTGAGACACACTGTGCTGAGGAGCAGTGTGAGAGAGGAGGAGAGGAAGCACCACTACACTTATATCTTTTATGCTCTTCTTACCTTTCCCTCTTCTCCTACCCTGGGCTGGGCAGGCTAGACCTTAAAGGAGGTCCACCATGAGGAGAAACAATGGAGCCCGGTCAAAATGGCAGTGCTGGGATGCCAAGGTGTGTAGCGGGACAAACCAATCTTGGTCATAGCTTCACGTGGTCAATGAGTGACCTTCCAGGTAGAGCAACAGATTTCTTGTGTTTATGTTTCATTTCCTCTGTGATTCTGTCTTTATTTCTGACCTCCAATATTTGTTCCCCCTCTCTGTTCACCCTTAGGCAACCTCATGGCTCTTCATTCTACTTTCTCTCATCCCTGACTCCAATTGTAAAATTTCCCTGCTTAATGCAAACATCATGTCAGGTCCCAAATAACCCCTGGTGTGGCATTTATTTTAGTATTTCACTAATATAACCTCGCTTCGAGGGGCACTTATATTTTTTAAATGACTTTATTAAGTTAAATTAATCTTTATTTGGTAAAAATGTGTAGGAGTAAATTTTTTAACAGATGAGGTTTCAGAGGCACTGACAAGAATTGTGTGTTTATTTTGGTGCAATCCCCATCTCACCTTTTCAAAGCTTCTTAAAAGTAAATTACTTGGGGAGGTCCTGCTGTGACTTGGTAAGCAGATGATTCAACTGGCATATGGATGTAAATCTCTTCTTCACC
Source organism: Eidolon dupreanum (assembly GCA_028627145.1). Taxonomy (NCBI): domain Eukaryota; kingdom Metazoa; phylum Chordata; class Mammalia; order Chiroptera; family Pteropodidae; genus Eidolon; species Eidolon dupreanum. Next base: position 44,953,158 of record CM053515.1, on the reverse strand, counting down.
TTCAAAAGAATTCCACTCACTGATCAATTCATTCATTCATTTGCCACTTCAGAAATAATACTCAACTTTTACTACAATCAGAGACACTGTGTAGAGTCAAAGGAAAATACAAATCTGACCTTGTCCTTGAGAAGCCCATCATCTGGAAAGAGAGATACTCACTACATCTCTGTTATAGGTCCCACAAAATTGGGAGTAAAATAGTTGCAAACAATATCCCCGACTTAAAGCAGCCAAGGAGGTTGTTTAGTAATTTGCAAGGAAAATATCACCATGCCTGTGACTCTGACAAATGGGCTCCCCAGTTTAAGAGCTGCCCCCAGAAAAGAACACGGTCTATTAGTCCCTGCTCATGCAGAGGTGTGACCATCGGAGGTGTTACTGTTTGTAAAACATATTGAACAGAGCCAGGTTCATTACTATTGTTACCATCCAGCACAATTTTACTAATCCCTTTGTGAGGAAAAACTGAGTTTACCTCAAACCCCAAATATCTTCTGCTGTTTTTGCTATATAATTACTCTTAAGTTCACTAGATTTTATATGGTAGAGCATCCTCCTTTCATTAATAAATAATAATATATACCCATTCCTAACTCAGAAAGGGCTATTTTTATTTTCATGAGTCCCCAAGTTAAGGTTGCCGGTGCAGGTGTTAGACACGGAAAGCTGCCTCAGCTGCATTGTTCTGACTGTTGCACTCAACGTGAGGACAATCAGATGAGCATCGTCCTTAGAGAGTGTGTTCTTCACCTGGTTACCTCTGTTCATATGTGCTTCAGGTTACACCAGAACAGGAGGTCTTTCTAGTTATGTGGGTGAGAATGGAGAAGAGAGTGATTAATTGCTTGAGAAAGTTCAAAAAGGCTTAAGGGAAGGACTTAAGGTTTTTAACCGGATACAGAAGGAGCCGATGTCTTTTGGAGATAAAGGAACCACTGAAAGGCTGGGAATGGGATTCAGAATCAGACAGAACTGGACTTATGTCCTGGCCCTGTCATTGACCTTTGTCAAATTGTTAATTTCCAAGAGTCTCAGTTTCCTCGTCCGCTAAATAGACATTTACTCCTACAGATTCAACAAGATAATGAATCTAAAGTATTCCTGGCACACAGTGAGGGCTCAGTAGCAAGTGCACATCATTATGAGAAATATAGGCAGTCTCATCACTGCAGGAACACCCTGCATGGAGGCTGGGATGGCTGGAGATGAGGGGGAGTATGAGGACACAAAGCTGAGATAGAGGAAGGGACCACAGTGTGATCAATCTCAGGGGTCATGGTGAGGAAGCCACCATGAGAGCAAGAGCTGGAATAAAGACCAGCACATATTAACAAACAAAATTAGAAAGCCTGGAGCCTGCAAATTGTCATGTGTTTTACCAGCTTTAATTTGAACCCTAACAAATAATATGCTGAATAGAATGTGATTTTATTTATTTATTTATTTATTTATTTATTTATTTATTTATTTATTTATTTATTAAACAAGCCCAGTAGGAATATCATTTGGCAGCACATTATCAGGAATTAGCTGAAGATTTCTTCTGTATTTAAAACCAAAAGACTCAATTTCCTTTAAAATACTTGATGATTTGACTCTGTTAATTTCTCTCAATTAGATTTAATTAGTGTTTCTTCACTGTGCCATTTGTAATGTTTTCTTAGCCTGGCAAGGTGATAAATTGCTTTGGTTTACTATTTTGTCCCAAGGCTATTTGTAAAGGAAAAAACAAGTACCCTTTTAATGAATTAAGGTCCTCTAATAAGGGTAACAATCTAAACAAACCATTAAATAGAGAAGTTTCAGTATAGTCACAATCTCCCAAGATTTTGCATTTAATAGATGTTGGTTTACATAGTTTGTAATTTTATTACAAAAACACACATCTGAATATAAGCTTTGTATCGTATACATATGTAAATATATCATACCTCCATTATCCACAATTTAATGATTATCAAAGCATTGAAGCAGAATCAAGACGAAAGTGGGAACTGAGTGGTATAGAAATGAGTGAAATGCGTTCTCTCTCTTGCACAGCTTCACAATATGATAGAAAGACTTCATTACATCATATCAATCTGAATAGAACCTGATCGTGCAGTGTGCTTTAGAAGTTTAAATTAAATGCTAGGGGAATATAGGGACAAATGGCATTAAATTTCAAAGTCATGGATGGCGAAAGTGAAGGCTGGTGGTCAGGACTTATAAAGCCTCCTTAAAGGTCAGATCTGAGTTGGTCCTAAAAGATTGGTAGGTTAATATTCTCTAAGTCCTTATTGAAGGAAAGTTTGTTCATTCATATTTTTTTACTTTTCCTTAATATCTGTAATTTGTTAACCATCTTTCTTAATTAATAAGTAGTAATATACCCTTGGTGAAAAAAATTGGAAAGTGGAGTATGAAGAAACAGGAATAAATGACCTAGAGGTAAATATATTTATTCTATAAATGTAATTGCTGAGCATTATTGTTTCTTCTGGATTCAGATGGGTTTAGTTTCCATGTGTTCCTCTTAAGCAATGAATATATGGAGAGGAGTGTGCCAGTCCACCTCTGTTAACAGTTATAAACGACTTGCTCTTAGTGAATTGGATATTACAGTAATTATATCAGATTCTGAGTGATTACTTTTTGAATTTAAGCACAGAATTTCTTCAAAGCATTTAATTTTTGTTAGGAGTTTTAAAACATTGTAGTAGGCAGAATAATAACCACATCCTAATTCCTGGAACCTATAAATATGTAACCTTGCATACTACAGAGATTTTGCCGATATGATAAAATTTGGGATCTTGAATTGGGGAGATATCCTGGGCCCAGTGTAATCACAAACATCTTTACAAGGGAGAGATGAAGGCAGGAGTGTCAGAGTGAGAGATGATATGCATCGATGGAAGCAGGGGTCAGTGTGATGCAGGGCCATGAGCCAAAAAATGCAAGCAGCCTCTAGAAACTGGAAAATAATTTTTCCTAAGAGCCCGAGGAGGGACATAGCCCTGATGACACCCTGTGAACCAGTTAAACTCCGAGAGACTAATTTTAACCTTCTGACTTCCTGAACTGTAGGATAAGAAATCTGTGTTGTTTTAAGCCACTAAATTGGTAGTAATTTGTTATAGCAGCCATAAGAAACCCAGATGAGTACTTAAAATTTCCAGTGTTCAGTTAGTTAATCAAAAGTTGAAAAGTTTAAAGAGGTAAAATTTGCTGTACTGTATCTAAGAATTCTAAGAAATGGTAAAAGAAGTATTTGAGCAGAGATGAAATACTATGAAGATGAAGATGAACTGAGAATGCCAAAGACACGAAAAATGAGCTGGAAGTGGGAGGAAGGAGGCCTCGCCTGACAGGAAACTTTTCAGTAACAATCCTATATTCACCCTGCAAGAGCAGAGCAAAGAGACTTTTTTACGACATGACCGCTGCAACGATGAGATGTTGGGAACACAGCTGAATACACTGAATTCATACATTCTATTTATATACATTAAGATCTGATAGAACTGCGTATGCTCTGATAAAGTTAATTCTTTAGAAAAAATTTTTTAGCTTTTATTGTTAAATAATCATTTTATATAGTTGGTTCCATACTGTATATGTAATTTTCAATTGCATTTTGTTACCTTATAAGCATTTCCCTTACATAATCAGATAATGTGCATATGAATATTATTATTCTGATATTGTTAGGTATTTTTTTCCTAATTTGTACTGTTACAGATGTTATTGCAATGAATATTATTTTAGATGCGATATGTATACACAGCGATGATTTCTCATGAAGAATTTGAAATTATGAGACTTTTAAAAGGTATGAGAATTTTAAAATCACCAATTTACTCTTTAGAAATGTTGTGTTGTCTATGGCCATGCCACCCTGAACAAGCCCGATCCCATCTGATCTCAGAAGCTAAGCAGGGTTGGGAGTGGTTAGTACTTGGATGGGAAACCACCTAGGAAGATCAGGTGCTGTAGGTGTGAAAAAAAAAAGTGTGTTAATTCATACCCTTCAAGTATTGGGTGTCTTTTTATAAAGGTGCTGTAAGATCCACTTTTTCAAGTTATAGAATGGATATAAAAATCCTTCAACTTTACCTGGATACAATAATAATCATAGAAGAGAGAAATTAATAATTGCAAAAAACTAAGAAGGGAAGAAATCAGTGACTGATCATAGGAATGGAACCACTTTGTAGGAAGTCATAAGGGGGATACTTGATCTGGGGTTGGAAGAAGGAAGATTTCTTTTGAATCTGTATTTGTAGAGCAGTAGAGAGTTTTCACATACACTTTGTAACAGATCATTAAATATAATGTTTTTTTAAATGATTCATATATTCATACTTTCCATGAGATTTTTATCTATTAATTTTATCCTCTAAGACTTGGGAGAGTACTAATGACAGTTTTGGGAGGAGAATTGAAACCACTACAAGCCCAGTGGTGCTGAGACACCATCGTGGTCAAAAATAATTATTGATCATCTCTCTGGAAGCCCGTGGCAGACTTGGGCAATCACTGTAAGGGAAACAGACTCAGCAGAGATGCACATGTGAAACACGTAATTATAAATAAATCAGTATTTAGAAGAGTGCAAAGTGCTGAAAAGGAGATGGACTGGATGCTATGGTTTTGATAACAGGGGGATTTAACTTAATTTGGGGAGAGATCTTGAAGTAAATAATGCTCAAGTTGATGAACACAGTTGGATGGAAGGCAACCAGATTAAGTGGAGAAGAGAATCCCAGTCTCAGGAAGCAGGTAGTAAATACATACAAAGTTTCAGAGGGCAAGGAAGGGCCTATTTGAGGACTCCCTCAATATTTAAGTGTAGAAAAGGATTAAAAGTTTTCCTTTAAAGATAGGAGGCAAGAAACCAAGACTTTAAGAATTATTAGAGCCAACCACACTTTTAGAGGTAAAATTCCTCTCTTGCAAATAATTGGAGTCCTTTTATTTTCCTTCCTATTGTTTATTCCTTATCACACAGTACACATAAGAATACATAATTACACTTAGTTTTATAGAAAGTGTAAGATTGGAGAAGGGGGAATATTTGCTGAAAACAGGAACAGTTAGAATGAAAGCTCTGTTTTCTTATGGTGATCTCACATCTCAGTAGCCTTAGAATACAACAGTCAAAGAAATCTAATAAAATGATAAAGCTGGAAACCAAAAGTAATTGGCACAAAAGCAAAAACTCAAGTAAAGTAAAAAGTTGTCGTAATAGCTAGTTAAGAGAGACTTAGTTTATATTCCAAACACTACTTTGGGCTCAATAAACACTTATTGAGACCTCTATACTACTTAAAATCCTGCAGCAGACATTGTGATAGATTAAAGTGTAGAGTTCAGATCCAACCCTATGAAGATGAAATGGATGTCAGATTTGGAGTGTGGTATAAGAAGATGTGGGTTTAAGACTATTTTATATATGTGTGTATATGTATATATGTATGTGCATATGTATGTATGTATATGTATATATTTATGTGTGTACATACACACACATACACACACACATATATTTCTGATCATTCTCTTGAATTTTTGAATCACAGTAGAGCTATTCACAAAAAAGAAAATGGCAGGGAATTTATAAGTTCTTCATGTATTCTTAGTTGCTGTGGAGAAAATTTGCTAAAACATTTCATAAAGAGAAAAAAATGATTTAGCTAAGAACTCCCAGACAAAGCAAACAGTTCTCAGAAATGCTGAAGTTAATGGTCTAATCACTTGATTTGAAGAATGCTGGAGATGTAAAAAGGCCCTGTGATGGAGCAGCTTTTAACGTCCAAAACATAGATTCACATGTGGCTTATTATGCATCATAAATGAAAGTTCTTTTTTAATAGCTAAAATGTCATTTGGAAAGTATATATATATTTTTAATTGGAGAAGAGATGACAGAAAATATATTAAACAAAGGCAATATATCATGCATGTTAAAATGTATGAATGTTAAATATATTTATATAGCAGTAACTTAGGTTGAATTACTGCTTAATCAAACTATTGTGGCTGGTGGCAAAGCAATAAAAAAGGTAAATTGCTTAATGATATTTAATGAGACATGCTTATGAATTACCTAGAGTTGATTTCATAACTTGCAAGATATTAGAATAATTAATTGTTGTTCATAATCTTTTTCTTATTTTAGAATAATTATCCCATTGCTAGTGTAGGGAAGCAGAATTTGTCACCCGAAGATATACCTTTTTGGAATATTGATTATTTTAAGCTGGTTATTTTTATGAAACTATAGACATAGGAGAAGCTCTGAAAACTGAGTAAAAGTTACCCTTTTATAAGAGACATCTACACCTACAACGGTGTCCGTTTGTAAGAGTGCCTTCTCATTGTATCAGAAGAAGCGATGACTCAGTCTCTAGAAATTTATCAGTGCAGAAGGCAATGACTTAAATCTGAATAACGAGCTTACTTTTTTTTTACTATGCTTTTTCTTGTAAACTCCACAAACTGACTCTCCACCCCAATATCTTTTGTTATCTTTAGCTGAAGATGGTATTTAAGGTGATATCTTTGGCCATTTGGGTGAGTTACTTCATTTTCCTGGATCTCTCCCATGTATACTGGAAGTATACATGTTTAAAATTCTGTTTGTTTTTCTGTTGTTAATCTGCCTTATGTCAATTTGATTCTTAGACCAAAGAACCTAGAAGGGAAGAAGGAAAATTTTTCTACCACTATGCTAATCAACATATTTAAGTGCACTAGGATTATTATATTATTTCTTTAAATCCAGAGCCTTCTTGGCAGTGAGATGAATTATTATATGGACAGTTACATTTTAATCACTTTAAGTAAACCAGTAAATAATTAAAGTAGGAAATTTCAGAAGGCCAATTATAGTGTTTTACTCATTACTCCTGGGGGCTTAGGCTGGGGATAGATGAATTTGGACATGCTATTTTTTGAAAAATTCTAATGGTTTATTTTTAGTTCATTAGACTTTATCTCATCAGAATTGGAGGCGTTACATTTAATAAGGATGTAAGAATGAAGACAGTGTATTCCAAAGATGGGGCAAATAATTTTACAGTCTCCTAAAATTCAAAGAAAAATGTTTGGATTTAATATACTCAAGTGAATAATAATAGTGATTTTGTATGTGTAGTATGGGTGTCTAAGTTTCATGGATTGCCTTATGTTTCTAGAACCAAAAATAATTGTTACTGTTTGTACAAGACTTGTAATTTTCTCAACAAGGTTGTGAAGAAGGTGGTATTTTTCTGCTATTATATGTAAGGTCCAAAATGGTTTATTAAATTTTGTAAAGATCTCAAGTTGAGCTTTATATTCAAATTCTCTCAGATGGTACTTCATAAATCTTGTGGTTTTTTAACTATAGTGCATTATTTGATAATACTAGGATAATTTTTATACATATAGCCACGTTTCTTTCAGAAATTACTAGTTTTCTATCACATCAAACAATGTGCATACAGACTCTTGCTATCATTATTTTATCAGTAAATCAAAAGTTAATGTAAGTTGTGCTTAAAGAGTTTCAGGAAAATCTCAGATTCCAGATGAGAATGTTTAGAAATATTGGTCAAATTATATAAAACTTTTGTTGGAAGTTATTGGTAAGCTACCAAGGCATTGTAGGGCCACAGTTCAGAAGAAGAGGAAAGACCAGAGAGTTAAGCCCTCTGGTTGGCCTTACTGTTCCCTTCAATATAACTGCCAGTGGCTGAAACATTTAGCAGGTTTTTCAGCTTGCTGATAAAGTATGCTTGATACATTGGAATCCAGGGCCCATAAAGGAGGAATAGCCATGGTAAAAAAAACAATTACTGGAGAAATAAAAAGTGAAAAACAGGTGCATGTGATAATACTCGTGGGATGTAGCTAAAGCACAGATTAGAAGAAATTTCACAGTATTAAATGTATATGTTGAAAAGAAAAGCTGAAAATAGTGATCTAAATATCCACTTCAAGAAGAAATGAAAGAGCTAAAGATTAAATACAATGCATAGAAAAGGAAGTGATAAAGATAAAAGTAGATATTACTGAAATTAAAAAATAAACATACAATAAAGAGTATTAACAAATCCAAAAGTTAGTTCTTTGAAGAGACTAATAAAATTGATAAATAGCTGGCAAAACTGATTAAGAATATAAGAAAAAAGACATATAAAACCAATATAGAAACAACAAAATCGATTATTACCACAGAACTTAGAGACATTATATATATCATAAGATATTATGTGTAAGATTATGCCAATACATTAGAAAATTTAGAAGGCACAAAAACAAAATAGACAAACTGGATAATCCTATACTTATGAAAATTAAATTCATATTGAAAAACCTCATGGAAAAAATCATAGGCCTAATTCGCTTCACTCATGAATTGTACAAATGATAAAATAATAACTTTAATATTTCACAAACTCTCTCATAGAATAGAAATATTTTAGATAGTTCCCAATTTATTCTATGAGAACAAAAAAATTTAGACACCAAAATATAACAAGAACAATCTGTGAAAAGAAAATCATAGGCCAATCTCTCTCAGGAACATCTATGTAAAAATCTTAAAATATAAACAAAAGAAATCTAGCAATATAAAACAGATAACACATAAGAATTATGTTGTATTTATCCTAGTAATGTGAGTTTGAACATTAAAAATTAATTAATCTAATTCTATTTTGATGGAATATGAAAGAAAACAAATAGTAATTTTAATAAATGTGGATAAATATTACACAAAATTGAACATTAGCTCATAATTTAAAAAAATTTTTAGCATGTCAGGAAGATGATGCTATGTCTGCTGCAGAGGGAGGTGAACAGAATGGCAGAGGCCAAGACACAGCATCTGTAGTCAAGGCTGGTTACTGTCAAGATGGCAAAGTAAGTAAATGCAGTGCTTTCCTTCTCTCATGACCATATTAAAATTACAATTATAAAATAGTTAACATGGAGTACCCTCTGAAGACAAGTTGAACAGAAGTCCTATAACTAAGGATACAAAGAAGCCACATCAAGACTGGTAGGAGGGGCAGAGGTGCGAAACGTGCTGGCCCTGCACCCACGTGTGGTGGTTGAGAGTCAGGAGGGACATATCAGCTGCAGGGGTCTCTCCTGAGGAGCCAGGGACCCTACCCCCACACCAGGCTCCCCAACCCTGGATCATCAGTGCTGAAATGAGGAGTCCCTGACAACAACTGGCTGTGAAAATCATCAGGGATTCCATTGGTCTTGATGAGACGAAAGTCTGCCAGAAACCCAGACATCCTCTTAAAGGCCTCACACACAGACTCAATCACTGGTAGGCAGTCACCTTAGGATTCGCTGGAGGGAGGACAGCTAGGGAGGTGCCAGAGACTTATAGGGAAGTACCAAGTCATGTGGCTTCAGGGAGAAGACTGAAGTAATGGTTGCCATCTTTCCTGTGTTGGACACCCCACCCCCAACATGGCTAAATCTGAAAATGCTTTGGCCTGGTGAGACTCACTCCACCCCAGTGACTCCCTGGGACCCTGGTCCACCCAGCTTGTGTACCACATGAAGCTCTTTTGGTGGGGGGCAGTCAGTGTTAGCCCACGCTGCAATCTTTCTAGGACAATATTTGGGGATCCACTGACCCCAGGTGGGCAGCGGCTGGCCTTGGTGTGCCCTGAGCCTACTATTGAGAGGCCTCAGGCTCAACACTGGTACCAAATCTGAAACTACATTAACCTGGTAAACATCATTCGCTTTACCCTGGTGACTCCCTAAGACCCCACTTCATGCAACTCACATGCCACCCGAGGTTCCTTCAACAGCTGAGCCTTACAGGCAGCCAGCAGGTGGCTACAAGCATCAAGGGTGTCTTGGGCCTTTTGCTGAACTAACCCAGGCTTGGTACTGGTGGTAACCGGCCTCAATTCACAGTGTAGCTTTTCCCACTCACCTCCAGGTCTAGTACAGACAGTAACCAACTGAAGATTGCTCTGTAACTTTTACCAGGTAGCCCTGAGATAGTCATAGGCAGTGGCTGGCCTTGGCCTGCACAGGAGCCCCGCCCAAAAGGCGCCATAACCAATACACCCAGTGGCCAGCTTTAGATCATGACAAAGCATCATTCTATAAGTCCTAAAAGTGGCAAACCCATATGATTTCACTTATACGTGGACTCTAAAGAACAAAATAAATGAACAAACAAAATAGGCTCATAGATACAGAGAACAAACTGATGATGGCCAGATGGTAGGGGTATTGGGGTGTGGGTGAAAAAGGTGAAGGGATTAAGAAACACAAATTGGTATTTACAAAATAGACATGGGGATGTAAAGTACAGCATAGGAAATACAGTCAGTAATATGGTAACAACTATATATAGTGCCAGGTGGATACTAGACTAACAGTGGGATCACTTCATACATTATGTAAATTTCTAACCACTGTGCTGTAAAACTGAAACTAATATAAAATATTATTGAATGCCACATCTGAAAAATAAAAATTACAAAAGAATAAAAGCATTTGAAAAAAATCTGACACAAATACATTATCTGAATGCATTAAACTATAATATTCCAAAGATATTTCTTTCACTCCACTTTCTGTGCTGTTAAAAAAGAAAAATGAGAGGTATAGTCTGAAAGGTTTAATGGTTTAGTTTTCAAAAGTTTCAGCTATGTCTGGAGGTTAATTACAGTGGATTATCAGTTAAAGAAAAAGTATCCTTTCAAGAAAACTGAGGTCAGTTCCAATAACTCAATAAATATTCACAATCCTTGAATGTATTAAGTATATATTAAACTGATATAAAACTTGACAAAAATCTGTTCTAAAGAACATATATTGACATATGGTAACTTACCAATCATAGAAAAATAAGCGACACTTCTGTAAGATATGAAACAAATTGTGCAAAGAATTAACTGAATTTAATCAATGGTGAAAATTCTTAGACTTGTGTCTTTATTATTATTTCAGTCTGACTCCCTAGTAAGTACCCAACCAATTTTATGCATACGAAGTAGCCACTTTTGTAAGCATATTCACTTTTAGCAAGGTTTCACTTATTTAAAACAAACGAACAAACAAAACCTTAAGATATCCAAAACATGTACCTATGGTATTAATAAACAGAACATGGATTTTAAAAACAATTGCTTGTAGATTACTTTTTAATGAACATTATACATAAAAAGTTAATTTTTTATAAACCAGAACAATGATTCTCAAATGGCAGGACCATTTCTTGGCTGAGGGACTGGAAACATACCATACCTTTTAAGGACTTTTCGAAATACAGCAGTATCCACCACCCCACTCTCTCTACTCCTGGAAGAACATTCTAATATACATCTTTTTTTTTTTTTGTGAATCATCCTACAGATTTTCATTTATAATAAAGTAAATATCAATCTTTAATATCTTACATAAACAAAAAGCTCTTTGGGATCCTTCCCTCCCCCCAGAGTAAAAGGGCCTTGAGACCAAAAAGTGAGAAAACTACTTTCTCCTCAGTTGTGATTGGTTCATTTCTTGCTTTGACCTCATAAGCACCATTGTGTTGGAATTACAAAAGAATTCTATATACTACAGCCCTGGCTGGGCTGATGTTTTTGTCCTTATAGCCCTGGAAGCTGACTCTGGTGTCCTGTCAGACCTGGACTTCCAGCTTGTTTTCTCCTTTCTCCCTTCTCCCCATTTTATCTTTTCTCTTTTTCTCTTTACTCTTGTTCTCTTTTTCTAATTTTTTTTTGTTACTATTTTCCTTTATCTTATTTTTATTTGCTTTTTTCTCTCCATTTTTCTTTCCTTATTCTTTTTGTCTTTTTATTTTCATTTTTTTCTTTTGCTCTTTTTCCCCCATTCTTTTAATTTTCTCAAGTTTTTATTTCCTGATTTTTTTCATTATTTTGCTTGTCTCTCTCTCTATATATTTTTTTAGAATAACATTTTTAGTTAGCATTGTTAGTATGGTTAGTAGAGTTAGCATTGTTACCAGTTAGTGTAGTTAGCCTGTCACCATGACCTTGCAGCCATTTCTGCTGACCAGAAGCCCCATATAGACCATTATGAGTTCCTGGTGAGATCGGACCGGCACATTCTGATGAGACAGAGGTGGCTGTAAAAGTCATCCATCAGCAGGGCTCCTCCAGCTTCCAGGGGCTTCCACAGCAAGAAATTGACTGTATGAAGACCTTACATCATCCCAACATTGTTCATTGTTCTGGTCATGGAGCACCTCAGAAGGGACATGTAAGATTACCTGTGGGACCATGGCTGCATGACGGGATGAGATATGAGGTATTTTCTGGCAGCTCGCATCTGCTGTTTAGTACTGCCACCAGAGGAGTGTCATCCAAGGAGACTGAAGCCACAGAATGTGCTCTTTGACTCTGAAATGAATGCCAAAATCAAAGTCTTTGGATTCAGCTCCCAGTTCAGTGTGACCAAGTTGAGCATATTCTGTGGCAGCCACATTTTTGCTGCTGCAGAATTTTTCCTGGGCCAAAAGGATGGCTGTTCCCCAGTGGACACATGGAGCCTGAAAGTGATGCTCTACAGGATGGTGACGGGGACCTACCCTTCAAGGGAAAGAGCATAGGGGTGCTGCGGCAGCAGGGAGTGAGCCAGAGGTACCTTGTGACATTTTTATCTCTCTTTCAAATTGGAAGAGTTTCTAAATAAATTAATAACCATCAACCCCAAAGTCAGGGGAAGCTTAGATAAAGTCCTACAGTACCTGTGACTCAACATAGACTTGGAAGTGGAACTCAGGCCTTACACACAGTCTCCCAGTGATGGCATGGACCCCTGGTGACAGACCAGATGATGAACTTGGGGTTTCAGGAGGACCAGACCCAGGACACTTTAAAAAGGAAGCAGTACAATGATGTGATGGCCACGTACCTCATCTGAGGACAAAGATAAATTTTAAAAAAAAGTTTTTTAAAGAATGAATTACCATAGCATTGTGGCAAGGGCTTTCTGTCTCCCAGAGCTCAAAAGCAGTGGTCCCTGCCCTACTCAGGAGGTTCAGGCAGAGAGCTCTGGGACTGCCATCCTGGAGACCAGGAGTCAGAGTAGAAGGTCAAAGAGCCTGCTGGTCCCACAGCTGGTCTAGAGTCATGGACTGCCACTCCTCCACCCAGCTAGGAGACCATAACCCCTAGTCCAGCCCCCCCCAATGTGGTCCTGGGGGTGGGGGGCACCAGCTGCAGTGACTCTCCCCTGCCCACCTACCAGAAGGAACGAGCCAAAGCTGCTAGGATGTGCTGGGACCATCTGAAAATGCTCTGCCTTAGGCCATCCACTTAAAAGCTGGGCAAAAATAATAATAATAATAGGGTGAAACCCTTTTAACTTGTGGATGGCCAAGGCAGGGCTACAACCAGACCTTGGGGAGGTCAAGCCGAGCTCCCTGCATTCTAAATGCTGAACTAAAAGCTGCTGAGTTCCGGGGAACCTGGCCATGTGGTGGGGGAGATTCACCAGAGGCTGGATAAAAACTGCAGGTGGCAGTAGTGCAAGAAGTACACACTGTGTGTGCAAGGACCCTCGGGCAAGAAGATGTGGTTCAGTGGATGATGGAGGTGCGTACACTGTTGCTGTCTGCATGGGATTCATGTCAGGAGGATAAGTGGCAGCACTGTGACCTTCAGAAGCATAGTATCCAAAACACCTGGCAAGCTTGGAAGACACCTGCCGCCCCGCCCCGGGTTAGCGGGGCAAGAGGAGAGATCACAGATTTTCTACAGATCACTCCTCTGCCCCCATCAGAGAGACACTTCAGAGACTGAACGGTTTCTCCTGGGACCTTTCTTCCTCCCCTCCTATTCTTTTCTTTCATGTTTGTGGCAGGGGGGTGGTTCTTACTAAAGTACTTGGTCCTTCCTAATCTTGTAATAAACTTGATACTTCAGAAAGAAGTGTTGAGAATTCCTGTTTCACAACCTACCTGCACAGAATTTGGGCTGTGCATCTTCCAGTTTGAGCAGTGGATAGTGACATCATGTTTGGACTTCATCAGAATAGCTCTGCACCTTTGCATGTTGTGCTCCTCTTGGTCTTTTGCTGCCTTGGCTTTGAACCTCAGCTCCCTCATCCATTTCTCCTTTATAGCAGGATGGTGTTGACTGTTCACACAGCACACTGTCTTCTTCCTGTGAGTGCTCATTTGGAAGGAATCACTTTGATCCAAGCCAACTGGCAACCCCTTCCACACCCACCTCTACTAGTGATTTGTCAGAGGCAATGACTCGTGATTTTATTTGGTTAATGAGATATTAAGTGGAGTCTATGGAGCTTCTGTGAGAGATTTACTTTTCTTAGTGCTTCATGATATCAGCAGAAATCATCTTTCCTAACCTCTTGGTTTTGCTTACTTCCTTCTGTGCTGGTGTCATTCTCAGATGGACTTTTCATTTATAAAGCAAGATGGCCACCAACAGCCATAGGATGATGTCATGTCTCCTTAACACTCCCATGGAAATAGAGCTGCTTTTTGTGCAGGATTCCAGCACTGTCTAACATACATCTTTAAAATAGCATTAGCTGCAACAACCTGCATCCCATTCTTATTAGAGGTACAAATATTGTTGGGTCACCATTGTTGGTGAAAAATGCATAGGAGTGTGGAGCAGGAATAAACCCAATGGTTTTTCATTTTATTCCACACAATTTTTATCAAGCACTAGATTCTACCATCAGCTCAGCCGACTCGAATAATACAGCTTAATATTTGGCTGGTTATACACATAAGAGCTGCCGTAGAAATGACCTTAAACTCAGTGTCATTCAAAAGCTTTGCAATGTTAATCAGAGAGAAGCAACACTAATGGGATTGCTTGAAGAATAATGGTTGCATTTTGTCTCTGCAGGAAGGTTGTCTATGAACCAATATCTATTTGGGCAGAGTCAATGTGTGAGTGAAGTGAATCTATTCTGTACTAGGGTGTGAAGTGGGAAGTGCACACCAGCCAAGTACAACAGGGGCACATCCCAGCCAGGTGTTCCTTGTGGGAATGAACATCCAGTATTGCCTGTGTCCCACTTCATAATTGCTAAAAATCTGGATTTTTATGTGAACTTGCCTAATTTTTATGTCAAAATATAATTTTTAAAAAGAGACAATATGGAAACAAATTCTGTTGCCAGTTTGCGACCTCTGTTCCAGATACTCAGAAACAGAGGTCACAAACTGGCATGTAGAGCCAGACACATAGGACCATTTGCTGGGTACCATCATATATCACTTCCTTCCAAATGTCTTACAGATTGCTTTTTCTGACTCACTGGACTTTTCAGATTCTTTGTTTTATTTTTTCAAGCAGTGAAAACAACTGAAGGATATTATTAAAAGTAGCCCATGAAACTCATCTCAGTATTTAGTGTAAGTATGTTATCAGAGACATTGCTGGGTATGTGATGCTATGTGCTCTATAAAAATAACTGGGAAATGTCTGTTTAAGTTTTACCATCAGAAAAAAAAACCCTATATTTTTAAGGGGCAAAGAATTTGTTTTTGTATCTTATTGATTCTGCAACTTATCACAGATCATCTGCTTCTTGGTGTTGGGTGCTAAAAAACTTGAATGAATCTGTGTGCAAACGTTTCTGGTACCATCGTCCTTTCCTTCACTCACTTTCCTTTTGTTTAACACAATTCACACTCTTACTCATTTCTGTTCAATTTATCTTGTTATATAGACTGGGTTTAAATTTTAATGTTTACAGTCTGACTTCTAAGGAGTAAATTTTTTGTTAATGTTAAATGGGGCAGAGATTGGAATGATTCTTATATGATTTGGTTTTAAATGTGTGGCTGAATGCCACACATGTGTGATACAATAAGTGTGATACAGGTGCCTTACTGTACTAATGTGACATTCTAAATCTGTGGTCTTATTCCTAGCTGTAGATCACAGCCGGACCTGGGACCAGCCAGGCCTGGGACCCACAGTTCTCATAATGTTAACTTTTGATTAGAATCTTCCAAACACCTTTGGGTTGTGTATTCACAATTATGATACTTCTAGTATTACCAAACTGTTTATAGAGTATGGATTAAATACCTATATATACATATATCACTTACCATATATAGTTGTTTATGTTGAGGTATTCTAGAGAAAATTATATAACCAAATTTCTAGGATAAATGAGAAAACTCAATCATATAAAAATAGTTCAATAACTCTTTTTCAAGGATAGCTCAAGCTGGAAAATGAATATCAATAATAAAAACATTTCAACAGCATAATTAATAAATATGATCTAATATATGTATAGAGGTATGTGTATGCTCTCAAACTATAGAATATAAAGTTAAGTATTCTACTTCAGCCCACACAACATATTTTTTTAATGGCACACATTACAAAGGAAGTCTCAATGAAATTTTAAAAATGTGTATGATAAAAGCCCTTTGTCTAACCACAAGACTTTTCAACTGGAAATTTTTTTTAAAAATCATACATTTATAAATTATAAAAAAAAAACCCTGAATAAGTCAAGTGTTGAAAAAAAAAGAAATAGAAATAATTAAATATTTACATCTACTGGGCTCTGTATAAAATAAAAATTGTCATTGGTGCCAAGTAACAGGAATCTAAGCAAAAAATGAGATAGAAAAGAGTCTATTCATTCAAATAACTCAATTTGTCTATTGCCTCCATTTTTATTTGGAGTTAATACGGTGGATTAAGAAATACTAATAGGAGTTAGTAGAATATATACATATATATGTATGTATAATTCATAAATAAATTTTTATTAATTCATTTCAAAACTATTACATACAATTAATATGTAACTATATATACATCTATTAGATGTAAGGTAGTGTGCAAAACAATGTAGGGATTCACACTCTCAGACCCTAAGGATCTCTTCAGACAGCAGGAGAACTCAAACATGCTTACAAATCCATATGATGCCAAGGAGATGGGATATCATCTTAACACAAGTACAATAGAGTGTTCTGAGGTTACAGGAAAGAAGTTATTATTATTTTTTTTTTTTTGCTAGGAATTGTTGACATTATAGAGACTTGGAAATTTGTGTTCTTTTTAAATTACTTATTTGCATATAAGACAAGTATAAATTTAGCGTACATTTTATGTGATGAAAAGGCTGAGATTTGGAAAATTGGTGAGTTTTGCACCGAGATAAATTGAGTCTGAGAAAAGCCATTTCATTGATGAGGAACCTGGTGGAATATCTTACAATAAAACATACTCCTCTTGCGGTCAAATGCCATTACAATTCCTGTGAATTGGCATGTTCATGAAAGGAAGAAAATTGCAAATATTTTTTCCAAGCTGAATTTAAAAATAACCAAGTACGCCTTGAAAATAAAAGGCACCAGTTGGTTCCACATCCCTGAGCAAATTTTTTTTTGAAAGTAAATAATTGTTACTGGCTGAAATCACATTCAGCTGAGGCAAAAGGGCCCAATGGGGTGTTAATGGTCAGATGGTGTGTCCTTAACTGGCTGGGATGTGGAACAGTGCACTGAATCTGGCCCTTCTATTTGAAACATTTAGATTTTCGATGGGGAGTGCTCAGAAGGAGGTAAAAATTGCTCTGGCATCAAAATGAGAACGAAGAGGAAGAAATGGAAACAAAATTAGTGAGTATCACTCTTAAAAGCCAAGGCTGATTTCTTCACAGTTGCTAAATTTTTAAGAATTTATTTTGGAAAATTTCTATAGTAAAATACCAGGCTCCATCATAAACAACAGTGTGTTTGTGACTATAAATCAACAATAATATTGAATAGTAAATGTGTTTCGAAATAAAGAAGGCATCAAGAACAAAGGAAGAAAGGAAGGTAGAAAGGAAGGAAAGAAATGCTGCTTTTATTTAAAGAAAGAAATGTGTCAAAATGCATTCATTAGCTTTTCAAGCTGTGCACCTTTTACTATATGGTAACTAAATGGTCTAACAGGGCATAATTTGTGTGAAAATGCATTCTTTACTACATAATTTTTAATTGAAAAATAAAGCTAAAAATATTCACTTATCCGAACATATCTTTCTACCACAGATCCTCTTTTTTATTTTTCTGAAGAGAGGAAAGGAGGAAATTAAACATTTTAAACAAGATCAGGAAATATGAATTGGGGCATAATCAAAGGTCTGGTATTTGTACAAATCCGTAATCCCGTTGTCCTATAGAGCTTTTTTTCACTGAATTAAGATGTCAGATCCTCATCCTCAAGCACCAAAGTTTGCTGTGTTGAATTTGAAAAATGACACCCGAGTAAAACTTACAGAAAGCAGAGCCCTCGGCCCTGCCTTGGCTACGCAACTTACAGCCATGATTCTTGACTTTGGATCATCCAAGGAGCTCATCATATGAAGATAACAAGGCTCTTGTGGCTGGTCCCTAATTCTATATTCATCCAAAATATCCTCACACCAAGTTTGAA
This sequence comes from Eidolon dupreanum, assembly GCA_028627145.1. Taxonomy (NCBI): domain Eukaryota; kingdom Metazoa; phylum Chordata; class Mammalia; order Chiroptera; family Pteropodidae; genus Eidolon; species Eidolon dupreanum. The sequence continues at coordinate 44,934,739 of CM053515.1, read as the reverse complement.
GCAACAGTGGACCCAAGAGCCTGAGCAGAATGTTTTAATAAGAAAAGCAAAGTCCAAAGGTTTGAATAATAAGGAATCAGATTGAGATGGCTATATTAATCAAGATGATGTGACATCAGAATGCTGTAAGAGAGCCACTCCTGCATTCTCACACGTGGTCAACAACCAAGATGTGTATCAAAATTGTGAAGCCACAAAATCTAAATGGACTGCTTTGTGTTTCCTATGTGCACAAGTCAGTGTTGCATTTCAGTTCATTCAATCATTCTGTGTTACCTGAATGCTTATGCTGTCATTGACACTGTGCGTCCCAGTAAATGACAGAAGGATGGGTAGACATAAAATATATTCCTTGCCCTCAAAGTGAGTGTACTGGAAACATATATTAAAAGAACCATGATGCAAGGGATGGCAAATGAATAAACTGTAGAATACAGGCTATCTGATCACTAGAGGTTTTAGAGGTCAGAAACACATCAAAAAATAATTCACTTTGTATTGTTTTTATTTAAATTAATTTATTCATCAAATGCTTATTTAGTACCATGTTATTTTATCATTACTCGATCAAAATTTCTCAGACGAACTATGCTTAAGAATTATTTGAGGATCTTTGTTTAAAATGCATAGTTTGAGGCCTCAGATGCATGTTTTGACATTGGAATCTGTGTGTTTAGAAGGGCACAGGTGATTCCATTGTACATATGACTCCCCTCCACTTCGTACTTTGGGACACCATAGGGTAAAGACTTATTGCTTAATTGCTTAAACACTAGAGCCTTATATGAAGCTTGCCATATTGTTTAATAAGTATTGGTTAAAAAATAAATGTCTATCATTAGTTATATACTAGGCACCATGGTGCATTCTCAGAATGTAAGTTGATAAGCGACTAGACTAGGTAAGTCTCAGTATATAGTGTCTGACATATAGTAGAGACTCTGTAAATATTTATAGGTAACTCCAAGTTACCTTGCACTGGGAAAAATATGAAAATACAGGTTGAAAGTACCTTGATAACAGTGAACATAGGATGCTATTAAAGCACATAGAAGAGATGCTGATCCTCTGTTGGCCTCTTCAAGATCTCCTCGAAGGCCCATCCTTGCCCATAGCCAAAATTTCTACTTAGGCCTTCTCTTTGTCAACATCCTCACTTCCACCTTTAAGTTAAACAGTTCATGGGTAGGCACCTCATGCAAAAGAAACCCTGTAGGCTTCCCTACAGATTTTAACAAAAGGTGTTAAAATCTTAAAAAGGAGAGGATCATCAGTTCCTATCTCAAGATTTGGGAGCTGAGGACCACAGAATGAACTGGAAGCTCGTGGGGGGCGGGGTGGTAAGGAAGGGGGAAGGTGGGAGGAGAGAGAGAGAAAGAAAGGAGATTCCAAGTTGGGGGGACAGCATAGTAAGAGTGAAGATGTTTGGCAGGGATGGGAGCCTTGATGAAAATATTCCTATAACCTAATGAGTGAGATCTCTTTCCTTTAGGCACTAAGGCACTAGAAAGCCATCTGAAATTATTAATCATGAAAGTATCTCAGTAAATTTTATGTTTTGAATAAATTACTCTGAATGAAATGAAAATGAAGGATAATAAATTAGAGCTAGACAGTCAGTAATGAGGTTTTAATAATCACCAAAGCCAGATTGAAGACATGTACTAGAGTGCTGGCATTGGGGTTTGGGAAGAGAAGAGACACATGGAGGATAATGCATCTAGGAGGTAGAACTGGCAAAGTTCAAATAGTCCATGGTAGTATTTTGAGCATTTCCTAAAGAACTCCCAAGTTTAACCCCCTGATTCCCAGTTTCACATATGCCAGCTGACATTATCTTATCATGGTTCTCCTGAGAGGGAACAAAATGCAGGATCCATAAACACAACTTTTGGTGCCACAGAGGTTAAAAAGGTGGAAGCAATCTTGACAAAACTGATGCCTGGCCGCCTTGCTCATCACCTCTGATAAGGACCCAGGGGTAGGCCCAGAAAACAAATAGTAGAATGAGGCCCCTCTGTGCTGCTCCTGAACAGCTGAATGGCTGTGGCTTTGACATTTTTGTTCACTTGGATTCAGTTTGGGCCACAGACAGTCTGCTTGCCTGCTTTGGGAGAATTCTCAAAGCTCAATCTAGCTCTCAGTAGCTGCTCAACCTGCATCCTTGTTCATTAGACTTCTTGGAACTCCTGCTTGTCCATACCTCTGGTGGCCAGGATGTGAGGGTGCCTGCAATGATGGCTGTAACACACTGATATCATGCTTGGTTGGTAGTGAGCAACTACCAACCCTGTCTCATTCTCTGTCCTAACCACTGGCTTGATGTCAGCTCTTGAGAAAGAAGAACAAATTTGCAGCTACCTGATTTCAAATTATAAGTCTATAGTGATCAAAAATCATGGTAATGGCATAAAACAGACACACAAATCAATTGAACAAGATAGAGCCCAGAAAGAAACCCAAACCTACCTGGTCAATTAATCTACAACAAAGGAGGCAAGAATACACAATGGAGTAAAGACAGTCTATTCAATAAATAGTGTTGGGAAAACTAAACAGACACATGCAAAAATAGAAAGCTAGACTACCTCTTTACACCATACATAAGAATAAACTCAAATGGATTAAGAAGTTAAATATAAGTCCTCAAACCAAAAAACTCCCAGAAGAAAACATAGGCAGCAAACTCTCTGATATTGCTCTTAGTAATATTTTTTTCTGATATATTTCCTCAGACAAGGGAAACAAAATAAAAAAATAAACAAATAGGACTATATAAAGTAAAAACGTTTTACACAGCAAAGGGAATCCACAAACAAAAAGACAACCTGCTGATTGAGAGAAGGTATTTGCCAATGATACATCTCATAAGGTGTTAATATTCAAAATTCATAAAGAACTCATACAACTCAACACCAAAAAAATCCCCAAACAGTCCGATTAAGAAATAGGCAGAGGACCTAAACAGACATTTCTCCAAAGAGGACATACAGATAGCCAATAAACATATGAAAATATACTCAACATCCCTAATTGTCAGAGAAATGCAAATTAAAACCACAATGATATCACCTCACACCTGTCAGATGTCTATCATCAGTAAATCAACAAGTGTTGGTGAGGATGTAGAGAAAAGGAACCCCTGTGCATTTTGGTGGGATTGATGCAGCCACTATGGAAAACAGTATAGAGGCTCTACAAAAAATTAAAAATGCATAGTGCAAGTGACCCAGAAATTCCACTTCTAGGTATTTTCCTGAAGAAATCCAAAACAGTATTTTGAAAAGATACATACACTCCTATGTTCATTGCAGTGTTACTTACAATAGCCAAGATACGGAAGTGACCAAAATGTCCATCAATAGATGATTGGATAAAGAAGATGTGGTACATATAAACAATGGAATATTACTCAATCATAAAAAATAACAAAATCTTACCATTTGTGACAACATAGAAGGACCTAGGGGGTATTATGCTAAGTGAAATAAATCAGACAGAGAAAGACAAATACCATATGATCTCATTTATATGTGGAATCCAAAGAACTAAATAAATGAACAAACAAAACAGAAACAGACTCATAGATATAGAGAATGAATAATGGTTAATAGATTGGAGGGGGATTGGGAGACTGGGTGAAATAGATGAAAGTAGTAAGAAGTATATTATTGGTAGCTACTTGTAAATATATATGTAGATATAAAGTACAGCACAAGGAACAAAGTCAATTACATTGTAATATAGTGTCAGGTGAGTACTAGGCTAATTAAGAGTAATCGCTTTGTAAATTATACAAATGTCTAACCACTATGCTGTACACCTGAAACTAATATAAAATAATATTAACTGTCTACCATAATTGAAAAATACAAATAAAGGTCTTAGCAAACTAAGGAGAAAAAGTAACTTTTAAAATTTTATAGTGATTATCTGCATGCAACTTACAGCAAACATTATACTTAATGGTGAAATGTTGAAAGCTTTTATTTGGAGATCAGGAATTTGACAAAGATGTATTCTATCTCTGTGTTATTAAAAATTTTAAAGGAGGACATGGTACAATATGGTAAGAAAAAGAAGTAAACAGTGTAAACATTAGAAAGAAAGAAATATAGGTATTATTATTTACTGATGATGATTGTCTATATATAAAATGTAAATTATATATATTATACATGATACATTCTTAGAATTAATAAATTAATTCAGCAAGACATCTGTGTATTTGCAACTCCATATAAAGCAACTTAATTTTAATGTGAATAAAAAATAGAAAATAAAATTTAATAGAAATATAGTTTTACAAAAGTATCAAGCAACTTCAAATATCTAAAATTAAATGTAAAGAAAAATATGTTAAGACTCTACACAGAAAAATATATATTATTTAAAAAAAATTGAAGAATACCTAAATAATAGAAGCCATATACCATGTTCATGAATTCAATGATTCAATATTAAAAAAAGACTATGATGACCCTCATATTGATCTATAGACTAAATGTAGCTCCAATAAAAATGCCAGATGATTGATTTTTTTGAATGTCAAGTTCCTTTAAAAATTTATATTAAAATGATAGGGCCAAAAATAGTCATGACAATCTTGAAGAAGTGGGAGGACATATTTTACCAGATATAAAGACTTATTATAAAGCCACAGTAATTAATTTAACATGGTTTGGTTCAAGGGTAGATATATAAACCAATAGAAAAAAGTAGACCTCACAAATAGATACTTGTATATATAAACTTGATTTATCTCAAAGAAAACAATGTAGTGCAGTGGTAATAAAAAAAAAAGACTTTTTTTCAATAAAATGATGATGAGTTAATTGGTTAGCCACACAGAAAAAAAAAATGAATGTTGATCCCTACTTTCAGCATACATAAAAATCATTTTCAAGTAGATCATAGGTCTAAATGTAAATGATAAAGCAATATAATAGCTTCTATAACAGGAAAATAGCTTCAGGTTCTTGATTTAGAGGAAGATTTGTGAAACAGGACACAAAAAATACTAATTATAAAGAATAAGCCAGGTTACATGAAAATCAAGAACTTACGACTATGAAAACCACATTAAAAATGTGAAAAGACCATCTCAGTTTGGGAGACGGCATCTACAACATATATAACAAAGAACTTATATGCAAAAATATAAAAAGACTTATTTCATATCAATAAAAAAAAGACAGACAACCCAACAGAAAAGTAGGCACTTTGTAAAGTGGGATATTCAAATGACCCACAAACATGAAAAAGTGCTTAATCTTATTGTTTTCACAGAACCATGATAAGATATTCCCACTCACCCTCCACAATTACTAATATTGGAAAAACTGACAATACCAACTGTTGGTAAAGGTGCAGACAAGTCAAAATTCTCATATTTTGCTTATGGGAGACTAAATTGCAATGACTGCTTTGGAAATTGGTAAGATCAATTAAGGTTGAACATATGCATACCTTGTGACCCAGCAATACCATTCCTGGTTTATATCCAACAAAAATATGCACAAAAAACATGTGCAAAAATATTTATTTCACTATATTAGTTCTTTTTCTGTTTAACAAATTAGACTGAAATTGTAGCATTTTACAATAAGGAACATTTATTATGTCACAGTTTCTGTGGTTCAGCAATTTGTATATAGTTTATCTGGGTACATCTAGCTTAATATCTCTCATGAGGATCCAGTTAGGGTGTTTTTCCTGAAGGCTGAACTGGAACTGGGGGCAGATCAGCTTCCTAGCGCATTCAGGATTTTTGGTCAGACTTAGTTCTTTGTGAGCTGTTGGCCAAGGGCACCTTCACTTTATTGCCCTGTGTACCTACCCAGAGGGTGGCTCACAACATAGCAGGCTTTTCTCAACAAGTGAACCAGCAAGAGTGATCAAGACAAATGCCACAGTCCTTTAGGATGGAATTATACAAAAGTGTGAATGCCCGGAGACAGAGATCGCTAGGGGCTATCTCAGACACTGCTGACAATATCACATTATTCAAAACAGCCAAAAGTTGGACATAAATTAATGGATCAATATATTGTATTATTGACACACAACAGAATACTATACTATAATGAAAATGAATAAATTATTGCTGTGAAAAATAACAAAGATGACTCTCATAAACATAAGAAGTAGAGACACATGAATCATACTGTATCATCCTCTTTATATAATGGGCAAAATCTGGCACAGCTAGCCTATTGTGTTTATCTTTTCAAAGTGGGGGTTGGATTAGTCGGTGGAGGGAAGTATGTGAAGAGATATATTTGGATGCTAATAATGTTCCATTTGTTGACAAGTGTGGTGGTTACACATGTGTATTCAATTTGTGAAAACTCATTGAGCTGCATACATATTCATGCACTGCATATTGACATTGTGGTCAACAATGGACTGAATATACATACCACAGTAGTCTGCAACACTGCCCCTCACCTCTTAATAATATAGGTGAGGTTTTTTTCTGGATAACTAGACTGAATTGGAATTTGAGATGTATGCCCGTGATATCTTATCTCCTGGCTCATTATTCTTTCGCTACCATCATCTCCACAAAACTCCCAAGCATCCGAAAACAGTGTGATTTAAAACCAGTGTGAGACTGAATTTTTTTTTTTAAAGTGTTTCAGGTTTAATTTCTATGCAACTGTTTTCACAAAAGAAACCTGGAAGAACCAGAGATGTAAGGATTTACAACCCTAGTGAGAATGGTGGATATGAAAGAAGAGGTGATGATTTCTAAAGGAGAACGGATTCAAGGCTCCAGATGAAAAAATATAAAGCCCTGGAGGTATTCGAGATCTTTAAAGAAACCAGGGGTTCAATAAAAGTGAGGAGCACTCAGAGTGAGCTGAGAGGTATAGAGGGGATGAGGTATCTAGTATGTTAGAATTATTGTTTAAAAAGTAAGACAGGAATGAATAAGATAAGTGGAAAACTTAAGCTGTAGACTGACAAAGATGTATTGTTGGAATAAAAATCTCAATTTCAGGCAATGATGAAGCTACTGAAGAAGGGCTAAGGCAGCTTTGATCTGAACTGTTTATTGGATGGAGAAAGAGCATGACTATCCAGAGATGAAGGCTCTGGAAAGAGAAACTTTGAGCCTCTTTAATGCAGAAGTGATGTGAGTGGCTAAGAAATGTCACTCCCTTCCTTCAGGGTCTGGGCCAGGAAAGAGCAGCACCACTTGGACTGTAACTGTGGAGTGTCAGGGCAGAGTCTGATTGATTGGCTAATATAAAACACGTGGACACACTGCGTTTTTATTATTCTGCATTGTGGCTGGAAGGCGTGCTCAGAAAGTTACTCAAGCTAATGTGTGGCCTTTATCAAGAAAGATTTTCGTTTGGGGCAAGGTATTTCATCATTCTGCTATGGGGCCAGTTAGAATATTACATTCCACAGAATTCTTACACCCTTGCTTTCATAGCCTGACACTTGGGCCGCTTTCCTATCAGAAGTTTAGATTTCCATAGAAACCACTGCATATTGATAGAGTCAGTTCACCCTCTATTTATTCACCAGCATGCATATATTTCTTATCTGAAAGACTACTCTATTATCCAAGGAGATTTATTCAAGTACCAAGGTGCTAACATTCTTGAATTAATATAAATATTGAATTGAAAGAATCAATTAATGTTTTTCAATGTGAAACTTGAGTTTGAATAAGTAATAGAGCTTTTAAGGTCTCTAAGGTATTAAACACTTCATGTATATATTTCATAAGGGAGAAATATTAAGCAAGCTTATAATACACTTGGTGAGAAAGAAACATTTTCCTGACACGTTTTCTCAAATCTACTTGGTTAGAGATGTTGTAGAGTAATGGATTTAATCATGTGTGACAGAATAAGGAAGTTGTACTAAGTCCAGTCAATAAAGATCAAGTGTCCCTTACACCTATGGCTATAGTCTCATTCTATATTAGATCCATTTAAAAGCTATGACCAAACTTTATTTCACATAAATTTCTAAAAATAGATTGTTTTACCAGACAGACTTATAGAACCATGAGTTTGAAATCTCCTGGCAGGCTATTGTCTTTGCAGTCCTGACTGGGACAGTGACCCTTACTTTATTTTATTTTTATTTTTTTGCTTTTTATCATAGGACTTGATGGTCAGTGATGCTCAGTTGTGTCATACAGACTTTTACACAGAAGGTGACTTAATAAAATCCACATACGCATGCATACACACATTCTTTTCTTCATATCTTTTTGCTTTCCCTGTTTGTTAAATCTACAAAGCACTCAGAAAGAAGCCTCTTCTTGCTTGCTAAGAAGTTGGTATTTCAGCTCCATTTCTTCTTATCAATGATTCTTTCTTTTATCATTTGAAGCTGTATACAAATGATAGTTCCATCTCTTGAAATTGGAATTGAGGTCTATGCTTCCTTATAAACAACTAGTTTGAGTGTGGTTGTGACTCCTGGGAAGTAAATCTCATCGGTGAAAATCTGAATCCTACCTACAGATATATTAGATGCCTCATATCCAATCTACCTTGCTAGGAAGTGTGGGGGCACAGAAAAATGAAAGGTCCACTTCTGGTGCTCAAGGATCATGAAAATATACACATATACATCAAACAAAAATATAAGGCAACATATACAAGGGGACATACAAAGTGAAAAAGAGATAAGAGTTTTATCAATGTGCAGAAGGGAGAAAGTCCCTTCAGCTGTAATGCTGAGGGAAAGTTTAACAGTGGATTCAGCATTTTGTAATGGACAAGATTTGGATGTGCAGAGAGAAAGCATGAACTGCAGGTATGTTAGAGGATGTGCAATCATTCCACAAAATGACTCATCATATAAGGTATTTATCCAGTATAGAGTTCTCTTAAATGCAATTTCCTTTTCATATTGAATTTTCCTTTTACAGATGAAGAAACAGGCACAGAGAAGCTAAGTAAATTGATAGAGATCAAAAAGCTGCTGTGTCAGAGCAAAGACTAGAACCCAGATATTCTACCTCTAAAGTCTATTTCTTAAACATTATGCTACCCATCCAATCATTCATTCAAATAGGCTGTCTATTGCGTTTGAGCTATTATACTAGAATTTAGGGATCAAATTATAAAAACATCACAGATTCTTTCCTCAAGATGTGAAGAATCAACTGGAAGAGATCGATAAGTAAAGAAGTTATTTCAAGACAGAATGGCAAAGACAATAGTAAAATTATTGTATGATGACCAAAAAAGAACCTTAACCTTTGCTTGGGGATTCAGGAAAGTATTTAAGAGGATGATTATATGCTGAGAGTTGAAGGGTGAGGAGGTATTAGCTAATAAAATGGGACATATGATATGAATAGAAAAGACCATAGGGCAATAGTAGCCTAAGGACAGCAAGTTGCTCCAGCTCTGGAGCAGAATGCAAAGTATTTGGATAAGGAGCGGCATGAGGCTGATGCCAACCCATAGCCTAGTCTTACAGACCTTCATCTTCTGAGTTAAGAGGTTTGTGCTTCATTTCAAGGGCAATGGAAGGCTAGTGGAAGATATCTCCCAGCTAGAATCAGAATAGATGGAGGTATGAAGAGTCTAGGCAGAGAGACCACTTTGGGTTATTTATCCAGGTGAACAGAATTGTGGTCTGTTCTCTGTTTGAATCATAAAGAGACAGTGGACACAGAAAGAAACAGATTGTTTTTTGAAATACCATAATAAGAAGTTCCTATCAAGTGAAAAGTAAGTTTTAAAAGACTTTATAAGATACTGCTTATATATTGACACGACACTAAACCACCTGGACAATTTAGGGAAAAGAAAAAGTATTCTCCTTTCTCTGTGGAATTCACTTCCTAGTGGAATTCCAGGAGACCAAATGCAAGAAAGCTAAATAAAAGAGCTTTAGAAAATTAAAAAATAATCACAAGTAATTATTATTTTAAAGGAAGGCTAAGTATATACATAAAATGAAATATTGTTCAGCCTTTAAAAAGAAAGAAATTCTAACACCAGCTACAACATGGTTGCATCATAAGGATATTACGCTAAGTGAATTAAGCCAGTCATAAAAGAAAAGCACTTTATGATCCCACTTATAAAAGGTATGTAGAAGAGTCAAATTCACAGACAGGAAAAAGTATCATGGTTGCCAAGGTCTGGGTGAAGGGAGATGGGGAGTTAATGTTTAATGAGTGCAGAGTTTCAGTTTTGCATGATGAAAAATGTTCTGGAGATGAATTGCACAACAGTGTGAATCTAATACTAGTGAATTGTACAGTTAAGAATTGGCTAAAATGGTAAGTTTTATATTATGTGTATTTTACCACAATTAAAAAAAAAGAACTCTTCATTTGCTAAGGTTTCTTAGAATTATTTGATCACACTATGAGTTACTTTAAACTAGTGGTTACGTTCCTGGGCCTCAGAATCCATACTGAGTCCTCACTTAGCATTTTGGAGCCTAATGTTCTCAGGACTTTGTAGGCACTTACTCATTGCTACCGAAATTCTTATCAGTATCATTAGTTCTTTAAGTTGGCAATTCATTCAAGTTTCTTTGAAAGATTTTATGTCTCTATGTCTGTTCTCTAACCAGCTATAAAAACATATTATCGCTTAGAGGTAAACAGATCTGAACATGTAACCATTCAATCCTAAATTGAAAATTAATTTTAGATTTTGCAGAAATAAATGGAATATATTTGGACCATTTAAAATCTGCATGAAAAGTACTTGCTGAAAAAGTTTCATTTTATTTCTTTTCTTTTTTTCTTTTTATTTATAATTCTCTGCTGTCGCTCTTGGTTTTTTGTTCCTCTCTTTATTTTTCCCATGGCAAATAGAGCCAGATGATTGAATTCAGTCATTGTTATGTTCCATCAAAATTGCTGCTTTGACTTGAGCAGAATGGTTCTTCCAGGACCATGAAGCTTTCTTATATAGAACTGGCTTAGGCCTGGGCAAGGTGAACATCTGCCTACATGAAGTGCTTGGCCAACCTCTGGCAGGGTTCTCCAGCCTCCCAGAATTGTTTAGGAAAACTACTTTAGGAATTCTTTATCCTAGTTCCACATTCCCACAGTCCTCATCCTTCCTCTGGAGTAGACTATGAACACCCACATTAGCATTTCTTTAGAGAGAAAGTGGAGGAGCAAAAGTGCAGCCTTTGTCCTCAGCCCTCCTCAAATCCCACAGATCTGAAGCCTGGCTGGTGTAGCCAGTAGAAGAGGAGATACATTCTTAACTGACTATAATATTGAGATGTAAGTTCAGTATACTTAAAAGAAAAAAAAGTGTGTGTGTGTCGGGGGGGGCGGGTTGGGGGGAATCTGTCTGACATGTTGAAAAAGAATGAGTGTAACTGAAAGCAGTGACAAGAAAAAATAAAACCATTTCATCTGTACATTCCACTGAATTGAGACCGGATCCAAGTGTGAACTCCTTCATGAATTTTGTCTATTTGATTTCCGTTATGTCCCTGGCAATACCTGACACATTTTTAGTAGGTGCCTAGTAGATATTTGTTGAAGAAAACATACATAAAATGAATAAATGAACTCTGGGGTCAGATGGAACCAAATATGAAATCGTATTCTGTCACTTTCTAACAGGGTGACTTAAGCAATATCCTCAATATTCCTATCTCTCCTGTGACTGTGATAATGATAACGTTGGTCCCACAGGGTGGTAATGGTTGACCAGATAATGTATACATTATAAGCCCAAAGTAAGTACTCAATAAACATTTATTTTATTTGAACCTGTGCTTATGCACCATGTTATAAACATGTTAGTTACATTTCTGTAGACAGAAAATAATATTTAATTTGAAACAGAGAATTTAATATGAATAGTCACTTTATCCCTACAAAGTTACACTGAATGAGAAAATTTCTTTAAAAATCTGAGAAACATTACACCTAGTAAATTGAGTGCCATAGAATTTATGCATAAGTACAACTTGAAGCACCATTCCAAAGGTTTCTAATGAATTTCTTCTTTTCCTTCCTTTTTTCCTACTCCCTCTGTAGGAAGTTCTTCTCTCACCTTCCTTTTCGTCCTTTTGTTTTTTCTTATTTTTTAAATATCTTTCACTTCTACTAACAGACAGAAATGGAGGGTGAAAAGAGCGAGGATCAAATACATGGGATAAGGTTAGAACATCAATCTCTTGATCTCCTAAGTAGAAAGAAACAAGGATGGAAGAAAGGGACACTCAGAAGAGAAAAGAGCAGATGTGGTGCTTTGCCAAATGCCCTTAGTACATTTCAGTGTTGAGAGGAGTTCATACATAAAGGTTGTTTTTTTTTTCTTAAGAGAAAACTTACTTCCCCAGAAAATCAAACAAACAGAGGCAGCAAGGAGAAGATTCCTACAGCAGGTGACAACAGGGTTTTGTTTTCTTAGAGAAAGAGGATATCAGATATCAGACTGGCCTACTCAACCATTGCCTAGGGCTAGGCCAGCTGCTGGCTTCTGTTTTACTTATTTCAGTAGTAGAATTTTGGTATTTTCTTCACATTTGCCTTTTGAAATCTAGGTTTCTCCTCACAGTTGCCATCTGGCATTCTCTTTATTGTATAGTTCCTGTCAACAACAGTCAAGATAAGAGAGGCATAGAGCCACCAGTTTCTCCACACCCTTGGGAGTGGATATGGGAATGTGTCACAGGGAGCCAGCCCACTAAGTGAAAATCAAATTTGCACAAAGAATGAAGAATTCCTCTGAATACTCAGTCCTTCATACACACACACACACACACACACACACACACACACACACACACAAATAAGTTAGTCTGTAGCTTGTAAAGAAATCAGTTGTTTAAAGAATATCTAAAGAAGGATGATTATGTTTAAATTTGTCAGGGCCTGAGCACTTCCTGTCTAGTTCTCTTCTTTCTCTTTTCTTTTTCTTGTCATCACTAATTTATGAAAAATATAATCACTGGGAACCTCCTATGTGTTTGGCACCATGCAATGTACTATTTGAATGAAGGAAAATATGAAGCATGGTTCCTGCCTTGGGAACTTTGAACCTGGAAATAAGCATGGACATGATTAAGCAGTCAATCCTATAGTGTTCAAGGTGAGAGAAATCTTTCTACCTTGTGTGCTAATTTGCAAACTGGCTTATTCTTCCTCTTGTGACCATCCTTTTTTATGTTTTCTTAAACTCACTTGATGGGCTCAATAATGTCTTTGAACTATGGTTTTTGGTTTGTGAAATTTAATTCTAACTGGCTTAATTTGGAGAACATACCTAGAAAGGCGCATTCTAGTTTCTATGTTGCTTGCTGTGCTTTGTACTGGCCATGAAGTGTGGGGAACTCTGTGGATAATCAATGGAATTCAAAACAGGTGTATTGAATGATAGTTCTTTTCTGGGTGCTATGCTAGGGCCTGTAACACAGACGTAGGGTCTGTCTTTAAAGAGCCTAGAACCTTCTAGAGTGGACAGATGCAGATGCAATAAATGTACACAAAGTAGAAAGAAATAATTTCTGACTAAAGAGAATGAGCAAGGTGTTATGGGAGAGGTGTTTTCTAGATAGGTTAAAAGATCATTTAAGGAAGGACAGTATACTGAGTAACATACTGAAAGTTTGAGGATACTTAAGGAGCTAAAAGAAATCCATAGATAGAGTATAAGAGATATATTGCTTTGAGTGGTTTGGTAAGCTTCAATTGTCAGTTTGTGTTGACCTTATGTGAACTGTGGAGATAACTTGTATATTTTCCCATTTTTAGCCTTCATTTCTCTTGAAAGAAAGGTATTTAGAAGGCTCTATTTCCAGAAGCCTATTTGGAGATGCAAGCTTGGCAGCTGGCATAATAATGAACCCATTTCAATAGAATAAATACCATTACTATTAATATTAAGCAGCCACAGAATGTTTCATGAAACTCTTTTGAAAACTCAAAAAGTACTTAATCAAGAGGAGTAGGAGAAAAAATAAATAGAAATCATGTCAGAAGTTGATTATTGTTGCCTTCCTTCAGAGTTAGTCCCTCTGTTTCTCAGGCTGACTGATACTGAGGTAGAATGCATTAATTTATTTTACTAAATAAAACTTGACATTTGGGCCGATAAAAAAAATTTGACAAAAGACCCTAAATATCCAGGTGTTGATTGATTTTTGAAGGTCACACAACTACCCTAAGTCCAGAGTTTCCAGTGTTTCTAGCGTATGAATTTTCTGTTTGTTTCCTTCTCTCTCTGTTCCCTGGTCCTCATTTCTTCCTGCCTTTTGTTTCTCAACATGACAATAAGTATTCTTATTTTCTCTTCTCTTGTTACTAGGAAAGATTTTCAGGTAAGATCCTTATTAACCAGGTAAGACTTAAAATAGGTTTTAAATCTAAATCTGCATCATTATAGAGGATCTCATAAGATGAAACTAATAAAATGAAAATCTGCAAGTGGGAGGAAAGAAGAGTTACCATTTTAGGCTGGAAGAACACTAGATAGATGCCTATGGGTAATTCTATTTTGTCTATTTCCAGGACAGAAAATAAAAATAAATTATCTTTCTTGCTTGCTGTGCCATTATTTTCTCCGATGTTCCTTTAACTGTATTCTTTATAAGTGTTTCTGTAAAGCTAAAAATACACCCTTTGAAGTACCACTGTGAGATTTGGAGGATTCTATAGTGTCCTGAAGATTGCGGTAACTGTTACTATAGACACTATCCACATGAACACAAAGCATGTGATCAGTCATGTTGATGTCTCCTTCCCATCTATTTAGCAAACTCAACCTGCTGTCATTCTTAGAAAAGTCACCCAAACTCTTTCCTATACCTTCACCTATCTTTTATTCTTCCATCAGATCTGCACTTTTTAAAAAGATGAATCCTGATGGGTTTGTTATCTCTTATTGTGTAAAACTCACCCCACAAATTAGTGATTTAAACAATGAATGTTTATTATTTCAGTTTCTATAGGTCAGGAGTATGAGTGCAGCTTAGCTCAAGGCCCCTCACAAAAGTGTGATTAAGGTGTCTGCTGGTGTTGCAGTCATATCAGGGCTCAAAGGGGAGATGATCGACTTCCGGGTTCACTTACATGGTGGTTGGCAGGCCTCAGTCATCACTGTCTATTGTCAAGAGCATCTGTCTTCCATAGGGTAGCTCACAGCATAACAGTTGGCTTCTCTTAAAGTGAGGGAGAGAATACACCCAAGAGGGTGGTCACAGTCTTTGTGTACCTAACATCAGATGTGAAATCTTATCACTTTTGTCATAAACTTTTCCATAGAAGTGACTCAGCAGGTCCAACCCACACTCAGGGAAGGGAATTACACAAAGGAGGTGAAGATCACTGCAGGCTTTCTTAGAGGTGCCTGTCACACCTGCTTGTGAGTCACTGCAAAACCATGTGCTCTAGAGAGAAGCTCTTTAAGGGTAGGGATAAGCCCCTTGAGATCTTTCAATCATTTGCACTCTCTTTTTGTCCATTTTGGGTACTAGAATACAAAGACTTTCCATAATGCCTCCACAAAACAGGAGTTTGTTTTAAGGACTTCTGAGCTCAACACCACCAATGAAAGTCTTCCTTTGGCTATCTGCTTGATTCCCTTTCTCTACCAACCCTCTTCCTTGGTTTGTATACTCATACTTATCTGTCATGTTCACAGAATGCACATGGCCAATTGTGGCCATCCACGGCATTCTGCTTGTTCATTTTGCATCTGCTCCCGTTGCTATTTGTGACATTCTTCCTGTGTTCTTACACACTTCTTGAGATCATATCCTCTACTGACACGAGTAGTTCAGTACTGTGTTCAACCGGGTTTTCAGTTCAAATGGACAGCACAGAGTTTTTAGCAATGATTACTAAAGTATATTATCTTTTATTATTAAACTTTTGCACCTGGAAAAATTTTCTCGCTTTCCTCCCTGTCCATCTCAAAATGGGTTACTTCCCACAATCACCTGCTGTTTTTTGGCTCTTCCTCTGTTCCTACTGCCTTTTTGTAGAAATCCACTCATATGAATTCTTTTTCATTTGATTCCTTGATAGTTTTTCAATCCTTAATTACAAAAGGATAAAGAAACTTTTTCTGACAAAGACATAACTCTGTAGAAGGGAAGGAATTAGGGGGCCAATAGAGATACCAAAAAGTGGGTAAGGGGAGGAACGTGATGGGGAGCACACATGTGTTGATAGAGTATTTTGTCCTGTTGCTTTTCACATTCTTCAAAACATAACTAAATAGACCAACTTACTTCTTCAGGTTGGCCCTAGGTGACCAACCATAAACCGGGTGATCGCCTTTTCATTAATGGGATTCCCTTCGTCCAGTCACTTTTGACTGGAGATTTTTAGTCACAGTATCTATAATGTGGTTGGTAGCAAATCCTTGGGCTGGGGTAAATCCTCTTGGAATCAAGTGTTGTCAGGGAAAGTGATGATTAGGTCAAGCTAACTGCATTCCCAATAAATGCAGAATGAATAAACTACGTATGCATTCAGATTCAACAGGGCACCATTTCAATGGGGATATTTAAATATGTGAGTATGTATAAGGGTAGAATTATCAGCAGGAAAATGCATATATTCAGATAATCAGACCCAAAATTCTTCAGAGCATGTCTTTATGGAAAGGCTTACCAATGTTTGTCAATACAGAACTGGAAGAATACAACATCTTTCAAGCTTTTATACATATTCAATAAAATAACTACTCTAAGAATCACATTAAAACAATGATAATATTCAATTAATGTTTATTACTCATAAAACAATTGTATATGCTTTAATTTATCTAATAATCCCAATAACTCAATCAGGGGATATGATTAGTACATTCATTTTACTCATGAGAAAACTGAAGATTATAAAGATTTAGTTACTAGCTCAAGTTACACAATGCATAAATGCTGCAGCCAAACTCCAACAAATACATCTGTGTTCAAATATCCACTACACTGCAATTCATCTAAAGCACCAACATCATAGGAACATCAAAATGATTACTTAAGGACCTCTTAACAGAAAACAGTATATCTCTGAAGTAAAATTAAGTCCTACTCTTCCAATTTGGATAGTTTCTTAATAAATAAATTTATCTGAGCGAATTCTTTGTGTTTTTAAGAGCATGGTGAGAAGGCTGCCCAGGGACTGAGAGTCTCTCAGTCTGAGTTCTGCTATCCCTAGATGTGTGACTGGGGGCCACTTCCTTCACCTCTCTGATTCCTCTGTATAAGAGTAGATCTGTCTTGGATGGCAGGTGAATTCTTTGAAGAAATAGGTATTAAGCACCAGGCAAAGAGTGAGAACTTAATACTTAGCAGCTACTTATATTATTGCTATTAAAGAATCTGAAAAGGAGACAAGCTGAGACTTGTAAAATCATTAAGGTTGGGTCTACATGGGAGCAAAAGATCTAGGAGGAAGTGGGCTTCCAAACATTTACCTGAATGATGTGTCCCATTTAGGTATCTTCAAGTTGCTGAGCGATATGCTGGGATTTTCTACATTTTACTTGAGGCATAAGCAAAGTCCCTATCTTTTTGTATTTCTTCTTATCAGAATGAAAATAATCCTTCCCATGAATCATAAAAAAAAGTGATATGAAGATGAGTATTTTAAAGTAGATTAACTTTCTAGTGGTAAATAAGCCCTACATTTCAATTTATAGACCCTTTATGATTTTAAAAGAACAGTTTATTCATGACTTTCCTTTCTGTTTAAAATTTGATATGTTGCATTCTTCAATATTTAACTATAATGACCTGATTTGTGTGAGGGGTTGTAATTATTTTTGTGGTAGGGAGTTGAGAATAGGGACACAGGACCTGTGAATGTTAACTATACTCAGGTGAAGGGTGTGCTAATATTGCTCTTTTGTTTAACTCCCATGGGTTTTACTCCTTCTCATTTAGTATCTTTCTCATTTCTAGTCTTCCCCTTCCATTATTGCTCGTTTATTGCTGCTGCCTTATACCTCCATCCTGACTAAAGAAAGAATTCCATGTAGATAGTCTCTAGGTAGTTTATTTCCCCCTTTAAAAATGTATGCCAGAAAACTAAAGTGTCACCTCTAGCTCCTGAACAATAATACAAATACATAGCTTGACACATCTCTTTAATCAGCAGAACTTACAAAGGGCAATGGTGTGTGTGTGTGTGTGTGTGTGTGTGTGTGTGTGTGTGTGAGAGAGAGAGAGAGAGAGAGAGAGAAGATGATAGATAGATGATAGATGATAGATAGATAGATAGATAGATAGATAGATAGATAGATAGATAGTAGATAGATAGTAGATAGATGATAGACAGACAGACAGACAGACAGACGATGGATAGATATAGATAGCAGATGAAGTCTGTGCCATAGAGGAAACATTTAGGAGACTCTCCTTTTCAGTTACCCTAAACACCAAAGGAAGAACTGATCTGATCTTTATTTTATGCCACTATGTCTCTGGTCTTTCTCTCTCAGGGTATACTCAGAAGAAATAAGACAATAATTTTATGTCTTCTTTCAGGGAAAATAAAGGCTCATTTTTCCTCAGAAATTTGAATAAATTTTCTTTCTTGAGTGAAATTTTATGAGAAGAACAAGAGCAAATTCATGACTTAAGGAAATGCCTGCACAAAAGAAAGTTTACTCAATGTCTCATTAGAAGGCAAACTAGTGCCTCATCACAATCTACTTTACTTTTAGGAGAAATTAATAAACACCAAGCTTGCTGGCCAGAGAGGGTGATCTGGGTCATCAGCAGACCTGAGCCTCTGGAGTTGAGGGAGGGCTCATGGCACAGACATTCTTAGTCATTTGCACCCAAAGCATCTGCCTATGGATTGTTGGCTCATTTTGCCATGAAGATTACCATGAAGAATCTAGTAATTCGTAAACATTGCTATATATAACAGTCCTCCCTTTTGAAATGTCATAAATGCAAAATGTGGCAAAAAAAAAATAAGATAAGCCTTCTTTATAAGTTGCATCTATTGGGTGGTGACATCCTTGATGTTCAGAAATATATGATTGTATTTCCTCTTCAACAGAAAAAGAGACCTCCAGGCTAATTGCATATTGCTACTTGTTCTGAGCTGCGTCTCTACAGCTCTTACTCAGCAGTGGTGTAACATATATACAACACTAGTTAATAATGATTTACACTTCCAGCTGCTGCTACTGTCAGAACAGCAGTGATAAATCTCCTTGCTTAAGTCTGGTAACATATACCTTTTTAAGCTTTGCTAAATATCCCTCCAGGTTAGCAGCAATATGTACAAGGTGACGTGCCCAGTTCCTCTGGTGAGAATTTTTCATGGTTGTGCTGACACCACACTATCTAAACTCCATGCAATTTTCAAAAGGTACATTAGAGCTGGGGTCTGTTTGTCTATTTAGCAGTTTCAAGCTGTCAGACATATGTGTGTTTTGATTGTATGTTGTAAAAGGGAGGCACCCCAGAGACACAGAGCTGGTTCCTCAGGTGAAAAGCTCTTTGTGTTCTTTCCTCTTCCTCTGAGCTTGCCACCACCAAGATGAGAGATAGTTTTTCCATTGGGGAGGAGAGTGTGCATCGTCACAGTTCACCATGTTGGATGTCATCTGTTGCTGGGGAAATTTACTTGGAACCTGCATGGCTATTTGCTGTGGCTTTCATAGAGGAGATGTTAACAGATGTGAATGGTTAGCCTTTCAATATTTCTCGTATAATTTCATGCAAATATGTACAATGGATGAGGAGATCAAATAGTTTAAGATGGATCACTCCACCTTTGGGTCTATACAACCTTTTAGTTCTAGCCTTCAATATCAAATATACACAGCACCTTAGCTCAAAATTGGAATGGTCACATTCATTGGACCAAGTGGCTGTCCTCAGAACCCATCATCTAGGGCTAAGAAGGCAGTGGATGTTAACTACTTGATATGTGTAGATGGTTTTCCAAGGCTCGTAGATAGGAGGAAAAATTCATAGAAAAAGTTGCACATAGCAAATAATCTATGCATAATTGTAATTCTCTGAGTTATTCTCTATAATAAAAATCAAAATCAAAGTGTATTTCATTATTTTTTCCTATAAATTAATGTATAGCATATAACTAGATAAGATCTACATTCCTGTTACTGTGAGTAATATTGCTATGAAGACTGGTATACGAATATCTGCTTGAGTCCCTGTTTTCCATTCTTTTGATTATGTACCTAGGACTGGAGTTTATAGGTCATATGGAATTCTAAATTTAACTTTTTGATGAACTGTCAAACTTTTCTATGGTATTTGCACTGTTTTACATTTCCACCAGTATTAATGAGGCTTCCAATTTCTCCCCATTCTTGTGAACACATTATTTCCCCACCTTTTTTTTTAAGTTACAACCATCCTAATAGCATCTTATGTCCAACAGTTTTGAATTTTAGCTCTCTGATGACTAATTACATTGAGGATCTTTTCATATACTTATATTTATACATCGTCTTTGGAGAAATACTTGTTCAAGTGTTTTACCAATTTTATTGTTAAGTTTCAGGCATTCTTTATGTATTTTGGTTAGTAGACTCTTACCAGATATATGATTTGGAATATATCCTCACATTCTGTGGGTTGTCTTTTTCTTTCTTGACAATGTTCTTTGACACACACAACTTTTTAATTTTAATGTAATCCAATTTATCTACTTTTTCTTTTGTTTGTGCTTTTGTTGTCTGTCATATCTAAGAATCCATTGCCAAATCTGAAGTCTTTCTTCTAAGTAATACTTAGAAGTATTTTCTTCAGAGTATTTCATGGTTTACCTTTTTTAAATCTTTGATCCATTTTGAGTTAATTTTTGTACATGATGTGGCAAGAGTCTGACTTCTTTCTTTTACATGTGAAAATCTGTTTTCCCAAGCATCATTTGTTGAAGACATTATTCTTTCTCCCTTAGATAGTCTTCACACCTTGTTGAAATCAACTTACCATAGATACATGAATTGATTTCTTGGCTCTCTATTTTACTCCATTGGCCTATATGTCTATTCTCATGCCAGTATCACCCTTTTTGGATTACTATAGTGTTGTAGTATATTTTGAAAACAAGCCACGTGCGTCCTGAAAGTTTGTTTTTGGTTTTCAGTATTTTTCAGCTATTTAGAGTTTCTTATAATTATATATAAATTTGAGGATCAGCTTTTCCATTCTTGGTAAAAAGAGTATTGGAATTTTGATAGAATTTTTATTGAATCTATAGATCACTTTGGTTAGTATTGATATCTTAACAATATTAAATCCTCTAAACCATGAACCCAGGATGTCTTTTCATTTATTTAGCTCTTTAATTTCTTTCAGAAATGTTATATAGTTAGAATGTATAAGTCTTTCACTTCTTTGGTTAAATTTATCCCTAGATCTTTTCATTTTTTGGTTGCTATTGCAAATAGAATTGATTTCTTTATTTACTTTTGAGATGTTAATTGTTGATACTTAGAAACACAACTGTTGATCTTGTACTGTGCAACTTTGCTGAGTTTATTTACAGCTCTATCATATTTTTGTGGATTCTTTTGCAATATTCTATAAATAGGATCATGTCACATCTGAATAGATAGTATTACATCTTCATTTCCAAATGCTTTCTATTTATGTTCTTGTCTATTTTCTTTTCTTTTAGCACTTTAAATATATAGCAGCTGGCCTCCATGCTAACTAATAAGAAATTGGCTGATAGCCTTATTGAGGGTTCCTTGTTGTAATAAGTTGCTTCTTTCTTTCTGCCTTTAAGATATTGTCTTTGTCTTCAAGTATTCTTTTCATCCAATTTTCTCTTTTTTCTATTTCTGGGATTCCCATATGACATATATCGATCTGTTTATTGCTCTTACATAAGTCCGTTGTGCTTTGTTAATTTTTTTCATTTCTTTTTCTTTCTGTTTCTCAGACATGACAATTTTAATAGTCTTACAATAAAGTTCCCTAATTTCTTCTTCTGCTTGCTCAAAACTACTGTTGATCCCATTTAGTAAAATTTTCATTTCAGTTACTATAGTTTTCACCTCTGGTATTTTTGCTTTGCTCTTCTTTATATTTCCATATCTTTAAAAACATTTCATTTGGCTCATACGTTATTTTCTTTATCTTTTATACTTATTTGTCCAATGCTTTCTTTAGTTCTTTGAGCACATTTAAGACAGTTCTTTTAAAATTTCTGTTTAGGAAATCCAATGATTGGACTTGCTCAGGGATGATTTCTGTTCATTTATTTGTTTACTAGATGAGCTATACTTTTGTTTCTCTGTATGACTTGAGAGTTTTTGTTGATATCTGGAGTTTGAATATTATAATGCAGTAAGTCTGGAAATCAAGTTTTCACTCTTCTCTAGGGTTTGCTCATTTGTGATGGTTGAAGGTTATCTAGTTTAGTTTGTTTAGTGACTTTTTTCATTTTTGGAAATAATATATTCCTTGTTTGTGATCATTGAAATCTCTCTTGCTTTAGCTTGTGTTCAACTAATCTTTTAACAAAGATTTCCTTGAATGCTAGGAGTTACAAAAACAACAATAACAACTATAAACAAAACAACATCTTTCTGTCTTTAGATTGTTTCTTGCTGAGGTACTCCTTCAACAGTTAACCAGTCTTGCACTGAGATGTCAGAGGTGAAAAATTAGGATTTTTCTCTAGTATTTGTGAACATATGCCTTGCTCTAAATATGTACATAAATTTCTAAATTTCCTTGTAAACACAGGTGCTTTGCCTCAGAGAGTGTAGGCAGTCTATTGTATGTCTCAACTATGATATTTTGTCCTAAGTTGTTACAGTTTGTTAGTTATCCTTACAACCATTGCATACCACTTTTCTACTTTGAGTAGGTTCTACATTAGGTGAAAGAAAAATGGTCACCTTCCTTTAGTTCTGCAGGCAGCCTAGAACAAACATGCACAACAACTTGCAAATAAAATTCACTCTGTTTCTTTTGGAACCAGAGACATGAATGAAGGTTACCATTTTTAAAGCTGTTACTGATTTGGTGATGGCGTTTAACAAAAGAAAAAAACTGCCACAGGCTTTCTTACCATTTTTAGCTTGCCTTTTTTCCCGATTCAGCATTTTCTTTGTAGCTATAAAACTTTGACTATTTTCTAGCATTCTGACAATGTTGGTTTGGACAGTCTCTGCTTGCTTTTTGATGTTTCTAGTGAATCAGGGCAGGAACTTGGTGCTTCCTACTCTGCCAATTTGCTAACATCACTCTAGTAGTGGTTAACTCTTTTTTTCCCCCAAAAAAATCATGCTGGGTTTACTTTTAAAGGAGGAGTTGAAAAATTATAGCCTTGAACCACATACAGCCCGTTGTCTACTTTAATAAATAAAGTTTATTGGAAAAACCATGCTTATTTGCTTGAGTATTATCTATAGCTTCTTTTGTGCAACAGTTTAAAAGCTGGGTGATTTCAACAGAGAATGTATGGCCCACAAAACTTAAGTATCTGGACCTTTCCAGAAAAGGTTTGCAGACCCTGTTTTAATGTAAAAAATCTGTGGCAGACCTTGATTATTTAATTAAATTGTTTTTCCTTTAATATAACAAATATATATAAACAAAGCTGTATTTTTTGTACTTACTACATTAATAAATGTAAGAAACAAAAACAAATTTAAAAAGAAAGACCTAAAAAATCAATGCAGCTAAAATTAACAACTTGATTTAAAGTGAGATTCTTTTGATGAGATAAAATTGGTGAAACTGGTTCAAGTAGAAAAATTATTTACCTTATTTTTATTCTTGATGACTTGATTTGATTTGACTTTTGATTGTAAAAATGATTCCTTTGAATCATAATTATTACCATTTTTATTTATTTTAACAATGAACTTACTAAATAAGCTAGCAAAGATTATTTACTATGAAAGACAATCATTTCAATCAAACATCTTTTCTTAGTTTGGTGTCCACAAAAGCTGGCCCTGATATGAAGATTCCCATGAAAGTGACTCATTTAGAAAGTGTTCTCAGGAGAAACTAAGAAGAAAATGATAAAAGCAGGATGGAGAAAGAAAAGAAGCCAGACAAAATAGTGATTTCATTAGAAGTTCTAGTTTTATCTTGATCCTCTAGGGAACTGTGAAGTGCAAAATATACCACAGAGTTTGTCCAGCACTGAGTCCAAGGAGCTGGACTTTTATTCTCACGGAACCACTCAGCCATTGCCTAAAGATGCCTTAGCAATATATACTTCTAGGCACTTATGATTCCCCACAGATATGGATAAAGTATCTCCAACAGTGAAAGAGCAATTCCCGTAAGACTTTCTAGTACCAGCTCTTAATGAAAGAGTACACAGGACTGAGAAATGGGGTGTGCAGAAACATCGAGAGGGTACTGAGCACAGCACTGTGTCCACTACACATTCTTTAGTAGAACATAAAAATAACATACAATGAAAACTATTCATTACATATCAATACATATTATTGATATGTTGATTGAAGAGAAAAATAAAGAGAACAATATGTTAGCATACAATGTAAATATAATACTGATTGCTGTAGTACAGGTTTTTATTAATTTGAGGTTTTATACTACTGTAAATTGTAGGAGGACTCAATTCTCTTACCACATTTTCTATCTAAATAACTGTATAATTTTCATTTGTACAGTGCACTGTTATGCCATTTGTTTTTCACTTTGATGAGATGCATTATTTACTTATCAACTCTTTCTGTTCTTTTCTTATTAGCTCTCAGCTGGTGAAGTAACATACTTCTCAGACACACTATATAATTTCTGTGGTTTCAAATCAATGGTTTTATACACTAAATAATGTAATAAATTAGATCTTATGTGAAAGCATCTTTCAGTTATGAATTATATCCATTATCTCTGTTATCTTTATATTATAAAATAAGTTAATGAGTTAAAGGAGATGAAGGATGATTGTGTCATTTGGACATTATGACATGACAGCTTCAGGGCAGACAGATAAGCTATTCGACATGTTAAAAAATAAATATTATTACTCTAGTTAATTTATTTGAGTCATTACATTTGTATACATAAATAAAACATAAACACTAGGGCTAAAATTTCATGGCAGTGCATTATCTAAAATATTATGTCAAAACAAATTTACTTAATTAAAAAATATAATCAAGAATTTGTGAGATCCTGACTATATATTGGCAGGTTACATAGGGTCTGTGGACATGATTTAGGATACTAAATGACTTTAGGCTTATGTGACTTTGTATTTATTTTTTAATTGCCTCATATATATTTAATCTTTTAATTTACATCATGATTATTTGAGAGAACTTTGTCATCTATATCTTTAGAATCTCAATAAGTCACATGGGTTATGATTTTACATAGTAGATAGCTAATAAATTATATAATGTTTGGCTAGGAAGAATTTATATGAGATAGAAGCCCAAAGGTTTAAAATGTCATTTGAAATCAAGTCAGGGAACTGAAGACTGCATGGGATGTGGCATCAGAAACCTGGGGTTCAATCTGTGGTCTATCACTTATTAACTGTATTAAAATGGATCACTCCAATACTCTCAAATGTAAAGTAAGAATAGCAAAATTAACACATCAGGAATTTCAATTTCAGTTCCAAATGTAAAGAGCTTGACAGTAGTCGATTCTTGTCCTTAAACCAGAATAAGTTTAACAAACTGAAAACAAACAGAGAATCGAATTCACAAGGCAAATTGCACCTTGAAATCTGTAGTGACAGGTACATTCAGAGAGATACAGTACCTAACTGAGATTTTTCTTACCTGAAGCAGGAGCCATTTGGCTCCATAAACCATTAGAAACATCTAAATTGTAATTTTGACAAATTGTTGGAGGCTAAGTGTAAACTAGTGTTAAAATGAGAAACTCTTGTGTGTTATAGTCATAGGGGGCCCCCACTTTTATGGACCTTCAGGTTCTCAGGGTAAGGGTCTGAGCAAGATCCCCTTAAAACCCTCAAAAGAGGGAGGAAAAAATAATCATTGTGAAATACCTCTAGACTGTTCTCTGTAACAAAAACACAGACTCCAGAGGAGTCTATTCTCTGTATCAAAAAACAGTTAACCAGAGAGCAATTCTAAAACCTTATTCTACCTAAAGAAAGAAATCCCATTCATTCCAGTTAATTTCAAGAGCGGTAAATAAAAAATATTAATCAACAGAGGAAAGGGTTTCATAGAAATAGGATGAAAATATCAAAGAAGAGAAAGCTATACCTTTGGAGGAGGAACAGAAACATATGCAGAGGACACACCTTTCAAGATACAAGTAAACTAAGACAGGAAATTATAAGAATGTCTCCCTTCTCCCATACCCTATCTCCATACCAACAAGCTTTTAGTGTAATAACAGTGGATTACAGTTGAAAGTGCTGAAAGATGTAGATTATCTCTGAAAAGCAGTACAAATTAAAGCTGCAAGGACAATAGGGGAGACAAAATAAAGGACACTAGAGAGGTTTGAAGTCTCTGGTATCCACAATTACAACAAACATTGAACACAGTCCAATTCTTATTCAACTTAGTATAAATCCTTACATTAAATACTTATTTATCTCAGTTTCTATTACTCAATACAATATTTCTCATTTCAACAAACAATTACAAGACATACCAAAGGCAAACACACACACACACACACACACACACACACACACACACACACACACACACACACAATCTAAAGACATAAAGCAAGCATCAGGGCCAGACTCAGATAGAACACATGTATCTGTCAGGGTACTTCAGAGGAATAGAATCAATAGAACAATGAGATGTCCCTATATACTTAACTAGAATAGCTAAAATCCAAAAGTGAAGACATCAACTGCTGGCAAGGATTCAGAGCAACAGACTCTTATTCATTGCTGATAGGAATTCAAAATGACTCATCTCTTCAGGAAGAAGTTTGGCTGTTTCTTACAAAACAAAATTTTATCTTATCATACAATCCTACAAATGTATTCCTAGATATTTAGCCAACTGATTTGAAAATTTGTTTTCAATTTTCATAGCAGATTTATTCATAGTTACCCCCAAATTCGAAGGAACCAAGATGGCCTTCAAAAGGTTAATGAACGAACATTCTATAGTATATTTGTACAATGGAATATTATTTAGCAATATAAAAGGAGTGAACTATTAATTCATGCAAAGACATGGATGAATTATAAAATCATATTGCTAAATGAAAGAAGCTTAAACACACACGCACGTATGCACGCATGCACACACACACACACACAGATGAGATATATTTCCAAGAAACACAAATTAAAGCTAACTAAAAGAGTCCTCACTGGCCAAAACTGGAACAATTTGATCAAGAGTGTAGATAATGTACTGAATTATAACCCACAGTATAAAATAAATAGCCATGAGTTCATATTGATATAAAAATGATAGAATAAATATATGGAGGAAAAGAATTCTGAATAATTTAATAATGCCTTCCTTTTAAAGGGTATGCTATGGAAATTAAAATAAAAGAGTAACTTTATGGTGGACATCACTCTCCCATAGTGTTAACATCTTGTACCACCATGGTACTCTTATCAAGAAATGTTAAGAAATTAACATTAGTACATTACCATTAACCAAACTCGAAACTTTATTTTGATATCTCCGGGTTTTTCACTAATGTTCTTTGCATAGTGCTGTTAATGTATATTATTTCTAGCTACTCCTCTTTCTCCCTCCTCCAATGTTTAGATTATTCTTTGCCCACAACCTTTGTTCCTTTTCCAACTCCTGTCCACTGTCCTGTCACACCGCACCCAGGAAAGTCTCACTAGAACTGGTCTGATTCCTAGAGAGCTAGAGAATTAACAAGAAACTACCTGAAAATAGTGTCAGGGAAGAGGTAGGAGAGGGGACAGTCCTCAAGACCAAGGCCATCTACATAGAAATGAATAAGAAAACAAAGAGAGGGGACGAAGAATCAAAGAAATTTTATATTTGGGAGTGTAAAAAATTTCAGAGCGCATTGGCTAAGCAAATCAGTCCCATACTACAAAGGCAGGGGCTAGAGGCTTGTGTCAAAAGGTATGTATTTATTTAACCATGAAATTGTTCGTGAATGGCTACTTAGAAGATATCATGTGACCATTCAGTTTTTGGGGGGCTCTATGGGATAAAATGCTAACTTCTTGTTGGCTGCATCTCCCTTTTATTAACCAAATGCTCACTCCATCTTTCATTAGGCACAACTTCTCACCAGCTGAGATGGTTGACCCTTTTCTATTGCTTTAGGGGATTTAACTAAAGGGAGCTGCATCTTGACAATATTAGCTTCTTATCTCTGCATTGTCCTGTTATTCTGTTCTTTACAGTTTCACTCCAAATTAAAATTCTTCATCTTATTTAAAACACTTGATTCTCAGGTTACCATTTAACAGCTGAAAATATTTTCGTAAATGCACAATGGAAGCAATGTCAAGGTGTCTGAAAGCACAGGGGTTGAATTTACATTCCTTAAATAATCATATTGCCAAATGCAAACTGAGTGTTGGGAGCCCGCACGGCCAATGCAGATGGCTGCTGATAAGTAGCATAGCTCCTCAACCTCAGCACGGTCATTCTGTCTTGGCAGTCGATATTCTTAACAACTTCCAATTTGATGTTAGAGTTATGCTGTTCTGCCTCTGGCTAAATTGTCAACTGCAAGTTTTAACCCAAAGCATTGGGCATATCAACCGAAGAAGACTTAAGAGAACCTGATAGCAGTGCTCTTTTTTTTTCCTGCTGCTGTCACCATCTTCAACACAGTCAACAATGTTGTGTAAATATTAGACTTTCTATAAGGATCTGGGCTATATTAATCCCATTCTAATCTCACAGATTTCTGACTTTACTCTTCTGTGAACCTTAATTATATATGAACTGGTAAACTGCTGAGCCAAGTTCCTGGTGGGTGTTACCTTGTTTCACAACATTTATTTGCATTCTTAGGCAGGTTTTATAATAGTTCTGAATATCTGGTTCATGTTTGTGGAATGGAGATAATTATTATCTCACAGAGCTATTTTGAGGATTAACTTAGATTGTATGAGTAAGGCACCTGACACATTGCATAGTAAGTGGCTGCAGTCCCTGTAGATATGGCAGCTTTCATGTGGTGGGAAGATCCATATCTGGCCCTCAGCTCCCTGATGAGGAGTTTTGTTCCTTGAGTATATGCTTCTTTTCTTATTCATCTCTGTATCACCCACAATGCCTGGCATGGGACATTTAGTCACTCATAAGAACTGCTTAATTACTGTTCATCTCTGGCTAGAATATAAATCCAGGAAATGGGAATTCTGTACACTGTATCCTTGATGTCAAGCCCAGTAACACGGATCAGACATTGAATAACCTTACTCCCACACCACCCCCTGCAGGAACACCTACTTGAATTGAAGCAACTGATGCTCCGAAAAAGTAAACAGCTGCAGAGATTCGGTCTCCTGATTCAGACTTGTTCTACCAATGTGTCTAAATCCTAACCTCGGGAAAGACACCAAAGTGGAAGGGAGAGAGCAAAGAGGCAGCTCTAGGTGGCCAACTCTGGCATCCCAGCAGTGACAAATGAAGAGCCAACATATGAAAATCATCCTCCAGGGGTCAAACTCAAAAAAAATTCAAATTGCCTGAAAATTTATATAGCAACAGCAGCTGTTATTCAACTTCACAGTGACTCAGGGTGCAGGTAAATGTCTCAAAGCTACCTTACTATTCTCTTAATCTAATTATCTAAATCTCTTTTTTCATTTTCCACTCTCTTGATAATTGTTGCATTCAAAATTCACTAGATTGTCCAGTCATTACTTTTTTTTAAGTTGAGATTCTTCTAACAATCAAATACGAGCTGTAATCTTGTATCAGAAATTTATATGTATACATGTATACAAAACTGACATATAGATTTACTAACACATCCACTAAAACCAGCTTTTGAATCCCAATTTCCATGGTCTAGTTAAGAAACCTAGTGTAGAATATTTCACATATTTAACCAATAATAAACACACACAGTAGGCCTGGTGCAAGATACTGAATAGCCAATACAGACCTATTCCCTCTCTCATGGGTCTTTCAGTCTATTCACCCTGTAATGTACAACACCAAATAATGTCAGGTGAATGGATGAATGAGTTCTCACGAAAATTTGCCTGAAAATTAAATTCTCATGTAAATTAAAAGGCAAATCTGATTAAGAGAAAGACTCCTTTAGAGAAAGACACTTGATCTACGTTTCTGTTAATCAGACCCTGAGATGTTTTACATCTGCCCAGCCAAATGGCTTCTCAGTAGCCATGCCAAAGTTCATGGTAGAGGAGGTATGCAGCAGAATTCCTATGAACACATAGGTATGTACTGATGGCTTTGAGAAGTGGCCCAAAATCATAAGGAAGGAGCATCTCAGAAAGAAAAATGTCTTTTTAGAATGCTCCTAACTAGGAGCAGTAGTATCAATGTCAGTGATCAAAATAAGATGCCTATTTTCATAAAGCATTGCAGATTCTGAAATAAGATGTCTTTGTTTATCCATTGATCTATTATATTTTATTGTAGCTTAAGCTAAAGTTATCTGACTATATTCTCAACCTAGACTTCAGGTCTCTGCTATCTATCTATCTATTAATCATTTATCTATCATCTATCTCTCTATCTACTGTCTATCCTTCTATCTATCATCTGTCTGTCTGTCTATCTATCTATCTATCTATCTATCTATCTATCTTTTAAGTAAACTTTTACTGAGGTATGATATAAACATAAAATCATAAAAATACAGCTTCATAAATTTTTATCAAATAAAAACTCTCATTTAAGCTTGATCAAAAAATTAGAAAATTACTAGCACTGCAGAAGCTGTTCTTGTTTCCTAACTGCTCATTACATACCTGCCTTCACTCATATAAAGGTCAAGTTGGCCTGTTTTTAAAAAATAAAAAATACATCTTGCATTCTCTTCTGTCAGGATTCTTTTACCTTACATTGTTTGTGAGATTTATCCATGTCAGGTGTAGTGGTGGTTTGTTCTTTGTCATGGTGCTATAGTATTTCGTTATGAGAATATATCACTATTTATTTATTTTTCTATTAATGGACATGTATATAATTTTCAATTTATTATTTTATGAATGATGCAACTGTGAAAAGTCTCTTATACCTATTTTGGTGAGCATACATTTGTATCTTTGCTGGATATATTCCTAGGAATGGAATTCCTGTTTCATGAATTAGGTGTGTTTTAATAGGTATTGTCAAACAACTAGATATCCAAAGTGGTTGTACCAGTTTACACTCTCAGCAACAGTAGATAAGTATTCTAGTTGTTTCACATCCTCGCCATTATTTGATATTATCAATTTTTAGTTTTTGCTTTTGTTTTAATATTTCCCAATTGCATGGTAATAAAGTGGTATCTCATTGTGGTTTTTATATAACTCTCAATGATTATTAATGTGGATGAGCATATTTTTATGTTTCTTTGGCACTTTTCTATCTCTTTTAAGAAATATTTGTCCAAGTTCTTTACCTGTTAAAAAAATTAGGTATATTTTCTTTCTCTTATTGATTTTCAAGATTGATTTATATACTTTAATATAAACATTTGATATTATCTATATAGAGCAAATATTAGCCTCAATTCTCTTGATTTACTTTTTCATGTTTTTAATGATATTTTTTGATACAAAAAAGTTTATAATTTTCATGAATGTCCAATTTGTTAAGATTTCCATTATATTTATGCTTCTTTTAAAATTTTATTCAAGAAATCTTTGCCAATCCCAAAGTCTTGAAAATACTATAAAGATGTGGTTATTCTATATTATTTTCTAGAGATTTTGTTATTTGTACCTTTCATGTTTATGTATACGGTTTACCTAGTGTGAGGTAAGGGTAAAATTTATTTTCTCTCTATGTGAATATTCAATCAGTTCAGTATTATTAATTTAAAAGACCATCTTTTCATCACTACTCTGCAGTAGAAACTTGGTCATAAACCAAGTGAATACTTGTATATATGTCTATTTCTAGATTTTCTATTTTGTTCAATCTGCCAATCTTTTTGTCTTTGCACTAATTTTACACTATCTTAATTGCTATAGCTTTAGTAAATCTAGATATCTGTTAATCTAAGTCTTTCATATAAAATTTAGAATTATCTTGTCAATTTTCCCATGCAAATTGCTGATGGCACACCGAGTATTCCCATCTATTTATATAGTATACCTTCCATTTATATAGGATTTCTTTAATTTTTACAAAAATATGTATTTTTTAGGTTTCTGTAGAGATTTTATGATATTAATTTTTAGATAGTTGATGTTTCTCTATTATATTGTAAATGGTATCACTTAAATTGTCATCCTTTAATTCTCGTTTACATATAGAAATTCATTGGAATTTTGGTGGTCAACCTTATATATAGCAAATTTGCTAACTTTACTTATTAATGATAATAGTATACCTATAGGCTCTTTTATTTTTCTGCCTTAATGAGCAGGCAGGCACTACTAATACTATGTTGACTCTGTTTGCTGAACATTTCACCTTTATACCCAACTTCTCCATTTTGTCATCTTTCTTAACAAATGGCAAAATGATTGTTTCAATTCTCCTCACCCTTTGACTGTCCTTATTTTTCAAGCTTTCACTTCATTTATTAAAGAGTAGGTCATTATATATAATTTTTGGTAGTTATTTCCTGCATTTTTTTGTTAATTTATTTATTATTGTTTTGCCGTGTCATAAAGATAGTATTTATGGTTTACATGAAAACTATATGTGCAACTGTATACGAAGCAACTATACATTTTTAACAATAATAGTAATTATTTTGTAATCAGGAAGCAATGCTACAAGGAATTTCATCTTACTATTATAGTTTTTTATTTGTATAAAACATTTTACTGTGGTGTCATCTTATTTTAGGAAATTGGTTAGGGATATTTGTTAGGGTTAAGATAATGTAACACACCACAATTTTTCCCTTTTAAGATAATAAAGAAAATTCCTGGTTAGTGTTTTTGTAAAGAATGTCTGACTTTCAGAAATTAATTCATGACATAAATTGCTAGATACCAGTATTTTAAATGGTGAAATAAAAGTATAATGAATATAATGAATCTACATCCCCAATTTAAAAAAATCAATAAAATTCCTCAATTATAATATATGGGGGACCAAAGATGCTGACAAAAGTATTGAAGTTCACAGTCCAGTTTAAGTGAAAATAATTTATGATATAATAATATATGTAACAATATATGTAAGTCCTTGGGTATGATTATGCCAGCAGTTAGTAAGAAAGTTGTCAATATAGACTACCCCACTATCACAAGTGCTGCTGCTCTGGGGGACAGAATTTTTCAAAATGGAGAACACGTTTTAGAAAGTTCAGAATAAAACAAAATACATTTTGTTTTCGATTTATAATACATTGCATTCTGGAAAATTCAGTGTGAAATAAGAACATGTAAAATTTTTATGATTTTTATAAAAAACAGAATTAGGTTCTAGCTCATATAAGTTTAAATAGGTTTTCTATTTTTTCAGTTACATAAATTTTCCTTGAGACATTTTTTTACTTCGTGCAGGGTACAGGATAATTCTTCAATTTATGGGACTGTTCTGTATTTTGCAAGAAGTCTAGCATACCTGAATCTCAATCACTGAAAACTAGTGATGTCTCTCAAATATTATGACTGCCAAAAATCACCCCTACAGATTTTTTAAAACACCTAATTAAGAATCACAAGGAGACAGATTGGGTGAGTAGTATGGCTATAGATAAGAAAGGGTAAAGGAGATCAAATATATGGTGACA
The DNA here is from genome assembly GCA_028627145.1 of Eidolon dupreanum. Classification (NCBI taxonomy): domain Eukaryota; kingdom Metazoa; phylum Chordata; class Mammalia; order Chiroptera; family Pteropodidae; genus Eidolon; species Eidolon dupreanum. The sequence goes on along the minus strand of CM053515.1, from coordinate 44,900,977 downwards.
CATGGAGATTTGATTTTGGGTGATGAACACACAATGTAATATACAGATGATGTAGTATAGAATTGTACAATTGAAGCCTATATAATTTTATGAATCAATGTCACCCCAATAAATTTAATTAAAAAAGAATTGAAAGCAGAATGGACTTTCAAACAGATAACTGTTGACTGTCTAAATTGTTGTTACAGCATGAGAGTTTAACTTAAGAACCAAATATCAAATGAGTATTTCCAGACATAAATTATAAAAGGTTATATGTAGTAATAATTCTTATGTGTTTAAAGATAGCATCAGAGTCTCAACTAAACTTCCAGAGTTTCTGGGACCAACAATACTGAAGAAAGTATTAGTGTTCAAGGTCTAGTTTAAAAATATATTGGAAGTTGTCCTTTCAGAAACTGAACAGTTACAGAGTTAAAAGTGAATTTTCATGAGTGTGAATTTTCTAAATGGTCAACATAGGAGTAATCTGTGAGCTTATAATTTATATGTTTGATATATTTCATGTTTTTCATTGTTTTGCTATTAGGATAACATCACACAGACAGGAGTTTATGTCTTAAATTATTTTATATTAGCCTCCACATGGCAAATAAACATTCTGTCTTTTGTTAGCCAGGAGATGGGTAGACCTGGCCTCTCTGACCACCAAGAATTATCACAACCATCCCTCCAGCTTGGTCTTTTCTATGTGACCTGCCTCGCTGATCAAGAATTCCCCAGGAGGCAGGGTGCGTCTGCCTGGAGTGTGTTTGCATTTGGTTTGGTCTCTTCTTGAGAGAGTTAGCCATCATCTGAATTTTAATGATAAATTACCTAAATATGATTTATACTCTGTGTTTCTGTGTTTCCATGAATTTTAATCTGCTGCTCCTGTCAGTTCTGGTCACTTCATTTTAAACAGACTGTTTCAGCTTAAGATCACAGTTTTTGCATCCCCAACAGGAAGCTCTGAGTAGCAAGTAGTAGTTGTGGACAGTAAGAGTCCCACATATCAGTTCAAAGGGTGGAGTATCTTTAAAGCAAAGGCCTGAGTCATCTGTTCTAGCTAGAGGTTACACGGCAGTTAATCTCTGGGCCTGACATGGTTGAGTAGAATGAGCAGGAAAATTCGTATTACATGTTTTCGGGTCATCAGGAAAAAAACAGGTATAGGAGAGGGAGTTTACTACAGTGGAAGGTAAGAGCCACAGACATCTTGTGAACATTTTATAAAAATTTTGATTTTCTTCACCTTTGAAAAATTCAGATTGAATGACAGTGACTCAGGAGAAAGTCACCACAGTCTTTTAAATAAAAGAATATGTAATAGAAAATACTATTCAGATTTTATCGTCATCCTGAACTTGTGAGTAGTGATCAGTCTGGAAGATAAAGATATTAATATCTTATATTAAAACTCAATGTTCAGGCAACTAAGGGAAGTGTTGAACTGTGTAGGTGGGTGGGCAAGCAATTTGCATAGCAGAGACTATGGCATCTTGTTCTCTCTCTCTCTCTCTTATATATGTGTGTGTGTGTGTGTGTGTGTATACACACACACACACACACGCATACACACATATGTATCTTTTTCTGTTGCTATGTTATTTAACAAATTATTTATTCTATTAATTTGTTCTATGAGCATTTACCCATCAGGTAAGGGTATAATGAAGATGTATACATGGATCTAGGAGAAGATCATCTGTAGAAAAATATCAACCACAAGCATACATAATATTTTACTTTGATAATATGCAGGTTACCTCATTTTTACTCATAATGCTAGGAGATAGAGCAGAAACATCATAGCTACTTAGCAGTTACGTGTTGAGTAACAATGATTACTGCAGTGAGAGAGATGAGTGGATGAAACTCAAGCTGAATAATAGCAAGGTTTGTGAAAGCACAGAGATTTATCGCAAATCATACAGCCACTATGTAACAGACCAACCAATTTAACTCAGACCTTTCGATTCCAAATTCTAAACACTGAACTACTTCATTATCATGAGACAACTTTAAACAAAGTAATTTACAAAAACAAGAATAGCAATTATTTGAACGTTCCATAAAAGAGAAAATGAGTGTACAAATCATGATATCGTTCGGTGGTAGAAAATTATGTAGCCATTGAATATCATGTTATAAAGAGTGATCTTTTGAGACTGCTCTTGTGCCGCCATATTGTGTGAATGGCAGGTAATGATGTAGGGAAGAATGGAAGTGTCTGGAGGGGGATAGCAGTATAGATAAGTACACATTTAGCATATTAGAATGATATTCCAATATAAATCAAACAAATAAAAAAGAAAATCTACTAAAATATATTTTCTAAGGGTATTTTTCTTTTTCTTCCTCTTTTCTCTTTTCTCCTTATATTTTTCTTCTACTTCTCTTTCTCCTCTTTTGCTTTTTTGTTTCTCTTTCTTCTTTTGTTTTTCTTTATGTTTCCAAATTTTGGATAATATGAGGTAGTACATTTATAAAAAGGAAAAAACATTCCAGGGAAATTACTTCTAACTGAAGGATCAGGATGATGAAAGACTCCAAGTGAACAAAAAGGCATTTAAAAAACAGGTAAGGAGACTTGGAACAAGTTGATGTGTAGGGAAAATGAAAAATGTTTCTGGAGGCCTGGAGCTGGCATTGCACAAATTTCACATGGTGACCCAGCTAGGGCAGTTCAACTCGTTCAAGCAAAGTATGCAAGAGTGGAGTAGTACAAAAGAAGGTTAGTGAGATAGCTTGGGGCCTAGCTAAGAGTTTGGGTGGGGGATTGATTTTCAGTTCTTCATGCGAGATTTAGACTTATGTAATTGAAAAAAGGCCTCATATTTTTAGCACAGTCCTTAGGAACAAAACAGCAAAGTCTGTTCTGTCAGAACGCACAGAAGGCAGAAACCTCAGTTTTCTCAAAATACTAAAATAATGAGAAATAGTTATGTTCACAAGTAGATTTAAACCTAGGGCACATGCTTGCCAAAAACCATAGGATACTTGGCAAGCTCAAGCTAGAGCTATTAAACATTAAGGCCTATTACTGAATATTTATGGTCTGCACCATTCTTGAAATGGTATAATTTGAGTGTCCTCCAACAGTTTATGGCAGGTATTTCTATACCAACATGAACACACTAGCAAGTTTCAGCAGCATGGAAGTCAGTGCTATTTTAGCATTGATGTGTTTTCATGCTCCACCAGTACCACATGTATGCATTTCAAAAAAGCATAGTATAGTACAGCTATTATAAATATACTATTTTTCAACTTCAAATAGTTTTACCTGGATTTTTTTTCTCTTTTGAGAACTGTTCTACTTCCATTTTTATTAGTGAGTTAAGATAAAACAATTTATTCTGAGTATTACACAGATGAATTTCCATCATGTATTCTGCCTGGGCCATCTTCTTGTCTTTTATGTGTCCCATTATGTACTGTTAGTTCTGTTCTTTGCTATCTTAACCAGGGGCCAGTAATACCGGGATGTATTTTGTATTTCTTTAAACCTATTCCTTTCTTATTTCAAAAGGAGATGAATTCTTCCAATGTACTCTATGGCTTAGGTGAGCCCATTCTTACTTCAATGTGTCAACTGCTTATTGATTTGGGCCCTTCCCCAGTTCTATTTTTGTTCAACAGGAATATTCCAGCAGCAAAAAATTGTTTGAGTTTTGAAGGTAGATTTAAATCATCACAACTTACTGACTATTTGACCTTGGGTAAATTACTTAAAGCATTGTGCTTCTGTGTCCTCATATAAGAATGCTTTACTCATAAGCTCAACAGGATATTACTTGAGATAAAAGGAATAAGCATGCTGAGCGTGGTGCCCTGAGCCCAAGTGGACTGCACAGCTTAATGACTTCTTGACATCTACTGCAGTTCTATCCTCTGTAGCTCTGAGCTGGCCCTTAAGGTTTTGTCATGGAAGGCAAAGTGAAATTTCATAATGATTTTTTAACTTTCAATTCTGCTAACATAGTTTAAATACTAGTCTAAAAATGGCCTGTTTAGATCATTTGGAATTTTCATTACCCAATCATTTTTTCCAAGGAAAATCAACAATGAATTTCATGTTGGAAAGCATCCCCTAAGCTATATAGATGGGGAAACTGGGACTGATGGAAAATCCACAGCATAAGGAGATATCTGCTCTATTCTCTAACATCAGGTCCTTTCTAGATATTAAAACTATTAAAATGCCAGGATGGCATACCCAGGCCAGGACAACACCACCCTCCTTTTCAGTGTATTCTTGAGACTTACCTATCTTTGCTGCCAATATACTTTCTCTTTTACTTGGCTCCGACAGCTGATTAAACCTGAAAATTAAGTATGAAGTAAAAAATATTTCGAGCTCTTTGCCAAAATTTAAACAAAATTTGCCCTCATCTTGGTGCAGTTTCAGGAATGATTAACTTGTTGTCACTTAATTATAGTTTATTTTAAATTTTATATCTTGAAAATGAATGGGAGAGTATCATATAATCTGGCAAGATTTATTGTATTGCACAGTAGACATACATGTGATACTTGTCAACAACACAATTTAGTATTCATTTCTCTAGCATTTCCCATACAGACATATAAGTGAGTAAAATATGCTTCTGAACCAGTTTCAAAAGACAAGGTTGAAATAAAATGGTTGATGATGGGATTAATTTTCTCCTTTCTTTAAGAACCTGAAATGAAGCCATGGCTAACTGTCACATAGCTTCAGTAGTAAAGCTTACGATGCCTTAAGCATTTCATATCCTCCTTCATGGTAGGTAAGGTGTGGCTCCCAAGTGGAAGAGATGAGTGTTAGAGACATAAATACAGGGTGCTAACAGAGAAGTGTATGAGAGCTTCTCAGTAAATTATAAAGTAGGAATAAATAGAAAAGTGCGGCTACACCCTCCTTCTACCCCAAATCCATTATCTTACTTCTTGCCTTACTTAATTTCATTCTCTCTACCATCTTCTACACACACATATCCAGCAGCCTATAAAACATAGTACTGTAACAATTTATAAAGGTTTTTCTGTTAAAACTGGGGCCCCAGCAACCTGGATTTGCAGAGAAGAGGAACTAAGAGATCTAATGGTGAGTGAACTGTTTTGCTATTGGGGGCTGAGAATGAGAATAAATTGCAAAGAGACATAGAAACTTTGCTTTTAATTGGGCTGATGTTAACATTCAACTGGGTCATAGCTGAAGGTTGGAGCAGAGAAGTAGGGTCTTTCCACATTAAATAATTACAATGCTGGGTGGCCCATTCTATTGGAAACAGGACCTCTGCCAACCTATGGGTTGCCAGAGGACAATGTTGAATTCCAAAGTCTTGGCAAGGACTCAGCACCTTAGTTGTTTCAATATACCAATATATTTTAACTGTGCACCCCTATCCAAAGATAAATAATGTCAGCACCTTCCTCAATATGTGTGCATTTATTTTTATATAATTATATAAATATTCTACACTACATCTTCAAATGATACATCATATATACATCATTTTTATAAAGCACAAAGACTGAACATTTTTAAAGAGATCAAATTTAAAAATAAATATAAATGGAAGTTGTGCTTTCTTTCTGTTCTTAGAAGGCTGATTTTGGAGAATTTGCTCCAGAGAAGTGTTCTTAGAAGGGCTTTGTCTGCAGGGGAAGATGAGGTTGTAATTAGAAAGCTTGAATTTAAGCAATGCATAACAACTGAGAAATAACAGCAGAAATGAGATAATACTCCAATTAGGGGATGTCAAGGGAGCCCTGGGGTCACCACCATGGAAAGGAGATGGCATTTATGACTGCAAAACCAATTCTATTTGCTCCAAATTTTCAGAACTAGAATTTGAATACACTTTTGTTCTCAGTGAAGACTGCTTTAAAGGCTAGGCCAAGCTAAATGTGTAGACCAAAGACAATCATAATGCAGCATGAACAATATTTAGTTATAATATAAAACAATAGTATATGCTCATCTTTTTGTGGTGGACTCTGAGATTGAAGGTCTCTTAGAAAATAACTCTCTCCACACCACTCTTTTTCACCAATTTATGCTATAGGAGGTTAAAAAAAACTTTGGGAAGTCATAAGAAAGCAATGATCAACTCCTAAATTTAGGAGTTTTGGGAATTTCAGATGAGGTATATATAGAGTGGGCTGAAATTCAAGAGAAAGTTTGACCCAAAGGGGGTCTAGGTACTAGGAGTAAGACTTTTGTCTCAGCCAAGAAAGCAACATGGATCTCCTAGAAAACATGTGCCTCTGTGTTTAATGCCTAAACAAGATAGCCCTGTTGAGGAGGTATAGTAGTTACAATTCTCCAGAGAAACAGAACCAGTAGGGAATTTACTATGAGGAGATAGCTCACCTAATTATACAGGCTGAGAAGTCTCACGATCTGCCATCAGCACACTGGCATAAATCAGTCTGATTCTGAAGGCCAGAAAACTAGGAGAACTAATGGTGTCAATTCCAGTCTGAGGGCTAGAGAAGGTGAAATGACATGTCTTAGCTCAAGCACGAAGGCAGGAAAAAAAGGGGTTAATTCTTCCTTTATCCACTTTTATTCTATTCAGGCTCTCAGTGAACTGAATGATGTCTATCCACTTTGGGAAGAGCAATCTCTGGGTTTCACTGATTCAGATAATGTCATCAGGAGACATCCTCACACACACACACCCTCACCCACACCCACACCCATCCCCCCCACACACAGATAATATTTAATCTGTGTGTCAGTCAAGTTGACACATAAAATTAACCCTCACAGGAAGTAAATGGTTCTGTGTTGGTCTGAGAGTTGAGGAGATTAGGTTGTATACTCATTTCTCACCTATTCCTCATAAATCTGGCTTCGTCGGTATGCAACCTATGCAGTTCCACAGAAGTCTGAGCCTAGAAGGGCCCTATGCTTGGCTTAACACTCTACCACCTTGAAATTCTTAATTTTTGAATAAAGGGCCCTAAGGTTTATTTTGCATGGTGTTCCACAGATGACGTTGCCAGTCCTGCTTGTCCACCATCTTGCCATCACACTCTTCCTTCTTACTGATCCCTGTTGTCCTGTTGTCCTTTGCAGGTTTTTGTTTTGTTTTGTTTTGTTTCGTTTTGTTTGTTTTGTTTTGTTTCTTTGTTTTATTGCTACTCTTCCCTTTATTACCTGCTAACCTTTGAGCTTCTATTTCTTATTTGGGCAAAGCTGTATTGTATGTGAGACCACGCTGAGCACAGTAATGAAATCAGTGAAAAAGTTAAATTGCTTTGACAAATTTAACATGGAAATTATAATATTTAAACATCTGAAAGTAAGAATACGGATAATAAAAATAATTGAATCTATCAAAAGCAGACAGGAAAACTGTAAATTGAAAGACTATGTCTAACATTTAGTTGTATTTTGGTTGACTCGTACTCATATTTGAGATGTGTTATCTTAAGTTTTCATAAATATTAAATACAGCAGTCTATCCAGTACCAATCTACTAAGACTGCTTCGATGTAACTTTCACTATTAAATAAACTGTCAAGATAGCTTTGTTGGAAAATTAGGTCTTTTGTTTATAGGACACAGGTAAAATAAATGAGGAGAGAGCAAGAAGGATTGCCAAAGGGACGAAGAAAACTGGATTTTTGTACTACTTGCCATTAACACTGATTTTCCCTAATTGTAGTGTTACCCATCCTCTGGAGAGAAAGAGAAACAGAGAATATGTCAAGCTGTGTAACATTTCTCAAATAAATAAATAGCCAGCGCTATCTATCTTTCCATCTGAGATGAGCTGCCAGTGGATATTAATGGCCATGAGATCTGCCTCATTGATCTTCATCAGGCGAGTGTATTAGCTTTTGTGAAGTTCTCCGTGCTGGCTGGGACGCTGCCACCCCTCACGACCCGCCACTTCCTCTTTCTCTTGCCTGCAACTTTCATTGTAATCTTTGAGTCATTCATCAAGGCACTGACCTTGATAACAAAAGTCTAAATGTGGTGAGTAAATGAAATGGAAATCTGAAGGTGCACCGAAGTCTGTACATAGTTTTTTGACAATATCTATTTGGGAGTGATGAAGGGAGAGGCCACACTCTGCAAATTTTTACCCTGGCTGTAGTATCTTAGCTTCATATTGTCCCCAAATGATGGCACTGACACAATCAGTGTTAGCTGTAAGTGCTTTTTATTATCCTCGTTTTAAAAAAGAGCGATTATAAAATTTGCAGATGAATTTTATATGAAAATGTGAAATGGCTCTCTTTCTTTTTTGGTCCTAGTAACAGATTTCTTCTCTAGAAAATGAATGTACTTTAGAGTCAAGCAGATTCAGATTTTTTAACCTGGCAAAGCTTTGTAAATGTAGGGCAGTGGCAGTGACCAGGGGTCATTGGAAAAGATTTTGCATCTCTTCCTTAGCCCCTCTCCCAAGGGAACAGATCTAGCTGAGGGGCTGTTTTCTACGTAAACAGGACATTCTGTTGTTGAGGGACAAAGAGACAAATAGCCATTAAAATACTTTGGATCTGACATGACTTCTCTGCTCAAGATTGCAAAATTGATTAGCAATGTGTAGATTCCAATAAGATTGTGGTCCCTTATTTTTATTTATCACCCTCCTCACCACACTTCAGGCCCACATTTTATTCATTTATTTATTATTCATGTGCTCATAATCCACTCTGTTACTACCCACCACAAAAACTATTCTAAAATGTTTAATTTGTTCTATATTGTTTTGTATCATTCTTATAAATTATGTATAATTGTTTATGCATATAAACCTTAAATTTATGTGAATAGCAAATTGATATTAAATAAATTAATCTCAATTTTCCCCGCAGCACTCTATTTTTCAGATCTTAAAATGTGCACAGCTCATCTGTTAGGGGCTTCTAGATGTGCACTCTGTGATACACAATCAAACTTTGCCTGCCTGAAATCGTGTACTTAGGCACACTGTCTGTCTCTGGCTACCACCACAGCCACAATGAACACCCTTGTTAACAGAAACAGAAACAAACTCATAGATACATAGAACAAACGATAGTTGCCAGATGAGAGGAGAACTGGGGGATGAGTGAAAATAGTGAAGGGATTGAGAAGTACAAATTGGTAGTTACAAAATAGTCATGGGGATGTAAAGTGCAGTATAAAAATATGGTCGATAACATTGTAATAACTATACATGATGTTGGTGGATTCCAGACTTATTGGGAGGACCACTTTGCAAGTTACAAAAGTATCTAATCACTATTTTGTACGCCTGAAACTAATATAATATTGTATGTCAACTGTAATTTAAAAATAGAAAAATTTTAAAATCCTTGTTAATCTTATTCTGGTTTTATAACACCTTAGCTTCTTGTCTTCTACTATTTTGTAGACCTCTATAAAACTCTCCAAATATTTTAAAAGAAAATTTCATTTTAGTTCACTTAAAATTTTTTAGTTCTCAAAATCAAAGTAGCATACAGAACATGAGAATGTTAAAGATTGGTGGAAGCTATTAAATCAGAACACATCAACACAGTCCTGGAGATTACTTAATATAACATTCAGTTATAACAACAAATTCATTAGTTTTTAATTTGTCTGAATCTGTTCCAGTTTCATTCAAGAAAAGCTCTAAAGCTTAAAAGAGTTAGTTTTTAGTTTCTTCATCTTTTTCCCCCCCCACCTAATTCCTTTGGGTGAGGTCTATGTCTGCATAAGTAACCTCTTTCAACAGACATTTAGCTTATTCCCTTCACTATTGCTAGCATGTTCTTTTCTTACTCTGTTCTATCAGGTCTTTTCCAGGCAATTAGAAATTAGGCTGGCCATGCAAAATATATCACCAATTGAAATAGTTTGAGAGCAAAAGAGGATACTGTTCAAAGCAGGCAGGAACCATAGATAAAATCTTGGGCTGTTCTAAGCAAATGAAGACATATATTCATTCTGTTAAAAGCTGATAGGCTAATTTAAGCCTCAGGTGTATATATATATATAAATATATATATATATATATATATATATATATATATATATATATATATATTTATTAGTAACTTGGCTTGCAGTACCTTCCAGACCAAAATGCATAAAGAGAAAAGTTCAGGTGCTGAGACAAGTTGGTTGGAGGACTATTTTTGTCAGTTACAGGGTATCCCTCTAGTCATATAGAATAATCAACTACCAGCTCCCCAATCTTATCTAGGTTTGTCACTGCCATGTGCTTCCTTTTCTGTGTCCTCCTGCCCTTGGGATATGGGACTCTGCTGACACTCTCCCTCTCCAACAAGAGCAAGAACAGGTGGTTCCAGGACATGCTCAGCTGTCACGTCCCTTTTCCTGTAGACATGGACCCAGACATTGGAATCAGTGAAGTTGTGCTTGTTTCTGTGTCTCCACATATATTTCCTTTGTCTCATCTCCCTGATTAGAACTGAGGGGAGATTAACTGAGATGTTAGAGGCAGAGGATTAGTCTGGGACAAACCTGACTTTCTGCCAGAGTAATTTAATCTCTCTCCAGCTAGACTGTGAATTTCAAAAGAGTCACACGTCTCTTTTCATTTATTAGAATCTTACTCTCAAAACCCGGTTTTTTTTTTTCATTCTCTCATAAAAACAACTAAGACAAGCTCCTAAAAAATAGATACCCAATAAGTTATTCCTATCTGATTCATTAAGCTTCTGGTTTATCTAGAATTACCAAAAGACAAATAAATCTTCTTTATAGGAATTTATTAAATCTTTGTCAGAGAGAAAAAAAGAAATGGCTTCCCTGTCAAGTTCAACAGACAATGCTTGCTTATTTAACAGGTAATTTCTATGTTGAGAAAAGACTTTGGATAGTGACATTTTTCTTCTTTGCTATGTTAATTTAGAGACCCTAAGCTTTATCAACTACCTCTAACCTTATGGCTAAAGATTTACTTTTGTGTTTGCAGCCTTTAACACTGGGTTGGAGGGTGAATGAGGCAGTAATTTCCTTGGTTTTCTTTAAAGGCACAAAGGAGATCACACAGCGGATACCTTGAGGATGGTGCGACAATATTGATTGAAGTATATATAACAACTGCTGTCTCTTTTTACCAGCCTGGCAGCAACTATTGTGTACTACTGTTTTGTTCTCTTAAATCTTACCAAATATATTTGGAACTTCCCAAGAAGGGTCCAAACAAGTGTCCTCTAGCAACATGTAATGTCCATTGTTCCTTGTCTAGTCCCTTTGGAAAAACTTGGAGGATGTCTCCTCACAGCCTTGCAGAGGGGGTGCTCACTCCCCTCTCCACCTGCCTCTTCCTGTGGGGCCTCTGACCTCAGGACTCTGCCGAAACTCAGCAGCCAGTGGCCATGGGGGTATGCCTCCCTTCTAACATGAAAACACACGTTTGCACCATACAATCATGAGGAATAATCAAGAGGAAAGCTGTGTACAGTCTCAAAGTCTCACAGAGATTTCAGTGTGAACACTGCAATTTCAATTTATCTTCTTAACACTTTTTTTTTTTTTTTAAAGATGGCTGAGATGCAATTCCGAAGAGGTTAGCTCAAGAGCCAAACTTCCTGGCAGACACCGTGTTTTTCTCAACTTCTCTGCTCTCAGACACACACACGTGCACACATGCTATATACCTGGTTTCTATCAGAGGTCCAACCTCCCTTCTATGGGCCACATTGCATGTACGATAGTGATCCTAGAGAACTACCTGTACCAGGGTTCGGCCTACATCTGCTACCTACTCATTGCATGGCCTTGGGTGAATTTTTTAGCCATTCTCTGCATCTTGGTTTCCCTACCTATGAAGTATGGACAATAGCAGTACATACCTTATAAGGTTGTTGCAAGTTTTTAATTGCTTTCACGTATCAACAGAACTTAGTGCCTGATATATAGAAAGTCCTTGATGAATGTCAACTATCGTTGTCATCATACATACATGCACTTTCTCCTAGAGTTCTAAAATGAGCCCATTTATGTTATAAACCATTATAAGAGAATGTGGATTGATGGTACAGATCCTGGAGGGTTTGACTGAGAGAGATTTGGCTAAAAGCTAAATCAATTGACAGAAGCACTTTGTAAAAGCCTCTGTGAATTTCAGAATTGCAGAAATTGAAGAAAGGAAAGATTCCATCTGCCTGTTCAACAAATAATATAGAACACTATAGAATACGAATGATATTGCCATGATGATGAATTTTTAAATTTCAGTGGAATGAAAATATTGCTATTGAACCATCAAATACTTGTGAAATCTTGAACGCTGCTTCTGCAATCTTTTCTATTTTCTATGATGCACCGTGATGAATTATACAAGATGGGACATTAAAAGATGTGGATTTAGGTCACTTAATAGTTTTTCCATAACAGTAAAGAACTTCATTCCTCTGAGCCTTCAGTTTTCTTGTAAAATTTGACAATAATAATAACTGCTCACAGATCTTAAGGGAGGTTGTGCAGATTGATGAGAATACGCATATGAATATACTTCTCAAATATCTAAGTTCTACTTGAAGAATTATCTTAAAATTATGCTTTTACTTTGTCATTTCTTTATTAGAAACATTCTATAGTCTCCTTTTTTTAAAAAAGGCAAATCTATAATCTTTATCTTGACCTCTAAGACCTTTAGTAATCTGACCCCTGCCTCTCTCTGACCCTGCAGCCCTGGTCAATCTATTCATCCCATTGCTCCATCATACAAAATTTAAAAACACCTTTTAAATGCCTACTATATAGACCATTGGTCTTTAGGCATTATTTTCTCTCTTTAAAATGTCTTCTTTATTATGCAGCATGATAGTGTTAACAGCCATTCTAAGTGGTTTAAATTAATACCTTACGAGAACAAAGCAAAAATTATTTTTATTCTCTACACTTTATACATAGGAAAACTGAGGTTCAGAGGAGCCCAAGCTGTCCTAGCTGGCTGCAGACAAAACGGAGGGCTAACCTTGCCTCTTTGGGTCTGGAGAACACACTCAGAAATACCATCTTCCTTGTTTATGTAGATTTTCCTGAACACAACATTTATTCTTTATGCATTCCATGTTTGCTGAGCATCTATCCTCTGCCAGGTGGTTGTGATCTTAGCAGTCATCTAGAACAAATGCTTTTGTGTGATGAAGCCTCTTCTGCTGTGAGTTCCAAGTGTTTTAAGATAATCCATTGAATTATTCGACTGCTATAATCACAAAAAAAGAGTTTCCTTCTTTAGAATATATCCCTTTCTTGGTTAAAACGTCCTAGATTTGCCTTCCTCAATAATAATGAATCCTGTCCACTATTACTTTTTAAATCTAAGTTTTTTAAGTAGCTGAAGGCTCTCATACATTTTCTCATTTAATATACTTTTATATCTTGAATGTCTATTTTGAACCAGGCCCTCTTTATTAAATAACAACAACAACAATAAAGATAATAGCTAACATTTATTGAGAAAGTAGTGGGTGCCAGGCATCTGCTAATGACTTTTTATGTATTAACATATTGAATCCTCTGCATACCCCTGTCTAAGGATATGACCACCAGATGTGCTTTGTCATTAGTGTATCTCACTTGTCAATGGGCCCAACAATGAGCATAAGACCCAAATAGGAGGAGAAACCCAGTAAAGAATTGAACCCAAACTCCCTGAGTACTGGACTCTATGTGGCTATTCTCACCAATTAAGTCTTTGTTAGTTTTCCTGAAGGACCTATCACACAGATCTCAGCCCCACACTGCTCTCCATTGTCAGGCACTGTGTCAGGAGTACTTTTCATGCATTTCTCAATGCTTCCGGTTAACAAATGGAAAACAGAGACTGAAAAAGTAAGGTCAGTGTCTGAGGTGATGAAGGGCTACAGACCCAGTGTTAGAAGGCTGACCTTCCAGCTTCTCTAAGGTGCCTGTCCTCTGTCTGCCTTCCTCAGAATTGTCTGGTGATAATGATTAATCCAGTCTAAGCCATTTGCTGTTATCTAACTACTTCTTGGATATTAACATTTCCATAGCATCTTAAAGACAGGTTTCTTCTCCTTGCAGATATTTTCTGTGATAGAAATATCGCATATTACTCACAATAAGAACAGAGATAGGCAGGAACGAGGACACAATAAATGTCTGTTGATTGGACCTAGGGACATAGTACCCTTTCCTATATTCCTTTGATTTATACATAGAGAAAGATATTCTTGATCTCTAGCTCAATAAATTGTGTTCAGGAAGACAACATAAAATTTCAAAGTAAAATAAAAATAAAATTTATTATTATGGATCAGTTTCTTCAGAACAAGAGTGATCTCTCTTTTGCTGAGTCAATAACTTGCTAACATTTTAGAAGAAATGAAGGTACTAATGAGGTGCTAATCACCACCCCACACACCCTTTTAAGCAACTAATTATGACAACCAGCTATGAATCAGTATCAGCTTTAAAATCTAATGAATTCAACCTTATGAAGAAAAATGATTAATGAATATGGTCTGTACATAACTTAATAAGAAAAGGTCATGATGGCTATTGAGAGTAAGATGTTGAAAATGTTGCAAATTGTGGAACAGTTTCACCCAATGTGTTATTTGAAATAAAAAGTGACGTTTCATATCTCATTTTTATAAGCAGTCTGGAGGTTCAGTCAGCACTCAACTCCCAGGGCCAAGGGAAACTGAAAATTTAAGCACTTCTCTCCTTAAAATAGTCAAGCATTTCTTTCTCTCTACAAGGTTGGTACCTCATTTGCAAGTTTTAAGAGAGCTTTGCAAACTGGAAGGATTAGGGACTCCAGGGCAGGAATGAGCCAGGACTCCTGTTTGTCCCTGCTGATACTGCCATCTATATTCTCTGTCTGTTTAATGTCCTTTTCAATGTCTGACTGTATAACTGTCCTTTGGCTACATATTAACTATTTTTCAACTTTACAGTTTCTCCTGGTTTTGGCTGCATGCTCATTGTTAAGTTTTTACAGTGTTCTTGAATGATAACATAGAAACAGAATACAAAAATTAATAGGAATTATCTTTTGAAAAAAATTAAATGAATGAGTTTTTTATTTTAAGCTTTGGATTTTATAATGCTTTCACATCATGCACCTAATATACATACATACCCAAGGCTTATATCCTGAGCACAGAGCACACTTCATTTGTGTATCTTCACTCCAATTTGTAGCTATCCAAATTCCACTCAGACTTATCACCCACTTCTAGTGCATATCTCCATCCACCAGTGTATGAGGCCCCAAAGAAGAGTATTGCATGAGTTCATGCAGAAGACTGTTTGTACCCCCAGGACTGTCACTGCCTTGCCTACCGCCGGGAGCACCTCAGTGCTAAAGATGAGCAACTTGGTCGCTCTAGTTCAAGTGGAAGAACGTGTCTCTGCCTTTGAATTGCACTTTGAAAGATAACAAAGCCATATTTTTGTTTGTGTTCAGATGTTACAAATTCTAACTTCTTCAGTTTTGACTTACATCCTTCTCTCTTCCAAGGTTCTAAAAACATAATCATGGAGCTGTGGACTAGATAGGACAGAGATAGCAGCTCATGGGCAATATGCCTCCCTTCTAATAGTAATAATACTGCTTTATATGCCTGGGTCTTCCCGAGTAATAAGAATTGTGATGGTTCCCTTTTACCAGAGCTCAACAGACATACTCAGGAAACATATCTTAGGTCAATCATGTGATACCCAAGCCAATAGTTTTTACCAGAAAACGTTTCCTCCATAACTTTGAAATTTGTTGATTAGTATTCCAGATCCAGTGTGTGCCATATTTGGAAGTATCTGGATTAGACTCAAATATCCTTGGTCTGGGTCCTGGTTCTGCCCTGTATTAAATGTGTGACCTTGAATAAGTTACAGTACCTCTTTTTGCCTTCGTTTTCTCATTTATAAAATTGAAATAATAATAGTGCATACATCATAGCACTGTGAAGATTAAATGAGCTAACACTTGCATAGCATTTAATACATTGTCTGTTCCAAATAAGAGCTGAAAATGTTAGCTCTTGAGTTATTAATTCTCACATCATTATAATGATTGTTTTAAGATGAGTTTTATTGTTTATTTTTTTTGTTTATTTTTGGAAATTAGAACTAATCACCATACAACATAAATATATTTATTTTGAATATATAACTAAATAAATAATTTTACATTAAAAAAAAGAGAATGAAAGCATGAGACCTTGAACAGACATGTGTGAAACAAGGCAAGAATTGGAAACCAGTATCATAAATTGTCTACTATGGTCAGAAAACACAAAATCAGTCGAATTAAGGGCTTCACCAAGATATTTCTGATTTCAAATATTCTTTCCAGTAATTCCTATAATAACATATTTGAACCAATGTTCCCTGTAGTCACATCCAAATATAACCTCAAACTCAATTGATAGCTCTGGTGAAGACCACAGAAATTACACTTAAGCAAACTGTAGTGAAGATGTCAAACCAGATCCACAAATCTTAAAAAAATTTAACCTCAGTAGGGCAAATCAGGCAGGTTGGAGTCAACCTCACAGAGTCCTTCTTTCTACTTTTCTTTCTATGAGAATAAGTTAATCATTAGTATGGGAAGAAGGCTGCAAGTCAACACTTTTACCTAATTTGTCAAAAGCTGAACATTACTAGCCAGACAGACCCTGACAGGCAGATCCATGACTGTGTCTTAAGCTTCTATTATCTACTAGAAATTATCTCACTACTTCTTAAGCAAGCTTGCTATCAACAAATGTCATGAGAAAAACATTTTAAAAATGGAAACATGGGTCTTTTTTTATCTTATATTTTAGCAAGCAAGGAAAGGCTTCTTTTTTTTCATCATATAATGTGTTTTCTGTGTCAAAGCCACTAATCCACAACCCTGAAAGTCTGAAAAATATCTTGACACAAGAAGCCTAAAATAATCAACTTATTTTGGAACAAAACAGTGGAGTGCAGTCTAATGAATATTTTATATCTTAGTTTAATCCATCTACTGGTGTAAACCTTTAATCCTCAATCCCTCTCTCATTTAGGGAGTGTTTGTAGAAAGTCTTCAAAATCAGGATTATATGGCCTAATGCTAAAAGCAGTCAATGCCCTCAAAACATTTAGCTATCTACACGGCCAAATAATTGGGTTGCTTAAGTACTCAGTAAGTGAAAGATCCCCGTGATGCAGGCTACATTTCATTGGGCAGTTAAGTAGGAGATTGGTTTCCACTTTTCCTGGAGACTTTATTTGCAGCTGTTTTTAAAAGCTTCTCTTTCTGAGAATTACTATGGCCATTGTTAATATTTCAGTGTCTAGCATTTCATCCTTCCACATTAAAGCAAATTGTTAGGAGAGGCTCATGAGCATGAGCTGTATCAAAAGGTAGATGGATGTATCTAGACAGACTCAAACTCAATACCTTCTCACTTCCCACCAAGAAAGAAAGCTAATTTCACAGTACTAACTTGTCTGGAACAACTCATTACGGAACATCTGGCTGACTCATAAAAGCTTTGCACTTCAAATTACTTTCTAGCCTAAACTGCACAAAATGTATCAACATTTCTTTTGATTATTAATATGATGGACAAGTTTCATATTGTTTGCTACCAATAGGAAAGAACTGTGACAAACGAAATTTGTTCTAAAAGTGTCTAATGTTGCATGAGTGAGAAACTCTCTTCTGAGAGCTTTATCTTCCCTTTTAGTGACTCTGGCAACATAAACATTTTGATCTTTTTGATGATAGCATCTGGGTGAAACGATCAAGTTCTAGCTGAGCTATTTGAGAGTTTCTTTTAAAGTCTTTCTAATTTGGATGCTTATTCCTATATATTTTTATTGTTATTATTATTGTGCAACCATAAAAATGATTTTGTGGTTGAATTCAATTCAATAGAAAAGCAATAGATGTTAAATGCACCAATTTTGATATAATTTAATAAGCAAATTAATCTTGCATGAAGAAATGAGCTACGTAATTTTGGGACTTTTGTTTATCAGAAAATAATCCACACAGTTTTCAAAAATGTGCCTAAAGTGGAATTTATAAATGTCAAAAATTATTTTGTATATTACATATTTGCCCCAAATCCTTTAACTTCATGTTTCTTTAAAAGAATATAAAATAGGAACATTAAAATTGGAGAATAATGTGGGGAAATAAAGTAGATTTGCAAAGAAAATTATGTATCTTGATTGTAGTTATTAAATAGTAGTTATATATGAGCAAGAAAAATCTTGGAACTTTAGCCTCATTTCAGCTAAGGCAAGTAGGAAATGTGGCAATTATGTAATTAAGGATTAGAAAGGTGGAAAATACTTTTCCTTGAAAGAGAGACAAATATCTCTTTCTCAGTTGGTTCTGTGTAGCCACTGAATATTTAAATCTTGACAAGTACATACACTTCTATGAATATATACATTTAACTCATAGATTTATCCCTCAAACCACTATTACCTCAGTTAAGTAATTATGATCTAGAGTCCACAGTGTTTCAGAGGAGCTAATTAAAACAAGTTGGCAGAGCTTGTAGGTATAAACATGAGAGTAAATACACATGATATTTTGATTCTAATCTTCTTTATGAATTAAGTGTTATGGGTTGTCAGTTACAGTATCATCATCTAATTACGGCACACTTATTGTATAGTCATTATAATAAATATGTAAATATAATGGCAATTGCAGCTGTAAATTGATGTCATAAATGTGGTTATGGTTTGTAAAGAGTGCCTAGAATAATTCATTGTAAAATATCTCATTCAGATTTAAAGATGGAGATAATCACTAAGACGACAAGGAACTTAGACTATCTAGATTTTATTAAGCCATTTAATTGTACATAGAAATAGTAACAATCATAACTGGGCCTGTACAACATGACCACTGGTGGACTTAGACTAACAGCCTTAGCCACACATGAAAGAATCACCACCAAATTAGGACTTCTGCTGCTCTAGAGCCATTCTCCACCTTTTCTCATCTGCTGTCCGTTGAATGAAGCTGACACCTGTGTTGGGTTTGGCCAGTAGGAAGTATTTAAGGAGGCAAGGGGATAGAGGATTTGTATAACTTATTCCTTTGGACCCTTGCCTCCAGTTGTGCAATGTGACCCTCTACTTATAGCCATGACTCCTGTCTTGCAGCCTTCTCCATTGCCCTAGCTACCTTTCTACCTTCACTCTCCCCTTGCTTGTTCAGGTTCTTGGGTAATGGCTCTCCAGCATTGCTAGCTGAAGGGTACTGTATTACCTCTTGGTTCACTATACCCTGATCATTATTATAAGTAATCCTTTATTAAATTCTCTTCAAATTATCCATTTGAATTAGCTAGGTGTTTTTATTTGGATCCTGACTCTCATATATGTAGCATTTATTAGGATTTCAAACGATATGAAACTAATCTCTGAAAAAATATTTTTAATGTTTCTTCAATGTTATTTATTTCATGATAACTGAGATAATAAAAAAATGAAATAAGAATAAAAAGAGCAATCATTTATTAGACACATTTTGGACACTGTTATGCACATTATATTCTTTGTTTCATTTAATTCTCACCCAAATCTTTTGCCAGCATATACTATCATGATGCTTATTTTACACATGAAGAAAATGAGCTTAAGAGAGTTTCCATAGATGGCTGGTGGCAAGGACCAGATTAGCATTCCACATTTGAATTCTTTAGCTCACATGCTTAAATAGGAGGAAAGGGCAATTCAAATACAGAGTGAGGAGCTGAAAAGAAGGTGAAGGGTCAACTGAAAATGAAAGGTGGAACAGTGAGTAGCAATACATTAGGAAAGGTTTTGTGAAAAGAAAGATGAAAACAGTGATGAATATGAGTGTAATCAATAAAAATAAGTAAAACAGCTGGTTGGAAGAGAGCAGTGAAGGAAAAGTAAAATGAGAAAGAGAAGGAAAGGCGTGTGTGTGGGAGACTGAGGGAAATTAAGAAGGTTCTGGAAATGGCATCTTCTTGTAACCTGGCCTTGTATTTCTTATCTTCTCTCACTCAAAACTGAAGAAAAGGAGAAGAAAAAGAGGAAGAAGGAGCAGGAAAGGGAAAAGGCAAATTATCAATTGGGGTCTTTTTTGTAATGAAAAATGCCAAAGTTTTACTTCTATTATTTCTATCTAGTCAAACATGGTATGAAGACGTAGCTTTAGTGGAATTTTAAATCAGAGTTCCAGAGTCAAGAAGCATCTTTTCCAGTTAAATATATACTATCTCAAGCAATTGAACATTCACTTCTAAACTGCACATATTGCTACTCAGAAAGGCCTGGTGAAAACGATTAATGTCAGGGTTGCATGTTGTCCAGTTTTGAATCATATTGTCTTGCATTGGAGCTTCCTACTGAGAAAAAAAGTTTTTTAAATACTCAACATTTAATGCTTGACATTTTCAAGTTAAGAAAGTTTTTATTATTATATTTTAACATGACTTGAACATTAATTTTATTGCTTACTCTCTTGTCGTAACATTTGCTGTTATGACAATTTGCTTATTAAGTGAAACTGGCATATAAGGAACCTTTACACAATGTGCCAGGTATTTTTGTTAAAACCATCTGGCAACCCTAATGTATGTTTCACTTGGACTCATGCCACTTATTAATGATGGCAGGAGGCATAGCCCACTTCCACTAATCTCTTAAGGTTTTTTCCCTCTCTACCTGATCATTTCCATTTATTTCTGTTTCCTTTTATAAAAGAAGCCTTCTCGGTTGTTTTGTTCCACATCACAACTTTCTTTATCTTCTCATTAGACATACACTATCCAAACTTCTGTCCCCACCACCCTGCAAACATTTACCTTATCAATGTCACCAGTAATTTACATTCCAAACCATCAGTGGTCACTTTCCAGCCCTCATATTACTCAACTTATTATCCTTTTGACACAGGGGACCACTTCTTACTTGAAACAATCTCTCATTTAGCTTCAAGAACACCACACCTTCTCTATTTTCTGCCCACTTTGCCTGCTGCTCCTCTGGACCACCTTCCGTGGATCTTCCTCCTTGACCTAACCTCAAAATGGTGTAGTGCCTCAGAGCTCAGCTCCTGAGTTTGTCCTCATTGCCCAGTCCCATATCTAACCCCCAAATCACTTTTTTCCCCCAGGGTTTCCCTTCTCTATACATGGTGCCAAAAACTTAAAATCATTCCTAATTCCCTTCTTACATATTTTCATCTAATCCACTAGCAAATTCTGAAGGCTCCGTCTCCTAAACACATCTTCAATCTAGTCACTTCCCTTCAAAGCCACCACTTCCATTGCATTTGGCTGAAGTCTCTTGCCAGTACTATTATACTAGCCATATGGCCACTCTCCTGCCTTGGCTACAATCTCTTTTCCAATTAGCAGCCAGAGTGGTTTCATTACAGAGGAACAGGTTATGCCCCATTTTTGCTCAAAATCACCCAATGGCTTCTATCACACTGGGAGAAAATGTCAGTTTAAATGGGTTAAAATGTCCTTCAATAATCCGGTCCTGCCTACTTTCCCTACCTCATTTTGGTCACTGCTCCTTATTCAATTCCAATCACATTGCTCTTTTCACAAACACTTAAATATGCTAAGCTAGTTTCTCCCTCTAGGTCTTCTCCTTGTTGCCTCATTGTTCTTTCTGCCCGAAAGTCTCTTTGCTTTGGTGTGCTTATGGCTGCCTCTCAACTTTATTCAAGTTTCTCACCAAATTTTAACTTCTCTCATCATGTAACTAAAAATACAATTTTTTCCCTGTAAACCTATACTTTGTATCCCTTATCTCACTTTATTGTTTTTTTATAGTGCTTTAATTACCTGATGTTACATTTTACATTTATTAGTTTGTTTTCCCTCTTCTATACTAAAACCTAGCTTCATGAAGGCAAGGACTTCTCTGTTTTCATTGCTGTGTCCCTAGTGCTGATACCCACTCACAGTTGATGCTAGATAAATATTTGTTTAATTAATGACTCCATACTACTAACTGTCACTACCCCTGAATAGTCACATGTAGGGAAAAAATCTCAAAGAAAAGTACATACATAGTGTGTGTGTGTGTGTGTGTGTGTGTGTGTGTGTGTGTGTGTTACTCTAGACCATCTAATGAAAAGATCTAAAATTATACCTCAACAGCATTGGGCATGCCTAGCACCAATATATTGGTTTCTAAATACCTTTTTCCCTTTAAAGGAACTAGATATATTTTAAAAAAATGGGTGATTTCATGTCTGGACTAGAAAAAATATAATATAAATCTGGAACATCTTGATATGCCAAAAAGCAAGAAGTGCTTCAAAACTAACATAAATGCTTCAAAAAACACAGGTAACATCTTGAAGAAGCTCCCACTGGCCAAATTTTGAGAAACAAAAGTGTCAAAAAGAAGAAATACGTGCTTAAGATGTCAAGGGGATTTGAGAGATGGAGACAGAGAAAATGTCTTTTATAACTGATCTTTTTTTTGCACCAGAATCTAATGAAATTTCATGCATTGTTATTTGATTGTTAATTAAAATAATCAAATAAACTGAAAAACAGAAAATGACTGGCACCATGGTGATTAGTAGCTTGAGTGGAGAAGCCAAGCCAACTGTGAAGCAGGTGAATCTGCTGGCTGCAGAAAGCACCTTCCAGGGATATGAGAAGGTGAAAGTTACTCTGAGAGCCAGGCAAAGACAGGGTCAAGACTGAGAAGTTAGGTCCATGGATTTGCCATTACTACCATTGTTAGGACCTATGTCTCCCTCACTAACCCCGATAACATGGAATTCCAGGAGTTTCCAAAGGACATTTTATAATGGCATGCCATTAACATATAAGACTAGTATGTATTTACCTAATGCCTTTGGGAAAGATACATTCCCCCAGATGTGCTACCTCCAATAATCCCAAATTACAATCAGAGAAGGAGGAAGCTCATGCTGGTGGTTAAGGGATTGTATGATTTACAGCTCCAGGCAACAGAGGGTCCTCATATTGTGCCAGTATTACTTGCGTGAATTTAAAGTGATGGTAATTAGCTCGATTCTTCCTTCTATAACTTAAATAACATATTCCTAAAGCCAAACGCATTATGCATCTTTTTAAAATGAGGAACCAAAAATAGCTTAAGGAGTAACAAAGAAAGTAAAAATTATTAAGAATTCTTCTTTTTCTACACGAGTGCAATTTTTAAAAAGGTGGAAAAAAATTGGCAACTTTTTTCCCACTGCTAATTAAAAATTGTTATTTTAATGGCATGGAACAATATATAAGAAAAGTTAGAGGACTAAGGAACATGACAGAATTGAATGAACACCCACACATCTTTCTAAAGTAATCTAAGCCTCACATGAATGTCTTAAAAGGCATTTATTTAGTGAACAAAACTCTAAATTGCTCTTATCTGTACTTAAACATGCATTAAAATCATAATGAAGTGAAATTCTCAACTATGGTTGGTATAGGTTGGTCTCATTATTGAATACTTTGGTAAACAGAATATTTTATTATTTCTTTTGTTTCTTATCTATTTATTTCCTTTTATAGTGTAATAATCATTTTAAAAAGCATCCATGTGCTTATTAAGTGTGATATCGTGCCCATGAGTTGATTGTATGATGGTTTGGGACCTTGTAGTGCCCTAGGGTTGCTAACAATTCTATTCTCTGGACAGTAATTATGCATGAGCATGTGACTATGGAAGGAATAAGATGTAAAACCAAATAACTATTAAACTCAGGACAAATGGACATCAGTTTCTCTTATGAACTTTTCATTTGTTCTTGTCATTTGTGTGTTTCTTTGGGTCGGTCAGATAATTAAAACATTTTGTTGAAACATAGCTTTCTATTTCTTTGAGATTTTAGTCACTGTCTCTGCACATCTTACCCTGCCCTAAAGCACTGTAATAGGTGCTTGTCACAAACATCTTCACAGCCCCATTTCTCTTTATTTAACCTTCACACTGTGAAACTTAGTTGAACGTATAGTACCTCCACCTCAGTCTGAGTCTCTGATTTGAAGAACAATTTCGCACTATTTGAAAGTCAATTGAATTTGATTACAATAAAAATTCCTATTTATTACTATTTGTCATATAATGATATATTAAATATTAACAGAAAAACAAATAAATTGTCTGTTGAGTTTCTGTTTGCCACAGGTTGCTAATGACATCATTAGTGATCTTCAGCCATGGTGTAGATTTTAAATAAAACCACAATTCTGTGTTTTTTGTTTTGTTTTGTTTTGTTTTTAGTTCCAAAGTCCCTTTTAGAGAAGGCTACACTGCTTAAACATTTCTAAGGATGGCCATTGCTTGGGCAAGCAGAGCCTGAAGTGCTCTGTTTTTGCATCAGCTTCTCTGCGATGATTGGCTTTGGTTTTGCTGAACAGTGTTAGGAAGCTATTGTAATCTCCTGATGAAATGAGAGCTTCTATATGGGTTTTGCCACCACTGCTGGACCTAAATATTAAGAGATAACTTCCTCTTGCTCTGCAATAATCTTCTTAACACATTCATTCTATTAATGTTATGTATCACAGTTTTTGATTTTCATGTGTTGAACCATCCTTTCATTCCAGTGATGAATCCCACTTGGTCATGGTATATGATCCTTTTAATATGCTGTTGAATTCAATACTATAAATGTAAGTTCCACTGAGCAAGGATTTTTGTTTGTTTGTTTTGTTTGCATGTAGTCCTCATGCCAAGTTGACTGCCTAGCTCATTTAGAGTGTCTGATGCACTTTTGTAGAATAAATTAATCATCCCAATAAACGTGAGACTTAGAAAGTTAAGTAACTTATTAAAATTTTAAGTGATAGAAATAAATCCAAATTCAGGTGCAAGCCCTGAACCACTAGGCAATACTTTCTCTCACCAACTAGAGAAGAAAAATAATGACCTCACCTTCCATTTTTGTAGTTCTTTAATTGCCTGGGCCTTTCATGTTTTCTGTGTCTTTTGATCATCACAATAATTAGATCACATGTAGTCACCCGAGGTTAAGAAGCTGAAGGTAGGAAAGTTAAGCAATAGTTGATAGCTGAAGTGGTGCACATGTGACTGCATCTTCATGAGAAGATAAGACTAATAGTAAAGTCCAATCTGCTTGTAGCTCTGACATAACAATACGTATGATAACAATGACCAAAGTTGTTCACTTGCATTGCCTAGCCTATAGATCTTGGTGGTCATTGGTTTGATTTTCTCACTATCAAGCTCTTCCTGTGTAACCACATCCACCATCTTGGCTTTAACCCTGCCTACATGCTAATAACTTTCAAATCCAAATCCATGGATCTCTCCCTTGAGATACAGACTTATGTTTCTAACTGTGTAAAACGCAACTTGGAATATTTCTAATTTGAATGATCTATAGTTAATGCAATTCATCCTGTCCTGTCCCCTGTTGAACATATTGTCCTAATTGTCCTGTCCCCTATCCCAAAGTTTATCCCCATCCTAAATTTACTAATTTAACTTATGCCAATTACATCCATCCAGGCTTCCTAGATAAAACCTCACAATCATCCTTTGTCAAGTCTACTTTCATTTAAACTGTTGCCAAGTCCTGCTTTTGTCACCTTCTAATATTGCTCACAACTCTGTATTTTCCAGACTACTGGTTAATTCAGGCAGTCTTCATCTCCTATGCATCCACTGAAAGGCTTTTAATGGTGTATCTCTCATTAAAATACCCTCTTCTGGCTCTATCTCCTGTACCATCTTCCTAAAACCATCTGACCATGCACCAGGCTATCTAAACTTTCTCCAGATTTCTCAAAAGAGACAGTTCAAGTCATCAGTCTCACTTTCAGAATTCCTCACAACAGGCCTTGCACACTTGTGGCATGGTTTCTAAGCTAGGATTGCTCTGGACTTGTGGGTGACAGATGCTCAGTTGTCTTTCTTGTCTCTTCATTTCAGCCTTTGCTATTTCTCTCCTTTCCTCTTCAAGATTCAGCTCAAGTGTCATCTTTTCAGTGGAACTTTTTTCACTTTTTTCACATACACTTAAATAATCTTCTTACTGTTTCCCAAAAGCTCTTTTAAGTTATATTTTTTAAATTACTCATTTTATTGGCACTATCTACGAATTAGTTTATTTTATCTTTTCTTTCTTGGTCATGTTATTGGCATGCTTAAACATTTCTTTTTATTGAATGCTGGACATTTTATAAAGTTATAGAGGCTCAGGATAATGTTATTTTACACCAGAAAGGATCCCTTTGCCATCTGGAAGGCAGATAGATTAGAGTATATTATCTTAATCCAAATATCAACTGAGTTAACTGAGACAAGGTTTAAGTTTTGTGAGGCTACATCTACCTCTCATTATTTCAAATCCTATCAGAGGTTCCAACCATGATACTGAGGGGTCTACTAGGGCTTCTTCTCTTTAGTCATGTTCTCCTTAGTACACTGAGACTGAAAAACTTCATTCTGTCCATCAGCAATTTCTGCCTGCCTGTTTCTTTTTTGAATTCTCTTACCCTTTGCAGTTTCAGATTTCAGCACATTTCTCAAAAAAATAATAAATCTAAGTGAGTAGCACTTCTCTGTACCTCCCTTCTTACTTAGATTTAGCTCCCCAAGTTTTGCTTGACTAGGCAGTCTCAAATTCTCAAATCTCAAATTTCTTTCTGTCCTATATCATGACTTCACCCAGAGTTCTACTGGTGTCTTTTCCTCTTAGCAGTGGCCATGTGTCCAGGCACTCTACCTGCACTCTCAGCCTCCCAAACTCACACCAAGAGTTGGCGATGCCTCCAGAGTAACAAAAGAAGCTGCACAATTTAGGCTCAACTTTCTGAGCACCTTCAGGCACCTTGGCCAGGTAACCCTTGGTCACCTTGACTAATAACAATATCTTCAAATATTTTTTTCTTTTGTATTTGGTGTTTTATCCAGTTTTTCTAGTTGTTCTCAGTGAAGGTGTTGGTCTACTTCATTATAGCCGAGATAATACTGAAATCAAATTTTTAAGCTGTCATATTTCAAATCAGAATATGATATACTTTGTAAATTGCTTTTGAAAAAGTTTACCACTTGGTTTTATAGACTGAAGTTCATTCTTCATATATCTCTAATAGATGACTGCTAAGAAATTAGCTGAATGGTCAAAACTATATAGTTCTTTATGTTGTATTATATTTTATATTAATTGGGAGGTTTCTTATGTTCGATAGCATGCTGAATTTCCCAAAAGTCACAGAAACAAGCACAGCAAATAAACGTACTGAAATTCTGTTTGTATACTTAAATATATTGTATTACATAGCTGTAAGCATAGTCATGTCTAGCAAAATTTTGTAGCATGTAGACAGATTCATATCAGCATACACATAACATTGAAAATATAATTCAAATAGCACAAAATTTTGGTATGAATATAATTATTGACAATTCAGTGTTAAAATTCATAAATCATAAATCAAATCAGACAAAAGTCTAATTATTGAGTCTAAAGCTCTGTTTATTACACTAGCTTAAAGGAAGCAATATCTGGCATTACAGTATAAAATTCAGGAGACCTGGATCTCTGCCCTTGTTATCTGGCCCTAAGCAAGTAAAATTTACCCTGGGACCATTTTCTCTTTGTAAAATGGGCCGATATTATTAATATTATTCTTGTCACATGGCTATTTGGAGAAGAAAATCAAAATACACACACACACACACACACACACACACTGGGAAAAGTTAAATGCATCTATAATTGGGTTATTATAAATTTTTAAAAGTTTTGAAGGATTAGTAATCATGAATAGAGAAATTCAGACAAACTCACACCTGGATATCTGCCTCAGGAAATAGCTTTTTTAGGAAAATCAAGCTGGGATGCAAAGAAAAATAAGGTTCCAGGAGTTTTGTCTAAATGTAGATCAGGCAGCCACATACCTGTTCTGATTTTAGAGTATCCAGGATAATTTTCATTTTTCCACCCACAGTCCTCTCCCAATCTCCTTTTGTTCCCAACACACACACACACACACACACACACACACACACACTCACTCACATTTCTCATCATTTGACTTACTCTAGGATTTAAGTTTGAAGTTGCACTTTTTGATCACTAACCTATGAGACAAGCACACTTGGGAAGAATAGCAATTTTATGTGGCTGTGGTAAGTCCTATCATATGAGTAAGGCTTACACTCATCCCCAAGAACAGCATTTGTGATATGGAGGATCCAAAGGGCCTGAGAGTCCCATGCTCCTGGGAGGGACAGGTTAAAGCACTGGATATATGGAAAAAGAAGAAAAAGGGGATAAACAAGAGTGTATAAAATAATATCTGCTTAGCTTGACATTAGGTCTGGGCCCAATCTCAGGTATGTGGAGATGAGAAAGGGGCAGAAGCACTTGAGTAGGATTGCTTGAGCCCTGTGTACAAAGACAGTGAGAAACAAATATTAGCCAGTCTTTACTGGATACTAACTCTGTGCCAGTTCTCTTTTGGGTGTTTTTTACATACATCACTTTTTTTGATCTTCATAATCTTAATCTTCTATATCACAAGTTATGGGCTGAATCATGTCCCTCAAAATTCATCTGTTGAAGCCCTAACCCTAGGACCTTAGAATGTGATTGAATTGAAAGATAAGGTCCTAAAGAGGTAATTAAGTAAAAACTGAAGTCATTAAGGTGGGCCCTAATCCAGTGTAACTGGTGTCTTTGTAAAAAAAGATGAGAACACAGACACATAAAGATGAAAGACCACATGAATACACTAGGAAAGGTGGCCATCTACAAATCAAGGATAGAAACTCTCAGAAGAAACCAACCCTGCCAACACCTTAATCTTGGACTTCTAGCATCCAGAACTATGAGAAAACATATTTCTGTTATATATTTGATATATATAACAAAAGTCTGGTATATATTATGGTAGCCCTTGCAAACTAAGCAGCAGGAGAAAGACTTTCCATTGTCTTTTGAGCTCTTTTCAGGAACTACATATAATTACTGGGAAAATACTTCTCTATTATATTATCAATTTTGAGTAAACACTTCTATTTAAGCTTCACAACTAAAATAAACAGGTTTTTCATGTGATTATCTTATTCATGCTTTGTAAACTAGCTTGGGTTTTACTGGTAATTTTTTTCTTTTAATTTAATCCTCTAAGTTTGGAATTAATAGAAAAAGTTCACAAAAGAGTCTTATTAGTCTGCCTCTAATCATTACTGTAAAAAATGGATTTAGGTTTAAGACTTGGTTTATTTTGATCTATCTAGTATTCTCTTAGCTTTCCTCTAAAATTTAACAAAAATAATAATAGTGATATTGATAGAAAATATTATTGAATAGCCATTTGCAGTGTAAAAAACTTAAAATATGTGACTTTGTTTTAAAATAAAATACATTTTAAAAATGGTTTTGGATTTACAGAGAAATTATAAAAATATAGAAATTTTCATATACCCATACCCAGTTTCTCCTATTATTAAATTTTGCACTGTGATGAACATTTGTTACAACTAATGGACAAATACTGACACATTATTATTAGCTGAAGTCCCTACTATTTTTGTCCGTACCTTAATTTTTACCTAATGTCTTTTTTCCATCATAGGATGCCAACTGGGATTATACTTAGTCAATGTATCTTCTTAGGCTCCTTGTGGCTGTGACAGTTTCTCAGATTTTCCTTGTTTTTGATGACTTGACAGTTTTGAGTAGTACTGGTCAGGTATTTTATTGAATGCCCCTTAACTAGAATTTGTCTGATGTTTTTCTCATGATTAGACTGGGTCATATGGTTTTGGGAGGAAGACCACAGGGGTAAAGTGCCATTTCACCACACCATATCAAGGGCACATACTATCAATATGACTTATCACTGTTGGTATTGACTTTGATCACTTATTTGAGGTAATGTCTGTGAGGATTCTTCACTATATTGTTACTCTTTCCCCACTTTCCATACTGTCTTTTTTAGAAGGAAGTCACTATGTGGAAGCCACACTTAAGGAGTATTGTTAGTTTTTGTCTTTGAGAGTGTTCTTACTTTCTGGCATCTCAAGATGCTCTAGGCTCATCTTGTATATTTTCTGCTTCATTCTAGAATCTAGCGTTTTCTCAAGGATCCCTGGTTCCTTTCACTGGAAAATGGTGCT
Organism: Eidolon dupreanum; assembly: GCA_028627145.1. Classification (NCBI taxonomy): domain Eukaryota; kingdom Metazoa; phylum Chordata; class Mammalia; order Chiroptera; family Pteropodidae; genus Eidolon; species Eidolon dupreanum. The sequence goes on along the minus strand of CM053515.1, from coordinate 44,870,949 downwards.
AAAAACTAAGATTTGGACTCTAGATATGCTGGTGCTTCTGGAGCCTCATTGCTTCTAAGCTCTCTTAACTGACAGGGCAAAAAAATAAATTTGTGTATACTAACCCCGGTATATACACATACTTATAATTATTTCTGTAGGTAAAGGTCTGTATCTATATTAAGCTATACATGAGTTCAAGCTGTAGTCTTCAACTCCAATCTATTACCCCATAGATAATTCTAATCTTTTTGTCTTCCTACCCACAAATAATATCAGCCACCTTTTTACTTAATTGTTCAATTCCAGAATACATGTGTAAAAGTTTTAAAATTGGTAACCTGTATCTGTGGGGAAATACAGTGCTTCTGTGCAGTTTTTGTTTTTTGTTTTTTTTTTGTCTTATATACCACTCCTCTCCAATGCTACTTAGGTCAAAATTTTTCCCCATCCCCTTCAGTAAGGTTTTCATACTTTAGTAATATAGTTAGAATGTTTGGTCACATTCTACATTTCATTCTGTGATCCCCTATAATTTTATTTTTACCTTTACAATTAATCTCTGAAGTAGACATTTTAATTACCCTAATTTTTTTAGATAGGGAAACTGAGGCACAGAGAATTTAACTTGCCCAAGTTTAAATAGCTAGTAATTAGTAGAAGTTAAATTCTGGATCAGATTTGTATTTTCTAATTTGAAGATTAATATTCACCTGAAAAAGGTAAACATATACTTAAAAAAATAAACCCAAATACATTCTAATTAAAGAAGGGAGGGCTGGAGATAAGGATATAGTGTTGAAGGTGAAGGACCACCCTTAAAGACCATACTAGTAATGCTACATTATGTCATTCACATCATGTCTCAGAGTTCAGCCCCTTGCATACAACTGAAAGCTATAAGAATTTATCTTAGGAGTTTCACAGTATTTCTATATAAAGTGAGGCTCTGAGGTGGTAAAGTAGGGAACATAAGCTTTTAAAGCAAATATATATACATATATGTATACATATATATACATATATATGTATAAATATATATACATATATATAATAAATGAGATTTATTTATAATAAGGAACTGGCATCTGGGAAGTTTAAAATCTGTAGTGTGTTTAGTTTAAAATCGGTAGGCTGGAGACAGGAGAGCCGAGGGTGCTGCTGAAGCCCAAAAGCAGTCTGCTGGAGAATTCTCCCTAGCTTGGGAGGGGAGGATTTTTGTTTCTATTCAGGCCTTCGACTGATTTTATGAGGCCCACTCACATTATGGAACTTACGCGAAGTTCACCAATATGTTAATCTCATCCAGAAACATTTTCCAAGTTGATACGTAAAATTAACCATCACACTTGAGATGGCTGCACAGAGCCTGTACTCTCTCCTATGAATAGAAAATATATATATATTTTATATATATGAAAATATATAGAAAATATATTAAAATATATATATATATATATATATATATATATATATATATATATATATATATATATGAAAAAAGATGCTCTTTATGACCCATGAGCACATAAAATTTAGTAGCATTTGTACACCTTTACTGGCAGCTAATTAGAAGATCCCACTAAGGTCTGGGCCAGTATTTGCCAGACGTAGAAGTGTATGAGAAGGAAAAAAGCAAAGGGCAACTTTCCTGTTATGCCCAAGCAGCTGTGATTTCCATTTTTAGAAGACAGGGGATAATTTACTAAACAAAATATATGGAAGCATCAAAGCACCCACGCTTCACAGAGTGAAACATTATCACAATGACAACTTTATTGCTCTTGCCCCCTCACCTTGAAATGAGTTCCCCTAGGGATGAGGGAGGTGCCTTCATTTCACCAGCTGCCATGTGCTCAATCATACTAGTGATTATTAAGTTCTGCTAAAGGACTCTGGGTGACATATCTGAACACGATCTATTCATTCTGGGTACTGGTAAAGTATTCAAATTTCCCCAAGATTTGGGGTAAGGTCAACAACCTTGTTTGCTCAGAGGCCCTGTGGGTGGGTTAGGATCATGGTTTCTGAAGATACGATGTTTTCAGAGACACCTACAACTAAATATTTTCCCTTGGTGGAGACAGAAGCTGGCTGAGTTAAAAGTCTGAGCACTGCAATTTAGAACTTCCTGGGCCTTTTTGTGCTCCCAGGAAAGCAATATGACTTAGAATTGACAACTGACTTTATTTTGTATTAATAAAGTTTCCAGATACATACAAAGTGGAAGATCATTTAATTTACATACACATCACCCACCTCAACAAACTATTCTGCTAATCTTGTTTAATTTATAACCCCTCTCACATACTTCACCTTCCCCACATTCCCCCTGAGGAATTTTAAAGCAAATCTCAAACATAATATCATTTTATTTATGAATCCTGAGGTCTATTTCTTTAACAGATGATATTTTAAAACAACCGTAATAACAGTTTCACACCCGACAAAATTTAAAATTACTATTATCATATATCCAGTCTGTGTACATATCTTCAATTTTCCCAAAAATATCTTTTTAGAGTTGGTTTGTTTGAATTGGGGGCCGAGGCTTCTGCCTAGCACTGGCTGGTGTGTTTCTTACATCTCTTTTTCTGTATTAGTTCCTTCTCCATCCTCTTTTATCCCCAGGCCACATATTAGTTGATGGAAGCAAACAATTTAAATGGAGTAGAATTGACTCTGTTCTGCATTGGTGAGGGCATCTTTAAGACATTGTAACTTGTGCTTAGTGATCAGATCTAGAAGCTTGATTAGAATAACACTCTTTCTTGTTTTTGGCAAGAATACCTCTCAGGTGGCATTCTGTACTTCATACTTAGGACAGGAGGAACATTATATTTCACTGTCCTTCTTTCACAGATGTGTGTTTGAGCAGTGGGTCAGATATCATCGTCCTAATCAAACATCCTAAAGTTACCTTTTAATTTTCATTTAATGGTTTTCACAGCCATTCTGTGTCATTAGGGGTTGCAAAGTGGTGATTTTCTAATTCTGTCACTAATTTGTTTAGTAATTAGAGATTTTCTGTAAAGAATTTTCACTGTCAACTATATGGATGATTGGGATATGTTTGTATGGAAATGTGGGATATGTGCTTGTTTCTTTCCCTTTATTTACCAATTTTCAAAATAATAAGCTGATACTCCAGCAGTTTCCAAGAATGACCAACTTCAGTGATTTTCTTTAAGATAGTTATGAATATATGCATTTTATGGATTTGCTATTTTAATTCCCTGCAAACATCTTATTTTTATTTATTATATTATATTATTATTATTATTATTATTATTATTATTTATTTTAATGCCCAGAACAGCTCTTCTTGATTGTCAGAGGCTGGGTCTTTGACATAATCCCCAGGGTCTTTGGTGGCCTCCTTGCTTTCTGGCCACACAATATGTTCTGGAATTATTAAATATCTCCTTCTTTAGAATTGGAGAATAATTCATTTTAGTGGGAAATGGTACTCAGATATCACATTGTGTACAAAGTTTACTAAATGCTACTAGATTGTGATTATGCATACTTGGCCTTTACAGTGAACAGAGCTAGGAAATATGTCTTTGTTTTATAAGAATAAGAAAATAGATCAAGAGCTCATAGTAATATTTCAAATTCAACTTTAAGATTTACCTGTGTTCTTGATTTTGTATTTGCATCTCTTTTCTCTTGCACTAAATAATCTTTGTTTTTAACTATATTAATACAATTGCTTATTTGTTTAATAATTTTTAAATTATTTGTATATTTTTGCTCAAATATGTACAAATTTTAAAATAACATCAATAATATTAACTATAATCATTTAACATGTTTGAAATTTCTCTATATGTGCCTTTAGAATATATTTCAGTAAAATTATTGTCTTTTAAAGTCACTGTAAATATTTCTTTTCTTTATGGTTAGGTCACTAACTTAATATACATGAAGATCATTTGTTTTATTTCATTTTCAAATTTTAACTTTATTTAAATTTTAGACTCTGGTGGGAGTGGGAGAAGGCAGGCATATGCCAGGCAATCTCTGCCACCAGGCCCCTCTCAATCTGGGTGAGTCTCTGGGAAAAGGCAGTTGCTTGGACTCCTTCTAGGAATAACACTGTAATGCACTTCCTGGTTCCCCTCAAGGATCCCCTGGGCTGCATGAGGCCAGGTTGGGGAGAGGCCCCTCAGTGCTAATTCACTACTATTGTCTTAATCTGCTCACATCCAGCGCATCCGTAAACCTATTACAAATTGTATTTCAAATTGGATACTAAGGCTGATCTTAAGTTTACTTCCAACTCCAGATGAGTTGAAATCACAAGTTTTTATGTATCATAGTAAATTTAACATGCTGCCTGTCTTGTAGTACACCAACACTCGATCATTCTCCCAAATGCTCTCTATTCTCCTAGTACCTGAACAACTTAAAATGAACTCAATTTCAGAATTTGTATTTCTGCCTGGACACACACATGAGGGCCTGTGTACTGGATCATTAACGCAAAGCCCCCCAGTCTTCTCTTGGTTTTACCTTTTCTACCCCCGTTTGGTAAGGCCGTGTTCATAACAGGGTCAACACTGCCCTCTGGTCTCCTTCTCATTCTGGTCAGGATTGCTGACTTTGATGGAGATTTGCTGGCCTGTAGCTAGAAGAGTATGAAAGAACAGACATTCACCTTCCTCTTTCCTGACTGTTTTCCCCTCCACTTTCTGTGTAAAAAGCTGAAGTGGATCTGTCTTGTTGCTTCTAAAGTTATAAGTTCTACCAAGTCCCAGTGCTGGCTCTCAGTGACCCAGTGACATCCTTCTTCATCCGTACCCAAGGTTCCTTTTCAGGTCTTTCTATGGCTACTGTAGTTCACAGAGACCCAAGGGCATCTCTACCTCACTGCTGCTGTTGAGTGGACACTCTCTGGACATCTGACTTGGCCTTGAAAATACCTTACATGGACGGACAAAGATAGAGGACTATCAAGTAGATGGATACTACACAGAGATTGCTACAAAAGCCATTTTACTTCCACAAGTTTAGGTATATTTGCCAAATATAGACATCTTGGGTGATAAATAGTTCTTTAAATGTTCAAACTTTGCATGGGTTCATATTATAGGAGAGTAATTTCACTAGCTGAGTAGTCACTAGTTTACACTAAGGATTGTTTCCCTTGCTTCCCTTGGCCAGAGGTAGGAGGCATTTATCATTTGTTACCTTTAGACTCTCTCCCTTCCATTTCAGGTCTAGAAATATATTTCAGCAAAGAACCATCCAGGTAAATGGATGATGTTTCTCTGTGTTAAATTTATGGCTCAGTTACAATCAATCTTATACTACCAGGTTTCAGTGACTGCATACAATTAAAATAAACAAAGTAGTGAACCATCATTTCTTATGCCACCTTGTTTCATGCTAGAAAAAATAAAATCAATGCCTGCTTTATAAATAATTTGCTCTAGCATGTGATCTTAGATTGTCCAGATAGGAATAATGGGAAAGAGAATTATTCTTTTGGGTGTAATTTATTCCAGTTTTGCGGGTTTGTAAGTAACACTCATCTTGCTTAAATTAGCAGTTCAGATCATTGCTTTTTCTCCACCTCCACCATTCCTGGTGTGTTACTGGGTCGGAGGAAGTCAAATTTGCAGAGGTCAGCTTCTAAAACTTCCATGTATGCAAAGTGTATTGCCAAGTGAGCTGGATCTGAGAGCACAAAGTGACACTCTGTATAGTCACTTGTCACTCGTGAACCATTTTGAATGAGCATCTGTGTCTTGCTATAATAGCATTTATTATTTAAATCATTAAAGCAAACCCCTATAAATAATTTGCCCTTTAAACCATAAGAATGCTGTGTGTTAAACCAATTCAACACATTTCTCTTATTATAAAAGAAAATTAAAATAAGCTGGCTCACATGGAGCACCTTCCTGGCACTTAGATATTTAACATTCTAGATCCATGTGCACAGCTATTTACCATTTATGGTCTATGGCATTTAGGGTTTGCTAAAAATGTTGAACCCTAATTTCTCCACTGAAAACTTTATTAAGCATTCTTTTGTTTGGCCAGATAGACATCTATGCTTTCAGATTAATTTATTAGGCCTTTTTAAATCCTAGAAACACATTTAGCTGCTTTGCAGAAATTTCAATATGTGCCCAAAGGATTATCAGAGATTTGTAGAGGGTATTATTATGTTTATTCATTTGCTTGCCCTGCAAAAGACTGAAGCTTACAGCAAATTTTTATTTAAAAAAAAACAGCAGAGTTAGTGGGTTTTGACAATGCTGTGGATAATAGGTGTCACCTTGGCACTTCGCTCAGAGTTCTCGAAATGTTTTTACTCTGAATTTAAATTGCTTGTACATGCAGTGTGACTATATTTATGCTGCTTTAAAGAATAATAGAATATTTAATAGCATAAAATTCAACAATTTAGGGTTAACTCAAATACATAAAAATTAAAGTCACATGAAAAACCAGCAACAAATTGTAACATATCAAATAATGTGTTAACTTCCTTAATATATAAAGCAAAGCATACATATGAATTAAGAAAATAATGCACATCATAATTTTAAAAGTTTGGGTGAAAGCATAAACAGATAGTTTACAAAAAAAAGTACAGCTAGGCAATAAACATACAAAACATATTAGCCTTGTTAGAAAGCAGGAAAAGGCTGATTAAACAATGCGAATCAATTATATTCTTGTAAGACCCCAAAGGTGAAAATGAAAAAAAGGCCACCATGGGAAGAGTGTGGAACTATGTACTCACTTCAATATCATTGATGGGATAGAGCGAAGAGCCCCCCCAGAGAGCAATATGTCAGCATGTCTAAAGCTGTTAGTGAGTGTCCCATTGTTCTATCAATTAAACAAGATCTCAAGTATATATGTATGCATGTATATCTGTGTGTACATAATATTTAACATATATATATATATATATATACATATATACATATATATACACTTAAGTGTGTTTATATATATAATTATTTTATATATAATTATTTTATATATATATAATATATATATAATTGCAGTGTTTTTGAGAGGAGAAAATTAGAAATGAACAATGTAAACCTCTAATGATAGGATATTGGTTAGAAAAATTTAGTATAGTCTTATAATAGAATAATAGTCAGTTACTAAAATTAACTTATATAAATCTATTTATCATCATGAAAAGACGTTGATTGCAGTGTATACTGCAAAAAAATTAAATTATAAAAATAGCTCTGTAGCACAAAGCTATTCTTAAATAAATTATAACATTAAAAATATTAAAAAGTCTATAGAAGTATTCACCACATCATTTGCAGGCTTGAGCATGGACTTTTTTCCTCCATTTGCCTTATCTGTATCCTCTCTCTTTCTCTCCCTCTCTATAAGTAAATATATCTTTTGTAATATAAAAATAAAAGTTACAGATTTTAAAAATAGAATACATGCATCTAAATAAGCAATATCTCTTATGACCTTGGGAAATTATAAAAATCCAATGATTTGGTATAAAACTACTTTTGTGTCTCTTTACTAGAATCATATTCTGTAATAAAAATGGATCAGTTTTTATCAGTCTTGCTAAGATGGCATTTTAGTGTTTCTTATTTCTTTCATTTCCTTGCAAGAAGCCCTCAACCACTAGAGTAACTTACCTGCCCCTAAGACTGAAAACAATATTTTTGTTACCTGATTAAGAATTATAAGTTGCAATAATGAAACCATCACTAAGCTCTGTTGATAAGATGTACATATCGTTTCAAAGTCACATATTATTTTTCTCTTAAATGTGAGTATACAGCTGCCATGACTTTGTTAATTTAACATTTGCTAAGTAGAGCCCCATGGGGTTGGATGTGAGCCACAGCTCAACAAAAGACCACAAGGAAATTGAAATAGAGCAGTTTGTTACTCATAGGTCCTGGAGGAGGCCTCATGCCTGGGGGCCACACTGGGAAGTTAAGGAAGGGTGCAGGCTGAGAAAGAAAGGCCCCGGGCACATGTTAGCACCCTGGGCACAGCACATTAGAATTCTCAGGCTAAGGCCAGGTTAGTCATTTCAACCCAAAAGAACAGGGTTTGGAGAAGCTCTTCAGGGGTCTTTGTAAGGGGTGCACAGGGCAGACTATTGATCAGAAAGGCTGTTGGGAAAATCATGTCAGGAACTTACATGTACTTGTGACTCTGTGGCTGCTATCCAGGGCATGTGCTTGCATGAGGGGGCTAGTGAGAGTTTAAGGCCCCCCACAGGATGCTTAGCCAAACAAAGTACATGCTGAGGCAGTGTTACTGTGGAGCAGCTGAGCTAAGCTTTTGACCACAATCACATAAAATATATTTTGAAATATGCTTCACGTTGTTAAATTGAAAGAATAGATACAAAGGGACTGTGAAAAAAAAGGCAATGTAGGAGAATCCAGCTGCCCTGCCCCTAGACCAAAGTCAACCTGGACAAAATTTACTAACAACATCAGCTCTGGGAGACCTCTAGAGTCCACTTTGGAAGTTTTAGTGACACTATGGAACAGAAAACTGAGATAACTACACAAGAAGAGAATGGGGACAACTTCATTTTGTCTGCATCCCTCATTCCCCAAATGACATTGCTTGCCCCCAAGAAGGGACTTCCTGGCTTGAAAGACATCCTCTCTCCAGGAAAGGAACAGCGGGGTGAGTGACCTGCTTTTTCAGCCTCTTGGGACATTTTGCGAAGGATCATTTTAGGTTACACCACATACAGACTGGCAAAGCTGAGACATATTAAGCTGGCCAGGAACAGGGAAGAAAAGCAAAGGCTATTATTAGCAAAAACACAGTGAGAGCAGTTGTGATTCAGAGACCTGCTCCACAGACAACTTAGCAGATTTTGCCACTGACAAAGCCAGATCAGCCACTGTGGACCCTCTGCAGATTTCAATAACTCTCGCTCCACAATTATTCGTGTATGCTGATGCCAGCCACCTCAATCCTTCCCCTCTTCCTGTTTTCCTACCACTGCGGGGTCCCAGGACTTCCACCGACAGTCACACGAAGTCTCTGTGGCTGTGCAAGTGTAACACACTAGCCACCTCTGTCCCTCCCCACCACCATCAGAGCTCAGGAGCCACCCTAGCAGCCAGCTCTGGCTTCTGCAGCTGCATGAATGCAAGACATCAACCAAAGCCCCCATGGTTGATCACACCACCAGGCCCATGCACAGGACTAGCCTCTCGTGCTGGGCACCTACACACCAGCAGCCTAACACTCCTCATCTCCACTGCAGCACTCAAGCATGAGGGACAGGTGTGTAACTGAGCTCCCACAGTTGCTGGTGAGCTCAGATCAGGCCCTGCTTTCTGTCACTGGCTGGCACAAGCACGCCATCCTATACCTAGTCTTTCTAGCTGGTTATCTTCATGTCTCCAGCTCAACCCCTGTCACTGGCTTTCACTGTGGTGCACATGCCTGGCAAAAGAGTGTGCAGTCACAGAAGCACACACCAACAGTCAAGGCCTTTGGTCTGCTACTTGACCTAGAACTCATCACTATGAGATGTCTATAACTGGCCCCTGACACTATAGAGGCACTTACAGCAGGTCCCTGCAGCCAAATGTGTACATATCAAAGGCTACAATCACCACCACTGCCTATAGTTACTGACCTGGACCCCACTTCAGAGCCTTGGTAAAATAAATTTAACCAAGGAGGTGGAAGATCTGTACACTGAAAACTATAAGATTTTGAAGAAATTAAAGAAGAAACATACACACACACACACACACACACAAAGTAAAGATATCCCATCTTCATTGATTAAAAGAATGACTATTGTTTAAAATGTTCACATTTCACAAAATAATCTATAGATTCAATGCACTATTAAAACTCTAAAGGCATTTTTCACAAAAATAGAAAAAACAATCCTAAAGTTTTTATGAAACCGCTAAAGACCCTAATAGTCAAAGCAATCCTGCGAAAGAAGAACAAAGCCAGAAGCATCACACCTCTTGATTTCAAACTATGCTACAAAATTGTAGTAATCTAAATAATATGCTACTGTATAAAAATAGACATATATATCAATGGAAAAGAATTGAGAACCCAGAAACAAACCATTGTATACATGTTCAACTAACATTTGACAAGGGAGTCAAGAATACTTAATGGGGAACAGAAAGTCTATTTAATGAATGGTGTTGGAAAAATTGGATAACTGCATGCAGAAGAATTAAATTAGGCCCTTATGACATATTACTTTAAAAAAAAGTATATTGTATGGCCCCAAACTATTAAATTCCTAAAAGAAAATGTGGGATAAAAAGCTCCTTGACAGTAGTCTTGACAATGATTTTCTGGATTTGACACTAAAAGCACAGGCAACAAAAGTAAAAATAAATAGATGGGACTACATCACACTAAAAAGCTTCTGTACAGCAAAAGAAACAATCTAAATGAAAAAGCAACCTATAGAAAGGGAAAACACATTTTCAAATTATATATCTAGTAAGGAGTTAATATCCAAAACATATAAATAACTCATACAGCTTAATGGCAATAAAACACAAATCAAATAATCCAATGAAAAAATTTGGCAGGGGAGCTAGAGAGTTTTTCAAAGAAAACATTCAAATGGCCAACAGGTACTCGAAAAGGTGCTCAGTAATTACTAGGAAAATGCAAATCAAAACCACAGTAAGGTATTACTTCACACCTGTTAGAGATAAGAGATGTGTTGGTGAGAATGTGGCATAAAGGGAACCCTTTTGCACTCTCTCTCTATATATATACACAATGGAATATAATTCATTCATGAGAAAGGAGGAAACACTGCCATTTGGGACAACTTAGATGATACTTGAGGGCACTATGCTAAGTGAAATAAGTCTGACAAAAAAATACAAATACTATATGATGTTACTTTATATATCTGGAAGTGAAATCTTAGAAAGCTAAACCCAGAGAAATTGAGAGTATAGTAATGATAACCAAGGGCTGTGGAATGGGGAAAATAAGATATTGGTCAAAGGGTACAAAATTCCAATTATAAGTTCGTAGAGTCCCGGGCATCTAATGTACAGCATGGAGATTATAGTGAATAATGCTGTATTATATACTTGAATGTTGATAAGAGAGTAGATCTTAGATATTCTCAACATAAAAAAATGATAATTATGTTAGGTAATCTTATGGTGGTGATCATTTAGCAAATAATGATTAAATATTATTATGTACCAAATAAACATGCACACTATAAACTTACACAAGGTTATATGTCAATCATATCTCAATAAAACTGGAAAAACACAAAAACTGAATACAAACAATGTAAGACCATCTTGATTCCAGGAACATACACATACACATCCACATACATTTCATCATTAGCTATCTTTAGATTATACAAAATGGAACAAAATTATGCCGACCAAAGGGTTTTGAAAATACTATAGTAATTCAACATTAGTACACAAGAACATAAGCAAACCAATCTGGAGCACATCTGTCTTAGAGAAAAGATGAACAGACTAGTTTTAGCTACCATTTATTGACCATATGTTCCATGCCATACCCTTTGTATTCATGATATTTAATTCTCATGATGGTCTTGAGAAGGTAAGTAGCGTTGTCTTCAAATACTGAGGCTTAGAGAATTTCAGTGACTTGCTCAATTTCACATCTATTAAGTGACAGAACCCAGGAAGGTCTGACTTCAGAGTGCTTGCTCTTCACACTACCTTAAACTGCTGGTGATGAGGAAAACATAATTAGAAAATTTCTATCTGCTGTTTTCATTTCTCTTGTCATGATTCTTCTCTTTTTTTAATAGAAAAATGTCTGCATTCCTTAAAATTAATAATATCCAATGACAGAGTAAGCACATTTCACATGTATATTTAAATCTCAAGTGTTTATTTTCCCAGGGAAGATTCAGGATGAGTCAATTATTTGTTACATACACAATATTCTACTGTTACCTATAATCAAGACAATTATTTGTTACAAACTCAAAATTATGCTGCTACCTATAATCAAGGCAGAGAATTTTCAGCAAAATGACAAGTGATTATATTTTGCAATAAGAAAAACTTCTGGGGGCCTATAGAATATCCCTTAATTGTTCCTCTACTATTTTACTTAAAATATTCTATCTTGAATTGATGTGTGTGAACATCATTTCAAAGCTTACTAGCTTTGTGATGGTAGGGCCCACAGTCTTCTCCCTTTTGTATACCCTGGAACATCTAATTCTATGCTCTTCCCAAAGAGGATGGGAATTAAGATGACTCCCAAAGTTAGGCATTATCTAAAGAGTAGACACATGGAGAAGGATTTCTCACAGAAGGGACTAATGGTAACAAAGCCCCCATCCTAGGAAACTGAATGACATTTCAGGAAAGTGTGGATGAACCTGTCTGGTGGCAACTGAGGGTATGCCATTTGGGATAATTACCTACCTGTGGTCACAACCTGCAATATCCATCAGTATATACTGAGCATAGAAATGAAAACATCATGACCATACAGGTGATCTTTGAGATGTAACCGAGATAAGAGTGAGCAGTTTCAACAAGAAAACCTGCACAATTAAGTTCTCTCATGGATGAGTCCAAAAGAAATCAATACAGAATTTTGACCAAGCTTTCCTGGTCGATTCTGAAGAAACTTTTCTTAAAAAATTAATTTATTTATTTTAATTAGTTTCAAGTATACAGCACAATGGTTAGACATCTATATAGTTCATAAAATGATCCCCCCAATTGCTCCCTCCCTCCTCTGGCCCTCCACCTAGCCAACATATTAATGCTAACTGCATTCCCTGTGCTGTGCTCCCGTTCCCCATACCATCTATCAACTACTAATTTGTACTTCTTTAACACTTCACCCCATTCTCCCAGCCCCCCAACCCCCTCCCCTCTGTCCATCACCAAATTATCCACTATATTTGTGAGTCTATTTTTGATTAGTTTGTTCTTTTTGTCTCTTGGATTCCACTTATAAGTGAAATCATATGGTACTTACTTTTCACTGTCTGACTTACTTTACTCAACATTATAACCTCTAGGTCCATCCATGTTGTTGCAAATGATAGGATTTAATTTTTTTATTGGTTGAGTAATATTCCATTGTATATATGAACCATAATTTCTTTATCTAATCATCTATAGATGGACATTTAGATTGCTTCCATATCTTGGCTATTATACATTGTGCTGCCATGAATATTAAGGTGGACAGATCTTTACGAATTATTACTTTGGTTTTTGTTGGATAAATACTCAGAAGTGCAATTGCTGAGTCAAAAGATATATCCATTTTTAATTTTTTGAGGAACCTTCAGACTGTTTTCCATAGTGGCTGTATCAATTTGCAATCCCACCAACAATGTATGAAGATTCTTTTTTCTCCACATTCTCACCAACATTTGTTTTTTAATTTATTGGTAATAGCCATTCTGACAGGTGTGAGGTGATATCTCATTGTGGTATTAATTTGCATTTCTCTGATGATTAGTGACTTTGAGCAGCTTTTCTTATATCATTTAGCCATCTGTATTTCCTCTTTGGAGAAGTATCTGTTCAGGTCTTCTATATGGGGGTTTTTTGAGAGTGATACCGAGCATCTTGTTGTATCGTTATATGGACCTTTTAAGTACATGCCTTTACAATTTGTTATAAGCCAGAAAATTGTGAAATATAAAAAAAGCTCATTTGGAAGCACAACGACAAAGCCGTGTGTCTGAACATCTGTTATGTGCTGTACACACACATTGCACTCATGTTTCTAGGCCAAACAAAATTAAATGGCTTTGAGAGAGGATGGTGAGACTCAGGGATACTAAATCACCCTGGTCACTGGATATGCTGGATACATTCCTGGTATTCAGAGAGATGTTTTTTTTCTTTAAAAAAGATCTGTAGTGACTGTCTTTCAGTCCTAATATGATCATCACTCTAAAGATATTGGTTCATCCATTCACTCAGCAGATATTTATTGAGCTGACATAACCAAACTACCATCAAGATTGCAGCACAACTTTCATGAGTCATTTTTTCCATTATGAACTTTTATTTCCTTCATAAAAAATATTAAAACTTTCTATTTTACAACTACATTGGTATAAAGATAAGTATAATCCCAGCTGAATTGATGATTATTATTTATTCATCACTATTATATTCACTTTTATCTATATATATATTTTAAAATAAATTAAAATGAAAATATTTCTGTTGCCACTAAAAGTATGGAGGGCCCTGGGTACTGTACCTCTGTGCCTGACAGAGAAGTCGTCTCTGACCACGTGGATTTTTTTCTCCTGAGGTATGAAGGGGATCCAGTCTCCTGTGCCCTCAGAGGACGAGTGGTGATACTTCATCACAGGTGCATAATGTCTTAGGGTCATACAATTTAATTCAGCAACTAGGTCATTTGAAAGCAGAATCACTCTTTCTCTGAGTCATGGGATGGCTTTCTCTTGCTTGTCCAACTATGCTCCTTTATGGGCAGTGACTATATAAAGGCAAAGTCAGGGTCGAGATTTGGCCACCACTTCCAGCTTCTCTAGTGGTTAGATGATTGGGGAGGTACAGGGAATGAAAGGACCAAGGAAGCTTTGTATATTCCCTCATGATGTCCTCTCTGCTCCAGGGCTAATTTCCTCAAGTGGGCAGAAACCAGTGTTAGGTATGGAGGAGACCGTTTTCTTAGGGACTGATTGGGACTCCCTAAGCACTCAAGGAGCTAAAGCATAGTCCACACTATTACACTCTCTACCGAATCTCTCTCTTCTATCTTTATCATGACACTCATCAGTATCTGGAATGATCATACTTACTTCTGTATTATTTATGTTTCTTCCCTTTAGAATGCCACCTTCTGAAGCATGTTATATTCCTTCCATCTATAGTAATACCTTCCAAATGGTAGATGATTAATAGTCATCAACTATCTGACTCAGATATCAATATCTGAAAATGATGAAGAACTTTAAAAAATAATTTGTACTTTATTCTGTGTTAATCAGAGCTTTGTCAAAATACAGCTTTGCTTCTGAGATCTTTTCAAACACTCTCTCCTTGAAGTTCCACAGACTCAAGACATTTCAGTGAAGACATTTAATCATGATGCACCTTGAGAAGCGATAACTGTTAGGGGTTCTTGAAGTAGCATCATCAGAAATCAGCCGCTTCAAGGCTGGGCAAGGAAAGATTCATAAAGATGTGATGTTCTACAAGAACAGCAAACGTTTATTGCAGACACTGAAAAGGGTCATGGCATGGGAGCCTTTTTATGGGACATTTGTAGTCTTCAGAAATCCTTTTCTTGTCCATTAGAGTTTGTGTTAGCAGACCTGTGTCATCTAAGCACATGTGTGGGGTGGCCCAGTCTTAACCTCTGTGGGACAGAGCAGGACAGGGGAGGCTAGGACAGGCTTACTGACATTGACAGAGTCTGAAAAGACAGTGCCAGTGGTAAATTCTGGAAGGGAATCTTATCTGGACCACAGGCAGTAACAACAGATAGGAGGCAGAGTCCTTCTGAGCAGAAGGGAGACTCAGCACTAGTAACCTGACCTCCTGACAGGGGCAGCACAGGAAAAGCATGCAAAGCCTGGATGAAACAAATACAAACTAAGAATAAAGTGTGCCTAACCTTAGAATTAACAACAAAACACAGTAAACATAATCAAACATGCAAAACAAAAAACAAAATCAGACATCCCGACAGGAAGATGTGATCTTCTCTGGGAAGTAGCTAGTTTCTGATTGAGTGAGGAATTCTTGATGTTGTCATGGAATGAATATAGATGACACAGCTGCCTTTGTTGGCACTGGCCCTTTAGGACAAGATGTCTTTGTCATAGAGGCAAGTGATCCTATCTTTTTGACTGAACCAGGCCAGAGAGCTCATATTCGTGTAGTCCCCTTCCTTGGTTCCCATAATGCCCTGTGCTCACCACTGGCACTGTATGATGCCCTGGAGTGAATTGGCTTATTTACTTTTTTCTTTCAGTATCTCAGAGTGTGAGGAGACTAGGGGGCAGGTGGTGGATCTCTGTGTTCCCAGTACCCAGCATGGGACAAATGCTCTTCAGGAGGGCTTGAGCTTCCTCCCTGGAGGTGGTTATTCTCTCGAGGGGTCCCAAGGAACACTGTAGCGGTGCTCACCATTGGCCCACCAGGTTGTTGCCTGGTGGTTGCTGTTCTTTCTTTCCCTACTCCTCTGTCTCTGGTAACAGTGGTTTAGGCAGTGAAGGTAGTTATGCATTGGCTAACCATTCAGGCTTACATAATTCATTCACAGTCACCATTTATCTATTATCTAACTATCTTCTATCATCTATCTATCTATCTATCTATCTATCTATCTATCTATCTATCATCTATCATTTATATATCAATTTATTTATTTATTTACCTAAAACATTTTGTCAACACTGTAGGAGGCAGCACAGGATGGTGATATGATCTTGAATGTGCAATGGAACATGCCAGGTTTGAATCCTGGATGGGCAGTTAAGCTGCATAGCCTTAAGGAAATCACTTAACTTGTAGAAGAGTCAATTACCCTTCAATAGATGTGATGATGCTTAACTTGTGGGGTTTGGTGAGGAAGACGTGAGATAGTGGATGTGAAAGCCTTGTTTTCTTTGTTGTAGAAGATCATTAATAGTTTATGTCTTTCTCCTCCCCCTTCATCATCCATTAACCCCAAGACAACACAACGGTATGAGTAAAATGTCAGTTATGGATAAAGGGTAAATATGGAGAGCAATAAAAAAATCCAAAGATACATTCTATAAGTTGTCAAAGACAACTGTCAAACATACCGCACAAAATCCTGGCGGCAGCATCTCTATTAGAATGAAGCTCATGTTTCCTCAAGGTGGCCTTGGAAGAGAGCAGAAACTCTTTGGTCATGAAAATTTGAGCCCATTTGTTTTTAAAAAAAGAAAAAAAAGTCAATCATGATACTTTATAGTGTGCCCCATACATTTTCCATCTCAAATCTCAGTTACATCAGCACAGAAACATTCCTTTGCAGTTCTCCAAAAATGTTTTACATTTAAATAATGCAGGTTTAGCTCAACCCAGTTTTTACTAGAATAAATAACTTTCTTTAAATATATGGTGGATAAAAATAAAAATTACAGTGTCCAGTGTTTAACATAAATCCAGTTATAAAATTTGGGACTAAACATAGTTAAAATTTCCTCTCAAATCATAAAGTGGGGCAAATTGCTCAGAATTAGCTTCCTGTTTAGAATGAAAGGTGCAGAGGTGAAGTGCACATCTGTTTGTACCCGGATCAGGGATCTGCATTTCTGCCATTTTTCCATCTATTCCTCCAGCAATCCTTTAATTGTAATTGTTCGAATTACAATTAACCATTCATGTTAGGAATGGATTTTGGCCTGGTTGCTTTCCAGTTGTCTCTACATTGCTTCACACATCCTTCTACTAACTTACCCTCTTTGTCAGGACTGTTCACCTTGAGATAAGTCATATAGAACCCAGAACCCAGGGGCACACCTGGCATTCACAAAGGATGTGTCCCGAAACAGTATCAATCCTACAGGTTTTATATTTGTTTCTATAGGTGATACATTTACGTAATTTTGACATCAAAATCACAAGAAGGAAGAAAATAAAAAAACTCCTTTTCCACACTCCCCATATTCCTTCTTTGTTCAGTTTTCAACATCTAGAGCAGGTAACTACTGTTCATTGCTTCTTATTTATCCTTCTGGAAAAATTATAAGTGTATTCAGGGCTTTATGATATATACATATGCACATAGATGCATACTCTCATATACGTATATATGATTAGAGTTCTACTGATGCACTATTAGTGGCTTTAAAAATCACATTATTTCACAGTGTCAAAAGGGACAAGTGAACATGGCTGACCTGGGTCCTCTCCTCAGGTTCCACAAGGCTGCAATCAAGGTATAAGCTGAGATGTGTTCCTTTCTAGAGCTCAGGACCCTCCTCTGAGCACACATGGTTGTTGGCACAACTCAGTTCCTTGTCTTTCTGTGACAGAGGCTTTAGCTCCTGCAGGTTGAGTGAAATTCCAGCATGTGGTCCTGTTCACAGGCTGTTCACTTCATGACAACTTGCAAATGCAAGGCCAGTGAGGCACTTTTTCTAACTCTCAGGGAGGGCCATGTTTCTCTTTTAAAGATTCTACCAGATTAATTCAGACCCAACTAGGGTGCCCTCCCTTTTGGTGGACTCATAATTAATTGATTTGAGGTTTTCCGTTTTCACTTTGGCAGGCATCACTTCCATTTTCACAATAACTAAAAAACATGAACAAATGAAATTAACACTCTTATTATAGCCACCAGAGAATTAAAGTCACAGGGCAAAGTGCGCCTTAAAAGTTGAAAAAATGGAATCACAGAATCACAGCTTGCTGTGAGTGGAAGCCTTTGGAAGAGCATTATAATCTGAAATTAAGCAGAAGAAAAGAATAAAAATTTTAGTAGAAACTATTAAAAACAAAAACAGGAAATTAATAGAGAATATCAACAAAACCAAATGCTGTTTCTTTGAAAGCATTAATATATGGATAAATTTCTAGCCAGGCTAACCAAGAGTAAAGAGAAAAGACAAAAATTCCAATATTGGAAATGTAGGAGATGTCATCACTATGGATTTTATATACATATATATGAAGGAGAGTTTGTTCATGATTTTGTAATTTTATATCTTTGTTCTGTGGAAATCATCTTATTAGGTAATGTAGAGTCAGATCTGACTGTTTTTTTTTTTTTTTTTTTCTAGATGGCTACCCAGTAGTCCAAATCTACTTATTGAATATCCCTAAGAAATCACCTTTATCATGTCTAAAGTTTTGTATAAAAGTTTGTTATTGGGTTTTCTTCTGAGTTTCATCAATATGTCTGTGCATGTTATTTTAATTATGGAGGCTTCAGAGCACATCTGACCTCTCCACTTGGTCAAGT
Source organism: Eidolon dupreanum (assembly GCA_028627145.1). Classification (NCBI taxonomy): domain Eukaryota; kingdom Metazoa; phylum Chordata; class Mammalia; order Chiroptera; family Pteropodidae; genus Eidolon; species Eidolon dupreanum. The sequence continues at coordinate 44,852,019 of CM053515.1, read as the reverse complement.
CTTAATTTGTAGACTTTGGTAGCATTTTAAAGTATGTGTATTTTAAAGTTTTCTTTGCTAGTTCTTTTTAAGTTTACACCTAGATAGCTTACTTTTTTGCTGCTATTGTAAATAGGTGTTTCCCCCTTTTAAATTTTTAACTGGATCTTTTTTATATCCATCACAGTTATTGATTTATGTATATTAATATTCTATCCTACCATTTTTCTGAATTATATTATGTTCTGTCATAATATATTTATTGGTTTTCTTATAGATTTCCGGGTTCTAAAATTATATCATCTCCATATACATCTTCCTTCCATATTTTTATACAACAATTTTACTTTTTTAAAAAGAAAAAATGGATTGGCTATTGCTTCTAAACAGTGATTATCAATTTTATTAGAATTGATATTCCCTTTCTATAACAAATATTTTATAAAAGTCTCTTTATAATCCTGAAACTAAATTTATTGTTAATTAACTTACTTATACTCACAATTTTACAAAAGATCAATATTATGTCCTCATTTTAATATGAAAGAGAAATACAGGGAAATAATAATAAAGTAGTTTGTGTTTCAATATGTTAAGAAGAAGAAGAAGAAGAAGAAGAAGAAGAAGAAGAAGAAGAAGAAGAAGAAGAAGAAGAAGAAGAAGAAGAAGAAGAAGAAGAAGGAGAAGGAGGAGGAGGAGGAGGAGGAGGAGGAGGAGGAGAAGAAGAAGAAGAAGAAGAAGAAGAAGAAGAAGAAGAAGAAGAAGAAGAAGAAGAAGAAGAAGAAGAAGAAGAAGAAGAAGAAGGAGAAGAAGAAGAAATTAGTCAGATGTTTGCCCCTAATTATAATAAATAAGTTTACACTTGAGTATCAAAACAATATTCAGCTCATATACACCACTATTCTATAACAGGGTACAATATTAGAACCAGGACCAATTACATAATTTGTGGGGCCCAATGCAAAATAAAAATGCTAAACTCCTCATTCAAAAAGCAGGAAAAAATATACCACTAAAGGTACCAGTTGTGGGATTTCCCCTTTCACCAGTCACCATACTGGTTTCCTACTCCAGCTGGGAATGGGAAGTTGTGCTCAGTATCTCCCCTTTTTATGGAACTGTGGCCCCAGCTCATAGCAGATAGGTTACCTAAAAGGATCTTGCTATCTCTGTGCCAAGATGTACTAGGTAGCTGGATTAAGGGCGGGCAAGAGGCTCTCCTCCACCAAGTCACCCATCGCATGTGCCATGTAACTACCCACTGAGGGCAGGGTCGGGTGATGATGCCAATGCCCCAGGCTAAGGCATAGGCACACAACTGTGGCCCTTTCCGAGCCATGTACAGGCCTCTGATCAGGGTTAAGGTGGCAGTGGTATCAGGACAGGGATGGAGAAGAGAAGGCTAGGAAGGGCCTGAGGCACCAGGGATAGGAGAGATCACCAAAATACCCTCCTATGGAAGCAGGAAAATGGTGGAAGATGGGATGCCTCTAAGGCTCCAAACCACCAGCTCATGCTCTATTGTCCCACTAGACTTCACTTACAAAACACTAATTCAAAGGTAAAATTGTTAACAATTTCAAAGTGACAACCACAGCATTAAACCCAGAGTGTGAGGATCCTTTGGTTGGAGGCCTACATTGGTCCTTGGTCCATGAAGCCAGCCCAAACCATAGTGGTTATCCCGACCTATTTTGGAATCAATGTCAAGACATTCTGGATTGCCACAACAATTCGGGGATGTGATTGGCATTGGTGTGTGGCAGCTAGGGGCACTAAACATCTTGAAAATGCTTAAAAAGTTTCCCATGACAAAAATTAGTCCATACCCCAATAGACTAGCAGTTACCAAAGGGTAGAGGGGAGGTAAGAGCGGGGAGGTAGATGGGGTAAATATGTGGTGACAGAAAGAAATATAACTACGGGAGATGAACATACAATGTAAATATATAGATGCCTTACTGTTAAATGTACAGCTGAAACTTATCAGATCTCGTCAACCAATGTCACCATAAAAAAATTAATTAATTAATTAAAAATATATGTATACAAGAAGAAGGTAGATGAGGTAAAAGGGGTTAAATATGTGGTGACGTTAAAGAATTAAATATGAATTAGTTAGTTAAAAAAATTGTCCACATCTCCAAATCATGAATGTCAAATGATCTCACACAACCATTTAGATAAAATTTGTTTATAAGGATCTGAGCCTAGAACCTAACTTTGCTTAATATATACATGTATATATTCTAAACTTATTTGCAGTTTTAATATACTTTGGGTTTTCAAAGAGAGCAACTATCAAGTAAATAGAGAGAAGGTGGTGCTTTGTGTTTGAAATTTCAGAGTTATTTATCATTTTGGAACATTGTGTCTCTAACGATAGTGATCCTCATGGTGTTTGAGTCAACAGCTTACATGGCTGTCACAACTGCATTGGTCATATAGACTTACATTTATATAGATACAAGTGTGCTTATTTATGCCTTGTATCAAGATATCAAATATAAAGAAAATTATTAACAACATTCAGTTCAATGATTTTTGTCATTTCCAATATATTTATTGTAATTAGTCATATATCTAGGAATACTTCATTTTGTCTTCTAATAGAATTGTGTCTACACATTTGATTATGAAATACAAAACATTTTTCTAAATGTAAAATTTTGTTACAGTGTGGGCATAATAGAAACTGAATTTTTTTTTTTTTTTTTTTTTTTTTTTTTTGCTAATTTTGTGAGGAGGTAGATTACTACTCAGTGGACAGAGCTGAAGCTAATCTGCCATCTTAACTTCTGAGTAAATGAAGCTGGACTTTTAACCACCCTCCTCTCCCTGAGGGGACTCTGGAATGTGTACAGAGGCTTTGAGCTAGTCACATAATTTCCATTAATCCTTCCTCCAGTAGAGAGCGCCCTGGATGTTGTCTCATAGCTCATCTCAGCCCCAGAGCCTCTTGGTATTTGGTCCCTTTGTTCCCTACAACCACCCACGCATCCCTTTCCTTTCACGTAGGTTCATTTCTAAAGGGGGTATAAACGGTGGTCTTTACCTCCAGGTCATGTTTTCCTATGTAAGTTCCCTATTAAACTTAATAACCAATGATTTGGATTTGTCTGTCTCTTTCTTTGGCCTCTTGGCTCCTTCACTGCTTGGAGGCCCCTTTGCATACATGGCCTTTAGAGGGGACAATCTCCTATAAATTTCATTCCAGGATAGGTTTGGTTGTGGCCACATGCAGCATTCTCGTCTTCATCTTGATTTTAGTGGGCAGGTTTCTCTCATTAACCATTTGCTGACTTTTGGGATGAGATGGCTATATTTTATTCGTTTTATTGAATAAAGTCTATTCAAGAATGAATATTGAGTTTTGTCAAAAATCTTTTTGCTATCTGTGGAGATAATAGTATGATAGTTTTTCTATATTCCTAATTAATACACTGAATTATATTAATAGATTTCTTAATATTGAACACAATTTCCTGTGTTTTGTTTGTTTGTTTTCTGGTATAAACTTTATGTCAGTAATTTCTTATGGGTTAAAAACAATGCAGGGGTATAAGCTAGATTGACCCTCACTCCAGCACTCCAGCCTCTAGAGACATAGTTTACATTTGCAATGTGGTAAATTTACAAACACCAGCCAGTCTCAGGACTTGGCTGTTAAAACTACAGATGTTCCAGAGGATGACCATGTGTGGTGGAATGATGACAGAGCATCTGCTGAAAGAAACGATCTTGTGGACAGTGAGAATTTCTTTATGTAGTCCTTTTACAAAGTCCCTAAGATACTGTCTCTGGGATTGTTTTTTTCTGGGAACATTTCTCTTCTCTTCCCCCTTGCCAGTTATGACTTCCCTGCCAGATGCAAACAAGGAGAGTGGAGAGAAAGCTCCAACTCAGCACAGTTGGATGCACTTCTTTCTGCACACTTGGCTGGGGACAAAAAAAAAAACAAAAAACAAAAACAAAACAGATAATGAGTCAGTAAACCAGACTACCAGACTACTGGGTGTGAACAGCCAACACATTTACAGAATGCTTTTTCAGGCCACACTTGATTTACACTCACAGCAGCGTTTGCATAGGTACTATCACTGTTCCTATGTTGTCCATCATGAATCTGAGGTTCAGGGTTGTTTTGAGCTCAAAAAGATGGTTAAAAGAAGGTAGAGCTAAGCCTGGGCCTTGGGCCAAACCTCCTCACTAAAGAAGCAATTTGGAGTATACACTTTGTTCCAGTGTCTGAGCACAGTTATGGTACTGAATGTGCTGAGGGTGTGTTTGTTGAGTGTACACCTGTATGGAACTTCTAGAAAGTGCAGGACTGACAGTGGCAGTGTACAGGGAGATTGTGGGGTCCCAGCTGAGAGAGTACTGAGTGGAAAGGGAGAAGGCATACAAGGGAGGTGGAGATGGCACTGTGTTTCTAGAGCCAGTGCTCTCTCTTTTCATCCATTGGGTCCTGGGAAGCTGTCCACATGGTGCTAGTCAGAAAGGACAGAGCTATGGAAGGAAGGAGGAAAGAAGAAAGGAAGGAAGGAAGGAAGGAAGGAAGGAAGGAAGGAAGGAAGGAAGGAAGGAAGGAAGGAAGGAAGGAAAAGGGAAACAATATACTTCTAATTTTGTTATAATCTTATTTTATTATTTTATTTTATTTTTTAACATTTTATTTAGAAATAATATTAATTCACAGAAAAATTGTAAATATAAACAACACCCATATGTATTTTACTAGTGTTTAACTCTTTTAATATTTTAATCCATTTGAGTTATCACTTTTCTCTCTGTATGTATATGTGTACATATATGTATCATACACAGACACATATAGTATTTTATAAACCATTGAGTTTAGTGATAACATGGCCTTTTATGTTTAAATATTTCAGAGTGTATTTTCTAAAAATAGAAATGTTCTCTTACATAACTTTAGTACAGTTAACAAATTCAGTAAATCAAACACATTAAATTAAACGCATTTAGCACTGATATCTAATCTATTGTTCTTCTTCCATTTTTTCCCGTTGACCCAATAGTGATCTCAAAAACATTCCCCCTCTCTTATATTTGCTGTCATGTCTCTTTAGACTCTTTTAACCTGGACTACTTTCTCAGCCTTTCTTTTTTCTTTACAATATTGACATTTTTGAAGAAACTTCAATTTTTTTCTTGGAATATTTCTTTTTAGGTTTATCTGCTGTTTGCTCCTGATCAGAGCCAGGTTTTGCTTTCCAGGCCAGAATGCTGCATAAGCAATGTTGTGTCCTCAGAGTGTTGCATGTGGAGGCTCATAATACACTTACAATTATATTTTAAAAAAAATGTAGTAAAATGATATTTAAGAGGAAACATGGGGTGAAACCCCAGGTCCCCTGGTTCTGTTCATCCTTCTCATAGGTGCCCATGTTATCTTTTCAAAATACCAAGGCCCTGCTGATATCCATTCCAAGACCTGATTTCACAGTTCCCATGAGTTAAGTCACATTTTGCCCAGACTTTCAGTCCCTTGTCTTTCGTAATCGTCGGGCTCGTCTCTTGTAGTTCTCTTTATTTCCTGAGCTCTTTGCTCTGACCATGACATTTGAATGTGTGTCATACTTTCACACTTTGCTCCATTGCCTCCTTTGCTGAAGAGATTTCCTTCCTGCTTTTTTGTTGCCCCAGTCTCAGAAGAGTCTGATTCTTATGCTAAGTCTCCCTGCAGCATCGTTGTTCCTTCATAGAATATTTCTTCTTGGCTGTCAGTAGGATGTGACCACTTCCTTCTCTGTGCTCTCTGTATGCTTTACTACCCTTAATTCATGTGTTTATCATCCTCTTGTAAAATACAAGTTATTCAAGGATAAGGAACATGTATAATTCAACTTTGTAATTTTGACATGTAGGAGAAAATGTTCAATAAATGAATATCTTAATTGAGGAGTGAATAAATAAAACTATGTCAGTGATTGAGTTCACCATCTGGCTCAGGATGGTCTCCTTTATTTAGTGACAGTAGAGAGTGATTGGCTTAATTGCTCTAGATGAGATATTATTTTGACCAAAAATAAGGAATCACCAAGAAATAGTCAATTCAATCTTCTATATAAAGACTGCTAGAGTTATAATTACTGCTCTCAAGTAATTTTACGGTTTCAGTAGTTTTATGTTTGATAATAAAAGCTTTTTATTTATTTTTCCAAGAAAGCTCATCACATTTTCAGTAATAATCTTCTCTGGAACTATCATTGCAAGACACTCTATTGGTTGGGAAATACTGATGTTATGTTGTACTTATATCTGACTCCTTATTCTAACACACAACAACCAGGTTTTATACTGAAAGAAACTCATTCAATAATAGGTATCTTAGAGAGATACTAGCTTTACTGTTTTAAATTAGGCAATTCTTTTCCTTTTTCACTTTGAAGTAGCCCATATCCTCATGCTTTTCTTCATGGTTCTATCTTTTTCAAATTGTTATCCTGACGCAAGCCCAAAAAACATAATCCTATATAGCATTTGGGATTTTTGTGTCAGAAGCTCCATTAACTCAGATACATAGAAGCTGCTGGCTGGCATGGCTGATTATTCAAACTCAAAAATGGCCCAACCAAGAAAAATAGACCACTTTTCATCAGTTACTGTTCAATAATGGAACCATCTTGTAGGCAGCCTGGTGACCTGCCAGGAGCCTTCACCATGAGTGTGCAAGTTTAGCAGCAGGGGATGGAGGGAGGAAAATTGGAGAAAGTAAGGCCCTAGGACTAGAAGGGGAAGCCAGCAAAATGGAGAGAGGCTGGGGGTGGTAGCGAATAGTGTCACACCCCAATGTGGAGCAGCCAACGTGCATCTCAAATGTGGCCCCTATGTGACACTTCATTTCTATGAAAAATGCCTTGTTAGGACTCCTCCAAAAATACACTCCCAGACATTCTTTCATGAATGGATCATTTGGGGAAAGTACTACTTATAAAACCTAGGTTCTTTCAAGAAAGTAAATATCCAGGAGTTTGCAAAATTCAAACAGGAGAAGTAGGAGTTTTTTAGGGCTTGGAATAAGTGATTCAGGGTGGGCATGTGACCAAAACTAATTAAATATAGATATCAAAGGAATGTCAGGGTCTTGGATGAAAGTTGGACACACAAACATTTTGTTTTACCAAATACTCGGGGATCTTGCCTCTCTTGGACCTTCAAGAATTTTCACTGAGTGATAGAATTTTAAATATAGTGCTCTTTATGTTAAAAAGGATACTAGGGCTTAGAATTCGAGGTAACGTTATGCTCATTTACATGGTCTCAGCTTCTTATTGGCTATAAAATGAGTTTAATGGGTCATCTAAACAAGTAATTGAATAAAATAGCAAATGTTGGTGTACATCTCACATAATAAGTTTAAGTATTGTTTAAAGAAATTTTTGTTTTCTTTGTATATATGTGTATTTGTGCATGTCTATATATATACATATGTGTGCATATGTGTATATATATGAGATGAACAAAGACATTTTTGGCAAAATGCCAAATGTTAAAAATCAGTGTTTGTCTGAAAGAGATGATAAAATTTAATGGTGTCATTAAAAAAATAAATGTCTATTACATAAAAATAAATCTTAATTTTAAAATACATTATCCTCTATTTTATTACAAACACTTTATTTTTTGACAGATTTTTAACTATTATTTTTCAATTACAATTAATATTCAATATTATTTTAATTTCAGGTATACAGTATAATAGACAATTATATAATTTACAATACTCCAATAAGTCTAGTACCCACCTGGCACCACAGATAGTTATTATAATATTATTGATTTTATTTCCTATGCTGTACTTTATACCCCCATGACTATTTTTAACTGGAAATTTGTATTTCTTAATCCCCTCATCTTTTTCTTTCTTTTTTAAAAGTAATATTTGTTTATTTTTCAATTATGATTGGCATACAATATTATATTAGTTTCAGGTGTACAACATACTGATTAGACATCTATATAACTCATGAAGTGATTATTTCAATAAGTGTAAGATTACTCTGAAACCATACATAGTTATTACAATATTATTGACTATATTCCTTATGCTATACTTTATATCTCCATGACAATTTTGTAACTACAATTTCTTACTTCGTAATCCCTTTCCCCTTTTTAACCTACTCCCTAACCCCTTCCCATCTGGTAACCCTCAAAATGTTCTATCTACGAGTTTGTTTCTGTTTTTTTGTTTATTTTGTTCTTTAGATTCCACATGTACATAAAATCATACGACATTTATCTTTACCTGACTTACTCCACTCAGCATAATATCCTCTAGTTCCATCATGAAATATATTTTTCTAACCCCTTACTTTTTTGTCTGTGTGTGTCTTTTAAACTGAAATGAGTATCTTGTAGTGAGTGTATGTAAGGATATTGTTTCCTTATCCATTCAGCCACCCTATCTTTTGATTGGAGCATTTAATTCTTTTTTATTTGAAGTACTTGTTGATAGATATGTAGTTATTGCCATTCTTTATTCATATTTTTGATACATATTTTTTTCTTCTTCTTAAAGAAGTCACTCCACATTTTCTGTAATACTGGCTTGGTGGTGATGAACTCCTTTAGACTTTTCTTGTCTGGGAAGCTCTTTATCTGTCCTTTGATTCTAAAGGATAGCTTTGCTGGGTAGAGTAATACTGGTTGTAGGTCCTGGCTTTTCATCACTTTAAATATTTTGTGCCAAGCCCTTCTGGCCTGCAAAGTTTCTATAGAGAAATTGGCTGATAGTCTTATGGGAGCTCCCTTGTAGGTCATTAATTGCTTATTTCTTGCTGCTTTTATGATTCTCTCTTTGTCTTGAAACTTTGGCATTTTAATTATGATGTATCTTGGTGTGGTCCTCTTTCAGTTCATCTTGTTTGGAACTTTGTGCTTCCTGGGCTTGTATGTCTGTTTCTTTCTCCAGGTTAGGGAAGCTTTCAGTCATTATTTCTTGAAATAAATTTTCAATTCCTTGCTCTCTCTCTTCTACTTTTGATATCACTATGATGCAAACATTTGCACTTGATGTTGTCCCATAGGTTCCTTAAATTATTTTCTTTTTTTTGGATTGTTTTTCCTTGTTGTTGTTCTTGTTGAGTGTCCTCCACTACCTCATCCTATAAATTGCTGATCTGATTGCTTTATCCAATCTGTTGATTCCCTCTAATGTACTCTTCATCTCAGATATTGTATTCTTCATTTCTGAATGGTTCTCTTGTATGTTATCCATCTCCATTTTTATGTTTTCTGTTTCTTTGTTAAAGTTTTCCTCTAAGTTCATTGAACATCCTTATAACAAGTGTTTTGAATTCTGCATCTTGTAGATTGCTTGTCTCCACTTTATTGAGTTCTTTTTCTGGAGCTTTGTTCTGCTCTTTCATCTGGCACGTATTTCTTTGTCTCCCCATATTGGCTGCCTCTCTGTGTTTGTTTCTGTGTCTTAAGTAGTGTTCCTAAGTCTCTTGATCTTAGTAGAGTGACTTTACATAGTAGGTAGCCTGTCGGGCCCAGTAACACTGTCTTCATTCATCACCTGAGTGAGGTTCTCAAGGAATGTCTCATTGTGGGTTGTGTGTGCCCTCCTGTTGTAGTTGAGCCTGGGTTGCTGTTTGCACACTGATGGGAGGGATTGACCCTTGGGCTGATTGGCTGTGAGGACTGGCTGGTGAGTTGCCGACCCTACAGAGCAGGGTTCACTTTATCAGGGCTCTGGTGTATGCCCAGTCTGCCCTTTTGGTGTGTCCTTCTCAGATGCAGCCATGGGTTGTGCTCCAGCTTGGTCCCAGTTGAAGCAGGCCACTGGGTATGCTGGCCCAAGGGCCTTCTGGGAGGGGCCCAGCTGCTAGTTAAGTTCATCCATGGCCTATGCACTTCTGAGACCACCTGGTAAGAGTCATCAAACAATCCACAGATGGCTTCCATCTGTGCTGTGCTTATAAGTACCTCAAGAGGCCAAGCCAGAAACCAAGCTTGGTGCTGCTCAGCAAGAGCTATGGGGCATGCTGAGGCCAGATGCTGCTTCTTTAGATTTTGTGAGCCTTTGAGAGATTTTAAGAAAGTCTGCAGCATGAACCAAGACAGGTTGTTTGTATGGAATAAACCACTGTAGGCAGCTTGGGTGGGTCTGCAAGTTGAAAGAGACAGAATCTCAGGCAATCAGCTGGGGGGAGCGACCTGTATAACCCATGTTGATGGCACCAGCATCTGTGAAGAAGGCTGAGTGAAGAAGGATCAACAAAAGAATAACGGTTACTGCCTACACCTCTGTCTAGAAGAAAACCATACCTCCCATCTTTACCCTGAAGCCCGACAGCTCAGCACCACCCCATATGTCCCTGGTGCTCCTTGAGCAGCTGCCCCAGCACTGGAGCTCAGAGCTAGTGAATCCATCAGCAAGTTAGGCTGGATGCACACCCTTTAAAAGGAATCTCTCCACTTCCCGCAGCCCTCCATCTTACTCAGCCATAATCTCTGCTGGTTTTCACAGCCAGACTTCTTTTCCTGCCACTGGAATCCTGGGCTGGGGAGCTCAGTGTGTGACCAGAACCCCTTACTCCTCAGGGAAGTGGTCTCTGCAGCTAAGATAACCCTTCCGATTCACACCTCCACACACAGTTGTGGGACCTCCGGTTTCACATCTCTGCCTCTCCTACCAGCCTCCAGGTGACCTCTTCTGTATGTCCCCAGTTGTATAATTTCTGTTCAGCCAGACCTTAGGCAACTCCCAGTGATGGCTGCTCTGTAGTTTTATTATAATGTTGGTGTGGTTGCGAGAGGAGCCCTGAATAGCACGTATCTTCTACATCATTTGGCCAGTCCTCCTTACAAACACTTTAAAATTATTTTTAGAGTTGGGCATTAGGTACACAAACAACTATTGAGCATCACCAGTAGCTGGATTGTTCCTGAACTCACTGCACTCTACATTTGCAATACCAGAAAGAACTAACTTTAAATGAGGTCAATGAAGGGCAAGCTATTTTAGGGTACCACCATTTTCTATAGTAGTTTATTCTTTCCTTTGCTTTCTTTATTATTTATGTTGTCTGTGTACTTCAACTGACTGACAGAATGCGCCAAGTCCAGGGCTTCAGGATGTCATATCCAGATACCTGTGCATATCTATAGCAGAAATTAATGATACTACAGTGTGGGCCTATACATTGGGGTAAGAGATCTGGACTATGTACTTCCATATCAGTTGATTGTGGGCTGCAGGCTTGCCCCTGTAGTTGTGGTTTGGAAAATGGTGTGGGTGAAAGTCAGGTGAGTGATAAGAAATGACTTTCCAGGAGAGGGGCCCATATTTGGACAAGTGCATTCTCGGGAGAAGAAAGATCAGATGGCATCTGTGATCCCTTAGCCAGATAAAGAGGACTGAACTTGGCAATGATGCTATTATTAACGACATCCTTCACTAGCTCTATCTCTTTTGAAGGCTAGGCACCAACCACTCTGAACTTTATGTGTAAGCTATCTAATCATGTGCAGGAGAATTGCGATGTTTGTTGGATGAGTTCTATATTTTAATTAATGCAGTCTATAAACTCGTTATTTGTTTTGGCAATCACACTTCACCAGTGACTTGCATTGTGAACCAAAATTTGTTCCTGTGTGTTGCAGCAGAGCAGTATTTGTACTATCTTCCATTTTTAAAGTAACTTTTTGGACCTAAATGTAAGTTATGTCATCTTTCCCTTCCCTATTAAATTTCAACTTGTCAGATTTTGCCTATCATATTGTCCTGGAAGCCCTGATTTAATCAGCCAATGCATTTACTATGCTGTTGAGATTTTAAAAATCCAAAATGAGATGATCATGTCTCTAAATTTTAATCGAAGTCCTTCAGTTTGTCTATAGAAACTTCTCTACAGACTGACATCCGTACCTTACTTATTCATTTTATGGTTGCAAAGCCAACTGCCATTCATCCTATAGTGCCGTTTAGCTCATGTATCTTGATTTGCCCATAAAATGGCATAAAAGAGCCTTTCACATGAAATTCTGAACTAGAAATACATAGTGCCTACAGCATTTCTACTACCTACCAGTTTGGAAATCCTGTTAAAATGAAATGAAGTTAGTATAACATGATATTCTTTCCTTTTCTACATACTCATAAAATGTTCTGAACAAAAGCTAACTTAGTTATAGCTTGCATCCACCTGTGTCTCTGTTTTCAAAGGCAGAACCACATCTATCCATCAGCAATTATTCTTTCTCATTCTTTCCTCTCCACTAGAAATCACTGATAGACTAGGTGATTTCATTTACAATTTCGGTGACTGATGTATAACTCATTTTTGGCATAGACATCAATTCATCTGATGTTACTAGGTACAATCACTCACACACACACACACCATACACACACACACACACACACATGTTTCATTTAGCTTATACTTCAGTTCTTGCTTATAAGTAATTATTTCATTCTCTTCAGTCTCAAAGTCATTTTCCTAAATATTGAAGCTAGAAACAAAATGGTAAGATACAATTTTCTTTTGTCATCAGATCGCTGCTAACAATGGGGCAATCCCACCTGTTATAAATATAACCTTTTAAAATATTTTTTCTATCATTGTTTTATTTATTTAAAATAGTCTTTCACTTCTGAGTTCTTAGTACCACACTTCCCTTTTCTTTTCATTATTTTCCTCTTTGTCTCTATATTATTGGGGGGCAATGTTAAAGCCCTTCTTACCTTTTAGTCCAACTCTTTCTTCACAGTTTCGATCCCCTTTCCAACTGTCTTCTTTGGACCAGCCACTAGGCTCCCATGTTGACTGCTTTTCCAGCTCACATATGCACCTTGCCCATGTGTGTACACATACACTTACTCATAACCTGGAAAACTATAACCTAAGGATTCAGTTGCCTATTATTTCCAAACTGTTGCCACTCAAATGAATCACCTTTTTCTACAATGTTAACTGAATCCCTCTTATCTGCACTCTTTTGCTGCACTTGATCTTCTAAAATAACATAGTAGAAGCCTTCCACAATTCAAGTAACATTATTCATAAGGGTGTTACGAGTGTTTATTGGTAACGAAGTAAAATTTACATAGCTTCATAACCTCCTTACTTTCATTGCATTTGTTATATTTAAGCTATTTTGTTGTTGTCGTTAATGTCAGAACTAAATGAGAGTGGAGGAACAAAACAGAGAATAAACACTAGGAATTCTTTAATTAGAGTCATGTTTGCCTTCTTACTGTTAATTTTATATGAACTGAGATCTCCTAAATTCAATGTGGTTTTTAAAGTTTCTTTATAAGAAATAGTATGCCCAATTTTTTTACTGTGGGTAAGTACATGAAACCTACATTTCTAATAAAAGATTTAATGAATGAATTGAGTAAAGCACTGAGAACAATTCCTGATGCATAAGTTCTCAATAAGTTCCAGATTTTATAATAATATTTTAAAATTCTTCATCATTTTCATATTTTGAGACATAGTCACAGGGTTTTATTTAATGAAGTATATGGTTATTTGAATAATAGAACAGGAATCTACATGATGAATTTGCTGATTAATATTCTCCTCTTCCATCTTATGCTACTTATGATCCTTAATACAACATTTCACGATCTCCACTAGAGTTGAATATAATGTTTTAAAACATTAATTGTTAAAGATATATCCTTGTAAATGAAGCCTTATATACTAAATCCAAGAATATAAAACTCATAACTCACCACAGAGAATTTTTTACAAAGAAAATTTGCCTTTGGATTTCTCTAATTAACCATGTCTGTTGCAGCAACTGATCCTTGCAGTATTTTATGCTGGTTAATGTGTAGATAGGGAGCTTGGGTCAGAATTGCAATCAGAGCCAGAATTGCAATCAACATGCTGTTTCCTTCATCAGGAAAGCCTCAGTACAAAAAAAAATGTCAGATAAGTAAAGAGTGTGCCTAATGATGTAGTTGATTTACATTCTGGCCCTATCATAACATGAACCCAGTTGCTAGTAACAAAACATTCAAGAATTGGCATTGGTCTGCAGAACATATTTCTGAGTATTAGAATATTTGAAATACATCAATTAAAAATTTGCTTCCTAGATAATTCAACCTATAAGTAAAATATGTTCTGGGAATCTATAAATAGTTTGTATAATAATTGAGCAATAAAATGATGTGACTTTGTTTTTTGGTTGGACATTATTAAACTATGAATTTCATTTCTGCAATTCCAGGTTTGTTTATGAATATTGCTTAGGTAGGGTTGCCAGATACAGCAAATAATAGTACAGAACATTTGTTAAATTTGAATTTTAAATAAACAATAAATATTTTTCATATGAGTCTTTTCCATGTGATATTAGGGACATACTTATACCAAAAAAATTAAAACTTTTTTATCTGAAAAAATAAATTAACTGTGTCTCTTGTGTTTTACCTGGCAAAACTACACATAGAATTATGAGCCAATAATTCTTTGGAATTATCTTACTGAAATATTATAAGCAGTCAATGGCCATAAACAACTGTTTTCCCTACCAAATCTATGACTTTCACTTCTTGAATCGACAAAAAAGGTTAATTAGTTGATTGTTAAGAATAATGGGTAAGTTTTGTAAACTTTTAAGAGACAGAATTTACTGTTTTACTATTCACTAATCTTGATATGGCTGGTAACTAAAGAGATTTCTTTCCAATTTTGTTCAAGCATGAAATGACAAAACTGAGACAATTGAAGCAAATATCATTTTTAAATGAATAATTAACTTGGATCACATTATTAATACCAGTTTTTCCTACATTAATTACAAAAGATTTATTTCTCCTGCTGGGTTTTTAGAATGGATAATATCCTTTAAGATTTTTTTCAATTTAAAGACTCATTTGAGAAGGATCTTTGGAAACATGGCAGAGTGAGAGACGTTGACAGATCTATTCCCTTGAAACAACAATAAGCTGAACATCTAAAACTCAACAAAAAAACACCCAAACTATACACCAGCACATCTGAGCATGGGATCTGTGCATAAGAGCTACCATAGGTCAGAATCCAGGGTGTCAGGCGGTGGACTGAGAGTAATAAAGAAGCTGCCTCTCGCAGCCACCAGAGCTCCCTGCAGGAGGAAGGGGAGGAGAGAAGGAGCAGTGAGTTTGTGCAGCGAGTTCCGTGAACATTCCTGCCTGGGATAGCTATAAGCATCCCTTGACTGACTAGTGGCAGGGCAGAAAGCAGAGAAGCAGGACAGAACTGCAGAAAAACAACGGCTGAATTTTTCCGACCGTGGTTGCAAAACTGAGGCTAAGCTGCAGCCCCTAACCCCCAACCCAGCAGGACCCTCCCCCCATATCCTCCAAGACTAATCACTGCAGAGCCCCAGAGAATATGAGCAAATGCTTCCAAGACTGCTGCTGACACTGACATAGACTGAGACTGAGCGTAGCGAGCGTAATTAAATATCTACAAGAAAATTTTTAAGAAAGGCATTTTAAGGCTTTATATAAAACAGGGATCCAAGGGGCTTAGACACCACCTACTGGAAACCAAAAGAAAAAAGCTTTCTTTGTAGCAGGCTGAAAAAGAGACCTTTATATAATAAATCTTCTTTCTGGAAAAACAGCAAAATACACTTCCATTAATGCTCAGGCAGAGAAATAGTCCACTGAACACCATGAACAACCAAGGTGACAATGCATCTCAGAAAGAAAGAGAAAAATCTCCAGAAAATAAGCTTACAGACATAGAAATATGCAACTTAAATGACAGAGACTTCAGGATGGTACTTCTGAAAAAACTCATGTGTTCTGAAATGAGTTATATCAATAATTTCAGGAATAAAAAAAAAAAAAACAACTAGGTGAGCAGAGCAAGAAGATTGAAACCCTCAAAAAGAAACAAATAGAACTTCTGGAGATGAAGAATAAACTGCAAGAGTTGAAAAATGAAAGAGCAAGCTTGGGAAATAGAGTCGACCAAATAGAGGAAAAAAAATCAGTGATATCAAAGACAGAAACCTAGAAATAAATCAGAAGGAAGATGAAAGAAACCGAAGAATGAAAAATAATGAAACAGAAATTTAAGAACTAGCTGATACCATCAGGAGAGGAAACATAAGAGTGATGGATATTATTGAAGGCTAAGAAAAGGAGCAGGGACTAAAAAGCATTTTCAGAAAAATAGTGGACGAGGACTTCCAAATCTAAGGAATAAGCTGGAGCTTGGAATTCAAGAAGTCAACAGAACACCCAATTATCACTACCCCAAAAGGCCTTCACCAAGACACATTGTATTAAAGTTATCAAAAATTAATGACAAAGACAGACTTCTCAAGGAAGCCAGGGAGAAAAAATGGCAACCTATAAAGGTAAACCCATTGTATTATCATCAGACTTCTTAGTGAAAACCTTACAAGCCAGAAAGAAATGGAATTAAATATTTAAACTATTAAGTGAAAGGAACTACTAGCCTAGAATAATGTATCCAGCTAAGCTCTCCTTTATGTATGAAGGAGAAATTAAGACTTTTACAGATATACAGACAGTGAGGGAATTCTTCACTATGAGGCCTGCACTACAGGAAATACTGAAACAAAATGACAAAACAAAATACATAATTAGGAGCAAAGTGACTATCAGGCAAATAGAAGGAGAGGAGTACAACCCTTACTAAGAAGAGAATTGTTATAACAAAATAGTAATGAACGTTTAACATACATAGGAACAAACAGAGATAATAAAGACTGAGAAGGGAGGGATTCAAAGATTCAAAATCACAAAGGAGATGGAGATAAAGCATGCGCAGAAGAAAATGGATGACTGTATATATATAAAATGTTCCTTTACATATTCATAATAGTAACCACACACCAAAGATTCAGAACCGTTGTATATAACATAGAACGAGAAGGACCAGAGGGAAAATTTACAAAAGCCAATGAAAATAAAGAAAACAGAACAAGGACAAGGAAGTAATAGAAATACCGAGCTACCAGAAAGCAAAAGATAAAATGGGTATAAGAAGACCTTATAGTTCAATAATCATCCTAAATGTAAATGGACTGAATTCATCAATAAAAAGGCACAGAGTTGCAGAATGGATCAAAAAACAAAACCTAACTATATGGTGCCTTCAGGAGACACATCTCAGCTCGAAAGACAAATATAGACTCAAAGTGATAGTGTGGAAAGTGATATTTTAAGCAAATGGCATTCAGAGAAAAGTGGGAGTAGTGGTACTAATATCAGACAAAATAGACTTCAAAATAAAAAAGGTAAAGAAAGATACGGAGGGACACTTCATAATGATAAAGGGAATCATGCACCAAGAAGACATAACACTTATCAATATCTATATTCCCAATCAGGGAGCCCTGAAATATGTAAAGCAATTACTAACAGAACTCAAGGGAGAAACAGACCAAAACATTATTGAAGTAGGGATCCTAAATATCCTACTGTCAGATATGGACAGATCATCCAAAAAAAAATCAATAAGGAAATAACATTCTTAAATGACACATTAGCCCAACTAGACATAATTGACATTGACAGAGCCTTCTATCCCAAAGTAGCTGCTTGTATATTCTTCTCTAGTGTACATGGAACATTCTCAAGAATCGACCACATACTGGGACACAGAGATAGCCTCATCCACTATGAGAAGGTTAAAGTCACACCAACCATATTCTCTGATCATAAGGCTTTGAAACTAGAGATCAACTGCAAAAAGAAAGCAGGAAGAACCACAAACGCATAGAGATTAAAAAACATCTATTGAAGAAAAACTGGGTCACATAAGAAATAAAAAGAGAGATCAAGAGATACATAGAAACAAATGATAATGGTAGTACAACATATCAAAACTTTTGAGACACAGCAAAAGCAGTCATAAGAGGAAAGTTCATATCATTACAGGCCTACCTCCAAAAACAAGAATGAGCCCAAATAAACAGTCTAATGCTTCATTTTAAAAATCTAGAAAAGGAAGAACAAAGGAAACTTAAAGTCAACAGAAGAAAAGAAATAATCAAAATTAGAGCAGAAATAAATGAAATTGAAAACAAAACAAAACAAAAAAGAACAATAGAAAAAATAAATGCAACAAAGAGCTCGTTCTTTGAGAAGGTTAATAAAATTGACAAACCCCTGGCTAGACTCACTAAAGAAAAAAGAGAAAAGACACAAAGTAAAATATCAGAGATGAAAGAGGGTAAATTATGACTGATATCGCAGAAATACAAAGGATCATACAATAATACTAGGAAAAAGTACATAACATCAAATTTAACAAGCTAGAAGAAATAGACCAGTACTTAGAAAAATACAATCTTCCTAGACCGAATCAAGAAGAACTAGAAAATCTACATAGACCAATCAGTAGTATGGAAATTGAAACAATCATCAAAAACCTACCAAAAAGTAAAAGTCCAGGACCAGATGGCTTCACCAGTGAATTCTACCAAACATTCAAAGAAGATTTAATACCTATTCTCCTCAAACTCTTCCAAAAAATTGAAGAGGAGGCAATACTTTCCAACTCATTTTATAATGCCATTATCACCCTGATACCATAACCTGGTAAAGATAACACACAAAAAAGAAAACAGACCAATATCTCTCATATCTAGTGAACTGAATACAACAACATATTAAAAAGATTATACACGATGATCAAGTTGACTTTATTCCAGAGACACAGAGATGGTTTAACATATGCAAATCGATTAATGTAATACACCACATAAACAAATGAAAAAATAAGAATCTTATGATCATATCAATAGATACAGAAAAAGCTTTCCGCAAGATACAGCATCCATTTATGATCAAAACACTAAACAAAACCAGTATGGAAGGAAAGTACCTTAACATAATAAAGGCCATCTATGACAAACCCTCAGCCAACATTATTCTTAATGGTGAAAAACTAAAAACCTTCCTTCTAAGATAGGGAACAAAGCAAGGCTGTCCACTATTGCCACTGTTATTCAATATAACATTGGAGTGCAATCAGACAAGAGAAAGATATAAAAAGGCAGCCAAACAGAAAGCAAAAAAGTTGAACTGTCACTATTTGAGGATGACATGATTCTCTATATAGAAAACCCTAAAGACTCCACAAGAAAACTACTAGAAACAATAAGCAAATACAGTAAATTCTCTGTATACAAAATCAAAGTTCAAAAATCCATAGTGTTCCTCTAATAATGAAGCATCAGAAAAAGAAGTGGAAAAAATAATTCTTTTTGCAATTTCAACACAAAGAATAAAATATCTAGGAATATATTTAATGAAACAAGTGTAAGACCTATATAATGAAAACTATAAGACCCTATTAAAAGAAATTGAAAAAGATACAAAGAAATGGAAAGATATTCTGTGTTCTTGGATTGGAAAAATCAACATAGTTAAAGTGACCATATTACCTAAAGCTTTATACAGATTTAGTGCAATCCCCATCAATATCTCATCAGCATTTTGTAAAGAAAAGAAATCTTCAGATTTGTATGGAAGCACAAAAGACCTTGAATTGCCAAAGCCATCCTGAGAGAAAACAACGAGGTTGGAGGCATCACTCTGTCCAACTTCAAATTATACTACAAAGCGACAGTAATCAAAACGGCAAGGTATTGGCAGCAAAACAGACACACAGACCAGTGGAACAGAATCAAGAGTGCAGAAGTAAACTCATATTTATATGGGCAAATGATTTTCAATAAAAAAGCCAAAACCATACAGTGAAGACAGGAAAGCCTCTTCAATAAATGGTGCTGGGAAAACTGGAAAACCACTTGCAAAAGAATGAAACTAGACTCTTATCTATCACCACACACCCAAATTACCTCAAAATGGATTAAGGACCTGAATATAAGACTGGAATCAATAAAATGCATAGAATTAAACATAGGGATTAAGCTCAGGTACCTTGGACTTAAAGAGGATTTTATGAATTTGATCTCAAAGGCAAGGGAAGTAAAAGCTAAAATAAATGAATGGCACTACATCAAACTTAAAAGCTTCTGCTTAGCAAAAGAAATCATCAACAAGGTAAAGAGACAACCATCCGAATCAGAAAAAATATTTGCAAGCAACACCTCCGATAAAGATCTAAAATCCAAAATATACAAAGAATTCATACAACTCAACAACAACAACAACAACAACAACAACAGCAACAACAAAATGATCTAATCAAAAAATGGGCAGAGGACCTGAACAGACACTTCTCCCTAGAGGACATACAAATGGCCAACAAATATATGAAAAGGTGTTCCACATCACTAGCTGTTAGGAAAATACAAATCAAAACCACTATGAGATAACATCTCACACCTGTTCGAATAGCTAGTCATTAGGACAAGTAATAGTAAATGTTGAAGAGGATGTGGAGAAAATGGCCCCTTCATACACTGCTGGTGGGACTGTAAATTGGAACAACCACAATGGAAAACAGTATGGAGTTTCCTCAAAAAACTAAGAATTGATCTACTATATGATCCAGCAATCCCTCTGCAGGGTATTTACCCCAAAGACTTGAAAACCTATATCCAAAAAGATATTTGCATACCAATGTTCATAGCAGCATTACTCACAGTGGCCCAGACATGGAAACAATCAAAGTGTCCTACAATAGATGATTGGCTAAAGAAGCTGTGGTACATATAAACAACGGAATATTACTCTGCCATAAGAAGAGATGAAATACTACCATTTGTGACAACATAGATAGACCTTGAGATAATCATGCTAAGTGAAATAAACCAGACAGAAAAAGCTGAAAATTACATGATATCACTTACATGTGGGATATAAACCTAAAAGCAACAAATGAGCAGGACAAACAGAGACTCATGGACAGGGTCTATAGGCTAGTGGTTACCAGAGGACTTTAGACTAGTGGTTACTAGTGGGTGGGGGAGGAAGGGGGAGATAAATGGGGTAAAGGGGGTCAAATATAGGGTTTAGTGGGAGGATGAAGTGGGTAAAGGGGACCAAATATATGGTAGCTGAAGGAAACCAGATTTGGGGTGGTAAACACAAAATAGAATATACAGATGACAAATGATAATGTACACCTGAAAATTATATAATTGTGTTAACTAATGTTACTCCAATAAACTATTAAAATTAAAAAAATTAAAATTCATTTGAATAAAATCCAGAAATTTGAGCATGATTAAACTAATTATATCATTTAATCATAATTATGGGTAACTAAAAATAGAATAAGACCATTTTAACTAACTTATTTACATACTTATTTATTAAAAAAATCTATATACTAAATAGTTTCACATATATTAAGTGCATAATAATGCACAGAACGTAATTACCGATACTTGGATTTAAACAGGTTGCCTGTTTTAGATTCCTGCCCACACCAGCAGCTGTTTTGGATTTTACTAATTGCACAAGCTGATGGTTTTCATTTCTTACCCCACTTCCCTAGAATTGTCTTATTATGTCCTTTAACATATTTTAAGTTCATGTTTTCCACAGTTCTCTGTATCTTCAAGTTACTTACTGAGAATTCGTTCTTTGAGTCTACTCCTAAAACACAAATCAAAATCTCATAGTAATCTTATAGAATAGGAATTTGGGGCCAAGTGACCAGTCTGAGCTTAAATTGTTTATCATGATGAACTAAAGCCCAGAATAGCTAACTCTAGTAAAAAAACAGCAATGACAAAACTTAATGGATTATATTTACTTTCTATTTTAAATAATTTTTTATTATAGAAAAAAAGTGCTTGGTGAATTATCAGTAAGTCAACACATTCATATAATCTCACCTACATCAAGAAATAAAATAACTAGAATGACAAAAGCCTTCTAATATGCCCTTCTGATTCTTGTTTATCCAGCATCTCCAAAAATAACCACTGTCCTGATGTTTAACTTCCTGGTTTTAAACTTTTCATAAGTGGAATCATCCATTACATATTCTTTATAAATAGTGTACTTTACTCTACATTATACTGTGTTAGTCATCCATATTATTGCAGGTAGCAGTAATTTGTTCATTTTAATTGCTGTGTAGTATTCTAAAGGCCTGCACCACCTTTAGTAAATCTGATAATGTTTCCAGTTTTTAGCTGCTATACATAACGTGGCAATAAACATTCTTCTATTTATCTTTGTGGTATAAATATACACATTTCTGTTGATTTTGTATTTAGGAATCTAATTGTAAGATAATGGGGTAACTGAATTAATGGTTGCTACAGAAAAATATAGCACAATCGAACTGAAATAATTCTTAGCTTTCCCATTTCCATGGCAATCTTAAGATTAATTTGTAAAAAAATTCTTGATGGTATTGTGATTAGGATGACATGAATATACAGATTAATTTGGAGAGTATTGGCACTTTAAAAATATTTAGTTTTCCAATTCATGAACATGAATTATCTCTCCATTTATTTAGGGTTTTTTAAGTAATACTTTAGAGTTTTCTCTGTAGATAAAAATTTATTTTTGAATCGATTCTGGTTTATTAAAATATATTTACAATTTGTATATTGACTTTGTATTCAGCTCTCTTGCTTAATTCGTGTGTTAATTCTAATAATTTACCTGTTAATTCTTTTGGAATTATTATATATGTACAAACATTTGTTCTGTAAAAGTGACAGTGATATATCTTTTATTATGTGTCATTTCTTTTCTTGTCTGTTTGTTAGCTTCTTGAGATGTAAGTTAGGTCAATGATAGCCTTTCTTCTTTCCAGTGTATACAGTTCAGGTCTAACATTTATCTCAAAAACAACTTTTGCCATATCTATCAAGTTTTGATATATTATTTTACTCCAATCTACTTCAAAATATTCTCCAATTTCTATTGTGATATTGTTTTACCTGTGAGTAAAATTGCTGTGTTTTATTTTGTAAAACATGGGAATTTTCTTAAGTTTTGTTACTAATTTCTTATTATTAATTTTGTTATTTTTATTGTGGTCAGAGATTTTACTTTGTATGATACAATCCTTTAAAACTTGATGAAGCTTGCTTTATGGCTCAGTGTATGGTCAATTTTAGTAAATGTTTAATGTGCAGTGGAAAAAAATGTGTATTTTATAGTAGTTTTGTACAGTCTTCTATGTATGTCAATTACAATGGGAAATTGTAAGGTCAAGTGGATAATGATTCACTTAAAATTTTTTGTGTGCTTATTGATTTTTTCCTCTGATTTTGTGCTATTATGTAATAAGAGGTATGTTAAAATTTCCCATTGTAATTATAGATTTCTATTTTAGTTTTGTGAATATTTGCTGAATATAGTTGAGGCTATATAATTAAGTGCCTACAAATTTAGAATACTTTTGTCTTCCTAGTAATTTGATCATTTTATCATTATGAAATTTCCTTCTTTTTCTCTGGTAATACATGTTGCTTTAGTATTTACTTTGTTTTGAATTAATTATAGATACACCAGCTTTCTTTATTTTTTTCCTTCCTTTTACTTTCAACTTTTCCATATCCTAATTTTTTTAAGTAGCACATGGTTGTGTTTTTTAAAATTTTGAACCTGGTCTGAACATTTTTTTTCTTTTTTTATGTTTAATGAAGGAAAACTTACACATAAGAAAAGTACTCACATCATAAGCATACAGCTTCATTAATTTTCATAAATGAAACACATCTATGTTACCACCATTCGGATGAAGAAATAAAATATAAACAGCACTTCTGCAGTCCTTCTGTGTCCCTTCCAGTCATTACTTATCCAAGAGTACCACAGAGTAAAGTAAGCTGTAAGCTGTCACTATCAATTCACCATTCCCTACAGTGTTTTCAAGTCTCAGAAAGTTTTTCTCTCAGACTTTTGCCCATGGAGGTTCTTTGTGTCCTCAACATTGGAAAACTTCCACTCTTTCAGAAAAATCAACTCTTCTTCGATTAGACCAAGTCTGGAAGCTCAGCTTCCAGTCCTGCTCAGAATCAGTAAATGCAGCTGAAGATCCTCAACTCACTTCTGAAAGTTTTGCCTCTCTCTGAAACTTGCATTCATCCAGTTCTCACACTTTCAAAGTAATATGATTTTATAATGGAATGAGTGGTTCTCATTGAAACTGTCAGACTGCCATGAACTATTTCATCTTACCTGGGAGCAGAAGGAGGTTACATTTCTCATCTTTTTGTTCATTCTTTTTAAATTGGACAATTTAAAAATTGACATGTTTGGTTTTAAATCTTCCATGTTTCTATATTATTTTTATTTGTTTCATCTTTTTAATATTCTATATCTCTCATTCATTGTCTTCTTTTGGATTATTTAAGCATATATTATCATTCCTTTTTTCTTCTTTCTCGATTTATTGATTTTTCAGTTATATTTATGCTTTTACCATTCTTTTAGTGGTTATCTTAAAAATTGCCACATGTATTTTACTACATTTTAAACAATACAAGGAACTTAATCAACATTGCCACATTTATTTTTCTTCATCAAGTTATGTCTGTGGATTTAATTCTTTTATAATATAAATCCCACATTATTATTGTTGTATTTCCTAGTATACATTCAGATTTTTATATATACTTACCCTTTCTGTAGCTTTTCATTGCATTTCTGAGCTGCCATCTGGGAACATTTTCTTCTGCCTGAATTTCATCATTAATATATCCATTAGTGCAGATCTGCTGGTGATAAATTACCTTACTTTTTGTTTCCCTGAAAATGTTCTTATTCCATTTGCAATTTAAAAAGATGTTTTCACTGGATGTGGGATTTAAGGTTGGCAGCTATTTTTTTTTCAGCAGTTTGAAGATATTTTATTGTGTTTCAGCTTATTAGTTTTCTGTTATAAAGTTAGATATGTCTTCCTATTGGTCCTTCGAAGACTAAGGTATTTTTAACTAGATGCTTTTACATTTTTCTCTTAGTCTTTTGTTTTCAATAGTTTACCAGAATATGCCTAGATATAGCTGTTTGTTTGTGTATGTGTGTGTGTGTGGGGGGGAATTATTGCTATTGTTGTTGTATATATATTTTTCTTAATTGAGATTAGTAGAACTTTTTAAATTTATTGCTAGATATCTTGATATCAGCAATATCAATTTGGAAAATTCTCACCCATTAAATATTGTTTTGATCTATTCTTTCTGTCCTTGTCTGCTGTAATCTCATCTATAGATATCATAGAACTTTCAAGCTTCAGGTATATCTAATATATTTTTAATCCCATCTAATGAATTCTTAACATTATCAATTATTATATTTCTTTAATTCTAGAATTTCATTTGGTTTTTTATAGTTTAATTACCTGCTTAAATACTCTTATTTTTTAAATCACTTGAATTTTTTATGCTCTTCTCTAATCATCATATTGTAAGTCTTGTAAATTTGTTTCTATTGTCCACTTTTTCTCTTGATTTCTGTCAACTTTTCTAAAGTTTATTTTTAATTGAATACCAGATCTTGCATATGAAAATTCTAGAGACAATTTGAGTTTTTGAATAATCTTGTTTTCTTCAATAAAAACTTCAGAAAGTTTTTATCTTT
This sequence comes from Eidolon dupreanum, assembly GCA_028627145.1. Lineage (NCBI taxonomy): Eukaryota > Metazoa > Chordata > Mammalia > Chiroptera > Pteropodidae > Eidolon > Eidolon dupreanum. The sequence goes on along the minus strand of CM053515.1, from coordinate 44,826,548 downwards.
GCTTCCAATATGCATTAGGTTATAAATCTCGAAGCCCTAAATCATCTTAATCAAGTTAGAACCAGAGGTAAATGAGGTGTGCTCTCATCTCTGAAAGTACTGATTTCTTTCTGATTCTCTTTTACTTCTAGAATATAGCCTTTCAGTGTTCTAACTGTAAGCCTGCAATATTGAAATGACTCTTACCCTTTAGCACATCCTGAATTCCATTTTTGTCTCTGCAGCTAGAAACTCTTAGAAGTTAAGATTCTTAAGGATTCCTTTTAGCATTGGCAAATGCCCCAGAGAGAAAAACAACACAAAATCTTGTCTTCCCAGACAAGAACTAATTTTTTGAACTCCCCAACTAATTTATTAGTTTCATAAATTCTTTCTGCTCTACAGATTTTCCTTCCTTCCTTCTTTCCCTCCTTCCTTCCTTCCTTCCTTCCTTCCTTCCTTCCTTCCTTCCTTCCTTCCTTCCTTCCTTCCTTCTTTCCTTCCTTCCTTCCTTCCTTCTTTCTTTCCTTCCTTACTTCCTTCCTCCTTTCCTTTTTGTCTAATTAATCTATTTAATCTATTTTTCTTCTCTTTATTGTGGTTGGGTTAAAAACAGTCTAGTCCAAGATGCCTAGAAATATAACCCAATCTGGCAGAATATTTATGCACCAAACATTAGAGATTCTAAGAAAACATTGATAGACTTGAGGGAGAAATAGACAGCAGCATAATAATAGTAGGAGACTTTAATACCAAACTCTCAGTAATGCATAGAACAACCAGACAGATAAATAAGGAAATAAAGGATATGAACAATACTATAGCTTATTTGGATCTAACAAACATCTATAGACACTCTATCCAAAAACAACAGAATGAACATTCTTCTCAAGCACACATGAGCATTCTTAGGGTAGACCACATATTAAACCACAAAACAAACCTTAACTAATTAAAAAAAGGTTAGAATCACATAAACTATTTTTTTCTCATTATGATGAAATGAAAATAGAAGTCAATAGCAGAAAGAAAGCTAGAAAATCCATAAATACATGGAATTTAAACTACACATTCTTAAACAACCAAAAGTTCAAAGAAGAAATTACAAAGGAAATTAGAAAATCTCTTGTAACAAATGAAAACAAAAATGCAACATAGCCAAACTTATGGAATGTAGTTAAAGAAGTTCTAGGAGGGAATTTTATAGTGGTAATTGCTTACATTACAAAATATATTTCAAATTAACAAGCTAATTTTATATCTCAAGGATCTAGAAAAATAATAAACTAAAGCAGAACTAGAAGAAGGATAGAAATATTAAAGATTAGAACAGAGATAAAATAGAAAACAGAAAAACAATAGAAAAAAATAACTGAGTCAGGTTTTTTTTGAAGATCAACAAAGTTAACAAACACAACTAGATTAAAAAGATAAGACTCAAATAACTAAAATTAGAAAGAAAACAGTGGGCTTATAACTGATGTCACAAATATAAGGAAAGAATTATAAGAGAGTTTTATGAATAATTGTATGCCAACAAATTGAATAACCTAGAAGGAATGGATAAATTCTAGAAACACACAGCATACTAAGATGTATCATCAAGCTATATACAATCTAAACAGCCTTGTAACTGGTAAGGAGACTTAATACATAATCAAAAAATCCTAAGAGAGAAAAGCCCAGGACCAGATGGCTTTACAACTGAATTCTACCAAACTTTTAAGGAAGAATTCACATCAATTTTCTTGAAACTCTTTCAAAATTGAAAATACTCCCAAACTCATTTGATGAGGCCAGCATTACCTTAGAAGGACAAAAATCAAAGCCAGACAAAAGCGCTACAAGAAAATGACAATTAGATATCCTTGATGAATAGTGATATAAAAATCCTCAATAAAAAAAATTACTAACAAATCAAATTCAAGAACACATTTTTAAGATAACAATACTACCCAAAGTGATCTACAGATTTAATGAAATTTCTATTAAAATCTCAATGGCATTTTTGCAGGTATAGTAAAACCTATCTTAAAATTTATATGGGATCACAAGGGACTCTAAATAGCCAAACAATCTTGAACAAGAACAAAGTTAAAGGTCTCACACTTTCTGATTTCAAAACATTATAAATTTATAGTGATCAAAATGGTGTGATCTGGCATAAAAATAAACATATAGACAAATGGAATAGAATAGAGAGCCCAGGATCTGATACAAAATCATAGGCAACAGAAACAAAAAACACAAATGAGACTACATTAAACTTTACAACTTTTGTACATTGAAGAACACAATGAACAGAGTGAAAAGAAAGTCTATGAAATTAAAGAAAGTATTTTCAAATTATATATTAGATAAAGAGTAAATATTCAGAATATATAAAGAATTTCTACAGCTCAACAATAACTCAAAAAAAACTCAAGTAAGTCAATTAAAAAAATGAATGATTTGAAGATATTATAAAGCCATAGTAATTAAAACACTATGGTACTGGCATAAAAACAGACGTACAGACCAATGGACCAGAATCAACAACCCAGAAATAAACCCATGCACATTCACTCAATTAATATTTGACACAGAGCCAAGAATACTCGATGGAGAAAAGACAGTCTTCAATGAATGGTGCTGGGAAAAGTAGATATTCACATATAAAAGAATGAAACTAGACTATATCTTACGCCATACACAAAAATTAACTCAAAATGAATTAAATACTTAAATGTAAAACCTGAAACCATAAAATTCCTAGAAGAAAACACAGGAAAAAAGCTCCTTGACATGGATCTTGGAAATGAATTTTTTGGAAATGACACATAAAGCACAAGTAACAAAATAAAAATATAAACACATGGGACTACATTAAACTAAAAAGCTCCGCACAGCAAAAAACAAAACAAAACAAAACAAAACAAACAAAAAAACTATCAACAAACTGAAAAAGCAACCTACAAAATGAGAAAAAATATTTGCAAATCATATATATCTGATAAGGTGTTAATAGCCAAAATATATAAAAAATTCATAAAAACCAATAGTAAAAAAAATGTTCAATTAAAAAATGGGCAAAGAACCTGAATAGAGATTTTTTTCCAAAGAAGATATTCAAGGGCCAACAAGTACATAAAAATGTACTCAACATCACTAATCATCAGGGAAATGTAAATCAAAATCATAATGAGCTTTATCACATACATGTTAGACTGTTTATCATCAAAAAGAAAAGAGATTACAAAAATGCTGGTGAGAGTATGGAGGAAAGGGAATTCTTCTGATGAGATTGTAAATTTGTGCAGCCAGTGTAAACAATATGAAGATACTTCAAAAAATTAAAAATAGAAATACTGTGTAATCCAGCAATTCCACTTTTGGGTATATAGTCAAAGGAAACGGGAACACTATGTTGAAGATATACCTAAAACCCCATGTTTATTGCAGCATTGTTTACAATTGTCAAGAAATGGAAACAACTTAAGTGTCCATTAAAAGATGAATGAATAAACAGAGTAGAATATTGTTCGGACATAAAAACAAGAAAATTCTGTCATTGTGACAATATGATTAAGCCATAAGGGCATTACACTCAGTAAAATAAATCAGAGAAAGATAAATATTGTATTATCTCACTGTCACATAAAATCTAGAAAGCAAACAAACAAACAAAAAACAAAAATGAATATCCAGACATATAGAAAAAGAGATAAGATTTGTGGTTCCCAGAGGTGGGAGGCGGGGTGGAAACTGGAGGGAGGTGACCAGAAGGTACAAACTTCCAGTTATAAGATAAGTAAATATTGGGAATGTAATGTACAACATGATGACTATAGTTAACACTGCTGTACAGTGTATTTTATAGGTGCTAAGAGAGTAGATCCTAAAAGTTCTCATCACACACACACACAAAAAACAAAACAGATATGTTTGTTTGTTTGCTTGTTTTATATCTATATGAAGTGATGGATGTTAACTAAACTTTCTATGGTAATCATTTTGCAATATATGTAAGTCAAGTCATTATGCTGTACACCTTAAATGTCTACAATGTCATATGTTAATTATATCTCAATACAAGTGAAAGAAAAAAAAAGGGCCAGTGACTTGAATAGACATTTCCCCAATTATTATATGCAAATGGCCAACAGCTTATGAAAACTTGTGATTTACATATATAATAGAATACTACTCAGCCATAAGAAAGAATGAAATCTTATCATTTGTGACAACATGGATGGACCTAGAGGTTACTATGCTGAGTGAAATAAGTCAGACAGAGAAAGATAAATGCCATACGATTTCACTTAAATGTGGAATCTAAAAAGAATAACTAATCAAAAACAAACTTACAAATATAGAGGACAATATGGTGATGGATAGAGGGGAAGGGATTTGGGGGGCTAGAAGAAAGCAGTGAAAGGTTAAAGAAGTACAAATTAATAGTTGATAGATGGACGTTGGGATGGGGAGCATAGCATAGTGAATGCAGTTAGCATTAATGTATTGGCTAGATGGAGAGCTGGAGGAGAAAAAAAGCAATTAGAGGGATCGTTTTATAAACTATATAAATGTCTAACCAATATACTGTATACTTGAAAATAATAAAATAAAATTTAAAAAATGATGCTCAACATCATTAATCATTAAAGAAATGAAAATTAAAACCAAAAATGTCATATCACCTCATACCCATTAAGATGGTTACTATAAAAAGAAAAAAAAAAAAAAAAAAACAGAAAATAAGTGTTGACAGGAATGTAGAAGAATTAGAACCTTTGTGCACTTTCAGTGAGAATGCAAAATTGTACAACCACTGTTGGAATTACTGTGTGATTCTTCAATTACACTTCTGGATATATATCTAAAAGAATTTAAAGTAGGGTCTCAAAAAGGTATTTGTACACCTATGTTCATAGTAGCATTATTCACAATAGTTAAAACCTGGAAGCAATCCAGGTGTCCATCAATGAATGAATGTATAAGCAAAATTTGATATATACATATGATGGACTATTATTTCACATTAACAAGGAAAGAAATGGATCCCTAATGGTGGTTCCAATCAAAATAGCACAGTAGATAAGCTCTGTACTCACCTCTTCTCATGATCACATCAAAATTACAATTAAATTTATGAGTAATCAACCTTGAAAACCACCTGAAGACGAAGACTTGTTGAACAAAACCCCTATAAATGAGGATATAAATAAAAGGCCAGTTGAAACTGGTAGAAGGGGTGAAGACATGGAACAGGCTGGTCCCACACCCATGTGTGGTGGTTGAGAACTGAGAGGCATACCTTGGCTGCAGATGTCCCCACCAAAGAGCAAGGAAACTCAGGCCAGGGATTTAGTGTTGGTTCAGGTGACAAGGGAGACTTCCACTGAGCCCCACAGGGTACCTACTACATAAGAGTGCTGCCAAGTGTAAGTGGTCCCCACAACAGCTGGCTGTGAAGATCAGTGGTGATTCTGTTCAGTCCGGTGAGATGAGGGCTGCTGTATTCCCAGGTATTTCTCTTAAAAGATCCACACATAGAGTCACTTGCTCACAGGCATTCACCTGGAGCTACTGTGAAGGGACAGCAGCTCTAAAAGCACTGGAGACATATGGAAAGAAACTGAATAGTGTGGCTTTGGGGTAAGAGCCACCATTGTCCCCATGTTGAGCCCTCCCCTCACCAGTCTATAGGGACAGGCTGGCACCAAATCTGAGTCTGCATTAATTTGGTAAAACCTGTTTACCCCACTCTGATGACACTCTGAGACTCCACTCCACCCATCTCATATATGGTCCTTGGCTCTTTCAGTAGCTGTGCCTCACAGACTGCTAGGCCCATGCTGCAATCTTTCTTAAAATTTCTCCAAGGTCTGCAGGACACAGACTGGTGGCAGATGACCTCAGTATGTTGGGTGCCTTTTGCTGACTGAACCCAGGACCAGTGTGGGTGGTAACTGTCCTTGGGTCATGGTGTGGCATCTTCTCAAAGCACCTCACAGGCAGCTGCTACAAAGCATTGTAGCTTCTACCAGTGGCACTGGGCCAGGAAAAGGCAGCAGCTGACCTTGGCCTTCACTGGAGCCCCCCCGCAAAAGGTCCAAAAACCAACACACTTAATGGCAGGCTTAAGACCACAAACCAAGACCTCCCAAATAGCTCTGCAAATGGCACAGCCAAAGGATGGTCTCAGCAGGCACTAGAGCCTCACTGGGGTGAATCCACTCAATGTGGTCAGTCTCTGATGTGGTCATAGCAAATCATCACTGCCAGTCAGCCTGAGGGTCAACACCAACCACTGATAAGCAAACAACAATCAACGCAAAACTACAACAGGAGGGAACACACAATCCATACAAGGAACACTCCTGGAACACCCGGCTCAGGTGACCAGGGAGACTGTGCTACTGGGCCCCACAGGACACCTACTACATAAGGCCACCCCACCAAGTAGATCTATGTAATATATAGAAACAAACACAGAGAGGTAGCCAAAATGAGGAGACAAACATGTGCTAAATGAAGAAACAGAAGAAAACTCCAGAAAAAGACCTAAATAGAATGGAGGGAAACTGTCTACCAGATACAGAATTCAAAACACTGGTTATAGGCTTCTCAACAAACTTAAGGGAAGAATAAATCAACTCTGAGAGAACTTCAACAAAGAGATAATAAACAATAACAAAAAAACACATAAAAATTATAAAAATAACCAGTTAGAAATGAAGAATACAATAACTGAAATGAAGAAAACACTAGAAGAAATCAAAAGTAGAGGATTGAATCAGCAATTTGAAAGACAAGTTAGTATAAAATACCTAACTGGAACTGTTTAAAAAGAATAGTTTAAGGGACCTCTGCGACAACATCAAGCATAACAATATTTGCTGTATAGGAGTGCCAGAAGAAGGAAAGAGAGAAGAAGGGATTGAGAACCTATCTGAATAAATAAGGACTAAAAATTTTCCTAACTTGGTCAAGGAAATAGACATACAAGTCTAATAAGCTCACAGAGTCACATACAAGATGAATCCAAACAAACTCCCACTAAAACATATCATAATTAAAATTGCAAAGGTTAAAGACAAAGAGAAGGTTTTAAAACCAGCAAGAGAAAGGCAGTTAGCTACCCATAAGGAGAACCCATAAGATTGTCAGCTGATTCTCAACAGAAATTTTGCAGGCTAGAAGGGATTGTCATAAAATATTTAAAGTGATAGAAAGCAAGAACCTAAAAACAAAACTAATTTACCCTTAGAAGCTATCACTTAAAATTAAGAGAGAGATAAAGAACTTTCCAAACAACAAAAAGCTAAAGGAGTTCATCACCATTAAACCAATATTACAAAAAATGTTAAAGAGACTTCTTCAATAAGAAGTGGGAAATAACAGAATATAAATATGAAAAATAAAATGGCAATAGCTATAAATTTGTCAATAATCACTTTAAATTAAATGGATTAAATACTCCAATCAAAAGAAAGACATAGGATAGCTGAATGGATAAGAAAACAAGTGTCAAACATATGTTGTCTAGAACAGACATACTTCATATCAAAAGATACACTCAGACTGAAAGTAAAAATATAGAAAAAGATTGTTCATGCAAATAAAAATAAAAAAAAGAGCTGGAGTAGTAATGCTTATATCAGACAAATTAAACTTTAAAACAAAGACTATAAGAGACAAAGGACATTTCATAATGATAACGGGATCAATTCAATAAGAAAATATAACTCTTGTAAACATTTATGCATCCAACACAGAAGCACCTAAATATATAAAGCAAAATTGGCTGACATAAAGAGAGAGATCAATAGTAATATAGTCAGAGTAGAAGACTTTAACAACCCCCTGACATCAATGGGTAGATTTAAGACAGAAAATCAACAAAGAAACAGTGGCTTTAAACGACACACTAGACCAGATAGATTTAATTGATATTTTTAGAGCATTTTACCCCAAAGCATCAGAATACATATTCTTTTAAAGTACACATGGAATGTTTCCCAAGATTGACCACATGTTAGCCCACAAAACAAGTCTTAATACATTTAAGAAAATTAAAATCATATCAAGCATTTTCTCTGAGCACAATGCTACAAATCAATTACAAGAACAAACTGAAAAACACACAAAGACCTGGAGGCTAAATAACATGCTACTGAACAATAAATGAATTAACAATGAAATCGAGGAAGGAATCAAGTGATACCATGAAACAAATGAAAATGAAAACACAACAAGCCCAAATCAATGGGACACAGTGAAAGTCATTCTAAGAGGAAAATTCATAGCCATACAGACCTACCTCAAGAAAATCTCATGTAAACACTCTAACTTTATTCCTAAGATAACTAGAAAAATATCAGCAATCAAAGCTTAAAGTTAGTAGAAGGAAGGAAATAACAAAGATCAGAGGAGAAATAAACAATATAGTCTAAAAAGTAATAAGAAGATCAATGAAACCAAGAGGTGTTTCTTTGAAATGATTTAAAAAAATGATAAACCTTTAACCAGACTCATCAAGAAAAAAAGAGAAAGGATCTGAATAAATAAAATCAGAAACAAAACAGGAGAGTGACAATTGATACTACAGAAATACAAGGCATTATTAAAAAAATATTATGGACAATTATATGCCAACAAATTGGGAAACCTGAAAGAAATGGATAAATTTCTAGAAACATACAGCCTTGCAAGACTGAATCAAGAAGAAACAGAATATATGAACCAACTAATTACTACTAACGAAATTGACTCAATTATCAAAATCTTTTAACAAACAAAAGCCCTGGATGGATGGCTTCACAGGTAAATTTTACTATGCATTTGAAGAAGACTTAACATGTATCTTTATCAAACTATTCTAAAAAATCAAAAGGAGGAAAGTCTCCCAACTTCATTTTACAAGGCCACCACTACCCTGCTCCTAAAATCAAAGATATTACCAAAAAAGAAATTTATAGGTCGATATCCCTAATGAACACTGATGTAAAAATTCTCAATAAAATATTAGCAAATTGAATCCAGCAATACATTAAAAAGATCATACACCATGATCAAGTGGGATTTATTCCCACTTTTTGTTCAGTATAAAATAGCAAATTTTGTTCAATATCCGCAAATCAATTAATGTGATATGCCACATTAACAAATCAAAGAATAAAAATCATATGATCATATCAATAGATGCAGATAAAACATTTGAAAAAAATCAACATTAATTTATGGTAAAAACTCTCAGTAAAGTAGGAATAGGGGGAACATACCTCAACATAATAAAGGCCATGTATAACAAACTTACAGCTAACATCACCTTCAATAGGGAAAGCTAAAAGTGTTTTCTTTAAGATCAGGAACACAACAAAGTCCACTACTTTTGTTCCACATAGTATTAGAAATCCTAGCCACTGTAATCAGACAAGAAATGGAAGCATATACCATATTCATGGATGGGAAGAATTAACATTGTTAAAATGTCAATACTACCAAAAACAATCTATAGATTTAATGAAATTC
>CM053515.1:44797742-44816553 GCA_028627145.1 Eidolon dupreanum | reverse complement strand
TGTAAATTGAGTGAAATGTTAAAAATCAGAAATCAAAAATAAATGTATTATAAAATAAGAAAAACAATTTCAATGACTTGAAAAAGCATCCATTTTAATATTAAAAGCACAAGAATCAAGCTGAGAATGTATGAAATAAAAACACGAAATGTGTCTTTCTTCTATTGCATTAACGCTGTTGGTTTTATTTTAACAGAAAATACTGTCTTAGATTTTTATAAATAGACATTTTAATTATATTGTTTGACTCATTTTATTTATATGGAAATCGTAAATTAGTTTGTGTTTATTGCTATATAAGAGATAAATATATTAGACTTTTTGTGTGTAGTTTTAATGTTTTTACATATTTTAGAAATAGCATCTTAAAAGTTGACAGTGGTATTTGGCAAGAATTTTTTCCTAAAAGATAATTATTGCTCAGGTCAAGGTGCACAGCTATTAGAACTCGGGTTAGAACATGGTCTTTGCATCGGTCTCTGATTTTCTCTGAATCTCAACTTATTCATCTACATATTAGGGAAAATATATTACAGAAATACTGGGAGGATTATGTAAGGTGATTGAGAGGTGGTCAAACAGGGTCTGACACAGAGTAGTCATAAACCTCTCCCTGCCTTCCTCCTGCTTTCAGCTGATGTGCACCCACTGCTCCTTGTCTGTCTGCCCACTCCTCCTAGGACACAGACACTTGGCTGGGGCACAAGGTAGGGCTCTCTGGGCCAGGTCAGCAGTCATAACTATTGTTTCTGGCAGTCATTAGGTAGCTCTATGTGTCTCCTTTGTAGGGATCTTCTGCTCTATTTACTAAGTCTCTCTATTGCAATCTCAACCCTTTTTAGTTTGGACATTCACCTCTCTCTTTTTCTAGCTACTTTTCTCCTTGCGTATCTTCCTATTTCTCTAGTTTTCTTTCCCACTTTGCATGTTTATTTATTCATTTATAATTTACTCACTCATTTATTTAAAGGTATGTGGTGGGCATGATTCTAAGATGTTCTCCAAGATCATAACCCCAAGCATGCTTGCTCTGGGCAGTGAAGGTGGGCTTGACCTAATCAGGGGAAGATTTTTAAAAGACAGAGGTCAGAGACAAAAGAAGTCAGGGAGAGTCAAAGTTGCAGCGGGTGTTGTCCTCTTGGCCTTGAAGGAACAACCTGTCATCTTGTGGAAAAGGTCAAGGGGCAGGAAAATGTGGGCAATCTCTAAGACCTGAGCATGGCCCTGTTGATGATGAGCGAGTAAACAGGGACCCGCAACCACAAGGAACTGAATTATACCAACAGGCACATGATCTTGAAAGCAAACCCAGAGCTCCAGGAAGGCAGCCTGTCCACATCTTTGCTTCAGCCTTGTGAAATCTTGGGCAAAGGATCCAGCTAAATTAAATCTGTACATCCGATCCACAGAAACTGTGAGATAATACATGAGTATTATTTTACGCCTTTACATTTGTGATCATTTTTTTACACAGAAATAGAAAACTAATACAAGCTCCCCATGATTCCTATTAGTTCCTCTTTGGGCCTGGGTTCTGGAGCTATTAATTCATCTTATCCAATTCCTTAGTACTATCTCCACTGTCCATGGGTTTCCAAAAGCATAGCCAGGATTCTTAAATCCCCTTCCAGCAATATTAATTGGACAAGCTAAATGGGAACCAGGAATATTGCCCTAGCCATGTGGAGTGTTAGTAAGAATAAAATCTCTGTGTGATAGCCCTATGCAGAGGTTAGACTGGAGCTTACAGCAAAAGTCTATGAATGTCTCCCAATGATGACCACTAAGACTTTAAACTAAAGAATTTACATTTGAGGGGTATTTACTACCTTGCTATCAGACATTAATTGAAGCTACCCCTATAAGTGAAGGACATTAAGTAATCTTGAAATACACATAATGTCTAGGAAGATGTTAGAGAAATGCTCTAATGTAGATGGCAGTGCCCAGAAGAGTTCCATAAAAATATGGAAATGGTTTATACAGGATCTTGTTATTGGCAGAATGCAAGGAGAAGATAATCATAAGTAGAATCTTTTTTCCCCCAGCACTGAGTCTAGAACTACATGAAGAGCTGCTGGATTCTACTGTCTCTTGGGAAGTACACTATAAAGAGCCCTCGACTGACAAAGAGCTACTTGGTTTGTGGACAGAAGTTCCAGGGTGAATGGATGACATCCTGTCTGGAAGGCCACCACTCTGACTGAGGAAGCTAAACACAGATTAGCCTAGTGTGCCGAATTGCTTGCTATTTCCCTAACAGTGATGGAAGAATTGAACAGTGGTGAAAGCCCTTATATTAGGATTTTTACTGTCTCACAGGGAGTGGTTAATGGCTTGGCCCTGCAGTCAGGTAGAAGGACAATGGATACCTTCCCTATCAAAGGAGGTGCTCATATGAGGTATAGCCTATGGAAATTACTGTGAAAATTTGAGGAGTGAAGTAGGACATGCTGATGCTCATTGGAAGAACCCCACTCAGGTTTGGAAGGAATTGTAATGAACAAGCAGATATCCATCCCTGTGTGCTTGCTTAAAGTGGCCACCTGAATCTATGAAATGAATGTATCTGAAATCTTTATACACCCTTTGAGGGACAAAATGCCAATAAGAGCTCTTCTGTCTGACAGCAAAAGTGGTAGAGACTTCAGATGGTTCTGTGGCAGATTTCCTGGTGGGAAGGCCATGAACACTGCTGGCAAGTGAGACTAATGCTGGTAGCTCTGGGGCAGCGGGTGGGGGCGGGGCACAGGAAGGGACTAAAAATGGACCCTGACATGAATAGACACTGACACTCTGGACTGTGTTTTGTTTACTTGGTGGTAGACGTAAATGCTCAGAATGTTATGGAAGAACAGAAGATCGTGTACCAATTTGGATGGCTGACCATCGCGTCTTCAGGCTAAGGAACATACTTTACAACCCATAATGTCCAAAAAAGGGCAGAGAGCTCCTCCCCAGACTAATAGTTTGATAGAGAATTGGAACAAGCCATTGAACTACTGGTTGTCTAAAATGGAAGGATATAAGGTCATGAAGGGTGACTTATATGCCTTTACAAGTGTGTGCTCACATTCAAAGTGAGTGCAGCTAAGGAATGCCCCCACTGGATATTCCTCTGCTTTTCTGGTAGAGCTGGGGAAGAGGGAGAGGAGAAGGATGCTGGTAGGACTATGCAATTCTTCTCAAGAGGGGAGGATCTTGATATGAAGGTCATACTTTTTTTCTTTCCTTCTTCCCCATCACTTTAGCTTTCTTATGTAAAGTGGTTCCAGAATCAGGGCAGCAACTATAACACTGAAGGCAAGGATCACTCCCAAGCAGAAAACTGTACCTTTAAACTTTTATATCAGAGTTCCTAAGATCCTAATAAAGAGGGTCATCCCTTCACTTCACCTGGCAGAACTGGGGTTAACAGTGAATAAAGCTGTATCACTTGGTGGTAAAAATAGCCCACTAGTCCTGCACCTGTGTAACTGATGGGGGGGGAAGTTGCTAGACTCATATTCCTGCCTGAAATCTAGACGAGCAGAGTAACCAACCTAATAGTTGGATATAACAAGGGGCCCCAGCCTCCAGGCTGTGGACTGTTACCAGTTGTGGCCTGTTAGGAACCTGGCAACACAGCAGGAGGTAAGAGGCAGGAGAACAAATGAAGCTCCATCTGTATTTGCAGCCTTTCCCCAGTGCTAGCATCACTGTCTCAGCTCCATCTCAGATCATCAAGCATTAGATTCTCACAGGAGCACTGGTCCTTGGTACCAAAAAGGTTGGGGACTGCTGGAGTATAAGATGAAAAAGACTGGGTTTAAGAGAATGAATAATAGTAGCTGAGGATAAAGAAGTAAATAAATGAATTATGAAATGGGGAAAATCCAATATTACTTTAATACCTGTAAGGAAGCCCAGAGTAAGAGATGATATTGTCTCTTAGCTCAATTATTTTAGATGCCTGATAAGGTGAAGCCATATGTTTGCTGAGACCACTCTTGCTTTGGAAAGCTGATAAAATAAAATGGAAGCCTAAAAACCTGAGTGGCCTCACACTGGGAGACGATAAGTGTAAAAATCTTTTGGAATTTTCCTGGGTGATAACTGTGTCTTTTGTTCTAATGAGATGACTCTTGGCGGGATCCTCAGTGAAGCTGGTCACCAAAAACACCAAGTCATGATTAGGAGCTTGGAAATTTTAAGATCACTCTCCCATTCTCCAGAGAGGGGCTGGATATGGAGTTAATAATTAATTATACCTACTTGAAGACTTCGTAAAAATAGTATGAGAAGAGAGCTTCTGGGTTGGTGAACACATCTTCACACAGAGAGGGTGACACACTCCAACTCCACAGGACAGATGCTTTATGCTTGGGACTTTTCTGGATCTCACCTTATATATCTCTTCATCTGGCTGTTGATTCATATTCTTCATTATACCCTTTATGATAAACTGGTAAACATAAGTGTTCCCCCAGCTTCTGTAAGCCATTCTAACAAATTATTGAAACCAAAGATGGGTCATGAGAACCACAATTTGTAGCCAGTTGGTCAGATATCTCTGCAGGTGACAAACTGGGAATTGTGATTGATGTCTGAAGTGTGTGCGTGTGTGTGTGCTTGTGCGTGTGCCTGTGTGTGCCCGTGTGTGTGTGTGTGTGTGTGTGTGTGTGTGTGTGTGTGTGTAGTGGGGACAGTTTTGTAGGAATGAGCCCCTAATGGGTGAGATCTGATGCTATCTCCAGGTAGGTAGTGTCAGAACTGAGTTGTAAAATACTCAGATGATATCAGAGAATTGCTAGATATTTGAAAAACCTATTTATCTGGTGTCAGAAGTCAAGTGCAGTGGTTGTGCAAGTAAAACAAACAGGGAGGAGAACTGTATTTTCCCTTATGGAAACTAATGGCCAAATTTGCAATTCTCTCCTACATTGATGTTTTCTCTTCTGTATTGTTACTGTTATTGTTCTTTTTTCCCTCTGCCTGTGCTTTTGTCTTCTTCGTCTTTTTCTTCTGTAGAAGGAAAATATGATTTCCAACCCAGTTTCTGAGTCATCTTTCATTTATCATTGTGTTTGGGAAATTGCATGTTGCTTTATATGACAAATGCTGCATAAAATAAATTGCAAGACATGACTAGATAAGGACCAGAATTTTTTGAAAAATAGCTACTAGTTTGAAATAAAAATTGCTTACAAATCTCGATATCATAATTCCTTCAAGATTTTTTGAGAGGTGGAATAATTCTAAAACAACTGATATTTGATATTTCTAGCAAATCGATGTAATATTGATAAAAAATTTTTAATGAATTTAGTTATATTTAGCTGGTGACTTCATTTGTCACAGAATATAAGTAGGTAATGTGAAGTTTGGGGATATTTAATATACTTTCCAGATTTTCTGAGTCTCAACTACTGGATTAAAAGTAATTGAGAAGACCAAGTCCTAACAGTGATAGAAAAATTTCAGGGATTGAAAATCAAGAAAACATGTCCTCTAGCTCCACTGTATACACTCACCCTTTACTCTTTACTCACTGACTGAATATGGAGTAAGTTTCATAGCAACTGAGAGTGTGGGCTTTTCAGACCAATGTTAGCATCAGAAATTTTGAAAGCAGTAGCAAAAAAAATTTAAAAAGCAGATTTTATTTTTATGAAAAAAAGTTAAATATAAGATGAATTAAAATTAATTACCCTAAGTACAAACTTCTCAGATCATCATTACATTAAGACTTTGATCACAGTAAATACAATTCATAAGTTTAGCAAAGTGAACAGTTGGAAAATCATCACATGGCACAGGTTAAGAATGAAAAAAAAAATGTGATTTGATGATTAACTGATCAATTAATTTTGAGAAAGTCTACAGCCACTGTGGATAAATCCTATTTATAGTGTACTCTCTGAGTTGTCTTCATTAATTAAGGATTAGACATCGGTCTTTTCCCTTTTCTGTAAACAACTAGCTTTGTATTTCAGGTTTATAAAATTCTTAAGCAAAGTATTAGTGGAAAAGAATCAGACAAGTGATCGTTTAAATGTCAAAAGGCATCTGTAACTTTAAGAAGCAACACATACAGAGATGGCAAACAACATGTAATTTAAATATATATATATATTTCCAAACCTGCCAACCTCTTACATTTCAGTGACTTTGAAATTAATTTATAATTTATTTTAAAATGTGCCAAATGCAATTTACTTGGAGCTGCAGAACAACTCAGAGTGGATTTGTTAGTCCAGGCTCTGAACAAACGAATAAGATTTGTAATGGGTTGCTAGCATATTCTTAACTCTAGCAGAGTTCACTAAACCGTGGTAATTGCTCTGGCCATTTTCAGCTCTTAAGTATCATTTTGATATAACAAAGCTGATTATAACAAAGCTGATTCTTTTTCTCCTTTGATCATAGAAAATAGAATTTTTAGTTATTACAGTTTGGAAGTTTTTTATTTCCACCCTCCTCTTTGAAAGAGTAAAGGAGATCAGAGGCTTAATTCTGTGTATTAAAGTGGGACAGACACACTGACTTAAAGACCAAGGGCGTCATTGGGAAATGGGGGCTCAGGTTACTGGCCTCTAATGGATGCTATTTTCTGGAAAATAGTTGAGTGCTCTGTGACAATCTTACTGTTTCATTTTGGCATCATTGGCCATTTCCATAGCTTTTCCCAGGTTTAAAACCATATGGGCACCATTTTAATCATTTCTACCATTTCTTTTCTCAACATATTTTTCCTTCCTTAAATATTCTACTCTTCATTTCCATAACTGTACTCTTTCCTCCACAGTCTTTTTTTTTTTAATCAACCTTGTCATTTCTCAGGATGATTTCCATTTTGTTGACCACGGTTTTGCTAGATGTGTGCTTCTTAATGTTCTCCTCACAGTTGTGCATACAATATCATGAAATAATATGGCCCCTTCTTTCGATGTAATCAATTTAACAAACTCATAGACAGCCTAGTACTTGCAAACAATTCTCAGGATCATCCAGGGTTTTCTTTTTCTTTCTTTTTTTTTTATATACTAATTTCTTTTGAAAGAATTTCTAGGTTTTATGATCTGATTGATGGCTACTTCTTGTTTCTTCATAGAACGTTACTCAACACTTACCATTCACTGTAGGGGTATGGTGATCTCACAGAACTTGGAAAATCATAAGACACACATGTGCAAACAAAATACCAGCAACTATTTCTTTAGCTAACAAAATACCAGCTCCTATTTCTTTAGTTAGTAGTTATTTTTAAAAGTGTATGCCCCAAAATGATGCTTAAATAATACAGTTGCAGAAAGTGCATTACATCTCACTTAGTGAAACATGGCTTTTTATTTAGGTCAAATGTTCCTTATCTAAATTAGTAGTGCACATTTTTCATTACAATTAAGAAGAATTTTTGTCATAATCTTTGTGTATGCATGAAAAGAGAACTATAGTTATTGATGTGTTAGCTCCATTAGCAGAACTTGGCAAAACGTTAAATGATTCCACTTTTAATCAGATGCTTCAAATATGAAATCAGTTAAGATAAAACCAAAAATTTGCTTTAAACTCTATTTATAAAATTAAAGTAAACCTTTTAGATATTTTTTTTTTCTGTGAAAGGAAAAAAATATCTGGCATAACTTATGAATGCTGTTGAAAATAATGTCAAAATTCAACATTAAAAATAAAATTGTTTTTGTGGTTATATTACAAATATACATTTTACCAGGACAAAATATCATGGGAAAAAATGTTACTAAATTAAGAAACCTATTGAACAGAAATGTACTTGAAGTTAACTGTAGCATAAACATATCCATAATTGCCTCCAAATGGAGTGTATTATTCTACCAATAGAAACAAATCAATATTTATAAACCTTATATAGTAAGGTCTCACTTAACATCATAAATAGGTTCTTGGAAACTCTGACTTTAAGGGAAATAATGTATAACAATAAGTTAATTGAAATAAACAAGAGTTAAGTTCCTACAGCATATTTCTGGTCACAAAAGCATCATCAACCATCTAAATAAGTAACACTATTAATATTAAACATAGAAATATATGGGAGCTATAAATATACATTTAAGAAAGAGTAATAAAAAAAGTGAGATAATTATTTTCAACCTGCTTATTTCAGTTCAGGGTGGTGATAGTCAGAGCCCATGATGACAGCCCGGGTACAAGGCAGGAACCAAGCCTGGAAAGGACGCCTTTCATCTCAGGGTTCACACACACCCATACCCACACCCACATTCACTCAGTCTGGGACATGTAGACAATGCCAATTCACCTTGTGTGCACATCTTTGGGATGTGGGAGGAAACCAGAGCACCCAGAGAAAACTCATGTAGACATGGGGAGAGTGTGCTCATGCCAGAGACAGGAGTCCTGTTTGAGAATTTTTTTTTTTTTCTTTATCACGAAATGACATCTAACCAATGTTATTCAAGGACAAGCTGTATATCAAAATTTACAGAGCTTTATATATTTGTATCTTAGCTGCAAACTTTTTTCTGGTAAAGCTATAGTGGACTAAAAATAAATAAATAAAACTACAGCCTTACAGTTTGAGTTTTCTCTCTTTGCTGCTCATTATGAATAATATTTTAGAAATGTTTAGGCCTTTATGAAAGACTACTTTGAAATCAACCTAAGTGCCCTGCGTAATGAGCATATTTTTTGCACAAGCCCTTTAAATTTTGCTTATACTTCATTCAAAACTGGTTGGAAATCTTTAGTTAAATAATTCAACCAATGTAGCACCAAAACTTCAGCTTTTAAAGCATTTAGTAAATTGCCATTAAGAACAAAATTTGCAGACAAGAAGATAATGAGGTTTATTTCTACAAAAACACAGAGGAAATGAACAAATTATATGATAAGAGATCAGTTAGTATACAAGAAATAATTTGGACATTTGGTACCTTTGGAATATCTTGACTTATAGGAAGAACATTCAGATGGTCCTATTTTCAATAGAAAAATTTATATTCTGAACTAGCATATAATAAAAGTAAGATCTATAATTTAAATCATCTAAATTAGCACAATATTCTAAAACATATTAGAGATAAATTTCACATGTTTTGTCTTTTATTGAAGAAAAATATTTACTTAAATATCCAATAATATTTAACATTATTTATTAAACAAAGTATCATTTTTGATATAAAAATAATTTTCTTGAGAATTCTCTCAATTTAGTAGAATTTGATCTAAATTTATCAAATACCTCAGCATTAGTAGAAAAGACTCTTTTCTTCTTTAAAAATACTATTTTCTCCAAAGAAGAGTCAACTAAAAGTGTCAATGATTTCAAATATATTGACCATAAATCTGTATAGAAGAATGATGCAAGCCATTTTGTAAACAAAATTTAAAAATAATAAGATTATATTGAAATTACCAACTCCAGAAAAATACCAATGATATGATATAAGAGAGACATACAGTTTAGAAACTGATTAAACTTTGTTACTATGTTTCAAGTTTTGCTTATTTTATATATATATATATATATATATATATATATATATATATATATATATATATTAAGATGACAATCACTGCAAAGTTTTTTCAACTTTACTATGTGCTCATTCACTCACATATATAAACAATTTATTTAAAAAATAGATTTAAAACACAAGAAGCTTATGCATCGACATAATAATATAATAAAATCAAGTTATAAGTATATAAATAAATATATCAGAAGTAATTTATTTTGAATGACCCCAAAGTCTCAGAGTTTGGACAGTGAATAATCTAGCTGCCTTACCACAGACAACTGGCAGCACCCATTCCTGTCTTGCTCCTTCCACAAGCAGCACTCAGTGTTCATGCTTGCTGCTGCACTAGGCATTTCTGCTGTCTTGAGCGCTCGATGGCTGAGTTCCTGGCTAATCTATGAGGAAGGCTTTACTCCATGAGTATTGGAGGAGGCAGAGCCCACTTCTACTGAGGCAGGTGAAAATGTCAGATGCTGGCTCTCAGCTTGACATGCTATAAAGGCCGAAGCATGAGATCTAGGCTTGGCCTAAGAGCCACTCCCCACGGAGTTTGGACTGGGAGTAAGTGACTCAGAGAAGTGGGACAGCCAAGAAACCCTGTGGTGATAGGTGGTAATGGCTGCAGCAGCAACATTATCCAGTTTTCAAGGACAGCATTGATGTTGGTTTCGGCAGTGGTGTTTGGTCTCAGTCCAGTAGCCACAGTGAAAGCTGTGGTCCAGGCAGTGGGGGCCACAGAGGATGCTACAGTGGATGCTGCCATGGAAGGTGTAGTGGTAGCCACAGTGGAAGGAGCACTGAAGCTCTGAGTTCTGCAGCTTTCTCACCTTGGCTCGGTTGATAATTTTGGCTGAAACTACATCTCCTCATCAACCTTTCTCATTGCAGCTTCTTTTCTAAGTCTGCTTCTCCTGGCTCCTTGGTGATTCTGGAGTAAGCTAACATTTTTTTTTATTAAAAATAATTTTATTTTCTGCTTTTATCAGCCAGACTCAGTTTCTGTGGCTATACTAAGAACCCCAATTGATATTAACTCCAAAAACACAGGAGGATCAAGTGACCAGGACTCAAATTTACAACTTTTCAGACTGAAAACAATACTCAGCAGAAAGAGAGACACTCTATCCCTGAAAATGGCATGGTAACTAGGGAAGGATGTGGCCGAGTGGCACCACATTGATTGTGTCCAATCTGCTTATGTTCGAATGAAATTGACTTGTTTCCTTTACATGTATGTAGAATGCCTAGTATCCCACTCTTTCTGGGATTTGATTTCATTCTTATTACTTTTGGCTTTGTGTGCCTGCTTTCACCAACTTTAGTATGTTTATTTATCTTTTAAATTTATTTAACAAAACTTATTATAAGGTAGGCTTTACCAATATTAACTCATTTAGCACTCATAAAATCTTATAAATTAAGTGTTATTATCCTTACTTTACAGATGAGAAAATTGAGGTACTAAAAAATTTAATAATTTGTCTAGAGTCACAGAATTAGTGACAGAGTAAGGATTAAATCTGTGACTCCAAAAGCTCAGCACCACTGCCTATCCACCACCCATGAGGCTGACATGCCGAGCACACTGTCTGTTTTCTATCTTATTTCTGATTCCCCAGAGTGCATCTAGCTATGTCTGCCACAGACATTTATTTAAATTTTGAGGACAAAGGGTATGTGTATGTGAGAGAAGAAGAGAGAATGTATTGATAAGAATTGCTACACTTCGGCAAAAGTGAGCAAATAAAATAACAGCAGCATTTAACATTCTTAAAATGCCCCTTGGTCATTTTTGTCGTTCAGCCCCCCATTGTAGAGTCTTTGTTTCCACTTTCTTGCTGAGCTTTTCTAATTTTTCTCTCTCCTTCCAGAAACTCCAATTTATTACTTTTATTATATTGATCAAATTGTTCCTATTTCTCTACTTTCTGAGCTATATCCTGAGGCTCATTTTTTCCTACTTAAGTGACTCATCCATGTATTTTCTAAACCAAAAGCTATCTACTCTAATGGATAATGGTCCTTTTCCCTAGATGACAGAGTTACGGTTATGAATCTAAGGGCTTTGTTCTTTTCTATACTAGCCTAGAATAATAAGCAAACAAATAGGATAGGACTCGATAAGCTAGGATAGGGCAGGGTAAGGTAAGGCAAGGCAGGGCAGGGCAGGGCAGGATAGAATAGAATAGAATAGAATAGAATAGAATAGAATAGAATAGAATAGAATAGAACAGAACAGATTAAAAAAAAAAAGACCAAGAGAAAACCAGTTTGAATACCAACAAGTGACAATCTTGCAACAGGTTAGGGTGAGTGACTAGAAATAGAGGGAAAACAGGAATGAATGGAGAACTTGTAGGAAGATGAGGGAAGTCCAGTGGTGGAGTGCCTCCTTCTTCAGGGTGTTATGGACCAGGGCAAGATTCCCAGGTGGTAAAGCAGCTGTATACCCAAGCTGAAGTGAACAGCACAGGGAAAGATATGGAGTCAGGGAGAAACGCTCAAAGAGAGGACCAGGAAGCTGCTTCTGGTTGAACTGAGCATCTTACCAGCCCCAGTGGCAAAGCCATTTCAGAGCCGTTCCAAACAGGGCTCTAGTACATGGTCCAGCAACGAAATCACAACAAGAAAATCTGGGCCCGTGAGCCTTCCATCTGGCTTGTCAACCCAAACTGTGGTTATACTGAGTTATCTCTGGATAAGGAGGAGTGCAGCAAATCCATCTGTCATGTGATTCTTTCTATCCCTTGGTTTCTTAGTAAAATGTTATTTTTGAAAAATTCTAAGTGATTTTGGCAAAATCATATTTAAGAAATATTTTTCATGTCCAAGTCAGAATACTAGGGGAAACAGAATGTCCTGGAGGTAGGGGCTGTGATGGAGAGTGTGTGCGAAGGTGGGCTGAAGAACTGGGGTAGGCAGCAAGAAGAGGGAGAGGCAAGAAGCAAATGAGGAGGCAAAGATGAGATGGAAAGAGAAGGCTGAGATGGGGAGTTAGGCAGAGGGAAGAGGGACAGTGCCCCAGGAATGGGAATGAGGGGTACAGTTGTATTTGTTAGTTCCTTTCCCTCAGGAGAATCTCAGATTTCTACTCAGATATGCTACTGGAGCAAGAGAGCATATACTTATGTGAAACAATCAATTGTGAGTAAATAATGAAGGACTAATGATCTTACAAAATGGGATTAACTAGTTATTTTAACTGAAAAAAGAAAATTTGACAGGAAGACAAAAATGTTCTTCTTCTTAACCAGGGCTATAGTACTACTGACTTTCTAGGAGGAGTTAAGAGATGTATGGGGTAATTTTGGAGTCCCACTCACCAGAGATTCCACTGGCAACTACTGGGTAGGGTCGTGCTTATTAAACGCCCTGCAATCCACAGGTCAGCCAGTCCTCCTTCAAAATGCTAATTGTAACCCCAGTGAGAAACACAGGAAAAGCATATATGAAGATTTAGGGTAAGAGTAGAGAAAGGAAAGTTAGGAATGAGAAGAATGAGGAGAATGGATGGATATGAAACATTATTACATTTTGACGAATGCTCTGATATTGCATGGCTAATCAATCACAATGCTGAAAAAATAGGTCATGATTGATTTCTGTTGTAGAAATGAGAACTTTAAATAAGTAGAGGAGAAAAATATAGGGAAAAAGGAATGAAAGGTAGTGGAGAAACAGGAAAGGAAAAAACGAAGGTTGTGCACACCGCTATTCCCTCAGGCTCAAGGTGATTCTATAATAGACTATTTCCTAGTCAACTCTGCTTGCTTCTTTTCTCCACCTTCCTTTTGTTCAAGTTCTTTGAGGGAAAATATTAAGATTGCTTTAAAAATGGCCCGTGATATCGTTTTTATTCAGATATGATGATGTCTATAGAATAGACAATGGCTGCCATTGAAAAACTAGTTTGTTCCTCACAGATTCCAAGAGGAGGGGACAGACCATGCCATGCAAGGTCTCATGTGGAAGTACCAGGGTTGATAAAGAGGTAGAGAAAAGAGGGAAAACATGGGCAAGACTATTGTGGTTTTTGTGAGGTGAAATGGGCAAGGCCAAGCAAACAGTTTTAAGATTTGAATTAATTTAAAATTTTTTGCAGGCTCTGGAGTATATGGGTCATCTCTAGTTGTCTGATACCTGGTCTTAGGGTGATTTAGGGTAAAAAAATAGTGTTTCAGATTTAAGGAGCTGATAAAAGGAGACAAATAAGAATATGGACCCAGGGTTAATTGGTTTGCATATCAAAGGTGTGGACACTACCTCTAGGAATTAGATAATGCTGGAGCAGGACTTAATACAGAGATTAGGTGATAACAGAAGGATGCCCAGGAATCCACCCACTATGGAAAAGCCTCATGTCTCATCCTGGCCCTCCAGAGTGGGTGGGGCATATTCTGTGCATACCTGCTGTCTGGCTGCTCCTTGGCTAGCCAAGTTCACTGGTATCAACTTGCCAGACTCAGCAACATTATTAATGTCACTGGTGACATTTAAACTGTAGGATATTTATTTCAGTTTTCCCACACTTGATTTATTCAATAGACGTTTCTTGAGCAGCCAGGCATTGAAAAGGTACTGTAGGATAAACCATAGATTCATTGAATTGATGGCCCTAATTAATGGCCTCTCTGAACTAGGACCTTTATAAAGTGACTTTCCAGCTCCTTTCACCAAGACACAGAATCTATTACCCTGGGTTGGCTTTGTGCCTTGCTGTGGCCAAAAGAATGCATCATAAGTCATGTTCTAGTTTTGATTCTGGGCTTCAAGAGGCTTCATGTGCTTCTACTTTCTCTCTTAGAAGCTTAACTCTACAGTGAGAACAAGCATGAGCTATCCTGCTGGAGGATGAAAGGTCAGAAATGAATTGTTCTAGCTGAGGCCATCCTACCCAGCCAGCCCTTATCTGTCCTGACCTGCTGATGGAACATGCATGAACAAATCCAGTCATCAGAAGAGCTATCCAACAAACCCTGGATGCGTGAACAAAATGAATGTTTAATGTTGGATGCCACTGAGGGTTTTAAGGTTGATTGATATGCAGATTATTTGAGAAACAATAACAAATACGAAATATATAAGTGAATGACAAGTATTGATTCTCAAATATTTCCCAAACAAATAGTGGAGACATATTTCAGACCCTAGTACCAAAGGAGGGCTCTATAGCATTGTACAGAAAAGGGTTCTAATCCAGACTTAATGATCAGGAGAACTTCCAGAGGGGTTCAGATCAAAGAAGACAGGAGATAATCAGTGAAAGAAGGCAGATTAAATGACAGTAGAGATAAAGGAATGGATATATAGGTTCGGGGGTGAGAGAAAGAAAGTAAATAAGCAGCAAGAACTTCAGGTTGGCTGGCGTTTATTGTGGGATGTTGAGTGCATGCGTGCATGCGTGCGTGCGTGTGTGTGTGTGTGTGTGTGTGTGTGTGTGTAGGTATGTGTGTGTATACAGAGGAGGGACCAGCACAAGGACCAGTCAGGTCATCTTGGCACTGGTGTCATGCAAAGGAGTTTGAACTTTATTCAGAAGTCAGTGGGAAACCACTGAATACTTTACCCAAGAGAGTGACAGGATTCAGGTTACATTTTGAACAACATTTTTTGCAAAAGTAGAGACTTGGTTGGAAGTGGTGTTGCTGGTACCTAGGAGACTGATAAGGAGGTTTAATTGTAGTAATCGGTGTTGGATCCCTCATATAAGGTATTGCCTTGGAAGTGGATAAACTTGGGGGGAAGGGAGTAAATTACTTATAAAATATGTAAAACTTGCAAAAAATTAGGAAAATTTTTAATAGAGAAAATAAAAAGTTTCATTATGGTCAAAAAAATTTTATCAACTGCTCTGACTTTTTTCCCTAGCAGATATTTTCTCTGAGACAGGCATATTTTGGTTAGTGGTAGAGCTAACATTTACCAGCATGAATAAATACTTCTGGGTGGCTTCTGCTGGATATCATCTGTGTCATTAAATGGTGTCTGTTGCATTACTTTGGCAGTTCTCTATTTTAGAATCCAAGGGGTAGCTGAGGCAAATGTCTACCCCAAGTCCTTAGACACCAGTGAAACTTACAAATGTGATTAGAATGGAGCCTCTGTCTCTGGGCCATGGAAGAATGGCTTTCAAGATGATTTTCAAGATGATGTTTTTGATACCTCTGGAGAGTTGCCTTCAAAGCCTAAATGAAAGCTGCCTTCAGTCCACAACATAGGGATCTAAACTGCACTTGCTCTTTATAAATTGTTCATATAGTCATATCTCAGGAGGGGGCCCCACAAAGCTCAGCTAACTACAGGAGGATGTTCCAATTGAAGAGATGGATCTGCTGCAGACTTCTGAAGAGGGCAGAGGAGGCTCTGTCCCACCACAAGACATCAAATTGAGGTGAGAAGGTGGTAGTGTAGACCATTGCTGGGGGATCGAAAACTTTACCCCAAGACTTGGAGATTCAGGAAGATCTCATTAAGCTGTACAGATTTGGCTTTGTTATTTCCTCATGGTTTCATTCTATCTGTTTGAGGTATCTATACTACTAGACCCACTTACATGTACAACAATAGTAGCTGGCATTTATCACTGCTCATATAGGATGGAGACTATAAAAATCTCAATTTTACAAAAGAGAAAAATGTAGTACATAGAGGTAAAATAACTAGCAAAATAACAGGGACAATAAGCAGTGGACATGAGACTGAAACCTGGGTTCATCTTGGCCCAAAGTTGATGCTCTTTCACTTGTCTCTGTGTTTCCTAATGGTTGGACAGAGCGTAGAGATGGGGATCTATGCTTGGTGACACTTGGCACTCCAGGAAGGCAGCCAGGAGATTACAAAATTTCAGGAGGAAATGGCATCCCAACAGGTAATGGGCTGGCCTTGGGATCAGGCTGAGTCAATGTCCATGTCCAAGTTCCTAGAGATGATGGGAGGGGTGAATCAGCAAGAGGAAGGGAGCAGGAACCACTCAGGGGAGGTGAGACCTCAGACCAGGAGAGACATGGGTAATAAGACACGTCAAAGATGGGAACTCATATGTAGGGAGGAGTGTGGAGATTCATGAAGGGAATCAAGGTACAGAATTCTAGGGCGCAGTCAGAACTGGTATCCCAGAAAGCTTTGCTAGACTTGCCCCAGTCTCTTCTGACTCCTTCAGAATTGGATACGTAGGTGAGTAGTTCGTCCCATGGGAATAGCACTGAACATGCAAGTAATTGCTGAGCATCTACCTAAATATCTATGCTCCCCTCTTCTTTTATATTAGAACTCTAAATTTTATTACAGCATTTAGGGCTGAATAAACCCTGTATTCTCAAGCCTCCCTTGCAGCTGGATATGGCCATGTACTTAAGTTCACATGTTTAAGTTCAGGTCACCGAAATGTAACTGAAGGTTAAATGAGCATACTTTCAGAAGTGTTCTTTAAGAACAAGCTTTTTTTTTTTTTTTTGGGGGGGGGAATCTTTTTTTCTACAGAAAAGAATGTGAACTTGATGTCTGGAGTGTAAGCAACTATCCTGAAGTATGAAATATCATGTAAGGAGGGTGGGACAACAGAGTAGAAGCTAACAGTTCTAGTTGCCTCTCTTCAGATCCCTTTTATGAATGAGAATAATATATGTACATGTTACATGAGCCACTTGAATGTCTGCATACAAGTACATCAATACTTTCTAAGTGAAACACTGAGTTTATATTCTTTTTTTTTTTTATTTTCAGATTAGGAAATGTGTTCCTTTCAATGACCCAATCAATGACAATAATCAAATCAACTTAGCACTTATATGGAGTTGGGGAAATGGTAATAGGAGCTGTTGCATAAATATGTTCTTTACTACCTTGTCATATTTCAGTGCTAACATATTTTGAAGAGATGGCTTTAGGAATTGGAGGCATTTATTTTTATTAAACCCTGCTTTCCATATTCAATTCTCTAACTACACCTTTAATGTGTAGCATCAAAGCTATTTGGAGAAACCGGACCAGTACATTTTGTATACATCGATCAAGATGCATACAATCCTTAATGACATCAAAGGTAATGACACTTACCCTCAACTTCAATGTCCAAGGAGTGTCTAAGGAGATCCATATAAAAAATATCATGAAATGTAAGAATGCAAATTTTTTTTTTAGCCCAATAAAGAACAAAAATTTGTTTTAACCCCTGTCAGTAAATGTAAATCTGAAACAGTATATAAAAGTTCTCTGTATGCCTAGGTACACAATCATTCTGAGCTAAATGCAAACCACAGTCTTGTCATATTTTTGCTAATTAGCTTTATGTAAGGGTGGGGAACAGGGAAGAGACTCTGTGTTTAAGGTGATGGATGCTTTCATGCTTATTTGGGACCTTCTGGTATGGTCTGCTTATCCTGTGACTCAGAAGTGCCACTGTGTGAACCACAAAGGATCTGGCTAAATTTTAGTTCTGCCACCGGGCATTTGCATTGTTATGTTTGTTAATGTTTTGAGTCTCTGCTTCCTCATCTGTGGAACTGGATAACAATTTATTCATAGAATTGTTTTGAGGGTGACATGAAATAATTAAGTAAAATATGTATTAATGGTCTCCCTATACCTTCTCTTATCAAATAAATATCTTGTAGGCTAAAGTCCTTTCTGAGGGAAAAACAATTGTTTTTTTTTAAAACCTTTCAATAGTTACCTGGGTGTGATGCCATCTAAGGAAGAGAATGCAAGGGGATGAGGACAAGCTAATTTTTTAAAGCTGGATTCAGGCATACAGAGTCATATTTATTCAATCTGAATCTCAGAATCGTAGCTGGCCGCGGGTTCTCCACCTCTGCATAATGACAGTGCCCCCTTTTATCCACATCTGCATAATGTCAGTGGCCCCTTTGACAGCATCCCTCCATCCACCTCTGCAAAATGAGAGCACCCCACCTCCGCCCTCCAGAAGTCTGTTCCTTGGGCATGAAAGGCTCAGAGTTCCTGTCTATGGCTTTCTGTTATTTCCAAGCTATTTACCCTGGTGCTCAGTGTGTTAGCAAGTGAACATTCTGAAGATTTGAGTGCACTCACTTCATATGTAACTAATCTGGGCAAAATCTGCATGTGCCACCCTCTCTGGAGCTGCTCACTTCTCGATGTAATGTTCTGACTGTGTGGGAGCTCCAGCTCCATTGATAGTGATCTTATTGAATATGTTTCCACACATACATCAGGAAAGATGGAAAAATTTAGTCACATCAATTATACCGAGCAGTGATCTTCATGATAACTACTAAGTGAATATATACATTAGTGTGCCTGTCATTTACACTTGATCCTAATGGTTCATA
>CM053515.1:44780121-44797242 GCA_028627145.1 Eidolon dupreanum | reverse complement strand
CATCTTATCTCTTGCTATTATGATTGAATGTCCTTGGCTTTCCCATCCTCTAGATAGGACATTTGATCCTTTTCTTTATTCACTCTGTTTCTTCCTTTGTTTATTTCATTTAATATACTTCTCATCTCAGATAATGTGTTCTTCATTTCAGACTGGTTCCCTTTTATAATTTCCACTTCCATTTTTATGTTTTTTATCTCTTTGTTGAAGTTCTCACTGAATTTAACCAAAAGTTCATTGAGCATCTTTATAACCAGTGTTTTGAACCCTGTATCTGTTAGATTACTTGACTCCATTATATCTAAATCTCTGTTCTGTTCACTCATATGGTTTCTGCTTCTTTGCCTTCCCATTTTGGTTGCCTTTCTGTGTCTGTTTTTATGTACTAAGCAAAGCTCCTAAGTCTCCCAGTCTTATTAGTGTGGATTTGTGAAGTAGGTGTCCAGTGGCACAGTCCTGAGAGGGGCTCAGCTACAAGCCAAATTTAGCTCAAGCCTCTGCCCCTCCAGGACCACCTGTTAAGATTCAGCAAGTAATCCCCAGATGCAGTGCTTATAGTTGCCTCACAAGGCCACGCCAGAAACCAAGGCCAGCTGCCTCCCGTGTGAGTCTAGGCACTGCTCAGCAAGGAGCACCTGACTTGCTGAGCATAAACCTGAATGTGACTTGGATGGGGCCGCAAGCTAGGGGAGATGGAGTTTCAGGGAATCTTCTGGGCAGAGTGACCTCTGTTATCCAGTTTGATGACATCAGGGCTATGGCAGTGCTGTGTCTGCGCACTAGGAGAGGGGAGGGCTCAACAGGGAACAATGGATACTGCCGGCTTTTCTGTACAGAGTCTTGCTTCGGCCCTCACTCAACAATGTCTCCCTGTAAGTCCCTGGTGACCCCTGTGGGCAGCTGAATTGGCACTGGTGCTCAGAGCGAGCAGGTCCATCACTGCGAAAATCAACTTGCCAACAGGGCTCCTTTAAGAGGCTTTTGCTGCTGCCAAAGACTTTGTGTCACTCAGCTGCTGGAGACCTGGCAGCCCTGTGTCCTCGCCCCATCCTACCTTCTGCCATTGCAGAGTGATTTCTTGTGTTTCTTCCTATTTGTATGGCTCATCAAGATCCCAGGAGCCTTTTCCTTGCTGTTGCTCCTTGTTTCCATCACAACTTTGATTTGGTCACCAGAGGGATTAACAGAGCCTCTATCATCTATGCCATTTTGGTTCCAATCCCGATTTAATTCTGGGGCCAGAAGTCTTAGATCAAGGTCTCTAGTGGGTTTGTTTCTTCTGAGGTCTTGCTCCTAGACTTGTGGATGGCTGCCTTCTTGATGTGTCCTCACAAGGTCCTTAATTTGTTTTTGATTAATATAATTACTGATAAATTACATGTAAATTTATCATTTTTCTATTTGGTTTTTATTTGTCCTGCTGGTTGTTTCTCTTTTCCTCTTTTCTTGTTTATTTATAGACTGAGTGTTTTTTAAATCAATTTAGTTTCCTTTTATTATTCGTTTAGTTGTTACTCAAGACAATATCATGTATTCTTTGTTACTATATCTAATGTCACTTTGTACTCTCACCCTTTCCTGAAAAAGTGAGTAACTTAGAAGTCTTTAGATTCATGTCCCCTGCTGCTAGACTTTATGTTAGACTTGTAGTGTATTTTAATTCTATAACTATTTTAAGTTTTCCATATATTATTAGTATAGATAGATAATATTCAAAGATATATACTTTTATTTATTTTTTCTTGCAAAATACCACAAATTTTACTCACGGTACAAAAGTATTTGATAAGCGCCACACAGTACAGAAATCACACAGCCTATAGCTCATCGCTTAAAATCAGAATAGCCAAGTGAAGAGTTAGTACAGATTATTACTTTTACTTAAAAAAAAATCTAAGGTACACATTGGAAATTTTTTCTTCTTTCTAAAGATGTGACATCCATGTTTTCTGGTCGATAATGCTCTATCAAACATTATACTAAACCAATATACTACATCAAAGCAGATGGATGACCAGCAAAGTTGTTTTCTGTCTCCTATTCCTGCTCAGCTAGACCAGTAAAATATTGTCTTGGTAAAAAGACTTTGACAGAAAGAAGGAATTGCAGAGCCCCTATATTGACAGAAAACCTAATGAACTGCTTTATACAGAAAGGGTTTTAGGCAAACCTACACAAACACTTAACACACTATAAGAAAAGGACACCTTTTAGTCTACTTCCAGAAACAGCACACATTTATTGGTTCCCAGTAAAATAGGAGTGCCCACATAGAAAGTATTTTTGCTTTTATAGCACTAAAAAGCACATGGCATATAATACTTGAATCTCTAAGTGGGTAATATGGAAGTTCCAAGATTATATCCACTAGGTTAGCCTGAGTATTCATCTATAAAAATATTTTTTTCAAAAATGCCTAAAAGAGAGTTGTAGAAATGGGAACTACATTAGGACCAGCAGAAGACATAATAATACAAGGACTGCAAACGAAGACTAGGAATTCATTTTCACACATAGCTTTTACATAAGGGACATCTCTCTAAACAGACTCCTACAGCCAAGACTAGCTATGTGGATAGGAGCTCCAGAAATCTCAAGATAGGCAGCTGGCTTGATTAACACCCTAGATCAGTAGTCCCCAATCTTTCTAGCACCAGGGACTGGTGCTCCTAAGTTAATCTAATGCCTGATGATCTGAGGTGGAGCTGAAGCGGTGATGCCAGTGCTGGGGAGCAGCTGCAAATACAGATGAAACTTGGCTTGCTGGCCTGCTGCTCACTTCCTGCTGGGTGGGCTGGTTCCTAACAAGCCACGGACAGGTACTGGTTCATGGCCCAGGGGTTGGGGACACTTGCTCTAGATGAATATTCTCCAAGAGTCAAAAACATCATTGAGGTCAAAAGTCTGAAACTTTGACACATGGAAAAAGCTGTGAGTGCACCAAAAGATTCATGAGAAGCCTGTTGGGACAAATGGCTGGTATGGTGAATGCTGACACACCAACATGTATACTGGGGAAGGGCCTCTCCTAAGTGAAGCGCTGGATGTAGGCTTGCCCCAGAGGACCCCAGGTCAGAAGCCCAGAGAGGCGTCAACTGGGAAGGAATATTGAGGTTATGGAACACAGAATTTTGAGGAGAAACTGGAGGGTCAAGGATTTTTTTTTTTTTTTGACCCATCAATACTTAAAGTTAGCGAAGAGTTGCAGAACAGAGCCGTCTTTCCCAGATGTATTTTTCTGTCGTTAGCAGAAACCTCTCCCAGGATACTGGGCTGCTGGCAGGCAGTCCAGACCAATCTTATTGCCTGGAAGGCTGTTCTGGGAAGCTAGCACAGAGGCTGGCTGGCATAATTAAGTCATCACTAAACCATTGCTTAAGTCCAGTCCCTGGCCTTCTTTTTCAGCTCTGTATTCCAGAAACATTTCTTTAAAGCTAAGAAATCCATAAACGTGACCAGCAGGTCAACTTTATCACCAGTACTCCATTTTTATGCGCTGTCAAGTTGTGAAAGCTACCATGCTGAATCCAGGAATCCTCTCCAACAACTGTTCTTCAATGTACTTTTCTACCAAAGAAATACATTCTTTAAAAATAGGTATGTAGGTGAGTTTATTCTCTTCTCGTATCTTCAAGCTCCTGGTAGTACTTATCCATGAAATTTCTCTGTAATAACTGGAACTCATCGTCCATGATAATGTCCTCTAAATATCCAGCTATAGCATCAAATTCTGCATCAGAGGTGGAAAAGAAAGCGCAAAGCTCTTTCTCTAGGGTGCCTGCCGCCGCCACCATTACCCCGTGCAGCCCGGCCTGGCCTAACTTCTGTTCTTCCCCACATAGCCCAATACTGCATCCAGAGGTCGTGCCACCTTGGTCACACCACCTCACAGCCTGGCCAGGTCAGCGCCTGCGTGCGAGGCTCCGGCCTCAGACTCCTGGCCGCACCGCGCTGGCTGCCAAGGCTCCACCCAGGCCTCTGCACCAGACCCTGCAGCCTCCGGGGCCCCGCATCGGTTACCCACCTCCCAGCGCCAAGGCAAAGATATACTTTATAAAGATTTTACTTTTGTCATTTTTAATAAATAAGGCATAGCAATTGTTACTATAGATTAATAAGAACAACATCTTTTAGGCTCTCTGATTTGTTATTCTTTTATTTTAATTGTCTTAGTTTTTTATTTTAGACCCAAAGAACAGTTGCAAGAAAAGTACCAGTAATTCCCATATATTCTTTATAAAGTTTCCTCAAATATTTACATGTTACCACATTTGCTTTATCCTGTTCTCTCTCTCTCACA
The DNA here is from genome assembly GCA_028627145.1 of Eidolon dupreanum. NCBI lineage: Eukaryota > Metazoa > Chordata > Mammalia > Chiroptera > Pteropodidae > Eidolon > Eidolon dupreanum. The sequence goes on along the minus strand of CM053515.1, from coordinate 44,792,942 downwards.
TACCCATTTTTCTTTCTGAATTGTTTGAGAGTTAGTTCATTATTGACATGCCCATTTATCTTTAATTATCTCAGTGTGTCCTTAAAACAAAGACATTAGCTTATATAAAAACAGTACAATTACTAAAAATCAGGGAAGTATTATTGATGCAATCCTATTGTCTATTTTATTGGCCTTATTTAGATTTCACCAAGTATCCTAGTAATGCTTTTTACAGCAAAAGCATGTTTTATTCCATGTATTCCACTTGGTCATTGTGTCTTGTTGAGTCCTCTTAGTCTCCTTTGATCTGGATGAGTTCTTCAATTTTTCTGTGCATTTTGTGACACTGACTGTCTTGAAGAAGAAAAGAGTTTAGTTATTTTGTAGAATATGTTCAACTTAGATTTGTTGGCTGTGTCCTCATGATTAAATTAAGGGTATGCACTTTAGGTGAGAGTACCACAGAGGGGATGCTGTGCCATTCACTCTACATCGCATCAGGAGACACACGATGCTATATGTTACCTTTCTGTAGATGACAACTTTAATAATGTGATGCTGTCTATGGAACGTCTCCACTGAAAGTTAGTATTTCCCCCTTGGTAATAAATAAATATCTTAGATGAAATACCTAAGCCTTGGTAAATATCTGATTATTCACCAAAATCAGGGAGAGAACTCTCTTACCCACAGAAATAGAAGCCAGAAGACAGTGGGATATGTCCTTAGTGCTGAAAGAAATACCTGCCAACCTAGATTTCTTTAATGTAAAATTAACCTTTCAGAATGAAAATGAAGGAGTCTTTTTAAGGAAAAACAAAACCTGAAAAGTCATTGTAATGGAGAAACAAAAGTAATTATTCACTTGAAGATGCTCATGGAAGGAAAAACAACTCTCGCTTAACTCCAGTTTCTATGTTCAAAACATCACAGTGTCACTATTTCTTTGCAGTTTTGATTTTCTTACTGCTGACATGCTTGCCACCCTGATTCTGGACCCTCTCCCTTAGCCCAATCTTTGGTACTTGTGATTCCTGACTCCAGGGCTGATGTCTTGAATTCTTGATGTATTGGAATCCCTAACCTAATGGTCTGTTTATGCCTTCTTTTCCATCCCAGGCTTGTCCTGGCCCACCCAGTGGTGTCTTCTTGCCCTGAGTCAGTAATCTACTGCTTCTATGCTTAGACATAACAACTTGAAATTTGATACATAGGTCTTAATAATTAAGAGAGAGAATTTCAGAGTACATTTTATCTCCAGCCTCTGTTAATATATTAACTGTCATATGCAGAACTTTGGTCTTCAGATCTCATTTCCAAAGAGCTGTCCCGATCTTTCTCTAATAAATGCACTACTGCAGGAGGATCCAGATGGTGGCTGATTATTCAATTACTAAGCAAGGGCAGGAGCGGGAGGGGGGGGGGGAGTCTAATTTACTCATATCTGAACAAAGAAATTTTAATTCAGGAAGTAGGCTTACACTGTTTAAAATATTATAGACATTTTAATTGGTAGGATGAAATCGCTGCATCTTGAAATCACCGAAGAGGAGCAGTTTTGCAGGTCATAGGACTAATGTGGAGGATTAAAAGTCTCTCAATTCCCGCTGGCAATAATTTAATATCTACCAAAGCCATACCTAGGAAAAAACTTTCATGCACAGTACAGGCCACTAGGCTGGGGCAGGATGGAAAAGACATGGGGCAGATGCTGTCTACTTGTGTAACTTTACTGCTCTAGCTAAGATTAAGCCTGAGATAGATGATTTCTACAATTTCTTCCAAGTCTCAAATGCCATGGCTTCAATATTCTTGTCATTCAATTAATAATGCACCAGTATCTCGCTTGTATATTTAGAGCAAAATTTTTATAAATATAAGTAGGAACTTCCTTTCTGAAGTGAAGAATAGAAGTACAGCTGCTTTGCAAAAATCTTGATTATTAAAAATAACTTGCCCTCTCTTGCACACACATAAAACACACATATGCACAACATTTTGCAAGCCAGAGGAATATGTGTTGGGAGGAAAATTTGACATTCCTTAAGCCAAAATGTAATATAATTTTAGTTCATTATTTGGCATGAAAACTCATTCCTCAGAATTCAGAGTCATGAGAGGTATTAGAAATGTCAAGTGAGAAATGACAGCATAAAATGCAGATTGATTTAGGTTTTCAAAATTGATTAGCAGTTTGGGGCCATGAGAGCAATTTGTGTGGTGTTTTCACTCTACTAGTTGCTAAAATTGATTAGCACTTTTTGAGGAAGGTATAGAAAATTGCTATGCTAATCAAGATAAATTAAATCATGAAATGACTTGATTACCAGCCCCTTTGCATGCTCAGCAATGCTTCAATAAAACAGGTTTGGAAAGCAGTCTTCTGTCAGAGCAGCAGATAAACTTTACTCTTTTCCATTCTTTCCTCTTGACTTTGGGATTTAGGGTAGTGGAAAAATCATTCTTGCTTTTCACTTTTATGATTCTCGGTCTTTCAGAAAAAAAGAAAGCTATTCTTTGAGAAGGTACAAGTATCTACAATGCAAAAAAAAAAAATGGTATTTGCATTTTACCACTTTGATATTAAATTGCTCTCATTTGATAAATATTTTTAACTGTAACTGTCTACCTAGGGTAGAAATATCATTTGTGGATTACAGTTTGAAATGTTGAAGTATAGCTTCCTCATCATAGTAGAGTCTTGGCATGTTAAAAAAGGTTCATGACCTTTTGTGGTTGGCTTAGACACAATTTTGTGTTAGAAAGAATGCATTCTTTCCTTATGCATGTCTCTTGTCTTATCTTTTATTTCCATGTCCTTAGGATATTTTGAACAGTTAAGAGAATATTAAAAATAAATGTCCAACTTAAATCAATTCCATACAACTAAGCAGTTGTAACAGTGTTGGATCTAGTTCTGTCAATAATTCAAATCAGTATAATAAAACACACACACACACACACACACCACGCACACAAACTAGTATGTGTAGATTTGAGTTCATCTTAAGCCTCACACATTTTTTTTTTAGATTGTTGTAGGACTGGTTGCATAAGATTCAATCATCTGTTAGGTATGAGGCTTCTCAGATGTAACTTCCCTTTCTTCCTATTTATTCCCTGGAAAATTTGGATTCTTTAGGATTGGGATGGAGATCAGAAATCTGTATAATTAAGGAACTCCACACATATGACCAATTTAACACCAACTCTAAGAAGCAGTAATTTAGTACAATCTCCTCATTTAATAGATAAAAATCTAAAGTCAAAGAAATAAAGTACAATACATAAGAAAGTTATATTATGAAAAACCATTATGGGGAAAGATCATTATAGGAGAAGTTGTCTCAAAAGACTTCATGGAGGAGGTGACACTTAAAGGTAGGCCTTCAAAGTTTAATCATATTTTTTGATATATCTGTGAATTTAAGGAAGAATTGTGGTAAGAAGTAGTATCCTAAAGCCCAGAGCACAGCTGAAGAATATGAAAGATTTATTACACTCAGGAAATAAAATTCAGGGAATGTGGACTTTGTGGTAGGCCTGGAGCAGCAAGCAATAAGATAGAGACAGAAGAGAGTGTGGAGTGGAAGGTGACATTGAAAAGGTGAGCTAGGGCAGACCATAAAGAACTGAAATACCATGGTAAGAAGGTCAGATTTTAAACCTTTGCAGAGGTATTAGGATTTGCATTTAAATCCATGATAATGAAATAAAATGATTTATCCTTTGCTAAAGAAGTTTCAGATCTCAGAGAAGATATGTGGAAGTTAGTTTTGGATCAAAATGCTTTCTGATAATACCTTCATGGACATCAATGCTTGAATTAATGATCCTCTAGGTAAAAATTCCCTGGCTGCCGTACAGGGTCAGGTTGTGATGTTTTATGAGAGAATTATGCAAAATTACATGAAGAGTGTTTTTAATCACCTTTATTTACCAACATTCGAACCAGGCTAAAGAATGTCAAGATTGTGTATGAGAAAAAAATGCAAATGATCTGAAATGGAGGGAATTTCTGGCCATTTTAGATGCATTTTTAACTGCCTTCCTACTACCAAAAAGATTGAGATAATAGGTACAACATTCATCTCAATATATTAGGTCTGTTTCTGCTCTAAAATTCTATGAACCTAAATATTTTACTTAGTTGTATAATGTTGAAAATGCTTGGGGTTTCAAGATCTGGGCTGGATGTTATATTTTAGATTTTGACATTTTAAAGGCTGTAGATATATCAATGGTTTGATTACAAAGCTGAAGAAGAGATTTCGTATTATCCAATATTAACTTTCTCTGGAGATACATCCATACAGAACAGAACACTTGTGTTAGAGTTAAATGGCCTGGTTCAAGTCCCTACCCTTACACTCATGGGAAACCTTGAGTAAGTCACTTTACCATGCTGAGCCTCAGTTTTATTATCCATTAAATAAGAACAGTAGTGTCTCCACTCATCTCACTGGCTTGTGAACTCAAGTTAGGTAAAAATACAGTATAAACTAGTGCTTCTATTAAAATGGCTATTAACTGGCTGAATATTTCCAAACCAGTTTTGCAAAGAAACTAGAACCTGCTTTTATGGGGCAGATGTGATAGGCTAGCAATGTGAGTAGCAGAGAAGTTATTTGTAACTTGCTTGATTCACACAGTTACTGTGGAGTTTCATGATAACAGAGTCAGATACTGAGTAGGAACCTCTATCCACAGCAGGGAAGAAGAGGGTTTTCCAAAGCTTAGACCCAGGGCTGGCATTATATCTCCCAGTGAGTCATCAACATTCCTTTAACTGTTTTTGAGTTGTTCACAGTTGAAGCCCCAGAAAAAGCAATTCTGGATGAGAGTCTTGAAATACACTTTTCTTTTTTGTTCTTTTTCAATATAATTGATTTTTCCAGGTACAACTCTCAGTCCATTATCACCTATATCAGATTGCAGTATAATCTGGAGCACAAATCCTGATTTCGCTGTTAGAAAAAGTGCATTAAAAGTATAGCATGTTCACTGGGAAAATCATCTAACCTTTCTGATTTTTATTTTATTAAATGTAAAATGAAAAAAATAATGTCTACTTCTCATACTTTAAATAATAGTTAGAATGATAACATCATAATATATGTAAAAGTACTTTAAGAGAATAAAACTCCATTAATTTTGAATCCTATCTTAATAGTTAATTTATAGAATTTCTGTTGTTTCAGATATTGTGCTAATCTGAGTTATAATTTATAATGTCCCTAGATCAAAAAAAATATAGTGCTTCAGTCAGAGAAATCAAAAGAGAAAAGAGAAACTTTTCTGTGTATTTTGCATGGTTGGAATTTAACATATGGGACTGGCCACATAGGAGCTTGAAGTGCTGAGATGCCAAAAAGAGGATGGAGCTGTGACCAGAGGGTAGCAGAAGCAGGACAGCTGCTACAGTCCTGGATGCTAAAGTGACAAAGGCAAAGATGGTATTTCTGAAGCCTAGGAGCTTGGATCACCCAGCAGTCGTTAAAAGCATGGTAGGTCTATCCCACAGGAACTGAAACTACAGAGGATATCCAGCTGCCGCTAAAGTAGAAATACCTCCTTTTAGACACACGTAGCTGGGCACCAGCTGATCAATGAACATGAGAAATGTAGCTTCGGTCAGCCTTTTTGTGATATGAGCAAAGCGAAGAAAGACAGAGGGATGTTTCTGAGGAAAATCAGGATACAGGCTTGCATGCAATACCTTTTATTGTAGGTTTGAGCAGGTCTGCTTGTCATCTGAGTCTTACAGGTTTTATATAGTGAGGTTCTTGCTGCAAAATATGCCTTTTGTTAATGGATTTCTTCATTTCCAATGAAGATGAGAATGAAGAAGAGGAGGATGATGATGATGATGACAGTAGTCAATTATTGAGCCTATTAAGTTATTATTCTATATGTTTTTCATATGCTGATTTTATGGTGTATTATCTCTGTTTTATGGAAAGAATAAGATTAGAAAAATTAAGTAAACTTGTTCAATGTCAGCTACTAAGGAGCACAGTTGAGGCTGGAACCCTAATCTGTGATACTAAAGCCTTGGCTCTTTCGTATACATATCCTGGGATCTCTGTTGCCTTCCATCCTATTGGTCCTTCTTGTTCTACTCAAAGGTCTACTTCTTCAAGGGTCATACCTTCAGGTATGATGATAACCTCTTCCTCTGCCAGAGTTCCTTGCTCATTGAAATAGGCATAGAAAATTTTCTCTAATTTTAGAAGCTCTAATTTAAAAAATTACACTTTAGATATTTACAGATCTCTCACTTTTCTATATTTTGCATAATTTCTCATTTCCACAGCGTTTTTATAGAAAATACAAGACTTTGATAATCTTGTGTTCAGAAAATATTAACCAATTATGTCATTACAAAAGGTAAAAAACTCTCCTTGGAATTTGACTTGGACTATGATGATGGTCACTGTCATGAAAACCATATAAACCATGCAAGTTATAGATTGTCCAACCCTGATGTCCTTTAGTTCACACTCTAAAGTAGAGTTGAATGCTCTTCTCAAAGACATCATGTTCTAACTGTTCAACCATGCAAATTGCTCTTCAATTTAGCCCCATGAGACAATGGGAAATGTTATGCCAATTAGGCACACTTCACTGAATTTTACTAAGCTTTGTTTGTTTGTTTGTTTGTTTACTCTCATTTATGGCTACTATGCAATAACCCTGAATAATCAAAGTCAGTTCATTTATTTTGATCACTCTTACAAGAAGAAAATATTTGGCACATAGTAGTAATCAGGTTGGCCAAAGTGGAATATGACAGGTAAGGGTTTTTATTTCCTGCAATTCCACTCAGTGTGTAGTCTTACTTGATAGCTAATCAGTCCATATACCATGTCATAACAGAGCTTCATTTGCAGGTCACCTCTGTTTATCTGCTTGGAAATTTTTTTTATTAACTCTCAAGCTCAATGCTCAACTACAGGCAAGTTAAGTTTTCACCAGCTTCCTGTCTTTATTCTGATGAGTTAACCAATTAGTGGCTTTCCTGTAAAAAAAAAAAAAAAAAAAAAAAAAAGGTGTCCTCGACTTCAACTGACTCAGTTATAATGGGCAAGATAAATTAGAGGTTGATTATTTGTATATAAAATAATTATTTGCTTAATAAAGTGGTTCCCTTGGGCATTCTTTAGTTCCTTTAAATATTTAGTGTTTACAGTGTGTACTAGATACTCTTCTCTTCTAGGCTATGGGAATACAGTGGTAAATTAATTTAATGAACTCAGTTCTCTTGGAGTTTATATTCTAGTTGAGGAAACCACAATGATCAAATAAACACACATATATTATGTTTTCAAGTCATGAAAAGTTCTTTGAAGAAATATAAAAGGTTATAAAGTTATAGGATATGGGAGCTATAATAGTTTGAATGGGAAGTTTTTCTGAGGTTGTGATTTTTGAGCAAAGAAATGAATGGAATCAGGTAGTGGCAGCTGTGCAAAAATCTGGGGCAAGGGGTAACGTAGGGCCAGTGTTGGGCCCTGTCTCAGGTCCATAGAATGCAAAGGAAAGGCACTGTGGCTGGACCTGTCTTAGAAAGTAATGCCCAATAAAAGTCAAAAGAAGTGAAAGCAGTTAATCGCTGGGGGAAAAAAATAAGTAAAACAAGTTTTAATAGATTAGAAAACTAAAATTGTACACCAAGAGACCCTAAGACTCTAGTCATCTGTTTATAAGTGGACAAGAAGAGTAATGAAGAGAAATAATTTGTCGGTAAATATAAATTCTATATTGAATTCAGTATAGAACTTTTTCATGTGGGAACAAAGGCGTAATTCAAAGTGATACTACACAAGTGACTACTATCATCATCTGTTGGTAATAGACTGAGTTGGTACTTATTTTTTTGTCTTTAGACATAAGATATAGATATCATCAAATTTATCTCTACATATAATTTTTCATTCATTCACTTATTTATCCATTCATTTATTTGATGGAAGTTTATAGTTTATAGGTGAAAAACTCCTGAACAGAAGGTTGATATTTAAGTGACAGGAAGTCACCATTGTCAAAACAAGCAACAACTAATAACAACAAAATGAATACAGTAAGTCCATGTCATAGTGCCCAGTGAAGTGTCTGCAAACTAGCAGCAGAAACTATCCATGGTCTTATTTTTGAAGAGAGATGTGATTTGCCTAATAAAAGTGTTAGTGGGAAGCTCTCCTATTAGGGAACATAGCCCCTGGAATTTTAACTCATGCAGTAATCCTTCTAAATGATGAAATAAGTTGCTGTTTTGATTATTTTGATATTTTTTGCATGGGTAATTTCCATGAAAAAGAATATCACTAGTGGTTCCTCATGACCTCCAGGAAAAATTTGAACACTTGATTCCACACAAGTTCCCACACTTCTTTCTTGTTCCTACATTTCTAACCACATCTGAGTCTTTCCTTGTCCACTCACCTGTGTTTCTCCCTGTGCTCTCCTCAACATTTCCAACTGTGTAAGATGACTGTCCCCATGTTTCTCACACTGCCATGAGAGAGAGAGCACTGAACAGGATTCAGCAGACCTGACCATCTCTAAGTCACTGTTCTCTTGCCTGGTAAGCAGGGTTGGAGAGTAGGATAAAATAGGATTCAGAATCAAGGTTAGACTCTATCTTCTCCAAAATTCTTAATTGTATAGCCTAGTCTAAAGTGTTATTGCCAAATGATCCATTTATTGTTTTTGAGATTCAGTTAGTGATTGATCATACTGAGGTGTGACATATCCAGGTTTCCCAGGTAAGCCACGCCAGCTCCAGGAAGCACTCTCTGTGAATGCCTTGTTGTTTCTCAGTTATAGGTTTTCTAGACAAAATTCTTGCTTCAGCTCATACCACTCCCTTTTTCTCATCATGCATAGGTAAATTAGGTTGATTAGCCTCTGGTAAGATTTCAGTTAGGCTCTGGTAAACTAATTTCCTTGAAGCCAGGCTTTGTTAAGGAAAACTGAATATTCTGGGCTATTTCAGAATAGTTACTTTCCCTTCTCCTGCTGAGAGAAGGAGGGAATTTTTCTTTGACCTTCAGATCTTCGTCCTTAAAACCTGTTAGGGCTCCCAAAGGTAAAATTCTCAAAATCTATCCCCCCACTAAAATTGAGCCCCCAGGTGTACTCTCAGTCTCCAGCAATTAGTCATTTATACTTTAAAAGTTTCTACTAGTTGCTGGTTTCAGCAGCTGTGCTTGCTTCTGGTATGTTATGGTTCTCTGTGTCTATCTCTAGTTTTGGAGGTAATGGTTTGCCTTGTGACCTCAATTCCGATGAATATAAGAAGAGTTCTTTTTAGTTTGCTCAACATGTTTTTGTGGTGAGGATGGGAATGATGATTTCTAAGCTTTTATGGCAGATTGAAAACAATAAGTCCCTGACTTGCTTTTTTTCTGCAAATATGTCTAGAAATTTCCCGTTTCAGTGTGTACAAGCCTACTTTCTAAACTTTGGCTGCATGTTGCAATCATCTGGGGAGATTTAACAAGGACCGATGCCTGGGACAACCTAGAGATCTGATATAAATGGGCTTGGCTAGGGAATAGCATGGGCATAGGATGTTTAAAGTCTTGGGTTGGTGCTAACGTGCAAACTGAGTTGAGAAGTTCTGTTGTAGAATGACTGATCCCACACCTGGAATGCCATTTGTCATTCAATATGTACATTTCTGCTTAACTAAAGATAAAGAATGTGTCTGACTGCTGAGAAACCAAGTCTTCTCCTGGCTATTTTGGCCCTCTGGATCTTATTCTGTTCGTTTCTAGCTGCTCAAGCCTTGTATTGTATAGGGCAGGATGTTTGCTTTGTGGTTCAAGCTTCAGGTCCTTATATTGCTAGATCTTGCTTTTTATTTGCTTTGAATATGAAATCTTATTGATTAGTTATCAAGGAAGACTTTGCTTCCTTCAATGCTGTTTTTTTTTTTTTTTTTTACATGTGGGGTTGCAGCCCCTTGTCTCTCAGAAAATATTTTGCAAGATAAATTTCTCTGTCACTTATGAGAAGACAAAGGGAGTTACATGTTGCAGTCTAATGGACATGGTTTTGTCATTGCTCAGAAATATAGACCCACATAATTAGCTTAGCCTTATGAAACATTGTCCTAGAGTCTCAGCCACACTTCCACTTCTCCTCAACTAAACAAGCAGCAGAAACTTGCACACTAGGTGTCCATTGTATGTGTTAAATTTTATTTTTATGTGGATACTTTAGTTACGGAATAGAGTCCAGTGATATTCATGATCTCTGTTCATTGTTTTTGCAATGAAAGAAATATTGTGTAACTGCACTGTCAAATATAATAGCCAGTAGCCAGTGTGGCTATTGAGCACTTGTAGCAAGTATGATTAAAGAACCAAATTTTTTATTTAATTTACTTTTAATTATTTTAAATTTAAATATTCACATGTGGCTAGTAGTTATATTATATTGGACAGTTATATTATATTTTTCTCATGCCAATTTCTTTCTGTCCAGACATAAATATTCCCTTCTCTCATCCCATTCTTATAGATTCTCTGGGTGTGATAATTGAAAAATAAGTGATTTGTTAATGTCTAGAGTTGTCAAATAGTTTCAATGAAATACTGAAAATAATTGCCAAAATTTGTCAGCCAATTAGACAAATCTACCTGACACTGGGGAGAAAAATATATGGCAACTTACACATCATTCTGTGTATTTTATTAGATGGTGAAGCTTTTAAAAAATTAATTAGTATTTAAAAATAACTGTTTACCTTTAAAATTCAATCAAAAAATATATTTACATGAGAATTAATCAGTATGTGAATGAGGAGACACCGGCCTCCATCTCCCACAAAGGTCTACAATTAGATGGCTATCCTTGAACAAAAACAGCTCACAGAGAGCTTTTGAGTTCACTTAAGAAACTTCAGCGACACAGTGGAACAAAAATTTAAAATAACTGCACAAAAAAGAGAAGGAAGAATGGCTGCATTTTGCCTGCATCATCTCATCTTCCAAACCAGCATTGCTCAGTGCCAAGAGGAAATTCCCCAGCTGGAAAGAAACCCCAATCAGAAGAAAATGAAGAGGAGTGAGCAATCAGCTTCCTTAGCATTTGGGGTCACCATATGAAGAACCCGTTTTCATTTCACCCCACTCAGAGACCAACAAAACTGAGACATACAGAGGCAGCTAGGAACAAGGTAGAAAATCAGGGGCTACCAGGATCAGCCACACAGTAGAAGTGATTACAGTTCCAGTGACCTGCTCCACAGTCAACTCCAGCAGCTTTCATCACTAAAGATCCCAATGACCAACATGGCTGCTTCAGACATCCTGCAGATTTCACCAGTTTTCACTCCAGAGGTATTCTTAAGAACTTAGCCACCTGCTTTTACCCATCAACTCCTTCTGGAGCCCAGGATTTGCACTGGCAACCAGTCCAAGCCTCTGCAGCTGTACGAGTAAGTTGTCAGACTAGAACCCCACAGCTGACCCCTACCATCATGTGTGCATTCTGGGTTAGCCCCTCCAACTGTGAACTGACATGCTGTCAGCCCGATGCCCATCACTGACCATTATTGCAATCTGTACACTGGTGGCAAAATCCTGCTGTCTGGAAGTGCATGTCAATAGTCAAAACCCTCACATCTGTTTCTGGGCCTAGATTCAGCACTGTCATCTTTCATTGGCCTGCACCATTGGCCTGCTCACCTGTAGTTACCCTTCCAACTTTGCAACTTCATGTTCCTGACAGACTCTGGCATCTACTGCTATGCACACACCATTGGGGAGACTATACAGGATAGGAGGGCACGCTGACAGCCAGAGTCATTACAGCAACTTGTGGGTCCAGATCTGGCCCTATCTCCTGCCACTGGCCTATACCACAGGGCTTTCTCTACTTGTACATCTTCATGCCCCCAGGCTATTTTTCAACTCTAGCCTTGACTACCATGCACCTGCAGCTGGTCCCTATTGCTAAAGGTGTTTACACCACCAGCTTTAACTACTACCACAGCCTGCTCTGGTCTGTAGTCACTGGACCTGGAGTTATGACTGAGGGTTGTAAAAACCCTTGTATCTTCTGTGGACCCACTAAAATGTTCTTCAAGGACCACAATTATTAATACTGTAGACCCCAATGGCCTGAGCCAAGAAGTCATCATGCCCCTTGGACCTGAAGTCACCTCACATCCTCATGTTTGGTGATTAGCACTACTAAACCAAGGGTTATAACATGCTCCAGCATGCCACCATTAGCGTGTGAAGATCTTTCCTTATCGAAGTCAGTCTACAAAGTCTTGAAGAAGTGACTGCTTCTTCATATGAGCAGACAGTTGTGCAAGGTTTCAGGGTTCATGCAGAATCAGGGAAACATGACTCCACCAGAGGAACATGGTAAACTTCCAGTAACTGATCCAAAAGAAATAGAGATATAGGTATTTCCCAACAAAAAGATTTAGGGAGCATTCCATAAACTATATAAATGTCTAACCAATGTACTATAATATACTTTCAATATACTTGAAACTAATAAAATAAAATTTTTTAAAAGATTCAAAATGATTTTCTTAAGATTCTCAGAGATCTATAAGAGAATTGATAAATGTTTAACAGAAATAGAAAAACAATAAAAAAAATGAGATGTTCAATAGAGATAGAAACACAACAAATAACCAAATAGAAATTTTGAAATGAAAGAACACAATGACTGAACTGAATAATTCAACTAAGAGCTTCAATATCAGACTAGAGCAAGCCAAAAAACAACCAGTTACTTTGAATCAGATCATTTAAAATTATCAAGTTGGAGGAACAAAATGAAAAAAAGAATAAAAGTAATAAAGAAAA
>CM053515.1:44715556-44779621 GCA_028627145.1 Eidolon dupreanum | reverse complement strand
ATAGAACATTCTCCAGGATAAATCACATGTTAGGTTACAAAAGAAGTATAAGCAAATGTGAAAAGATTAAAATTATATCAAATATGTTTTCTGACAATGATGTTATGAAACTAGAAACATATAATAGGGAGGAAACTAGAAATTCACAAATATGTGAAAATTAAACAACATGCTTCTGAACAATGAATAGGTCAAAGATGAAATCAAAAGGGAAATAAAAAATATCTTTAAACGAAGTATCTTTAAAATGGAAACACAGCATACTAAAACTTTGAAGATGCTGCTGAAATGGTACTAAGAAGGAATTTTAGAGGAGTAATATCAATATTAAGAAAGAAAAGAAATATCTCAAATAAACTACCTTACTTTACACCTCAGGAAATTAGAAAAACAAGAAAAACTAAGCCCAAAGTTAGCAGAAGAAAGGAAATAACAAGAATCATAGCAGATTAATAAAACAGAATAAATAAAAATTAGAAATGTTAACAAAAGTATATGTTGGTTTTTTGGAAAAAAAAACCACAATTGACAAATCTTTAGATATATTACCAAATTAAAACTAGTACTCCAAAAAATAAAACTATAATCAAAATAGAACATATTATAACTGATAGTACAGAAATACAAAGGAGACTAAGAGACTGCTATGAACAGTATACACCAATAAATTAGACAACCTGAAAGAAACTAATAAGTTTTTTAAAAAATGTGATCTATTATGTCTGAATTATGAAGACATGGAAATCCTCAACAGACCAATAAGTAAGGAAATTGAATCTTTAATCAACACTTCCCAACAAAGAAAAGCCCAGGGTCAGCTAGCTTTCTGTAAAGTCTACTAAACTTAAAAAAAAAATTTAATATCAATTTCTCTCATATTCTTTCAAAAACTTGAAGGTGGGAATACTCCCAGACTTATTTTACAAGGCCTATTATTACCTTGATAACAAAGTCAGATAAGGATACTGCAAGGTCAATATCCTTCATGAATATAGGTGCAAACATTTTCAACAAAATAACAGCAAACCGATTTTAATAGCACATAACAAGTATTACACACTATGATCAAGTGGGATTTATCTGTGGGGTGTAAGGTTTATTCAACATATACAATTCAATAAATGTGATATACCACATTAATAGAATGAAAGATAAATATCATGTGATCGTCTCAATAGATTCAGGAAAAACATTTGACAAAACTAACATTTTTCATGATAAAAGCTTTCAAAAAATTTAGTTTAGAAGGAAATTCCCTCAACATAATAAAGGCTATATATAACAAATGCACAACTAACACTATACTCAATGGTGAAAGATTGACAGCTTTCCTTTTAAGGTCAGAAACAAGACAAAGATGTCCATTTTCACCACAACTATTCAACATAGTACTAGAAGTCCCAGCTGAAGCAATTAGGCAAGACAATGAATTTAAAAGGCACAAAAATTGGAAAGAAAGAAGAAAATTTATTTCCGTTTGCTGAGGACATGATACTGTATATAGAAACTCCTAAAGCTCCCACCAAAAAAACTTTTAGACCTAATAAACCAGTTCAATAAAACTTCAGGATCCAAAATCAACATATAAAACTGTTGTATTTGTATACACTAACAATAAAACATCTGGAAAAAATTCTATTTACAACAACATCAAAAGAATAAAATATTTAGGAATAAGTTTAACCAAGGAGGTGAAAGGTCTATACACTAAAAACTGTAAGATATTGATGAAAGAAATTGAAAACACAAATAAATAAAGAGCTATTTCATTTTCATAGATCTGAAGGGCTTATATTGTTCAAGTGTCAATACTACCCCAAACTATCTATAGATTCAATGCAATCCCCATCAAAATTTCAATGGAATTTTTCACGGAAATGGAAAAAACAAACCTAAAAGTTGTAAGAAAAACACCCCAAATTGCCAAAGCAATATTGAGAAAGAACAAACTGGTGAAACAAACTTCTTGATTTCAGACTATATTGCAAACTATAGTAATCAAAGCAGTATCATACTGGCATAAAAACAGACACAGACCAATGGAACAGAATAGAGTCTAGAAGTTAATATATAATAACTAGTATTTGACAAGGGGGCCAAAGATACTCAGTGGGAAAAGGATAGTCTCTTTATGGTACTACATAAATGATATTTTAAAATACTGAATATGCATGTGCAAAAAAAAAAAAAAAACGATATTGGACCCCCATCTTCTGCCTGTAACAAAAATGAAGTCGAAATGAATTAACTTAAACATAGCCTGAATCTAAAATTCCTAGAAGAAAATATAGGAGAACATCTCCTTGACATTGGTCTTGGCAATGAGTTTTTTTGATATAATACCAAAAGCTCAAGCAACAAATGCAAAAATGGACAAGTAGGACTATATCAAATAAAAAGCTTCTGCATATCTAAAGAAATAAAACAACAAAATAAAAAGGCAACTTACAAAATTGGAGAAAATATTAACAAATCATATATTTGATAAGTGTTTAATATCCAATATATATAAAGAACTCATACAACTCAATTACAAAGTGAAATCCAATTAAAAAATAGGCAGAGGACTTGAATAAATATTTTTCCGAGAAGACATACAAATGGTCCACAAGTAAAACATCAGTAATCATCAGATGGATGTAAATCAAAACCACAAGATTATCATTTCGTACCTGTTAGGATATCTATCAAGAAGACAAGAGATGACAAGTGTTGGTGAGGTCGTAGAGAAAAGGTAACCTTGGTGCACTGGTGGTGAGAATATAAACTGGTGCAGCCACTATGGAAAATAGTATGAAGATTCCTCAAAAATTAGAAATAGGACTACCATATGATCTCACAATTTTACTTAGGGGCATATAGCTGAAGGAGATGAAATCACTGTCTCTAAGACATATCTACACTCATATGTTCCATTGCAGCATTATTCTTGATAGCCAAGTGTTCATCGACCTTTGGATGCATAGATAAAAAATGTGACATATATAGAAATACTATTCAGTAATAAAAGAAGAAACATGGTTGGACAACCATGTTTGATAACATGGTTGGACAACCATGTTTGATAACATGGTTGGACATAGAGGATATTATGCTAATGAAATAAGCCATCCAGAGAAAGACAAATGCTGCATGTTATCACTTATATGATGAATCTGAAAAAAAAAAAATGTTTAATACATGAAAACAGAGATAGTGGTTGTCAGGGTATGGGGGTGGCAGAAATGGAGAGATGTCAGCCAAAGTGTACATACTTTTGGTTCTAAGATGAATAAGTTCTGGCAATCTAATGTATAGTATGTGACTGTAATTAACAATTCTGTATTGTACACTTAGAAGTTGCTGTGAGAGTAGAGCTTTTAATGTTCTCACAACAACAAAATGATAATTGTGAATGATGTGTTAACTAATATAGTAAACATTTTTAAGTATATGTGTACTGTCCTCACATTATATATGTTAAATTTACACAGCGTTATGTCAGTTATACCTTAATAAAGTTGGGGAAAAAAAACCCACATGTAATAATGTTTGTAAGAGAGAATACACACACACACACACACACACACACACACACACATACACACACAATGTGAAAGCAAATATATATGTGTATATTTATATACACACATATATATACACATATATCTAATTTCATGTTATTGTACTTTGTGTTTATATTGTTTTATGACCATTAACCCCCAAACTATCACATTTTGACAATTATCAAATTATGACATATTAAAATGATCAAATTATGATATAAAAATTCTTTAAGGATTTTTGCAAAAGCATGTTGGAGTGAGAGATGTCTTCAGTTCTCTCCCCTTGAAACAACAATGAGCTGAACATCTAAAACTCAACAAAAAACACCCAAACTGCACACCACCACATCTGAGTGTGGGATCTGCACATAAGAGCTACCACAGGTCAGAACCCTGGGTGTTGGATGGTGGACTGGGAGAAATAAAGAAGCTTCCTCTCACAGCTACCAGAGCTCCTTGCAGGAGAAGGGGGAGGGGTGAAGTTGTGGTGACTTCGCCGATCAGCCTGCCTGGAAGCACCGGAACTTCTAGCAGCCGGCAGCAAGGCCCAGTCATCAGGGCAGAAAGCAGAGAAATGGGATGGGACCGCAGAGGAACAACGGTTGATTTTTACCTAACCCGTTTGCAAAACCAAGGCTGAGTGGCAGCCCCCACCCCCTAACGCAGAAGGCCCCCAATTATACCCTCTGAGACCCATCAACACAGAGCCCCAGGGGAATCTGAAAAAATGCTGCTGAGACTGTTGCTGACACTGACAGGGACTGAAACTGAGGGTAGCGAGCGTGATTAAATATCTACAAGAAAATTTTTAAGAAAGGCATTTTAAGGCTTTATATAAAGCAGGGATCCAAAGGGCTTAGACACCACCTACTGGAAACCAAAAGAAAAGAGCCTTCTTTGCAGCAGGCTAAAAAGAGAGCCCTTTATACAATAAATCATCTTTCTGGAAAAACAGCAAAATACACTTCCATTAATGCTCAGGCAGAGAAATAGTCCACTGAACACCATGAACAACCAAGGTGACAATGCATCTCAGAAAGAAAGAGAAAAATCTCCAGAAAATAAGCTTACAGACATAGAAATATGCAACTTAAATGACAGAGACTTCAGGATGATACTTCTGAAAAAACTCATGAGTTCTGAAATGAGTCATATCAACAATTTCAGGAATTAAAAAAAAAAAAAAAACTAGATGAGCAGAGCAAGAAGATTGAAACCCTCAAAAAGAAACAAATAGAACTTCTGGAGATGAAGAACAAACTGCAAGAGTTGAAAAATGAAAGAGCAAGCTTGGGAAATAGAGTCGACCAAATAGAGGAAAAAGCAGTGATATTGAAGACAGAAACCTAGAAATAAATCAGGAGGAAGAAGAGAGAAACCGAAGAATGAAAAATAATGAAAGAGAAATTCAAGATCTAGCTGATAGCATCAGGAGAGGAAACATAAGAATAATGGATATTATCGAAGGTGAAGAAAAGGAGCAGGAACTAAAAAGCATTTTCAAACAAATAGTGGACAAGAATTTCCCAAATCTAAGGAATGAGCTAGAGCCTGGAATTCAAGAAGTCAACAGAACACCCAATTATCACAACCCCAAAAAACCTTCACCAAGACACATTGTATTAAAGTTATCAAAAATCAGCAACAAAGATAGAATTCTCAAGGGAGACAGGGGAAAAAAATGGCAAATTATAAAGATAAATTCATTAGATTATCCTTGGACTTCTCAGCACAAAGCTTACAAGCCAGAAAGGAATGGAATAAAATATTTAAACTATTAAGTGAAAGGAACTACCAGCCTAGAATAATGTATCCAGCTAAGCTCTCCTTTAGATATGAAGGAGAAATTAAGACTTTCCCAGACATACAGACACTGAGGGAATTCTTCACTATGAGGCCTGCACTACAGGAAATACTGAAAGGTTTCAGTTCACCTAAAACAAAATGACAAAACAAAATACATAATTAGAAGTAAATTGATTATCAGGCAAATAGAAGCAGAGGAGTGCAACCCTTACTAAGAACAGGCATTATAAGCTTAAATAATAAGAAGAGAATTGTTATAACAAGATAGTAATGAATGTTTGGCATACATAGAGACAAATTGAGATAACAATGACTGAAAAGGGGGGATTCAAAGATCCAGATTCAAAAAGAGGAATGGAGATAAGGCATACACAGGAGAAAATGGACAACTGTATATATATATAACTATCTTTTTCATATTCATAATGGTAACCACACATCAAAGATTCAGAACAGAAATATATAACATAAAACAAAAAGAATCATAGGCAAAATCCACAAAAGCCAGCCAAAATAAAGTAAACAGAAACAACAGGACAAGGAAGCAATGGAAACACCGAGCTACCAGAAAGCAAAAGATAAAATGGCTATAAGAAGACCTCATAGTTCATTAATCACCCTAAATGTAAATGGACTGAACTCAACAATAAAAAGGCACAGAGTTGCAGAATGGATCAAAAAACAAAACCCAACTATATGCTGCCTTCAGGAGACACATCTCAGCTCAAAAGACAAATATAGACTCAAAGTGATAGTGTGGAAAGTGATATTTTAAGCAAATGGCATTCAGAGAAAAGCGGGTGTAATGGTACTAATATCAGACAAAATAGACTTCAAAATAAAAAAGGTAAAGAAAGATACTGAGGGACACTTCATAATGATAAAGGGAATCATGCACCAAGAAGACATAACACTTATTAATATCTATGCTCCCAATCAGGGAGCCCCAAAATATGTAAAGCAATTACTAACAGAACTCAAGGGAGAAACAGACCAAAACATTATCGTAGTAGGGGACCTAAATATCCTACTGTCAGAAATGGACAGATCATCCAAACAGAAAATCAGTAAAGAAATAACGTTCTTAAATGACACATTAGCCCAACTAGACATAATTGACATTTACAGAGCCTTCTATCTCAAAACAGCTCCTTATATATTCTTCTCTAGTGCACATGGGACATTCTAAAGAATCGACCACATACTGGGACACAGAGATAGCCTCATCCACTATGAGAAGGTTAAAGTCACACCAATCATATTCTCTGATCATAAGGCTTTGAAACTAGAGATCAACTGCAAAAAGAAAGCAGGAAGAACCACAAACGCATAGAGATTAAAAAACATCTATTGAAGAAAAACTGGGTCACATAAGAAATAAAAAGAGAGATCAAGAGATACATAGAAATAAATGATAATGGTAGTACAACATATCAAAACTTTTGAGACACAGCAAAAGCAGTCATAAGAGGAAAGTTCATATCATTACAGGCCTACCTCCAAAAAGAAGAATGAGCCTAAGTAAACAATCTAGTGCTTCAGCTTAAAAAACTAGAAAAGGAAGAACAAAGGAAGCTTGAAGTCAACAGAAGGAAAGAAATAATGAAAATTAGAGGAGAAATAAATGAAATTGAAAACAAAACAAAACAAAACAAAAAACAATAGAAAAAAATAAATGCAACAAAGAGCTCGTTCTTTGAGAAAGTTAATAAAATTGGGGGCTAGACTCACTAAAGAAAAAAAAGAAAAGACACAAAGAAAAATGTCAGGGATGAAAGAGGGTAAATTACAACTGACATCACAGAAATACAAATGATCATACAATAATACTATGAAAAAGTATATAATACCAAATTTAATAAGCTAGAAGAAATAGACCAGTACTTAGAAAAATACAATCTTCCTAAACTGAATCAAGAAGAACTAGAAAATCTACATAGACCAATCAGTAGTATGGAAATTGAAACAATCATCAAAAACCTACCAAAAAGTAAAAGTCCAGGACCAGATGGCTTCACCAGTGAATTCTATCAAACATTCAAAGATTTAATAACTATTCTCCTCAAACTCTTTCAAAAAATTGAAAAGGGGGCAATACTTCCCAACTCTTTTTATGAGGCCAATATTACTCCGATACAAAAACCTGCTAAAGATAACACACACAAAAAAGAAAACTACAGACCAATATCTCTCATGAACATGGTAAAGAGACAACCATCTGAATGGGAAAATATATTTGCAAGCAACACCTCTGATAAGGACCTAAAATACAAAATATACAAAGAATTCATATAACTCAACAACAACAAAAACAAATGATCCAATCAAAAAATGGGCAGAGGACCTGAACAGACACTTCTCCCTAGAGGACATACAAATGGCCAAAAAATTTATGAAAAGATGTTCCACATGCTAGCTGTTAAGGAAATGCAAATCAAAACCATAATGAGATACCATCTTTCACCTGTTAGAATAGCTATACTCAACAGGACAAGTAATAACAAATGTTGGAGAATATGTAGAGAAAAAGGACCCCTCATACAATGCTGGTGGGACTGCAAATTGGAACAGCCACTATGGAAAACAGTATGGAGGTTCCTCAAAAAACTAAGTATTGATCTACCATATGATCCAGCAATCCCTCTACTGGGAATTTACTCCAGAGACTTGAAAACCTATATCTGAAAATATATTTGCACACTGATGTTCATAGTAGCATTATTCACAGTGGCCACGATATGGAAGCAATCCAAGTGTCCTAAGATGGATTATTGGTACATATATACAATGGAGTATTACTCTGCCATAAGAAGAGATGAAATACTGCGATTTGCAACAACATGGATGGACCTAAAGATAATCATGTTAAGCGAAATAAGCCAGACAGAGAAAGCTGAAAATCACATGATATCACTTACATGTGGGATATAAACCTAAAAGCAACAAATGAGCAGGATAAACAGAGACTTATGGACATGGACTATAGACTAGTGATTTACCAGAGGACTATAGAATAGTGATTACTAGTGGGGTGGAGGAGGATGGGGGAGGTAGATGGAGTAAAAGAGTGGTAGGTTGAGGGTGAAATGGGTAAAGGGAATCAAATATATAGTAGCTGAAGGAAACTAGACTTTAGGAGGTAAACTCATAATAGAATATACAGATGTCAAATAATAATGTACACCTGAAAATTATATAATTATATTAACCAATGTTACCCCAATATACTTAATTAAAAAAAAAATTCTTTCTGTACCAGATTTTGACATAAAAATTGTTAGAACACCAATCAATTTTAAAACATTGGCGCACTATACACCATGTTGAAAAGTATTAAAAGATAGTTTTCTTTTAAGGGTAGGAAACATTATACCACAGGCATTTACCTTCTCATAGGAAGAACTTAGATTTTGAAGGTATTCCTATTTTTAGGATGACAGTTAACATATTTCAGTAACTTTATTAAAGGAAGGACATTTCTCAGGTTTAACCAAACACAACACACTCAGAATATCATTTACTGAATTTTAAGAAAGAAATAGTCTCTAGGTTGTGAAATCTTATGATACTTCTGTGCTGCAAGTCTCCTGACCACATAAACCCAAAATTTGTCCACAATATGAGTGCGGTGTCCCTGTCACACAAACCATCATGGTTGCTGCCAAGGCATTAGAACTAAACTCTATTTGCCTATCTTTAATTGGGCTGGTCCTTGTTAAAAATCAACAAGCATCTTATGTTGCACTGATGTACATGTAAAACTCACTTAACTGTACCTAAGTGACATACTGGCAAAGCACTAGTATTGTCTAAAAGAGTGATTTAAAATACTTGCAACAAGCCACATTGTAACATGTTAATGATATCCCACACTGATTCAAAACTGAACATCTGAAAATCATTGAATGTCTCTTTGGAAAAGAGCTTAAAAAAATCCCAGGATAGAAATATCATTTGCTATGACTATTGTTTCACAAAGAAAGGACATTTTAATAACAAAAAGTAAGACAATATCAGAATAAAGACACTTGTTCAAGGGGAAAAAAAGAAAAACAACCTGGGAGATCTCCTAGGCTGTCTAGGAAATTACATGTGAATATTAAAAAACCAGTTCCGGTGGATTCAAATTTTGGTTTCTACCTGTAAAGAAACTTGTGAGAAATTCAACCAGGTTGGGAACTTGGCAGGAGGGGAAATATTTGAAATATAGGCAGCTAGAGGTTAACATCTGAGGTCTTCAACCTTCTGACCAACTTGAACGTAAAAGTATCTCCTTTGTTTCTTCCCACTTCCTACCAAAGAATAATGAACACCACCCAAACATTTCTTCTTGAAAGGGAAACCAGACTTAAGCAATCAGCTCCTCATGAGTAATTACCTCTTTGCCTTTCTGCCTCCCCTCCACCTCTTCCTTTCCCCCTCGTTACTGAGTTCACCCTTTTGCCAGGCACCATGCTAAGTTCTACATACAGGATCTCATTAGTTACACTTTTAAGAGGAAAGAGTGACTAAGGAAAAGTCCAAGCTACATAGTATATAACAAAAATAAGAGTTGTATTTCAGGTAAAACCTTAACTACAGTCTCCTTGCTTAAAAAAATAAATTGAAAAATGAGAAAAGTACATGTCCATTAATGCTATTTTTGAGTTTATGTATCTTGTGTCTCCTGCATAGAATTCCCTTTCCCCCTTTTCACTGTCTGAAATCTCTCACCCTGCTGATCCTTTAATGACTAGCTATAATGTCCCTTCACAGTCTTGTCTGTAAGAATGGGTCCTCTCTGGACACATAGTGTGTGCATGTCCCCATTCTATGGCACTTAGCCAAGTCTAACAGGAAAACCATTTGTCCTCTTCTCTCTCTCATGAGCTTCTTGAGGCCAGAAGCCATTTCTGACTCGTCTTTGTATCTCCCAACATCTAACTTGATAAACTTGATAAAAGCTACTGTAATTAAATGTCAAAGGCAGAATATTTTCAGATCTTTGCAACTGCAGCTTCTCAAGTGTAAGTTAAAATATATATTTTGTTTGTTTTCTACACACATTTTATAATCAGTGGTGTCTGCAATCAGCTCTTAATGACTCGCTAACGTGTTGTGAAATGTTTAACAGTTTTGTGAGACCAGTGGTAAACACACCCAATACTAAAAATTAAATGACATAATTAAATGCATTTTATTAAAAACAAAAGTAATGAATGTTTAAAAGTCTTCACTTCCTAATTATTATACATTTTATTTATATCTCTACTCTTGAGATTATTTATCTTTATTGAATACATATGGCAGAAATACTGTATGATGATAGGTTCTGCACCTCTCTCCCCAACTCTGCATTCAATAATGTCGGGCTAGTAGCTTGAAATCTGCCATGCTTTTAATATTTGCCTCTTGGAAATTGGTAAAAGTACAAACTGGGGTCACTCCCAGTGACTAGCACATTACTGATTTATTCTGAAATCAAGTCTCCCTTATCCAGATTTAGTACTCTCATTTTCACAATTTCTAATTAACTAAACATAAAAACAGAATTTTTCCTCCACACAGATTGATAGTATTCAAAAATTCAAAATATAAAAAAAATGCATTTTGGAAATAAAGAGGCACTTAATACCATTATCTTCTTGTACTGATTTAAAAGTCAGTGTAGCCTCTTGGAACACCACAAGGTCATGATAATGAATTTTTATTATGCAATCTAAAAAAATAATCTCTATTAGCTCTCATGTTCTCTAGAGTTGAGAAAGATGGGGTCTTCCTTATAATTTCCCATCAGAGTATGAAATGAATAAAATAGAAGGCATTTTCCTGTCAGTTGAATCACTACACTGAATTCTTTTTTTTTAAGAGACAAGTGCTTAAATCTTATATTTAATGATTTAATATAGACTCAAGAAGAAGCAATAAAAAAGCCAGTATACTATCTCATGGGATTATTTCTGTATCCGGTTAATTCTCCCTCCCTTCCCTTTTTCCTCTTCCTATACCTTTTTTGCTCTCTGTTTTTAAAAAGTCTTTTTTCTGAGTTTTAGACATTGAACAGTAAAGCAGTAAGGTTTTAAGAGAAAAAATAATCTACTAGAAGATTATCTATTATAACTCATTCAAAATGTTTGTGTGGGGTTATGTGTGTAAAGCAATGTATGAATCACTCATCTACAGTAAACTGTGGTCCTTGAAATTAAAGTTGAGGTCCTCACCAAGAAAAACAATGTGGGAACAAAAAAAGAATCATATCTTCTCTCTGAAAGTTGAGAGAAATTGAAGGTCCCAACAGTTGCTGTTGCATATGATTATTTTTAATCATTCACTCTATTCCCCCCCCCCCCGCCAATTAAGTGCCTTTTTTGCCTGATCTTGCTGTCTTCAACAATAACTGTTTCTTTTTTAAAATCTACTTACTTATTAAGTAGAATGACCCAATTTGGGGTGACAATCTGGATGGTAATTTTATAAACATTGCTTACTGAAAATAAAATACATGGTGAGAAGTATGATTTATATAACTGATTTTTATGAAGTAAAGATTAGATAATTTTCTCAAAGATACAGCTTCTCAACCTACTTAGGACTTTGTCATTTAAAAAAACACATTGATTGAATGCTTTTATTCATAGTGGAACAGTGAAGGAATCTTTGCTAAACAAAACGGTTTTATTTTCTATCTCTACATGTCTCATTCTAGCACAATACTCATTCACTTTGCCCCACTATCAAATAGTTTACCATTGAAATATTCAAAGATGCTACATTCCATATAATTGTCTTGTGAGAAAATATCTGGAAGACACATTCTGTATATACCCAACACAAAGGGTTATTTCTTGAGCTTTAAGAAGGAGAAGTAGGTCAATGTTCCAGAGGGAAGAGAATGGCACTCAAATAAACTGGGTACTCTGGGAGAGTCCAACAACAAAGAGAAGCCAGCTGGGCACCAGACATCCTTTTTTCCAGGGCCCAGGTCTGTTTTGGAAGGTTGAGGGCTAGCTGTGGCTTTTGGAGTACAATGCTAAGAAGTGGGGTTAGGTTCCTCTACTTCAGTGGTCTCCAATATGTGAAGAGAAGTCATTTTTCATTGGTTTGAATTGTAGAACATGCAGGGAAAGGTTTTGGTGACTATGGGAATAGAGCTTCTGTGTAGAGAGATGAGAGAGTGATCCAACTGGCACGGCTTGCCTTTCCATGAACCTTCCTACAATATTGGTGTTAAGGGCAGACAATAGACTGAAAGCAATAATGAGATGGTTAAGATGAATGAGGCAGAGGTTTACTTCCATAAGCTGTGTTGACTGGCATGAGGAAAACTGCTATGTCAGAAACAACAACTCTTAAGTTACAGCCCTAAGTCTGGGTTGGGGTATCTGCTTTTCCATGTGACCTTCAGCAAATCATGTACTCTCCCTAAACCTCAGTTTCAACCTCTGCAAAGTAGGGGTAACAGATCAACTTCCTATGCTGGAAGTCTGATGAGAAGAAATACCCAGATATTCTTTGTAAACAGCAAAGTGCTTTTAAGTCACAAGGTATTATCAATCATTTGGAATCCATCTTCTAGAGGTATACCATAGGGAGAAAATTGAATTTTGAGATCTGAATAAATACTTAATTCCTTCCATGCTTTGTATGACTGGATATGTTACCTTTGGAAGTGGCCATTTGATTGAAACAAGACCAACTAAAAAGTCTTCAGGAGTTTAACAAGCTCAATAGCCACTGAAAAAAATTTCTGACCCTAGAGAACTCTCTCACCAAAAAATCAAGATGTTGCTATGTGTTTAAAGTGTTGATGCATGAAAGGTGCCTTTGGGTCCATGCTGTGAACTGCACAGTAGAGTGGGTCACAGTTGTGCCAGTGAGATTGAGCACTCCACAGGTTAGTCATTTTTCTCATTTGCAAGGGTGGACAGGCACACAGTGTGCTGAAGAGGTGAGCAACTCTCTACCTTGTACACATCTGCGAACAGAACTGCTCCTCTCTTGCACCCCAAATGAATGCGGTGACCAGCCATTATCAGGAACAGCATTTGAAGGTTACTCTTTCTAAGATTTAGTTCCAGCTATCTTTCTCCAGGAGGGGTCTTGGGAAAGTGAAAGGTAATTGCCTTCATATTTATTTTGAGTGAATTTTTATTACTCCTTTTCTCAGAGGGCTTTCAGGGGGAAAAAGAAAGAAAAGTCATTTGCTGGAAAAATAAAAGATGCACACTCCTAGCTGCAAATGATTTTTGACAGGGAGATACTTAGATTGAAAAATACCCAGGGCAGTCCGGGCTGTTCAGAGGACTGATTGGCCTCTTCGATCTGAGATATATGTGCTGAGTACCTGTGTAATGGCAGTGTCAGTGAATAAAGCAAAAGTGAGCAAGCCCACTTTGGAAGCACGGGCCATGGGGAGGACTCAGAGGGGATAAGCATTTTCCATGCAGGTATTGTCTCTTTCTGCTAACAGTTCTCACCAGGACAGCATCTAACCAGCTGCTGACACTCTCTCTCCTCATTACAGCACTGTCCAGGACTCTGGGAAAATCAATTTTCCATTTTTCTTTTTAAACATAATACCACACCTATTTTCTTGCTCCAAAGCTAAGCTTTATTAAAGTGCTGATGTGGACAAGTATTCTGATAAACTTCACTTCAATAACTGTAGGTAATGGCCATGGGGAATTCAGCCATAAATGCATTCTGTGTTCTATGTGCCTTTCCTGCTGCATGTTTTCACTATGAAATGCCTCTTTTAAATGCTCCAAACCTGGCCCACTGTGCCCTGCTGTTTCTAAAGAGAGTACTTAGGTCAGGAAGACACTATAAAGAAACGTACACTCAAGATTTCTCCAAAATGCCAAGAACAGGAGAGCTCATTCATCCCTAGTGTGTCAGTTAACCAAATGAAAAAAGGAAAATGGAGGTACTTTCATCCAAGTATATTCAAAGAAAGACTTCAGACACACGCATATGCATACACATGCACACATACACACAAGCACACCCAGACACCCTTTAAACACAATTTACTAAAGCTCGAACTTTGATTTAAAAAAGAGAGAGAGAGAGAGAGAGAGAGAGGGAGTATAACAGTTGTGAAGCATTTAATGTGATATTTGAGTCAATTTATAGTTTCTATAAGTCTCGCATATGTTAATTTTCTCTTTATTTTTTGAGACATAATTTCTTAGTTTCTTGTCCAAACTAAAGAAAGGCTGTCAATCAGCTAAGCAGATAAGCCTGCTTGGCTTGCTCCAGGCTTTCTCTGTGAAAACTGCACTTCTGACATTTGTCTTTTAATGACTTCCCAAACATAACAAAATGCCTCTGTTGGGAGCTCTGGGGAAGAGTGGAGAACAAGCATGGATCTCACAGTCACACATCCTCCCCACCTTGGCCCATCCTTCCTTCTTTCTTGATCTAATACCACCCAACTTACTGTAACATCTCTTTCTAAATGAGTTTTACAGAAATCAAATTCTAATCATTTAAGGGCCATTGCATTCTTAACCTTTCATTGACATGTATTGTATGTAGAAACAATTGCACATATTATAAAGAAATTCTCACAAATACACTCCCCCCATGTAAACAGCATTTAGATTAAGAAACAGAATATTTCCAGCAAATCCAGACCCCCTCCCTCCCACCAGTGCCCTCTTCTAGGCACCATTATGCCAAGGGGACTGCAGTTCTGACTTCTAACAGCTTAGATTAGCTTTACCTATTTTTGTAACTTTTATAAATGTATGTAGTCTATTGTGTATGGCTTCTTTAAGTTATTTATTTTTTTGTGTGTGTGTGAGATTCATCCATATTGTTCGTATTCACTTGCATTGTAGTGTTCCATTGTGTGAATATACCACAATCTCTTTATTCAAGCCACTACCAATGAGTATTTAATGTTTTACATTTTCTGGTTGTTGCAAATAGTTATACTGTGAACATTCTTGAGCATACCTTGTAATGAAAACATGTACACAATTCAGAGGGCTATTAAACTCACAGTGGGGATTTTAAGCCACACAGTATTAAAGTGTTCAACCTTAATAGATATTGACAAACAGTTTCCAAATGAGTCACAATTTACACTGGTAGTGGCAATGTCTGAGAGTTCCACTTACATCCCTAACAACATTTAATATATTTTTGTCTTTTTCATTTTAGTGGTATCACGTTGTGGTTTTAATTCTGATTTTACTGATGACAAATAAAATTAAACTTCTTTTCCTAGGCTTAGTGGCTGCTCGATTAACCTCTCTGGGTTTTTTATTACTTATTGATTTGTAGGAGCTCTTTATATATTATGGGTATGAGGCTTTAGTTAAATATACATGGCTTACTCTATCATTCTCTCTATAATGACTTTTAGTGAATCCAAGTTGTTCATCTTAATGTGGTCTAACTTAACTTACTATATTTTTTCTCTTATGTTAGCACTTCTCACACCTTAGTTAAGCAATTTTCATCTTTTCCAAGGTCATGAAGAAGTTACCCTATGATTTCTTCTGAAAGCTAAATTTTTTTCACATTTAGATCTGTATTCTATCTGAAAATGATTTTTTGTATAGTGTGAGGTAGGAGTCGCGACAATTAGGTTTTCCATATAATATCCATTGAACTCAGCATCTTTCAGAAATCATCATCCTTTTACCCTGTTCCACAGTGTCACCTGCACATTTTTTATAAACTACTTTTTGAAGAAAATATAAACAAAGATATCAAATGTTTCCTTCCTTGCTTTTTCAAACACAAATGAGCATAATTAAAATGTTTCTTTATATCTCAGGATCAAAATTTATTATCTATGAAAGTCAATAGCTCTTTAAGGGATATTGAGCTATGTTAGGCTATTTGTAGCTATATAAAATAGCAACATTTAAAAAAATTTAAAAATGTCGTATATCCATTATTCATAGTTTTCACTAATAGCTGCCCTGCTCTTACCCACCACACCAGGATCCTAGCTGATGTTTCCCACTTCTAGAAGTACCAACTTAGCCATGCTAATATGCTACATCTAATTTTATACAGACTGTAAATCTGATATTGTGGGTCAGGTGCCCCAGGCTCTGAGACAGAGTTTTGTGTATAGGAAGTTTATTGAAGAGTGTGGTTTGATCAACATATGTGGGAGAATTAAGGCAGTGATATGTCAGAGTGAGAAGCTGGATGTCAGTACAGTCACATCAGAGCCTCAGTGGGACCTATAGGGCTCTCTGGAGTAGCACAGGTTTCAGTTACCCCATTTGGGCCAAGGAGGCTGGACATTTAAACACTGATTCACTGTCTATTAGATGCTGAGTGACCCTAAACAGGGAGTGTGACCTTGAGCAAGGCCCTCCAGCTATGGGCTATGGGATAGCTGAGCTCTGTCAATAGATGAAGGGTGGGGGTTTCCATCCTGGAGGGCTTTGACAGGACATTGTGGTCTCCTTCTCACCAGAATTCCAAGTTTCTATCTACAGTGTCTAACATAGGAGTTTGAGGTAAACTACATAAATATATGTCCATGGATTTGAATTTTGTAGAAGTACTATTATCTTGCTTGGAGTGGCATTTTTGCATACCCTAGGTCTTAGCTATATATTTTAATAGTTAATGTCCTGAGTATATGATCACATGCATATATGAGATATTATTTCACTCTATATTTCATATTAATGAAATATTACTCTTTATATTCTATGTGTAATTTGTATTTTAGCTCATGCAGCTGATAATGCTGATTAATTAGACTGCTTCATTCACTTGCGGAGTAATCTATTCTTCCAAGTATTCTTAAATTTGTTCTTAAAGCTATCCTATGGTCTCACACATTCCTAGTGCCTTGAATGTCTCACCTCTAAGTTCTATTGTATTTAGTTTGGTGGGGGCCTGTGGTGTTACTCCTCTGTAGGAATTACCCCTGGGGTTTGTCCTGACCATTCTATCTTCTTCCACATGAGCCCCTGGCTCCAACAGACTCAGCCCTGTAATCCCTAGAAAAAAAAATCAAGGCAAGAAGAAAAGACAATCAAAAGAGAACACTCTCAAGGCATTGGTGTAAGGAGGAGCTGGTGGTTGTATTGGCACCCCATCACATCCACAATGGCAAGGAGTTGAGGATTAGACTGGTTCTTGTCTCTTCTAATTAGAATGATGGTTTCCATTGACTGTAAGCTTGCCTCAAACCAGGCATTTTACTGAAGACTTCACATGTATTTACAATATCTTCTTAATAACAACAATTATTTCAATTTTACAGAGGAAGACTTGTCTAGGATCACAGAATTAGCAAGCAATAGAATGAAAATTAGCAGCCAGGTCTGGCTGATTTCAAAGCTTGTGTTCATTCTTTTGCTCCTCTGTCTCCTAGCCCTCTCCTCTTAAACACACGCACACACGTGCACACACACACACACACACAGATGCAAACAAAAATATACAGATACACAGACACAGACACATATACAAAGAACTTGGTTAAGTTTTGAGATATAAATGCAGGATTTCTTTGTCAAAAAACTACATTTTCTTTAGATTTAATACTTATTCTTTAATATATAACAGTTTATTTCATTGTCTATCAATGAAACTATTTTTAAATAATAATTTTGTTAGAAAAATAACATTTTATATAAATTTAGGAAACAATAGAAAAAATCAAAATCACTATAATTCCATCATCTAGAAGTTTTTGCTAGTTAATTATATATCTTTTAGTGTATTGTTATTGTTTTCTTTCATGTGTGTGTGTGTACAGATGTTTTTCCATAATTGGGATCGTTTAGGTGCACAGAGTTTGATTACTGTTAGTTTTACTTTCTGTTATATCAAGAGCATTTTCCATGTCATTAAACACTTCTTAAGTCTATTTTTAATGGCTACAAAGTACTTCTTCGTATGAATTTACTATAACACTTTATTATTTACCTATTGCTGCATATTTTAGCTATTTTTATTTTTTGCTAGTATATAAATACCTATGATCCATATGTTAGCTTGCAAATCTTTAATCCACATCTGAATCTTTCCTAATGATACATTTCTAGGAGTAGGCCGGCTATGTCCAAGTATGGCCATCTTTTAAGTCTCATGCTCTACCTTGTCAATGACCCAGTCTTCACACAGATGAGATGTGAACCTGTATCTCATACAAGCTTGCAAGAACTTATACTGTCTGTCCATCCCTCAATAGTCACCTTCACTGCAGCATCCAAACATGGATATGCAGAATAAGTTATATAAACTATAAAGAAGATAAGTATTGGAGAATCAAGCAGAATCTTCAGTTAATAAAGCAAACAAAAATATTTATTAACCTTCTGAGAGAAAAGGATAAGTTTAATGTTGTTTTAACCAACTCTCTTGACATCATTCTCAAGAAAGTTTTTATTTTCCCAGAAAATAAAACTTGGATGTAAGACTCCTGAAGAGTTATTTTCTGGTTTTGTAGCTAAGGCGGTAATATGTGAAATCTTTCAGAATGAATAAAGGCAATGTTTCTCATGCATAAAATTTTTAATTAACTTTTTATTTTGGAACTAGAAAGCACAGGATTATTGCTTGCATTTTTATGGCATTGGGACACAGAATTCATTTCAACTGATTATAAGTAAAAAGGAATGATGAACACCAAGTAAGTAATTTTTTTCAGAATATCTAGGGTTTTTTTCTACTTACTAAACAGAAAAACCACATGTGACAATATGTCTTAATGCCAACAGCAAAGTGGGACTATTCTTGAAGATTGCTTGACTTCTAGAATGTTTTAATCACTTTGGTTACTTTCAGAAATATTCATGGAAAAGCAAAGTTACCACATTGTGTCTTGGAAACACCACCGATTTGAGATTCAGACACAACCAGAAATATATATCAACTTATTTTGGATGCACTCACTTCCTCTAGCCAGCAATCCTTTTTATACCTCAAATGCTTTAATCAATCTATTTGGTAGTGGGTGAGTGTGGTCAGGGGATAGCACAAGGATCTGATTCCATATTAGAAATGCTGTGCAAATGCTGCAAATATTTTCAGCACGTTTATGTTTTGACATATGTGTGTACATATATACATGTATGTATAAACATGATTATGTTTATATGTATATGTGTGCATGTATATCTGTGCATCTACATCCACAAACATACATTTGTATATATGTATGTATATGTGTGTGTGTGTGTGTGATAACAAATGAGAGGAAGAGTGATAAAGTTTGGACTATTTGCTCAGTTGGGTATTCAGGAACATTAGGAAGTAGTCATTCTACATTTCAAAAGAAAGAGAAGTACAGAGACTCATCTCAAAGCTCTTTTCTGGCACATGCTGCCATTCCCTGGTACATGATAGAAACTGGACTTGGACCTAGAAATGAAACTGTTAGTCTCTAGTCTTATTCTTCATTTCACTCAGAAATGAAGAATAAGGGAGCATAATAGAAAAAAAGAAAGCTATGAAATCCTGACTTCATTCAGTGGAGCGTTGGTTTGCTTGCTAAAGTGAGGGCATCTCCACTTTAAGTGACGCATGGCTCATCCTGCAGCTCTATCAAGAAATGTACAAGACTCCAAGAGTGACTGTGGTCTTTGGTTACTTTGGCAGGTTTGGATTTTATAGATTGTAGAAAATTTGTGGTTGAGACATATTCAATACCTTATATGCACTAATGCTATGTTTTGATTCTGAGAAGAGTACCTGAATACATGGACTATAATCATCTCATGAATTCAGCCTTGGTTGATAAATTCATTCAATTCAAAACACATAAAGTCAATATGTGTTAGAAATAAACATTTTGAAAACTGCTTGATATTTTATTCCACACTTGCTTAAATCTAACAAATAATCTGTTTAACAATGATAGCCAGAAAATTCTATATGATAAATTTTTTTCAAAATATAGGCTAGTAACAAGAGTCATTAATACAGAATTGAGGGCAGAGAATTAAAATGTTAATTCTAATTTGGCTCTATGACGGTCATTTTACAAAGGGTTAAAATATTAGAAATATAATTTTAAAAAATTGGTAGATTATTTTCTGTCTCATGGATCTGAATTTTGACAGGGGTCAAATGGCCAGGTACCTACAGACTCGATGTATATTGGACAGGTTTGCACTGCTGTTCTCAAAGGAGGAGGCTCAGGAACATCCCATTTCAAATGGGCCCAGCATGAGCCTTTAGAGGAGATTATATATATGCCAGGTACTGGATTGCATGGCTTTTGTCAGGGTACTTTGCCCCAGGTGGTGTGCTTGTCATTGACACTCTGAGCTAGTATTGAGATGTAAGGGGTTTCAATTACTTGTATTCTGGGTTGAGAGACCTATTGTCACTTTGGTCTCCATGAGAGGAGCTCACAAATAACAGGTTCAGTCCTACAAGGATGTATGGACAAGTGGCTATGGCAGCAAGGCATGTCACTGGAAGGGTTAAAGCATCTGAATAAACTCAGGCAGAAACTCAACTGCCTGATTCTCTTTTTCTCTTCTATTCTTTTGTTCCAAATTGCTCAGCCAAAACACAGAGTTATTCTTTCATGCATAACATCTGTAAAGCTCTCAGAGTTTAGCAACCAAAAGACCCACATTTATTCGGGAGTTGACTGGCAACAAGTGTAAATGATTGAAAAAATATCCTGTGGTAGTACTTTTCCCCCTGAAATTTCCATCTTCTATCTCCAAATGCTCAAGAAGCTAATGTGATTTGAACCATTTCTCTCTCTTCTTCTCCCTTTTTCTTTGAAGTTGATAAAGCCATGCTGTACTCTGTTCTGTAAGCTCACTGGGTAACCAGGGGTTTCTTTTGACTTGTTTGCCTCCCAAGCATAAGTCACAGAACTTTATAAAATAATAAAGTAAAATAAAATAAAAAATTAATAAGAACAAAATTATGGTGAGGTCTATACTAGGAAGCTATACTAGGAAGCTCGTTAAACCTAAAAGAGATAGGTTGCCACCCCAAAAAAACAAATAGTCAAAAAGAGCAGATATTTTCCAAATTATTTGATACAAATTCTAACTGAACTAGATTGATGGCCAAGTTGGCCGACATAAAAGCTGACCCACAAATCCATCATATATAGTTTCTTTGTCAGGACGGTGATGCATAGGACCACAAATGTCCCTTACATCATTTGTGCATACACTCTAAATATTAGAAACAGCCCCTGCCTTCTACCTGACAATTACAAATGTGGTGCTGTCAGCTGTGGCCTTGGATAATGGCAGTGACCCAAGTTATGCTGACTGACAGCAAATGATGAGCCAGCTCCAAGGGTTCCTAGAGGATGGACATGTTCTTCATTCGTGAGAGGGGCTGACCACTCCAATCATTATTCTCTACATCGTGCTTATCCCCTAGCGATCTTTCTCAGGACCCACATCAGCTGCAAATTGACAAAGTGCTAGTTAAACAGCAACTTGATAGACACACCATCAGCTCCCTTCTGAAGAGGAACTTCCAGAAGCTGTGGCCCTTGGCCCAGGAAACAAGTCTTAAAGCAGTCTGATGCCACCCGTGAGCCCTGGGTGGATGTAGAGGTCATTCAGGTCCCAAATGTGTCACGCTTTCCCTCTGCACCTGAGGCCACATGTGTCAGAGAAACTGACACTCATTCTGCTCCATCAGCACCTTCCCAGAAGAAAGTCCGCTTTGAAAGAGAGGAAGGACTAATGACACATAAAGTAGTCACATGAGCAGACATACTCAGTGACCCTTTTTACCAAACTTATATAGTCACTGGCCTAAATCTCCTCAATCTGCTGTGATTTGTCTTTCCTCACTTCTCATAAGGCCAGAGTATGCATATGAAATACACTCTCCAGCCTTCAACTCAGATTTATTTTGGGGCAAAAATTTCCAGTTTTCAAAAGTTCTCTGCTAATAGGGACTGGATTCCCCATTTTCTGCACCTGTCAGCATATTCAGTACAATCAGTAAAGAAACTGAAGGAAGGTGTGGTGGGTATGAAGAAACAGATGTTTGCAGGTTTGAAAAGCTAGTACATTGTCAATCAGCTATGTTGTCTGTGGTTCAGGTGGAGGAGTGTATTTAGCTTTGTTCCAGAAAATGCAAACAGGTCAGGTGATCCTGATATTAAAACAAGTCAGAAAGCAGCAAATATATTGTTTGTCAATATTCCACATTTAGTTGGCTAAAAGTGGCATCTCGCTTCTTTATGTGGGGTTAACTGACTGCAGCTTCAGCGGAGGGTTAGGCAGCAAGGGCTCTGGATGGAGGAGCACCGTTTGTGTTCACACAAACGCTCTGGGCCGGAAGCCGAGAAGAGTGACAGAGCCTCACTCTCTCAGTGTTGATGCAAGTATTTTGGCAGGCTCCTCCTGCTCTCTTCCTTCCTCTGCTCTCCCCTCAGATTTTCAGAAACAACACTCACATCCCAGACACACAGATGTACCCCTAGCACACGCCACAAAGCTGCACAACTCAGAGTTAACAATGAAAGGATTGCTACCTAAATTGATACTTTGTTGCAATAATCCATATACCTGCCTGCTAAAGCCATATCTTTAGAAAACCATCTGTTTACAAACTTGAATCTCTTAAAGAAACCAAAATAAACCCCCCCAAAAACAAACAAAACAAAACAAAACAAAAAAACCCTCAACACAATATTGTATTCTTTTTCCTAAAAAATAAAGGAGACAAACATTAGAACTTTTTCTGGGGAATGAAGTCATTGATGTGTTCACAAACAAACAAAAAAAAAGGTTTCTGTTCCTATTGGGGTTTTATGAGCAGAGCTCTTTCTGTTTTGACCTCAGAGCTGACAGTCTAATGAGAGTCATTATTAACTGGAATAACATTTTTACTGGAATAGCCACTTGGCCAGTAAGCTTAGGTTAGTAATGTCATGCATATGTTATTTTATTTACAATAAAAAAGTACATAGTAATATTTACCAATTAAGAAAACAATGATTTAATAAACATATAAATGCTCTCCCAAATGTGGATAAAAGAGATGGAGTACTTAAATTTTTATGATAAATGAGACTATAGCCATTTGAATAAAATATAATAAGAATTAAAAGTGCTTTTATAGATACATAGGCTACAGACTGAATTCCCAGAGAAACCATAAGATCTGAGATCTATTTCAAATGAAATAGGAGTATTGGAAAATGTCACATCATTTTATTTGACAGATATTCAGGGGTTTTAACAATATTAAATCTACTAGAGAGATCCTTTATTTATTAAAGGATCTTTCATCTAACAGCCTTTAAAAATCCCAGTAATAAATGTAACTGAAAATGTTTATCCTATATCTAAAATAAATGCATGAATGTTTACAGCTATAAATCTTCAATAGCTAGCTAAGAAGCAAACCTTGTCTGTCTCTAAGTATAGAGACACAAACACATATCACAGAATGTGCAACTGTGGGATGTGACTTATAGAATGCTCCCCTTAAGATGGCCATGCATATGGTAAAGGTACCTAACTACATAAGACCATCTCTCTTGAAATTATATACAAAGCTTTATGCATACGTGTGTTCTTTAGAGAAGGTTCATAGCTTCGACTAGACTGTCAAAAGGTTCAAAACTTCTAATAAAAGTTAAGACAAAAATGCAGTTTGATTTTTGAGGTTGTGAGCTTATTGAGGACAGAGACTGTGTTTTATTCATCATGAGCTTCTCTAGTGCCTGGCAAAAAGCCTAGCAAAAGTAACATCTATGATGGTTAGTTTTATGGGTCAACTTGGCTGGTTCTTGATACATTGAACAAAGTGCCTAAATACTTTGCTGAACATTATTCTGAATGTTTGAGAGCATGGTTTTGAATGAGATTAACACTTAAATTGGTGTACTTGGAGAAAAGTAGATTGTACTCCATAATGTGGGTGGGCCTCATGCAATCAGTTGAAGTCTTAAAGAGAACAAGACTGACCTCTCCCAAGCGAGAAAGAAATTCTGCCAGTAGACAGCATTTAGACATGAACCGAAACATAGGTCCTTCCCTGGGCTTCCCGGGTCTCACAGCTTTAAGCACTCTTTTCTGAATAACCACAGGGAGACATCATTCACAGTGCTAGTTGACTGCCATTGCCAGGAATATTTTTTAAAAACTTATGTTTTAGAAATTGCCTAGTTTTCAAGATGTATTATCCCACATTTTCTAATGTGATTTCTTATAATAAACTTGGTTTTGAGTACTTCTTATATTAAAAAAAAGAAAACGATATTAACACCTCCACTTTCAAAAGAGAGAGAGAGAGAGAAAGAGGAAGAGAGCTATACCACCATCAAGGAAATTTTGAAGACTATCCCAAGGTTCTGAGGACAATCTCAAAGAGAAAACAGAACTTCTTTCTTAAACTATTGCTAATTTCCTGAGATTTGCCAAGGAATTTAATATGTTAATAAACTAAATTTATTACCTTATCCCTAAGAAACAATCTGTCTTATTATCTTTCTTATTTCTGAAGTAATCTGCTTCACAAGGGTTAGTTAATGACTACACAAATTAGAGAACATTATGAACATTATGCTAATTACACAGGCTTAAAGCACATTTTGCATCCATCCCTTCCTGTTATCAGCCATTACTAATCCAGCAATGAGTCACATTGATTTCCACTTGACTTATGCACAGCCATCTTTCAAAGCTACCCAACCTCCCCCTTTGTATTTCTACTACTTTACCACAGCTCCTTCCTAGTATTCTCCTCATCCTTTGTCTCACCCTATATCTCATAGCCATATTCTAAATTTTCTTTCTAAACAGAACTCCTCATTGCTTCTGCCCTGTTCAAGATCAATATTTTTAAGACCAATGATATTTCTATAATGGTAATTTGTGTCAGGTTTAGACTTGTTTGATCTCAACTTTTTCAGGTAACATGAGTCTTAAGTTTTCTTTCCTGCTTCTTGAGCAAGTCAAGATTGTACTTGTTTCCTTGTTTATTCTCAAGTTGTCCTTCATATCAAAGGACACTCTCATGTTCATTTTTTCAATTTTCTAATTGCTCAAGCCCTATCTCAGGTCAGTTTTCCTCAACCAATACTTTCCTAATAAACTTAGTCAACATGAATATCTTTCTCTTAACATAACCAACACTTATTGTTTAAAATATTATTTAGGAAGTTTGTTATATTCAATGTAAAACATTGTTTCATTATTGCATTGTTGCATAAGGAGCTTTTGTAAGAAAAGCTCCTTAAGGTAAGGGTCTTGTTTGTTACTTTGTGGACCTATTGATCTTGGATAAGGTGAACTGAGTACTGGACAAGTTCTCAATACCAAGCAGTCAAGAAATTAACTCACATAATGAGTATTTGTTCTCTACTATGATCTAGTTATATTTGAAATGAATCAAACCAGTGCTTAAATTGAAGGGATTAATTTCTGATGTCATTATTTTTTGAGTATCTAAACTTATCCTATCATTTGGGTGACAAAGATATATTAGTAAAGAAGGAATTTAAAAATATACTCATTTTTTCTTATTTTTTAATAAAGTTTTAATTTTAGAACAGTTTTAGTTTTAAAAAAATTATGTAGTACAGAGAGTTTCTATATACACCATACCCAGTTTCTTCTATTAAATATTTTACATATACTATAATTAATGAAGTGATATTGATACATAATTATTAACTAAAGTATATATTTTATTCAGATTTCCTGAGTTTATACCTAATATCCCTTTATTGTTGTTGTTGTTGTTGTTGTTGTTGTTGTTGTTGTTGTTGTCTGGTATCCCATTCAGAATACTACATTCTATTTACTCATCATGTCCCCTTAGGCTCTTCTAGATTGTGACAGTTTCTCAGAGTTTCTTTGTTTTTGATGACTTTGACAGTTTTAAAGAGGTCGATTGTTTTATACTCTATTGAGATTTGTCTGATGTCTTTCTCATCATTAGAGCGATTATGAAAATTTTGGGGGAAGACCACAGGGATAAAGTACCATTTTCATCACATTATATCAAGGATTGGCGCCATCAATATGAGTTATCACTGTTCATGTGCCTGAGGTAGTGTTTGTCAGGTTTTTTCACTGTAAAGTTTTCTTTTTCTCTCCTTTTTTATA
The DNA here is from genome assembly GCA_028627145.1 of Eidolon dupreanum. Taxonomy (NCBI): domain Eukaryota; kingdom Metazoa; phylum Chordata; class Mammalia; order Chiroptera; family Pteropodidae; genus Eidolon; species Eidolon dupreanum. Next base: position 44,753,241 of record CM053515.1, on the reverse strand, counting down.
CTGTACTCTTCAGAAGGATGTAACTAGTTCAGCTCACACTTAAGGGCAGAGAGTCTTGCTCCACCACCTAAGGGGAGACTAATTACATATTTGTAATTCTTCTTCATGAAAAATCTATTTTCCCCATGTATTTATTTATTCATTCACTTATTTAGATCAGCATGAGCTCATGAATATTTATTTTGTACTTTGGATCATAATCTCATACTACTTTATTTATTTTGTTGCTCAATTATTCCAGCTTTGAGCATTAGAAGTTTAAAGAGCTTTGGATTTTATGTCCCTTTGATATATTTCCATTATTGTGTGTGTGTGTGTGTGTGTTTTGAACACTTCCATTCTTTCTTCTTTTTTTATTTTTTATTAAATTTATTGGACTAACATTGGGTTACCTCTTTACTTTCTAACACTACAAATGCTTCAGGCTTATGTTGTATATTTCCTTTCCAGGACTAGAATCAGAATAACCATTTCTTCTGGGAGATTTGGATTTGTAAATTAAATAATGGTTATAAGAAATCAAGATCTGGGCACTAGATGTGGTCTTTCTTTACTTCTTGCTTCTCTCCTAGAGATGTTATCAGGATGTATTAGCATAAGTAAGCAAATATAATTATGATACTTGTAGTGTTTAGGTAAATGAAAAAATATATCCATACAAAGACTTGTATGTAAATGTTCATAACAGTTTTATTCATAATAATAATAATAATAATAAATTAGAAACAGCTCAAATATCCTTTAACTGGTGAATAGATATACTGTGGAATATCCATATTTTTTTTAAAAGAAATAAACTACAGATACAAACTACAAAGTGTATAGGTTTCAAAAGCATTACACTGAGTTAATTAACCCAAATATAAAAGTTTATGCATTTATTGAATAATTTCACTTGTATGACCTCTGAAAAAAGGCAAACAGAAACAGAAAACAGTTCAGTAGTTATAGGAGTTGGGAATATGGGAAGGAGACTGACTTCAATGAGGAAACATTTTTGGGTGTTGGAATCTAAATATTGATTGGTTACATGATGGTATGCATTTTTCAAACTTGAACTGTGCTTAAAAATGGTGAATTTTATTGCTATAAATCATACTTCAGTAAAAAAGAAGGAATAAATTTTAAGCATGTTGTAAATCATCCAGGTTTTCACTTATAATGAACTTCTATGTGATTTTAGGTCAGCATTTGTGTGTACTTTTAGATTCATTAACGCCAAGCAATTTAACTTTAATATCTCTGTCTAATGAGAAAAGAACAGAGGAAACTTGTTAAGAAAATGATTTTGTTGAACCAAGTGAAATGTAATAACTTCCACAAGCTGAATATAGTATCTGGCACAGAATATTTGAGAGAAAAATAATTCTGTGATAGTATTGTTATTGTAACAATTAGGAATTTATCAATAAATTATGCAAAACAATACTACTCCCTGAACAATGGCAAATGCTCAGACAAAACATTTGTGCCCTGTGAATTTATTGTTAAATTTATTAATGTTTAGGAAGAAAAGTATAACCAAGATTCAGATTATAAAAAATTACACAGTAAAAATAAATCTAGAATCAAGGTGACAATTTTATTATGTAACACCAACTCCTATATTTCTATCAGCTTATAACTATGAGGGCTCAGATAACTTTATGTAAAAAGTTGTTTTTATAAAACTTAAAAAAATTAAGATAATGTATTAATTTAATGGAGAATAGGGAAAGAAGAATATAAGTATTTTTGAACTCCTAGAATTTTATTCTTATTTTTTAAGTAGACAATTCATGTGAAGTGCAAAGATTTTAAACACACAGCTTGATGAGTTTTGGCAAATGTATACATCCAGGAAAACTCTATTTCCATCAAGATATAGAACATTTCCATCAACACTGGATGTTTTCTAGTATCTTTTCCCAATGAATATCCTCTACCCCACCATTGCCTATTCTATAACTTCATATAAATAAAATCATATATATGCACTTTTTGTCTGCTCAACATAACACATTTGATATTTATTGTTTCTGTTCTTTGTAACACTAGTTTGTTTCCTCTTAATGCAGAGCAGTATTCCACAGTATTCCACACCATTATTGTTCACCCATTCTTCTTTTGATACTCTTTTTGAATTGCTTCCAGTTTTTCCCTATATGAATAAAACGGTGATAAACTTTCTTGTACAAATATTTTTGAGGATATGTGTTTTTATATCCTAGGGTAAATAAAAAAAAATAGTAGTAGAATTATTCAATCACAGGGTAAGTATATACTTAACTTTATTAGAAACTTCCAAAACTTTCAAAAATGGTTCTTCCATTTATACTTCCACCAGCAATATAAGAGAAATACAGGGACTGCAGAAGTTCATCAATATTTGATATCTTCAGTTTTTAAAATAAAAATTGTAGCCATTCTAGTGGATATGAAATTACATCTCATGGTTTTTAATTACATGATGCCTAACCATGTCAAGCAACTTCTCTTATGCTTACTGATTCTTTGAATATCTGCTTTTGTGGAGTGTCTTTTCAACTCTTTACTAATTTTTGAAATATAAATGTTAGCTTTTTTATTATTGATTTGTATTCTAGATAAAGCCCTTTGCTAGATATGTGTATTACAAACATTTTCTCCTGATATGCAGCTTACCTTGACATTTTTTAAGCAGAGAATTTAGATATGCAGAAGTTAGTAATGTTAATAAAGTCTAATTTTTTATTATTTTTCTTTTGTGGTAATACTTTTTGCCTAGTCCAAGTAAATTCATCTATCCCAAGGTCACAAAATATTTTGTTTTGATTTTCACATTTAAATCTATGATATATCTCAACATAATTTTCTTTTAAAATATAGAAGGATACAAGCGTCGATATTCATATTTTTATGTAGATATCCAAAGGTTTCATCACCATTTGTTGAAAAATTTTCTTTCCACATTGAATTTCATTGGTACCTTTGAAAAAATTCAACCAACTGTATTATGTGTGAGCCTGTTTCTGAACTTTACTTTGTTCCACTGAATTGATTTGTTTATCCTTACAAAAATAACATACTGTCATGATTATTGTGCGTTATAATAACCATTAAAATCAGGTACTATAATTCTAAATTTTGTTTTTTTAATAATTGTTCTGGCTACTCTATGTCTTTTACACTTATACGTAAATTTTATACTGACTGTATCAATTTCTATAGAAATCTCTCTGGAAGACATTAAATTTACAAATCAATTTAATGAAAAATAGTCATCTTTATACTACTGAATTTTCCCTTTCATAAATCTGGTACATATCTCCTTTTATTTTGCAGTGTTTTATTGTTTCCAGCATAAAGTTCTTGCATATTTTTCACTAAGTTTATTTCTAGGCATTAAATGCTTTTTTTGACAAGATTTTAATTGGTCTTATTTTTATATTACATTTTTCAGTATTTGTTAGAATATTATAAATATTATAAAAATATTTATAATATTTTTATATTACATTTTATAAAAATATTTATAATATTTTTATATTACATTATTCAGTATTTATAGGTTGCTAGAATATGTAAATATAATTTATTTTCATATGTACTATATCCTGTGACCTTGCAAAATCAACATATTATTTCTAAAACTGGAAACTTTGTTCACTTTGTTGCTCAAAAAGTGATTTGTACATTAATAAGAAAGTTCTATGTATAAGATCATCTATAAATAAAGACACTGTAACTTGTTTCTTTTTAATCTTATATAAAATTTGTTTGTTTAACTTACCTTAGAAATTAGCCAGGACCTAAGGTACAATGTTAAATACAAGTGATAAAAGCAAGTATTCTTTCCTTATTTCCAATCTTAGTGGGGAAAAACAGTCAATATATTACTATTGAGAGTGTTTTCAGCTGTAGGTTTATGTACATGCTTTTTATCAATTTTAGGGAATTCCCATTTACGCCCTTTTTGCTGAGAGATTCTTACAATGACAAGCGTTGATCTTTTGCAAATATTTTTTTCTGTGATTAATAAAATGATCATAGATATTTTTCTCTTTATTTTGGAATGTAGTGGATTATATTGATTTTGAAACAATCAACCGTAGATTTCTCAGATAAATGTTTCTAAATGCTGCTATAAATATATAGATATAGATATAAATATAGATATAGATGTAGATATGTGTATCTACATTTCTATATATCAATAACATTTATTGTCATGTGTATATTATATAAATATATAAATATATACTTACTAATATTTTATTGAAGATTTTCAAATTTATTTACATGAAGGATATTAGACTGAGATTACCTTTTTTTATAATTCCCTTATCTGGGTTTTTTATTAGGGTTATTTTAACTTTATAAAACAAGCTAAACATTTTTACTCCTTTATTTTATAAAACAATTTTTGGACTATTGGTATTATTTTTTACAAATAATTGATAGAATTCATTAGTGAACCTGGCTGAGCCTGGTATTTCTTCATGAGAACATTTGTAATACGCCTAAATTTTTTAATAGACATACAGTTACTATAATTGTTTATTTTGTTTTGTATCAGTTTTGATAATATGTACCATTCAAGAAATTTATCTATTAAATCATAAATTTTTTCTAAATATTTTCTTATAATTATTTTTATTATCTATATGATATGTATCAACATTCTATTTCTTATTCCTGATATTAGTAACTGGTATACTTTTTTTTGTCTTGATCACTCTTTCTAGGTGTCTATTAATTTTGTTAATCATTTCAAAGAAACAATTTTTGGCCTCTTTTTTTGCTTTTATTTGACTTTTATTTAATTTCATCGATTTCTGTTCTTACATTATTTCCTGTCATCTACTTATTTTGTGCTTAATTTATACTTCTTTTCCTAGCTTTTAAAGTCATATTCTTAGATTATTAAATTTAAACATTCCTTTTGTTTGTTTTATTTTCTTGGGTTTTGAAGGCAGTTTATAATTTTTATGAGCAGTCATATTATTCTTGATTAGGATTATGATGATAAATTCTGTGATTGTAGGAGTGATATAAGATGCGAATAACATTTTGTTCCCTTTGTCTCTCAATGGCTAAGGTGTTTAGGTAACAATGTAAAAGTACAATTGAGGGAGTATGAACATAACTTGTGAAACTGCCTTGTTGTTGTTCAGTGCTAGTCACTACTATCAGTGTTCTCTATCTTTAAAACATAAAAATTACTGTGAGTATACACTGATACGTCAACAAACACAATTTTAAAGAATAACTATTAAAAATTCAAGACAATCTCTTAAAAATAGAATATTTATTTACCTTTTAATTTACAATGAAAGAAATGAGATTCTGGTTCAAAACGGTTATTTAAAAAGATCCTGAATTCACCTATTCTCAAGTAAACACTGAATCTACAGCTACATATAGAAAAATTGCATCTGGAAAAAAACCTAAATGCTAGTTGAGCAAGGCCTATGCAGCAGACAAAGGGGAAAAAAACACATGAAAGTGAGTAGGTGAAGCTGGGAGACAACCTCAGCAAAGTTCCTGCCCTTAGTGTAGTGATTCATAATTGAGAGGAACTCAAAACCCAGAGCTTCACCCAGAGAAACAAAAAATTTGAACCCCATATTGGGCACCCTAACTTTTAAGACCTACACCTGAGAGACAAGCCCCCAAAACATCTGGCTTTGAAAACCAATGGGGTCCGTGTACATGAAACCCATAAGACTGTAGCCATTGAGAAACAGCTCGAAAAGGGGTCCTGTACTTGGGCACACCCACAATGAGATATAAAGACATACCTGTCAGAATGGCTATTATCAAAATGACTAGAAGTGAGCACTGGCAAGAATGTGGAGAATAAGATCCCTGGTGCACTGTTGGTATGAATCTAACTTGGTGCAGCCACTATGGAAAACAGTATGGAGATTACTCAAAAAGTTAAAAATAGAACTGTCATATGATCTAGCTCTTTCATTTCTAGGTATTCATCTAAAGGAAAAAAATACACTATCTTGAAAAGATACCTGAACCCTCATGACCAATACAGCATTATTTACAGTGGTTGAGATATGGAAACAATCTACTTGTGCACTGGTGAGCAAATGGATAAAGAGTATGTGATATGTATATATGCAATGAAGAGTTATTTAGTCATGAAAAAGAATGACATATCTTCAGCTGCAAAGATGGATAGACCTTGAGGTCTTTATGCAAAGTGAGATAAGTTAGAGAAAGACAAATATCATAGATCTCACTTATATGTGGAATCTAAAACAAAACAAAACAAAAAGAAGAAAACAAGCTTATAGATACAGGATGCAGATTTGTATTTGCCAGAGGTGGTGGGGGGATGGGAAAATGGGTAAAGGGGGTCAAAATGTAAAAGTGTCTAGTTATAAAATAAGCAACCCCTGGGGATGTAATGTATAGCATGGTGACTATAGTTAATAACACTTAATTGCATATTTGAAAGTTGTTAAGAAAGTAGACCTTAAAAGTTCTCATCATAAAAAAAAAGTTTTTGGAACTGCAGTGATCCCCTTTTATCTTCTGCGGGATATGTTGCAAGATCCTCAGTGGATGTCTGAAACTGCAAATAGTAACGAATCCTACATATACTATGTTTTTTCCTATACATACATAGCTATGATAAAGTTTAACTTATAAATTAAATACAGAAAGAGATTAACAATAACTAATAATAAAATAAAACTATTATAACAATATACTGTAATAAAAGTTATGCGAATGTGATCTCTTCCTCTCTCTCTCTCTTGGATAAGCTAGACAAAAGGTTGATTCAGGTTCTGGGCGATGACATAAAATTTCATCATGCTTCTCAAAATGGCCCTCAGTTTAAAATTTATGAATGGTTTACTTCTGGAACTTTCTGTTTAATATTTTCAGACCATGGCTGACCAAGTGTAAATGAAACTGTGGAAAGAAAAACTGTAGATAAGGGGGTTTATTGTATATAATGTGATGGATGTTAACTAGACTTATTGTGGTCATTTCATAATGTATACAAATATTAAATCAATATGTTTATTTATGCCTGAAACTAATATGTTATATGTCAATTATACCTCAATTATGAATTTTTAATTTAAAAAGAAGAAATGAAAGCAAATGGAGATAAATCAGTCATCTAAAGATAAAATATAGACTTTTTCACTCTTTTCCTTTCATGAGATAGAAAAAGCAAGCTCTTTTCTATCCCTCCATAAATTTAGCAACAATATAAAAGATAACATAACTTCTACTAGTTTAGAGAATGTATTAAAATTAAACTTTCTATTTAGATTAGGTTTCTTACCTCTGATCCGTCTCTTGTCAGCCTGTGATTTGGGACATTTTTCTGACGTTTTTCCTATTACTGATTGTTCAAGTAAAAACTGTGATGAGCATCAATATAGTGAATGCCTTTGTGTACCATCCAGAACCTCCTACTAGAACTGGAGTACTCTCTGGATCAGGGGTTCTTTACAACTAGCAGCCTGCAGTTGAGCCTACTCTCACAGAAATAGCCTTTGACTAAAGAGCTGCTTTGCCTAAGGTCATGCTTAATTTTGGTCAGGGGATGGAGAATGTGAGGGGGAAGGGCAGCCTGCCTTCAATGTGGTTGATTTGAGAGTGTATGGTCTGAGCCCCCTGTCCTAATGTAGGGCACCTCAAGGCTCATTTCAGCTCCAGAGCTCCCAAGAGATTGGTGAGTCCTTGGATGTGATGTCTTGTGCTTGGAATCTCAATGCTTTTCCACACACTTTGATCTCCAGAGCACTTGCCATAAACTCCCCGCCTGCACACCTCACTCTAGGTATCTGACCCTTTAGCTGATTTGAAACGCACCACTGAGAAATCAACTCATATTGCTTTTCCATTGTGCTTATTTGTTTTAAGAACAAATTTTGGGTCACATAAAAAATGACGAGAGATACTTCTCAAAATTATTACTATATATCTTGAAAAATTCAAATAGTAATCTATAGGTAATAAGACATTACTCTTTATTGTGTAAACATATCTTGTAGGGCTCCATTCAGCATACCTTGGTCCATATGACATGCTTATTTAGTCTACACAAATGTTAAAGGGCAAATAGTATATATAGTTCAGAGCTTAAACATCAGTAGAGGTGTTACCTACAAAATATACCAGGTTTTTAAGAAAAGATTATTTTCTTATAATTTTAAAACATGGAAAAACTTTAATGGAGAAAACACTTTTAGTAACTGGGAGACCATTGGTTGTAAACGATTGTCTTATATTTCAGGTCTTTCTGCAGATATTGTTTGTTTAAAATGCATTTTAGGTGTCTTCCTTTTTTGCTTTTAGTTAGTACAAAAAAAAAAAAAAACCAATACCTGCATACATAGATATTGGAATATAAATGTTTGAAAAGAAATTATTTTTATAGATGACTATAAAATGATTTCTATAGGAGAATCAGAAAAAAGAAAGAACAAAAGAAGATAAGAAATCTGTAGCCATAATTCTGCTTTGAGAAAAAATTGTAAGCAAATTTTGGAACAGGTACTCATTTAACTTCTGAAAAATCTTAAATCTCATGTGCAGCTTTTTCTCAATGACTCTTGCGCACATATAGAAATAAAGAAAAACACTAGATATTTCAGAGTTCAGAATTAAAAGAAACTTATTAAGCTTTGCTCTGTATCTCTAATATATGATCCTTAACCTGGGTCCGTGAGACAATTCAGGTTGTCTCAGAACTCAGAACTTTTATTTTCACCATTTCTATGTAAAATGTAGTGATTACTAGAATTACAAATGTGGGACAGCAAACCACAGTAGTATTATGATAGATGTGACTTTGTCACCACTTGAAATCAGGAATAATTTTATATTACATTAGTTGCAGCAGATATTTCAAAATATTATTTAAACTCATGCCCACTTTAAAATCACAGTAGTAACTTAATTCTCTCTGCTAGATCTATTTCGTGCATTAATAATGAAACATATATGTGCCCATCTATTTTTTAAAATATTTTAATAACATCATTTTAATGTAATTTCTTTTCTTTTCTTATGTATTTTACTTTATTTACTTAAACACACACACATGATTAATAGCATCTTGTAGTGAATGTCTGCTTTGGGACCCAATTTTTTGAAATATATATGCAGAGCACTCATTCGGTATTCATGCTAAATTGTCATATTTGTTAAGTATCTTGAATCAAACTACCAGCTTGCTTCTGGCCTGAATCAGTCTTATAGACTTAATGATGAGGGAAAAACCTTATTCTTTCTTTTTATTGTAGACAGCAATACTTCCTTGCCTAAGGTTTTGGAAGAATAGAATAAGAGGGCATGAATGAGAGCCTGGGGTCAAGTTCTGGGCCAGAGGAGAGTGCTATGAACCCTATCATTACTAGAAGGTTTGTATCTGCTATGAGTTTGTACGGACAGTGTACCTTCCCTTTGACTGGCAGTTCACCCACCAGCAGGAACACAGCAAACAGCACAGATTCCTTAGGGTTTTCCAGGAATTATATTCAGCAGCATGAGTTAGAAGAGCATCAAGGTAATTTGCATGTTATTTGCATTAGAGTTGGTATTTGTTCACAAAACGATATTGGCAACGTTCAAGTAATTTTCAGCTTCATTTGCTATTGCTGCATTGAGGGCTGTGGCATCGTGCTTTCCTCCTCTGGCTTCCTTTTCCCCCATGACTGTAATTAACATAAGAAACTGAATTAGGCAATTGAGAGAGAAGAGAAAGCACAGGCCAAGGAAGGCAAGATGTCCCAGGATTGTAAACCTCCTACCCATCTCCCTCTGATAATACACTTTGTCTCATTAACAACTTACAGTAGCTAAGACATCAGGTTACTGTTTCTTGCTATTTTATGAGTTCACCAATTATGAACCCATCTCCTCAGGTATCTGTCATTGGTATTTGCTCCTTCTGAAATATTCTTCCTCCAGATAGTCATTCATTCATTTATGTTGCTCATGTCTTCAAATTAGGGTTGCCAGCTGTTGCAATAAAATTATAGGACATCCAGTGAAGATGATGGAGTAGGTAAATGCTGTGCTGGCCTCCTCTCACACCCACATCAAAACTACAACTAAACTACAGAATAGCCAGCATTGGAAGTCCCCTGAAGTCTGGCTGAACAGAAGTCCTACAACTTATGACACAGAGAAGAGGCCACCTGGAGAATGGTAAGAGGGTGGAGACATGAAAAGGACTTTTCCCAACCCATGTGTGGTCGTTGAGAATCATGAGAAATATCTCAACTGCAGAGGTTCCTCCGGAGGAGTGAGGGGTCTCACCTTCACACCTGGCTCCCCAGCCTCGGCTCCCAGTGCCAGGAAAAGAGGTCCCCATAATTTTTGGCTGTGAAAACGAGCAGAGATTGTGACTGAGTGAGATGGAGGGCGGCAGAAGTTGCAGACATTCCTCTTAAAGGGCCGTGGGCATGGACTTACTGCTGTTAGACTCACTTGCTCTGAGCTCCAGTGCTGGGGCAGTGGCTTAAGGGGCATCAGGGACATACAGGGAGAAACCAAGTTGTTTGGCTTCAGGTCAAGGGCTGGAGGAACAGCTGTCTTCTGGACAGAAGTGCTGGCATTGGACTTTGTTTTTTTTGTTGAGCCCTTCCCCACTCAGCTTGCAGACACAGGTGGCTACCAAATGAGTCTCCATTTACCTGGCTAACACTGGTTACCCTGCCCTAGTGATTCCCTGAGACTCCACCCCTACCAACATGCAGGCCCATCCAAGCAGCTTCTAGTAACTTTTATATACAAATGGCCAATCTTGGCTTATGCTGTAGATTTTCCTAAAATCTCTAAAAGGCTCACAAAACCTAAACAAACACCATCTGGCCTCGGCATGCCCTATATCACTTGCTGAGTAGTCCCAAGCCCAGCACTAGTGGTAGCTGGCCTCACTTTGTGGCTTGGTTTCTGGAGGCACTGCCAAGCCCATCATGGGTGACAGCCATCTGCAGATTGCTGGGTGGCTCATGATAGGTGGCCCTAGGCAGGGCACAGGCTGCAACTGAACTTGGTCTGTGGCAAGGTCCCTCCCAGGAAGCCCCAGCCTACATGCCCAGTGGCCAGCTTTGGTTTGAGCTGGAGCACTACCTGGGATCACATCTGAGGATGACACACCCAAAGTGTAGACAGAGCAGGCACTAGAGCCCAGCTAAAGCAAATCCTGCTCTGTTGAGTCAGCTCCTGTACAACAGCTCCTTCACTGGTCACAGACAGTCATCACAACCAATCAGCCTGAGGGTCAAACCCTCCCACTGACAAGCAAACAGCAACCAAGACTCAACTACAATGGGACATACCTGGAGCACTCAGCTCAGGTGACCAGGTGTGCCACTGAGACTCATAGCATGCTTACTATATAAGGTTCTACTAAGACCAGGAGACATAGCAGCTCTTTCTAATACATAGAAACAAACACTAGTTGGCAGCCAAAAGGAGAAGACAAAGAAACATGTCCCCCCAAAAAGAACAGAACAAAGCTCTAAAAATAACTAAACAAAGGGGAGATAAGCCATCTACCAGATGCAGAGTTCAAAACACTGGCTATAAGGATGCTCAATGAACTTAAGGGTAGAGTAGAGGAACTCAGTGAGAACTTTAACAAAGAGATAGAAAACATAGAAGTGGAGATAGAAACATAAAAAAGAACCAGTAAGAAATGAAGACGACAATAACCAAAATGAAGAATACCTTAGGAGGAAGTAACAGTAGATTAGATACAACAGAGGACCAAATCAGTGATTTAGAAGATAAGTTAGCTGAAAACACCCAATCAGAACAGTAACAAGAAAAAAGAATTAAAAAAAAAAATGAGGATAGTTTAAGGAACCTCTGGGACAACATCAAACACCAACATTCGCATCATAGGGATATCAAAAGGAGAAGATAGGGAGCAAGGAATTCAAAACCTACTTCAAGAAATAATGACTGAAAACTTTCCTAACCTGATGAAGGAAAAAGACATACTAGCTCAGGAAGCATGGAGAGTCCCAAATAAGATGAATCCAAAGAGGCTCAGACCAAGACACATCATAATTCAAATGACAAAGGTTACAAACAAAGAGAAAATCTTAAAAGCAGCAAGAGAAAAGCAGTCAGTTGCTTACAAGGGATGTCCTATAAGGCTGTCAGCTGATTTCTCAACAGAAACTTTCCAGGCCAGAAGGAAAGGGCAATAAATATTCAAAATAATGAAAAGTAAGGATCTACAACCAAGATTACTCTACCCAACAAAGCTGTCATTCAGAATCAAAGGAAAGATCAAGAGCTTCCCAGAGAAGAAAAGCTAAAGGAATTCATCATCACTAAGCCAGTATTACAGAAAATGTTATAGGGACTTATTTAAGAAGAAGAAGAAAAAAGAAAAAAAGATAAAAAATATGAATAAAATGACAATAACTACATATCTAGCAATAATTAATTTAAATATAAATGGATTAAATGCTCCAATCAAAATATAGGGTGGCCAAAGGATAAGAAAACAAGATCCCCTCATATGCTGCCTACAAGAGACTCGCTTCAGATCAAAAGACATACAGATTGAAAATAAAGGGATGAAAAAAGATGTTTCATAAACATGAAAACAAAAAAAGCTTGGAAAGTAATACTTATATAAGAGAAAATAGACTTTAAAACAAAGGCTATAACAAGAGACAGAAAAGAACCAAGTAATTCCACTTCTGGGTGTTTATTTGAAGAAATCTAAAACACTACTTTGAAGGGATATGCAAATTCATATATTCATTGCAGCATTATTTATAATAATCAAGATATGGAGGCCACTTGGGTGTCCATCAGTAGATGAATGGATAAAGAATAGGTGGTATGTATATGCAATGGAATATTACTCAGCCATAAAAAAAAAGAATAAAATCTTGCCATCTGCAACAACATAGATGGACCTAGAGGGTATTGTACTGAGTGGTGTAAGTCAGAGGAAGGCAAATGTCATATGTGGAATCTAGAGAACAGGATAAACAAGTAAACAAAAGAAAAAAGCTCATGGGTACAAGAGAATATTTCAATGGTTGTCAGATTGGGAGATGAGAGAATGAGTGAAGCGGGGAAATTAAGAGGTACAGATTGGTAGTTACAAAATAGTCATGGATATAAGGAGTATAGCATGGGGAATATAGTCCATAGTATTATGATAACTACATATGGTGTCAGATAGAAACTGGTTGTATCAGGATGATTTCCTCAAAAGTTATATAAATGTCTAATCACTGTTTTTTACACCTGTAATTAAATAAGATTGTAAGTCAACTATAATAAAAAAATAAAAATATAAAATTTACAAAAAAGAATACTAAGTTTTAACATATTGATGGTACTTAGCAGAATTTGTTCAGAAGCTGGTAGACCTTTTTTTTCATAGAAAATTATATCTTATGTAACAAGAGATTTGATATTGGAACAAATGTGTTGTTTCTGAATAGCTTTTCCTTATCTTACAGATCATTGTAAATATGTTTCTCATTTAATTTTTCATTTAATTTTCTGGTATTTCTTTCCTTGTAATAATGCTGAGTAAGTTAAAATACTTAAAGTATACAACCTTAGCATTTTTAAAGAACAAAAATCTATTGAAAAAACATTAGAATTAGTGCCAGTTTCCAAGAAAACAATAAAAACTGGACGTGTTTTTTTTGTAAAAATAATAATAATAATAAAATTAAAAATATAAAGCATCTAGTTAGATTTGAATTTCAGATAAACAACGAATATATATTTTTTTGTATAAGTATGTCCAATACACTACATGGGACTAAAAATTTATTCATTATTCATCTGAAATTCAAATTTATCTGAGCATCCTTTATTTTATCTGGCAAACCTACTTCAAATCATTCATGTCTTTGTCAAATGTCATGTACTTCACTCACCACTCTCAATCTAATTAGCATTTCTTAGCACTACCTTTACCTTGTTCTGCCTCATTTCTAAATCCACAATACCTATCATTGCCTGGCATAATAGTATTTATTTCTTCATTTGGTATAGTAGTCAAATGTTAGCTTTAAATAGATGACACGTTCAAATGAGTAAATATAAGGGAGTTAATAGGGAACTATTTATAAGATATGGGTAGCATTATAGGAGAACATGGAATGATCAATAAACTTGAGGCAGCAAGACTGAGGCTCCATTATTTTAGCCAGGCCAAAAAGTGCCAGGGAGGGAGCAGATGCCAGGACTCAGAGAGAGAGCTGTGGTTGGAAGAGAGGGCTGTCTGCCAGGAGCTGTGGCTGGAGTTAGAAGAGGGTGGCCTGGCAGAGGGGAAGCTGAGGAAATAAACACCACATCTCTCTTTCGCTTTTTCTTCCATTCTCCTGCCTATCCTTCCCATTGGCCAAATCCAACTGGAAGTCTGTGGAAAAAGGGACCTGTTACAGTCCACAGACTTCAGTATTAGGGAACATAGGATGAGTAGAGAGAGTAGAGAATAGATTTGAAAAGGCTAATAGAAAATACCCAACACGTTTGGGCATTGTCAATCTCCTTGACTAGAATGTAAGCTCCATTGTTGCAGTAATTTTATTTTGTTTACTGCTCTATCTGCAGCCCCTGGACAATGCCTGCCATTTGGTGAGTGCTTTGTAAACATTTGATGAAGAAATGAATTTGTTTGACTAGTGTATCCAGCTAAGACATGGCTGAATTGATAAAGTGATTTAGGCTAGAGAGGGCTGCTTCCAGTCTGCTCTTCCTTGGCATAAAGCAATCATTTAAGAGATACAAGCAGTGTTAGTTTCTAAGAATATGTCCAATCCATCCCTTAGAACCTGGATGTCACAGAGTAAAACATGATAACAAGACATCAGGTCATCTAGCAGATATAATGGAGTTGTCTTCATAGAAGGATAGAATACTTCCAAGAAACACACAGAAGCAGTTACATTTAGAAAGCCAGGCAGGTGCTCTGCATCAAGGATATGTGGCAGCACCTAGCACCACTTATTTCTTGGGCAATTTCCAGAATTAGGACTCCTGGATGGAGGTATGAAAGCGAAATGGGTAAGATGATGGAGGGCTGATGTCCCAAATAGATGGATTTTCTCACTACTATGACTGAAACTTTGGCCTCCTAATCAGAGTAAGAACTCTTTGTTCTACTAAGGTATCTGGCTATCGGCTAGAAAATGAAGACAGAATCTGAATAATGAATATAAATGAGGGTATTAGAATTAAAATTTGAAGTAAAGAGTGGCCTTGCAGTGAGGAAGACTCATGCTTGGTCCCATTATACTCTCCCCTAAAAATCAGGTGAGGGTTGTATCTCCAGCCTCTAAGAAACGGGAAGTAAAGAAAAGGGGTAACTGATGTTTATTAAGTACTTACACTGTGGCAGATGCAACCTTGAGTTATTGATACCCTTCCTCATTCAATCCTCATAACAACTCTGTGAGCTATGCACCATTTTCTTATCTTATCAATCAGGAAACTGAGACCCAAGTTCAAACACTTGCACAAACTCTATGGGATTACTTTCTTCATATTTCTTTGAGTAGAAAGAAGAATTTAGGTTTCTAAAGATAATTTTCTTCTGGTACTTTCTTGTATTCATTTCTGCTGAAATGAAGCTATTTCTTTCATGATGACAACAGGCTAGATAACGAAGGGTTCTAAATAATGGTGGAGTAAAAAGGTATGCATTTAAAGGATTGCTTAAAAGATTTACCGCCACTGATTAGAAGTGATTTATAGCAAAGAATGTTTTATCTGTTTTGCATTAAGGACATAATTATACTCTAAAATAACCTGATTAAGTGGCTATTGTCTGGGAAAAATTATTGTATGTTTGGAATGGATTAGGGACCTGCCTGACACCAGGGATCCTATTGTTTATAAATATTGAGGGATGGTTTTTGTAACAAAGCCTAGGAACCACTGTGCGAGTGGTTTTAAGTTCAGCTCAGAAAATAAGCTTCCAAATCTATTCACATGGTTCTTGAGGTCTCCAGATCACATTTTAGAGTTTCCATTTTATAACTGACTCTAAAACAAAATAATGACCTTATTCTGAACAACTTTATAACTTGGCCTTCCCTCAGATAAGAAAAATAAACTGAAATGGAATTATTTACTTAAATATCTGATCACGGTATTATTAGCTCAAAGTAGCACCTGAAATTCTCCAGTCCTGTGGCTTATAAATAATTGAAGTTAACACAGCACTAACAGTGGCAATGATGGAAACAATGATTATTTGGTCTTACAGAGAACCATTCATTTAAGCTCTTTTACATTAATCAAGACAGATTGTATTTTAAAAGACCTTTAATTACTTTCCTGTTAATTATTTATATTCACCAAGTATTTTGTGCTTACTTATTAGTTGGTAGCCTCAATGCGATATGTCAGGGTATTAAATGTTGATTTACAAGTCTGGCAATTTTGAACCAGAACTGATTTGCTCTGTTCCATCCTTGGCTCAGGTCACTCATCCTCTATATGAGTCTCCATCTACAGTGGTTCATCATTAACAATATACTAAAAATTGAACAATAATACCTTATATTTTTATGGTAACTTCCACGTAAAAAAATCTTGTTTTTTTTTAATCTCAGACACATGAGACTTATATTTCCAAGAGGCCGTTTAATATAATCCTGTCACATTCCACATAGTGTCTTTAGCGTCACTGGTCTAGATAAGTTGATTTCATGACACCCCTCTCCCCACTCTTATACTCAAAGCAGAAATTACTAATCCACTTTGGAACTGTCCAGCTGGGCCCCAATCCAATTATAGTACTTCTTAACACAGAGCTCCAAGCAATTTCCTCCAATTGACTGGTTTTTATCCCCACTGTCAACATTTATCACCCACTATTCATACTTGGAACACTTTAGTGGGGGTGAGCTTATTACGTCTCAAGACAGCCTATTCTACTATTAACTCTGTTTGTGAGACCAGCTCTTCCTAAATACTCTCAACAATATAACCTATCAAGTGACTTTCTAAAATTTCTACCCTTGCTTATCTTTTTATCTACATTTTTATTTTCTACTCTATTTCTTTACTTCTATTTATCCCTTAGCTTGAACGTATCAACTCCAGTCATGGTGGATAGAAAATAAAATACAACTGCTCATATTTTATAGGTTCTGTTTTATTTAAAATCTATTCAAGTTTTAAAATAAACAATTTGTTGTAGATTTTTGCAGATACTGAAGATCCAGTTAGGAAAACAAAGGCTCTCGACCCATTTTTTGAAAACTATGATAGAAGGTCACCATGAGAACACCAAAGGTAAAGAATTAGAAAGGAATTTAGAGTTGAATCTTGAGCTGCATTTTGAAAGTCCAGAAGGAATTTTTCCAGACAGATAATAGGGGAAGCACAGAAATAGGACAAGGATGTGATGCCACCTCTAAAAGGTCTTTTAGTGATCCTAAAACTTAGAATGGAAGATTTGACTCCTTCCCCAGAGTGTTTGATTCCATAGATCTGGGGTGAGGCCTGAGAATTTTCATTTCTAACAAGTTTCCACATGATGGCAATGCTGCTGCTCCAGGAACCACTGTGAGAACCACTATTCCTAGCCATAGCATACTTGTATGTGCCTGTCCCCAGTTCCACAAAATTATGCTTTTTTTTTTTTTTTTTTATCTGTCTTGCTTTCAAGGCAGTGCGCATGGAAAAGTATCAGAATGAATGTATTGTTCAGGCAAAATCTTGAAGCCTTGTTAGTTTGCCAGGGTGATCTGTGCCAGCTTGTCCAATGTGTGGTCACAATGGTCAGATTGGTGATTGTCAGAAGTGAGGCTGAAGCAGTGGAGAGAAAAAGCATGACTAGTAAGGGAAGTGGCAGGAAGCCTCTCCTCTGAGCTCTGTAGTGGGTTTACAGCCATTCTCAACAGCGACTGAGAACCCGGGCCTCTGAGTCTTCAAGGGTGTGTAACATAGTGGCCTCCCAAAAGTCATCACTGCTTCTACTGGGAAGAGTAATCTGTGCACCTCCTTCCCTCCTTCCCTCTAAGGATGGCACTTGCTTTGACTCATGTAACCAGTCACTCTACTATTTGTTCAACCCCAAATTCCGTTATGCTCCTTTCTCTATCTACCCAGCACCCTCCTTGTTTTAATTCTCATTGTTCCTGCTCTTTAATGAGATTTCAGATTAAATGATCCTAATATTACAGTTCTTAAACTATCAGTTTTGCCAACGCTGATGCAGTGAAAAACGTTTTGCTTTGAACTCAGACCATTCTGTACATCAGATTGGTATTTGGTATAATAAAACAATCTGTAAGCAGTTAACCACACCTTGTGAATCAGTCCACATTTGTACATCTGTAGGATGGACTCCAGTCTTTCTAAGCCTCCTATCATGCTAGCAGCTCTAGAATTTCAATTTCCTCAAACAATTCTTTCCTTTCCCCTATTCTGGTCCTTACTTCAGACCACAGTACACATAAAGATGATGCAGATGCAACAAAGAGAGAAATTTATTTATTTATTTTTAATTTTATTTTTACGCCTACAGCATCCGGTCTTCCTTGGTGGTCTCCCATCAAAGTACTAACCAGGCTCAACCCTGCTTAGCTTCTAAGATCAGACAGGATCGGGCATGTTCAAGGTGGCACAGCCATAGATGAAAGAGAGATTTAAAAAGGGGAGAGAGATGCCGAGAAAAGAGACAAGGAGAGGGGGTGCTGAATGCTAAAGCGGTTGCTCACCCTATTTTGTCACATTTGCTTTGGAGACATGTTTTAAGAACACACTTGGCATGTTCCTAAAGAAGAACTTTGCAATGCCTGTTCTTGCTGTGTGTTTCCTACTGTGGCACATTTATTCCTCTGAGGGCAGGGAGTTTGAGTTGATATGTGCCTTCTCACAGCAGCTTTGGGGCTGGGAACTGTTCTGTGTGCTCAAGTGGAGGGTTTTTCCTTTTGGTCCAGGTGATGGTCTTTCCTTGGGGACCTCAGTGTGGCTCCCGTATTATCTCCAAGGCTTTTTCGATTAAGAGCTGATTTGAGCAAACGCTGTCAAAATCTGCTTCTCCAATCTAAAGTCACCCTCACACTTAAACAGAAGGATCATGTATTTACAAACCATGAGGTTAAATGGCCTTACAGGAATTAGAAAGAAGAAAAAACATTCTTGAAATTTTTTAGAAGTTTCTCTGTCTCTCTATCTCTCTCTCAAGAAAGAATTGATTTAGTTTGTGCCTCAGAATATCATGTATTTATTTGTTCCTCTCTATTCCCCTGCCCTCATCTCACTATAGCTATTTCTGTACCTTTCAATATATTACCTCAATCCAAATGAGTTTTAGAATATTGCAGTATTTACCACTTATAAGATTTTAATGTTATTTGTTGATTCCACCAGATCTTCTTCTTTCCCAAGTATCAAAGTGATACTAGGCATATACTTTTTTTTTTAAATGAAAGTAGATTTTCTTTGGTTTTGCTCTCAGCATTTACACCATCCCTTAAGTAAACCGGAGACGCTCTCGGGTGATAGAAAATCCTGGTCAGGACCGGCTAGTCAATGTGGTTTGTTTTCTAAAGCTCTCCTTTTCATTCCCTTTGCCTGGCTTGTTACGAAGTGGTCTTAAATAAAAGAAAGGACAGAAAAATTAGGACAGGCCAAAGACATGAGTGAGGTCTGACAAGAAGCCTCTGTCTGGACTCAGCTTAGTCCCTGAGGCTTTGTAGGAGGGGTCAGTTGCTGCAGAAAAAAAACAGTATGTCGAGCCTCAGGGGAAATGCCAATTGGAATACTTTAATCTTTTTGCTTAAAATCTAGACAGCTTATCTTTTCTGACATTTCCCCTGGGTAAAAGGAAGTGTGCTTAATATTGTAAATTCTGCTTTGCAAGTGCTCTTTTCTGGTACCATTTTAAATCTTGTGAATGTTCTTTCTCTTCCCCATTCCTACCCCTTCACAGCGAGCAAACCCAGCACACATTTGGCCCCCATTCAGTTCTTCTTGGGTGTAAAAGTTGTGGCATTCCTGACTCAGTTTGAGCTGTAGGAAAAAACGTTTTTCAACAATGATGCTGAAATGCTGCTTTCTCTACTTCAGTGCTTTATCTGGCAAAAGGGTTTGCTGGGACTAGACCCCCCAAAAAAGAGGTGGTGGGGAAGAGAAAGGAAAAATGGCTCTGGGAGGCAAAATGCCAACTCTTCCCTCTTAGGATTCTGCAGCTCATCCCTCCTCTTTCCAAATTTCCAGTGCCTCACTGCACAGACTCTTTGCATTTTGCCAGAGAAGAACTGTTCTATCCTGTACCAAATATGTTTAAATTTTAATCTTATTTTTTCTTTTTCAGTTACAGTTAACATTCAGTATTATTTTATATTAATTTCGGGTGTACAACATAGTGGTTAGACATTTATGTAATTTACAAAGTGATCCCTCCAATTAGACTTGTACCCACTTGGCACCATACATGGTTATTAATTACAATATTATTGACTACATTTTTAACGCAGACTCCTTCACCAAACTCTTGAAATTCTTTTTGACTCTAGGTCTTTCCACGTCAAACTCTTAAGGGTGTGACAACCCTCATGCCAGAAAAAAGCAATCACTCAGTATAGAGTCCAATGATATAGCCAACTTCAACGAGAATCCCCACAGGAACTGGGGCTCCCAGGGACATGTATAAAATTATATGAAGTGACATGTCCATCTAACTAGCCTCCAGGTGCTTCATGCAGTCTTACTTTGTGCCCCCTTGCCCCATGGGTTCTCCCTCCTTTTTCTTGGTTTTTACTCAGTGCTTACAAGCTGTTTCCCCAAGCACATTTCTCCTTCCCAGGGGTTTTGAACTGCCCGTCATGGGCAGTGTTGAGGGGAGACCAGAGGCTTGGAGGTGAGGGGCTGTAGTGGAAACCTCTCCTCATTTTCCTGAGAAAGCCTACATTCTGCTAGCATAGATGAGCTGAGACCCTCTACCATCTCATCCTTTTGCCTTTGAGCTCCAGAGAGGGGCCCACCACCATCTCTGCTTCTGCTTCTCAGATATTGCTTCCAGCTGGCTCCATTCCTGCCTCACATACCACTGATCACTTGTAATGCAGGCTCTCGTAGGCCCAGGCTTTCTGAGGCTTTCTGAGGTCTATGACCTCTGGTTCATCAGGGAAATAGAAAGGAGGTAAAAACATGTGTACTGACATTTCAGATGGTCTCATCTCACAATAAAATAATTCTTGCTGAATATAGCTGAGCCCTGATTTTATTCTCATATCAAAACCTCTTTTTCCTCCACAATTTCTCATAGGTAGATGTTTACTATAATATATGGAAACATACATTGTTCTATCCCATTTTGAAAATATGAGATATCAATTCTTACCTGAAAACTATTTTTGTAAATATATCGATATATTTCTAGCCACTTATGCAGTAATTGTATCCTGAGAAGTCTCTGTGTTGGCCAGAAAGGGAATTCAAAGCCTATGAGTATGATTACTACTGTCCCTCTGAAGCTATGTCTGTCTTTGTTCCATATTAATACTGAAAGAGACTGCAAATGTATAGCGTCTCTTTAAACTAGGCTATTTAAGAAAGTAATATTTGTTTTACAGTTTCTAAATGGTTAGAATTTGGGGGCTTTAAACATGTGTTATAAATTCCTAGTTTTCTTCCATTTTATTAAATAATATGCCTTAAAACTATGACTTGGGTAATTTATTGAAATCATCTTTGTAGTTTGGTGCATAAGCAATGTGTATAACTATACCATAAACCTTTGAAAAGAATGTGTAGTCTTATTTCTAGTATATAAATGTCAAAAGTGTTTATTAAATAATCATCATTAATGTTGGTATTCAGACTATGTCCTTGCTTTTTTATTGCCTCTTGAGATATTAGACTCAGAGTGATATTCTAAAGCTTCTCACTGCTATTATTTCAGTCAACAAACTGTTCTATTTACAATTTTATTTACTTGCCCACTGATATTTTCTAATTATTACCACTTTTTAAAAAAATTAATGGAGTTTTTTAAGCAGTTTTTTATTTACAGATAAACGGAATGGGAAGTACAGAGAATTCCCATATGTGCTCCCCCTCCCCTCAATTTCTCCTTTTATTTACATCTTGTATTAGGGTGGTATATTTGCTATGTATATGTTATACCTTTTGTAATTATCCCATAGTTCATGGATATTCTGTGCTATCTTCTTCATTCTTTTCCTCTTTGCATTTCAGTTGTAGACATTTTTATTGACATTACTTTAAGTTCACTAATTTTTTTGGCTATGTCCAGTCTATTGAGCCCATCAAAGGCATTCTTAACTACTATACAGTGTTTTTGATTTCTGGCATTTCTCTTTCATTCTTTGAGTTTCCATTTCTCTGTTTGCATAATTAATCTGTTTTTACATTTTCTCCAGGTTTTCTATTACTACCCTGAGCATATTAGTCATTGTTTTAAGTTCTGAGTCTGATTATTTTGGTATTTCTGCAATATTTAAGCCTGGTTCTGTTTTTTTTTTTTTTTTTTTTTTCTTTTGCTATGCCTTGTAATTTTTTCTTGAAAGCCAGACACGACATGCTGGGTAAAGAAATTGAGGTAAATAAGACCCGAATGTAATATTTTACATTTTTTTTGCCTTGATATTAGGCTGTTTATTGTTTGCTATAGCTGTAGGTTTCAGAGGTTAAGGTTTTCCCTTATATCCTTGTTTTTGTCTCTTCTGCTTTCTTTGGGTTTCTCTAGAGTTTCTCAAATAAGCCTGAGATGTGCAAGTATTCCAGTTATGTTACCCTGTTATTATCAGAGAGCCCTGTGGAGGTGGTGGTAAAGTGTGGGGGCAAGGGAAGTATTCTCTTTTATGGTTAGGTCTTAGTTCTTCAGTGAGCCAGTGCCTTGGGCTGTGACCTTCACAAGGGTTGCTCAGGTTTGCCTGCCCCCACCTTATGTGTAACAGGAAGGTTAGAGAAAGCCAATTTGTTGGTTAGGCTCTGCTGAGATCCCTGTCAGTCATACTGTAGTAAAATGATTTCTCTTGAGGGCAAGCCCTTTAACAAGAACAGAATGCTCTCGGTATGTTTACAAATGGCTGTTTTTCGACTCTTCTTAGTGAAAGCATGAGGAAATGTTTCTCTCATCTTCACTGTGAGAATCTGATAAGGCTCCTGGAGGTAACATTCTCAAAAGTTTGGGGATCTCCCTGGAATTTTTAACCCTCCAACTTGGCTGCACCAAGCCTCTAGAAACTCATCCATGAAGTCGAATTTCTCCCCACCAGCACCTATGCCAGGGGGGTTTCTTCTCCCAGGACTCTACTGTGGGGAATCTTGATTTTCCTTCTCGGCCTGCATGCTTCTCCACTTTGGGAGGCAGCAGCTTACTCTGTGGCCTTGTTCGAGGTGGTTCTAAGAACAGTGGCTGATTTTCTGTTTGTTCAGCTTCTCTTTTGCTGTGAGGATGGCAGTGACAACTTCCAAGCTCCTCATCTACCAGACTGGGAACTCAAAGGCCCTACAACTATATCTTTTGTTACAAAGTTAATTCTTATCCATTTTATAAAAAATAAAACCTATCTTTAAAACATTTTCAAATAACTGAAGCTTCATATCCATTTTAGAAAGGGTTTTGCTTTTCATGCATAATTAGAAGCTCCATCTTGGTGATATTTCAACAATAAGAAATTATTCTAAAA
The DNA here is from genome assembly GCA_028627145.1 of Eidolon dupreanum. Taxonomy (NCBI): domain Eukaryota; kingdom Metazoa; phylum Chordata; class Mammalia; order Chiroptera; family Pteropodidae; genus Eidolon; species Eidolon dupreanum. The sequence continues at coordinate 44,729,620 of CM053515.1, read as the reverse complement.
GATTATTTTTCTGTCAAAGATTCTTTCTGAGCTGTAGAATAATGCATTCTTGTTTTAAACAATTCTTTATATTGTGGATATACATCTACAGATATATGAATGCTTAAGAAACTAGATCTAGAAGGATGCACAGTACATTTTAAGCAGTAATAACCTTTATGGAATTAATGGCATTGGTGATGAAGTTGTAGGAGAGACAGACACTTTTCACTCTGTATAATTCGGTATTTTTTAATTGTTAAAAGAATAATGATTTACTAATATAAAATATTCAAATAATTTTAAGAAACACGTTTTAGCTTTGAGTTAAAAGCTTTCTTTTCTCTATTCTTCACTTTTCCTCACCAAAAATCCCAAAATCTTACATTGTAGTTGTTTCCTAGGTACTGAAGTCCCACTTTAGAGTAGCTTGTAGTTCATGATCCCATGAAGAAACCTAATCTTCTCCCTAGTCAGTATCTCCCACCTGCCTCCCAATGTCCTAGGCACCCCTCTACCTCCTAATGCTACATTGTTGAATGATAAAGCATGCGGAAAATAAATGTGACATCTGTACCACCCCATAATATAACGGGAATGCTGCGAGTTAACAGCTGTAAAAAAAACTTGCTGTTTTTCTATAGAATTTGTGCTTTCATTGCTGGAAAAAAGGAAAAACTATTAAAAACAGGATTGACAACTTTAGAGAAACTGATTCCAGATTATCAGAAAATGATCCTTCTTCCTCCTTGAGACAAGTTGAAAGGTATTTGGGTTGAGAGATGGAGAGAGAATCGAAGATGATGGTATTTGGCTACTACAGAACAGAGGCTTTAGAGTACTGTAGAAATAGTTCTGGAGGGGAGGGGTAGAGTAAGGGTGGTGGCCCTCACTGTGGGAGGGTAGGACAAGGAAGGGGAAATGCAAAGCAGGGTAGACACCAGAACACGGGAAATGGATGACAGAGCCGAGGAAGGCAGCAGCTTCTACTTTCTGCAGAGACCAAGAAATACAAGTGATGAAGAATGATGACGATTCTACATGGAGCACTAACATTTAATTGGCGACATCGGCAACTGACTTATGTCAGATTGGTACCTGGGTATGATGTTGGGCAAGGTGAGGTATCCTCTACATATAACCTTCAGTGTCATCCAGAAGGCTGTGTTTAAGAGGCTCAGTACCCTCCATAGATTTCATTTTGTAAAATGAGACACTAAGAACTTGAGAACTTCAATTTTCACCTCACTGATACAGAGAAGGCTGGGATTAACCCCAACTGATATTAATTATTAGTATTAATGTGACCTATAGTTATAATAGTTCTTTTTGGCATATCATTTTGTTACTTCATATTAAACTTACAGCATACTTAAATGTCTAGTATATATCTCATATGCAGTAGTTGAGTTAGGTCAGAGGTTAATAGCTCAGATCATGGAGTGTTTGGGTTGAGTTTTGGCTTACCCACTGGTTTTAGTTTTCTCATTAGTAAACTGGAGAAAAATGACAATTATTTTTCCATATAGATTGTGAGGATAAATTATCTAAGTAAAACATTTAACACTGTACCTGAGGACACAGTGAGGGTTCTATAAATATTAACTAGTGGTATTGTTGCTATTATTATTACTTTCTTCTCAAACTCATCTTTAAATTCAAAATACAACACATGATTCATTTTTTAAGCCCATAAAGATGTTTGTAGATATTCATTAATTTTTACAACATATTAGTGATCTTTGCCAACTTCATAAATAACACAGTTGAAAAGCATTTCTTTGAGTTTTTACAACGTTTCTATCTTGAATGTAGAACGTTACTGTAGCATCACAGGAGTGGGTGATTAACATTTATCAGTGGTTAAAAGCATGAGAAAATGCAGACAAAAAAACTTAGACAGTCATTTATTGAACATAAAAAGACCTGATTCTTGTAGATGTTAATGATTTGTTTAAAATGTTAATCTTCAGGAACCCAGGGAACCTGCGATTAACACATAATTTAGGTTTTTAAGAAAGACAAACTCACTTATTAATCCCTCATTGATGTGGATGCAGACTCACTGCCACACCAAAAGAAATCCATAAGATTCAATGGTATTTACCTTTTTACTCTTAAAATAATTACAAACCCTGATTCTTAGGTGATTTCAGTTTCTACTTGATTAATCTGTCATTCAGGTTTTTTTGTTTTGTTTTGTTTTTTGTTTTTAATAAAATAGATAGATGCATTTTCTTCAAACTTCCCATTTGACAACTTCCTCTACATCCTTTAAAATCCAGATCAAATATGACTTTCAAATAACACTTTAGTGAATTGTTTTACTTTGGTGCCTTAATCTTTTGGATACACATTAGCTTTAGAACATATCATATTGCATTACATTTCTGCATTTCTTGTTCATTAAACTGTGACCAATCTTGAAAGCTGGGATTCGTTATTAATCTCTGTGTGCCCACTGTCACATTGTAAGGACTTAAATAATTCTGGTTGAGAGTGGAGGGGAAGGAGAAATCCTATTACAAAATGTTTTGGGCTAGGAAAGTACATTGCACAAATCACCCCAAATAATTAAATAGACAGTCCACTATTCTTTAATTCCTGCGTTATTCTTTAATGTAAAATATATTTTAAAAGTTGAATAGGAAGGCTAAGACAGAGAATTTTGAAGAGAAGATAATTGAAGAGTATCTATCATGTAATTTTGCCAGGGTGAGAGGGTTTTAAAAGTGCTGCTGTAATAAGTGAGAAGTGACAACTGATAACAACTACATAGTTTTAGATGGGACATTTGAAACCATTATGGTTATGAAGTGCCTGAAAGGGGCAGCAAAAACAATATTAAGTAGCTGACAACACAAGGATGAACACTTAATAAATATGAAATTCATTTTTTACACATTGTATTTTTGCTGAAGAATTTAACAATGGGAATGAAAATTGATTAAAAATCTCATGCTCCTCAACATCTCGTTCAAAATAATAAGAAAATAAGTGGACTGAAAGCCATAAGAAAATCAAATGTCATTTCATAATCTCTGCATATTTTAAAAATAAATGGATTAATTCTCAATTTAAGCAGTAAATAAATTTAATTAAATCCCAAACTTGTAATTTTTATCTTTTTTTCTCTTGGTTAAAATGTAAAATGTTATCCGTTAGTAAAATGAACAAAATTTACATATTGCAGTTTTCCCATTATATTTTTTTGACTGCTTGAATAAAGCGGCATGGATTGATGTTTACATATCTGTATAACATTAATATTTATGAAGATGAAATAGATCAGCAAAGGTTTATAGGTGGATAAATCCTAAGTCAATAGATGAACTTTGTGCTGAATTCTTAGCATTCTTTGTGAACTTAGAAAATCACTTCTTTCTAAAAGGAAGTCATTTCCAATTCTTACATAAAAAAATCTTACCTCAATTATAAAATAATAATATGCAAGTTAGCAAACTTCTCTTTAAGGAAAACTCAAATGTAAAAATAGAGTACTAGAGGAAACATAAGAGATGTTTTTCTTACATTTTAAAATAATTTAATAGTATCCATTACTAAATATAAATATATTTATTATATAGTTTATATAATAATAAATATATAAATTACGAACATAAATATTGTTTAGTTCAACATAAAAAATCACATTGAATTTTTCCAGAACACATTTTTTTTCTGCACAAAATCTGTACACCTGCATTTCAGATTTGATCTATCAAGATATAATTACTAAACACCAACAACTGTCTAATGTTGTAATTCTTGATGTAAGAACAAAATAATTGCACAATTCCTTAACTTAAGGACTTTAACTTTAAAAGTGTCAAGTGGTACATGAGGTATATGCAACAATTAGAGAAAAATATGAATAGAAATAAACTACAGCAGCTCACATAGTGCTCTTCCACTTGCATCTATGGAATATATTTACTTGCTTATTTGGGCTCATCAGCAACTACACATTAGCCATCTGTCTGAAAAATGAGTCGTGTATGTGGTGGAGTTAGTGCGGCCTTAAAGTGGAAGGTAGAGATATCTACTGAACTTTTGTTGTTCAATGTACTATGATGGACTGTTTATTTCATTTAATTGACACATATCTCCATGCCAAGAGATATGCATTATTATTTCTATTTTAAATAAAATGCATATTAAATTCAAAGAAGATAACTTAATTAAGTAATTTAGTGGTAAAGACAAAATTAGAATCCTAGCCAGTTTGGAGCTCACAAAACCAGATCTTTCCAAGATCTGGAAACCTTCATCACTGTCATCCTCACCAACAAATTTACCTTTCTTGAGGGAATTATATGTCCCAGACACTGTGCTAGGTGCCTTTTACATAATGGCTTGTTTAGTCCATAACCCTCTGAGGTAGGTTCCACTATCTCCATCTCACAGAAGGGGAACAAAATGTAAGCAACTTGAAAAATCCTACAGATCACACGTGAATGCAGTTTTTTCCACCGGGATTTATCCTCCTCCATGTCCCCCGGATCTGCTTAGTTTTATATTCTATGTTCTCAGCTAGCAAATTACACTGTCTTACATCAAGTAGGTTTACTCCTGCTCCTCTCCCAGTTTACTTTCTGTTCCTCCTCTTATGAAAAATTTAGAATAAACTAGACATATAGATATTGTTCAGCTGCAGACTAGAGCCTATTTTGCATGATTCCCTCAGGAATTCTGGAATTTCGCAAGTGAATGCTGGAGTTTAATTTGCATAATGGCACATGATCTATATAACACATAGAGAGACACTGGCCATGGTAGTTCTCCACATCTGAGTCCCAGGAGAAGGATCTCTCAGCTCTTTCCCCTTTCCCATCTGTATTGTGTCTTTTCAGTCCTATTGTTGGGCGCTTGGAGGGTGGAGTGAGGTTGTGGTTAAACTTGAGGTGACAAGGCCATTTGAGATGAAGAATTCAAGGACCTGACAGATCAACGTGAGTATGATGTTTCCTGTGGGTGCAGACATCACCCTGTTAGTGGCAGCGCTTGAGGCATAGAGGTAGACTGTACACTTTGGGCCCAAGTCTTCAGTGAATAGGAATCACAAGAGGCTTATAATAAAAAGGGACATGGAGTGACATAGATATATATGGGTCTCAGGGGAGTAACTTTTATTCTCTCAAAATGGAGCTGTCAATTCTTTCTTCATAGAACTAGTCTTTATTTCATAATAATGACTGGTTACAAAAAGAAATTTTGTACCAAACACTGTCTGAGAAAATACTGTAGGAAGGAGTAAAAGCACTTTTCACTTGAGAGATTGGAAGGGATGTGGTGTCCACTAGAGAGACAGTTTTCTTGCTGAGTTCAGAAGTTAAAAAGGACATTTAACAAGGAATTTGAGGTGTTAGGGGAGTGTGTTCATCATGAAACATATTCTATAGGGTACTGTGAAATGTTTTGAAGGTGGGGAAATGGGAGATATGTCGTCAGAGGATAAAATGACATGACACGAGCTTCCATCTTAGAGCAAGGAACAAAGAAAATAGGAGTGTGTGTGTGTTGGGGAGCAGGGCAGGGCACTTAACACAAGGTTGCAGAGGTAATAACTGTTTCTAACTGGAAGGGAGGTTCTCAGACTTCTCTATAGTTAGTTGTGGCTGAAAAGCATTAAGCTTAGAGAGGATTTAGTTCTCTTAACCAGGAGTGTCTTCCTTTTTTATGTGTCAACTGTGGTCTCAGTTTTGTGGTCTGTTCTCTCTACACGGATGTAACTCTAAGTTACTAAGCTAATAATGTTAGGGAGCTGGATGGGGGTGTAAAGAAAACCTTTTTTATTACATCCCAGACCCATGATCCTCCCCTTCTCGGTGAGGCTGGCAAAGACAAATTGTTTTGTCCATGAAGTCTCACTTACTATGGAGAGTAGGAGAGGAGGATTTTAAAATATTTTCTAGAAGACTTTTCTTTGCCAAACTACATTTTTAACCCAGTTTCATTTTAAAAATCATATTTGATACAAAAAGCAAACAAACAAACAACAGCAACATAAAACACTTCTGTTCCAAAAGTGTTTGGCAAGGATATTTTTTGGAGATGGAAAGGAATGTTGAAAACATTCTGAAGTTCTTAACATATTGATAAGCTATCCTGCAGGGATGTCTAAAGGTCAAATCAAGAAGTGGGAAGACTACCGTAGGGGGTAGAAGACACTGTTATTTTTAGTAAATATTCCTTACTTCAGCCAGAGAAAATAGTATATAATCTAACGATGTCTCAGTTTACAAAAGATATTTGTTTTGTTTTGTTTTGTTTTTTTCCCTAAGCAGAAGTTTCCAGAGAGCCTCCGTAAGCGCCTTACACACCTTTGCTTTCCATACTTGAATGCTGGGGGTTAAAGACACTACCACTTGCAGCTGACAGAAAGAAAGAGGAAGAAAGTGGCTTAAGCTCAGTAAATCTTTTTATTTTTAAGTTTTTAAATTACTTTATTATTTTTATTATATTTAAACAATTTTTTATTTATAGAAATGTCAGTGAAGTTCATTTCAAAGTTGAAATTGCGAGACTAGCAGTTATTTTTACTTGTTACGTGGGGTGGGTACCTCAATTATACACACACACACACACACACACACACACACACACATATGCATATATACATATACATATTTTTTTGCCAAATCTTGAAGAAAATCTAATGGAAATGTGTCTCCTCACTTTCTTACTTTCTTGATTTATAGAAATCAAATTTATAGCACATTGAGCTTTCTTCTTTTTCTTTTCTTTCCCTTCCTTCCTTCCTTCCTTCCTTCTTTCCTTCCTTCCTTCCTTCCTTCCTTCTTTTCTTTCTACCTTTCTTCCTTTCTTCCTTTCTTCCCTTCGTCCTTTCTTCCTTTCTTCCCTTCCCCCTCTCTCCCACCTTTCTTCCCTTCCTTCATTGCTTCATTCTTCTTATTTCTTTTTTTTTTTTAACCAAATGTGGCTGAAATCAGCATGAGAGTGCTGAAGTCATGTTGTCTAGCTGATATCTCTAATGGAGATGGTGAAGATGTTCTCTTTTTGAAGAAAGTGCTTATATAAATATCATGTATAGACATATTGTTTGGCAGCATATGGGCTCTTTAAATTCTATGTCCTCAATCTCCCAAGCTCCTTTCATAACTTATATATCTTTATAGACCCATGTGCCTTCCTGTAACTTCCACAGCCCCCATAGTTTACACAAAGCCTTTACTTAAAATAAAACCCAGAGACACACATATGCACACACCATCCTTTGCTGCTTTCAGCATAGAAATCTAAAATAATTATACATTAACAAAGATAACTTATAATTTAAAATATTGAATTGTATGCCTCTGACATTACTACAGGGGTTGGCAATCTCTATCAGTAATCTAGTCAAAGTTTTTTTTTTTTTTTTTTTTTTTTTTTATTACAAGAAAGAGAGAACAAATTAAGTAATTTTAAATTAAAAGGAGAACAACCAAGTTAGCTGGTAACATTTATTGGAGGCTTGCTATTTGATAGCAGTCTTTACTATATGCACTCATTTAATCTTCACAACCTTTTGAAGCAGATGCTATTATTAAATTCATTTCAGAGTTGAAGTACCTTAAGCATGATCTGATTAATAACTTGACCAAGTTCACACAGCTGATAAGCAGTAGAGCCAGCATTTGAATCTAGTTGGTCTGAGGGTATCAGAATCTCACGGGAATTAAAAGATGCAAAATAAAGGGCAACCAAGCTTTATGATATTTAAAGGGACCAAAGCTATTATTTTCTTATCCTGCACAGATTTCACTGCTCACCCATTCACCATGGAATGTAATGCTTGCCCTAACTGCCATCATGAGTTGAATAGTCTCTCACTGAAATTAATGTCTATCCAGACCTGTGAAAGTGAGCTTATTTGGAAATAGGGTCTTTGCAGATGTAATCAAGTTAAGATGAGGTCGTACTAGATTAAGGTGGGCCCTAACCCAGTAATTAGCATCCATATAAGAAGAGGGGCATGTGGACACAAACATTTAGGGGGGGGAGATAACCATGTGAAAATGGAAGCAGAGATGTGAGTTATGCTGCTGTCAGCCCAGAAGTACCAAGGATGGTGAACAACCAGAAGCTACAAGAGACAAAGAAGAGTTCTTCCCCAGAGCCTTTGGAGGAAGAACAGCCCTGCTGACACCTAGATTTCTGATCTCTAGATTTCAGCTGTGAGAGAGTGAACTTTTCCAATTTTAAGTCATCTAGTTTGTGGGATGTTGCTACAGCAGCACCAAGAAACTAACGTACATGTTAACAATCAGAATTCGGTTTAGGAAGCAGAGACCGCTTGTGGGAGGCTAATCATGGCTCCCAGACCAGGTTCATGTCCTAATCTGTGAAATCTATGAAAATTACCTTATTTGAGGAAGAAAAAAGGTATTTGCAAATATAATTAAATTAAATTTTTTTTATATGAGAAGAATACTTTGAATTATCAGAGTGGACCCTAAACACCATCCTAAGTGTCCTCATAAGAGAAATCCTGTGGACATTTGATAAACACACAGAGAAGAAAGCGATGTGAAAACAGATACATGCAGCCAGAAGGCAAGGACTGCCAGCAGCTATCTGAAGCCAGAAGAAGCAAGAAACAGATTCTCCCCTAGGGCCTCTGGAGAAAACACAGCCCTGCCAACACCTTGATTTTGGACTTCTGGTTACTAGAGACTGTGAGAGAATAAATTTTGTTGTTTTAAGCCCCCAAGTTTGTGGTAATTTGTTACAGTAGCCACAGGAAATTAATATACTACTCCAGATATTTCAAACAGGAAGAAACGTCAATACACAAAATAGGTCATCAGAAGGACTTTAGCAGCAGATGCTAGAGGGCTGCCACTAGGTTATTCAGAGGTCTGGAGACTGCAGAAGAGTGTTGCCTAAATTACAGTGGCCCTTCAGTTCTGAAACCGGTGACTAGATAGTAGCACATGTTCTCTGGCAGCTGCAAATATTAACTGCCACTTCTACAAAGGGAGAGGCAATTAAAAGGGACTTGTAAGAAGAAGAGACATACAGTGGGAGAAAATTGATAGAATATGCAACAGACAATGTCGAGTAACACACGAGGTATGATATTCTAAATAGTCCACAACAAGTAGCTATTGGGACCACAAATTAGAATGGACATTAGTTCTAAACAAATGGTATGTACATAATGGTGAATACCAGATAAATATTAGCTTTGACGATGACTAATTTTAAATTAGGGGGAAAATATTATGATTTTTCCAGTTCATTATTATGAGCACGACCATGCATACTGATGAGCCTACCCCTTGGTCAGGTGTTCTCACTGGCCAATTCTACTCTGGTTGAAGTAGGCAGTAAAAAGCACATATGTAGAGAAATGCCCCTAAAAGAGGGTAAGTGTGGTACACATTTCTCAAATATATACTATCTTTTATCAGTTCTAAGATGCCATCAGTTTTAAAACATGCCATCTCTTTATATTCTACTGATAAAAAAAATAAATAAATGCTGCCAATTTAACTATGATGTGACATTTATTGTAATATGCATTCCAAATTGAGTAATGTTAAAATGTGAAAAGATGCTTGTTGTAGTATCAATGAACTATAGTAACTCAGAAGGTAGATTGGAAAGACCTGTCAAATGATTCCCTCTTTGTACCATGTTTTCACTAGAAATTTTGGCAAGAGAAAAAAATCAATAAAATATAAAAACGCATTATTCTATTTTAATTTTCTTTTAAGTCTTATTCCTATGATTATAAATGTGATAGCTTATTATAGAAAATGCAGTAAATTACAAGGAAAAAATAAGCACATGGGCACCATGGAAACTCGTTTTAATGAAAGCAAAATCTAGGAAGAAATATAATTCTTGTGAAATTGACTTCCTCTCTACAATCTCAGAAAAAGATTTTTTTTTTAAATTATACAAAGTAAAGATTGTTGCCACTTTTAGCTTTGTTTAATAAATTCTTTTTGACTCCTCTAATGCTGTGTAATGCAAGTCGTTCTTCAGATTATTTTTATTTTAATAAATAGCCGAGTTTATAATACATTTATATTATACATGAATGAATGGGATTTGACTGCATTGACCTTTCTGTAAACATTTGCTAACTTGGCATAGACACTTTACTTATCTTGACCTAGCCATGCTACCGTTAAAAAATAATAATAATAATCTATTGGTGAAATAATGTGTGCAGAATTTCTAATTTTATGTCTGTTACATAGTACGTGCTCAGAAAATGCTAGTTAGTATTCACATTAATAAAAATGTAGGATTTTAATTTAGTAACACTTCTGCAAATGAGTGATATAGAAATAAATAAGATAGATCTGACTTGCCCTGTAGGTCCATCAGTTATTAACTCTGGAAATGTGTACAAGCAACTATAACTTTATGTGAGTCCTTATAGATAAAAAAGGACTCACATAAAGTTATAGTTGCTTGTATACATTTCTCATAAATCTCAGAATCATATTAACTGAATGAAATATATGAAAATGCCTACAACGGGACTTAGCATAGTTGGCACTCAAATATCAGGTTCTATCCCTTTCCATCTTTTCTGTATTTGTTTATTTCTTTCTCCTCAGCAGAGGAGCCTGCTTCATAGCAAATGGAATAAATTGACTCTAAGTCCCATAAGAGTTGAGACTTGTTCATTGCTATAACTACAGTAAATATTTCACTTGGCAGGATAAAGTAGAGGGAGTGAATGAGAGAATGAACGACAAACACTTGCTGCTTTTATCTTGTCTATGTCATAGAAATGGAAGGTGAGGGCAGTCAGAGTGATGTACCTAAAGATATTAATTACACATTCCTGCATAGCAAATTGCCTCAAACTTACTGGTTTTAAACATAAATAGTATTATTGCACAGTTTTTATGGGTCAGTAATTTGGGCATGCCTTAGCTGGGTACTTGTGGTTCAGTGATTCTCTTGAAGTTGCAGTCAAGCTGTTGGCCTGGGCTTTGGTTTCATCTGAAGACTCTAGTGTGACACTGTATCTGCTTTTGTGCTGATTCAAGTGGCTATTAGCAGTCCTCAGTCCCTTGCCATCAGAAACTTTGTATAAGACCACTGCATAACATGGCAGCTGGCTTTACCTGGGAAAAGATCCAAGAGAGAAAAAAAGACACTGAGTAGCTGAAAATAACAGAAATTTTTTCTCTCATAGTTCCGTAGACTGAAATCTGAAATCAAGGTCTTGATGGGCCATGTTTCCTCTGAAGGCACTGGAAAAGAATATTTGCTTGGCTTTTCCAGCTTCTGGAGTTGCTGACAATTCTCATAATCCCTTGGCTCATAGATGCATTGCTCCAATTTCTGCTTCCTTCTTTATATGGATTTCTCTCTGTGTTTTTGTGTCCAAATTTTTTTCTTCTTATAAGGACACTAGTCATGGGATTAGGCCTACCCTAATTCAGTATGGCCTCATCTTAACTTGATTACACCTACAAAGTCCCTGTTTCCAAATAAGGTCACATTCACAGGTTCCAGGGATTAGGATTTCAACATACATCTCTGGGCACCATGATTCAGTTTTTAGCAGGGTAAAGGGGATCATTTGACACATGAAACCTTCCTGGGTTCTTTCTAAAATTACCTACAGGTGTCAGATTTGGTCAAGAACTTCCTTGATAATGAGTATTATTGCTCTTTCTGTATTAGTCTACCTCCTGGGAACGAGACCAAGGAAGAAAGTAGAGATGACAATAAATAACACAATGGACTTCAACTAGAAGCAAAACCATCAGTATAGGATGCTTGCCACTGTTTGTCTATCACAATGAGCAGAAAACAGGTCCATGGGTCTCTTCTGCTTCATTTGGATCTGCAAAGACCAGTCAACCAATTTCTGACATACTCTCTCTCAACTCTTACTTATAAAGCAACATATTTTATACAGACATTCACAGATCTTCATAATAAGAGGAAGTAAACAGAAAAAAGTCATTATGTATATTAGGAGATATAGTAATTCAAAGGAGGAAAATTTTATAAAAACTCAGAGTGAATAATTCCCCTTGAAATAAATTTATTCTAAGAAATAGAAGGAGAGAAATAATTATTGATTAGTCTTTCAACCAAAAATATTAAAAACATTCAGTTTGGGGGGAGGGGAGAATCTGAGATCAGAGGAATTCAGGTGAAATTCAAAAAAACAAATTCTGCATTAAAAGTATTATAGAATTACTTCTAGGACAAATTTTGAGAATTTGAAGGACTTAAAAGAATTTAAAAAAATAAAATGAAAGAAAAGGTTTGAGACATACAGATTTTAGAAATGCAGAGTAATGTTTTATAGGCCTTTCAAATTAACAGAAGAAAACTTTCCAGTAAGTACAGAACACAAAGGCTCATAGAGCACCAATTAAAATTAACAAATCAGTAAACAATTTCTATCTAGATTTTTTTTTAAATTTTAAGGTTAAAAAATATCTCATAGATATCCAATTATAAACAGTCTATTCTAAGATCTTCTTTCTTCATCATCAAATAGTGTCTATACTACATGATTTCCTTTATTTCTATCTAGCCATGCTACAATTAAAAAAAAAAAAAGTAATAATCTATTGGTAAAGTAATGTGTGCAGAATTGATTTATTTCAATGCAAGACTTCCAAATTGTTATTTATATGCAAATAAGAAGAGAAATAATATTTCCCATTGAAGAGTACATAATACACATCAACAATAAATTTTTTTCTGAAAAATGTATATTTTAGTCAACTGAAATCATAAACTAATTCAAGTAGAGAAATATAGTAGAAAAAAATTAACAAGAACAAATGAAGTCAGTTATATAAAAAGTAAAATGTAAGTATTTGCTTCTAGAAAACTGTGCAAATAAAAAAGGTGTTTTTGAAACATAATTGCACAATTTGATATCAATAATAACACTGTTAGTTAAAAGTTTATAATGCATTAAATATTTTAATTACATAATCTCATATTAACAATTCAAGCCTAAAATCCAAGATAATAGTAATGAAATAAGAAAACTGTTGGGGGAGGTAGAAGAAAGAATAGGAGAAAAAAGACATGCTAAATTTCTTTTCACAATAAGATGAAGACAATAGATATTATTTCATTCCTTGCTGTTGCCAATTAGGGAAAATTGTATGTATATAATATATAATAAACAAACAAACAAACAAATAAATAAATAAATAAATAAATATGTGTATAAAAACAATTAGACTCATACATTCCAAATCACTAATTTATTTATTTTAATTGATACTGTATAAGAAAAATGAGCTAAAAATAAACAGTTCTCAAGAAACCAAAAGTAAACAAAAGCCTTTTTATTGGGCCATGCTCTATATAGATGTTCGTTTATTTTTGGGACTGCCTCCTTCCCCATCAGTCCAGGAGCAATCACATGTATTAGAGACTATATCAATAGAATATTAAAGAAATAGTGTACTTTCTCTTTTTCCTCAGAAGTACCTGATTGCTGCTAAGATGTTTTACTATCAGATTTCTCTGTGGCTTATACCTTTGGTCCAGCTCAGAGCTGCTGAATAGTAAAGATTAATTTTCATTAAGTCAGGTTAATCTTCAGCACGGCTGGGAAAAATGACTTCTGGTTAGTTAATCTGTCTGAATGGGAAGAAAATATTGAACTATATCAAGCAATTAAAAAAAATCCATTCTTAAAACCCCAACAGTGCAAAATCAAGTTAAGCAAATGGAATTCAATGGCTGCAAACCAGTTAGCATAAAATATATGATGTTTTGAATAGTGAACCAATCTATTTCTGGATAAAACTGCATTTAAATAATCTCTAAATAACTGATATCCCTAAACTAATTTTATAATACTCCAATGTTCAGAAACTTTCATGTTAAGGATTTTAGATTACTTATGTTGCATATTAAAATATGATGCTTTAGTTTGTTGTCAGAGGAGGAGAGGAATGGCTAGCCGTTATCTTCAGAGTCAAACATCAACTCTACATGAAGTTTGGTTATTATTTTTATTATTCAATCACCAGCAGGGTGGAGCTCATATTCATCCTTATAGAAAATATCTTTTAGAACTAATCTTCCACTTCTCTTTGTTAGTATTGTCTATTTTTTTTT